>CM062296.1:713178518-714378518 GCA_031216915.1 Pictodentalium vernedei
TAAAAGTTACCTTGTTCATTTTAATGATGTTAGCTTTGGGCTGTGGGTTGGGTGTTTTTGGAAGAAATCCGTTACTGTGATGACTTGGCGGCAACATAGTTTGAGCTTGCGAACTCGGAGCGCATGTTCAACGCCACGCGTCTCGGTTGAACATAAACTCTGAGCCGCAAACCTAAGCCCATGTTACTAGCAATTCTCCACAAAAGCTTGTAATGTTGCTCGTACCCAGGGGTTCTAAAAATAAAAATAAAGACAGCCGACATTAATATAATTTGGAAACCATCTCAGAACACAAGAGTGCGTCACTTAATTGTACATACTTCACTTGAAATTAGGAGAACATCTCTTTTTCAGATCTGCAACTGTCATAGCGCGGGGTCAAACTCACAGCGAGATGATTTCCCCCGCCACCAACCGCCTAGCGAAATTTCATACACCAATCAGCCACCAACTCTTTCAAGGATGTTTTTTACACTTCTGATTAAGTTTTTACATTACTGGTTATTACACTATTGGTTGATTTCTATAATATTACTGATAGGGGCGTAGGAAGCTTATAATATTGGGGGGGGGGGGGGTATTGTAAACGGGAGATTGTAGGGGACAGCACGGCCGCCTTTGGCGGCCCGCTTTGCGTAGCCGAAACCGGGGGAGAGTGCGGGAGAGGGATACCAGGAAAGTTTGTGAAATATGAACTACTGAGAGCTCATTTCCTCGCTTCTCAAGTGAAAAAATCAAGGTATCGTTGCTGTTAATTTTTGGTGTTTACCCTTTACCTTACATGAAAAGCAGACGACACTTGTAAAAAAAAAATTCTTGAATAACTAATTTTTTTCATTTTTTGTCTCCAAAACATAGGTTATGACCCTCATTAGAACGAGCTCGACGAGCTCGTTCCAATGAGGGGTCATAACGTATGTTTTTGAGACAAAAAATGAAAAAAATCATGAAAATTAATTGGCGACTTTTGAGAATAGCGCTGGCCGGTTGTGGCCTTTACATTGGGTAAAGGGTTATAGGATGATGTATGTCAGAGAGGAAGATGTTAACCTGTTGAGCGTCAAATCAGTCAGTGACATCGGCTACCAACTTTCTATGCACTGCAAATTGTGTAGATCATACAGTTTTTATGTGCGCCTGTATGATGTAGAATATGCAGATGTATGTGGTTATTTTCGTGTAGATACTATATATGATTTACAAAGTTTTGGAAATTTGGGGGGGGGGGGGGGTAAATACAACCCCCCCCCCACCCGGTTCCTACATGTACGCCACTGATTACTGGCTGATCATTCTTCATTACTGGTTTATTTCTATTTCATTACTTGTTGATTATTTCTATAACATTACTGGTCAATGTTACACAACTTGTTGATTATTACAATATCGTTTGCTATGATCGATCCAGAAAATTACGGTCCTGGTTATTATAAGTTTAACAAACCCACCACCACGAAAGGACGAACAAAATCAAAAGGTGTACCTGCCAGGAATACAAGAGAGACACCAAAGATGTTACTTTACCGTTTTTGTTAATAAATGACTGAAAATTACCATTTTAGAATATTCTGGTATTTTTATATCACAGGATTGTCTCGGATCGAGTCCGCCATCATAACCAGCAATAACCTGAAAACGATACATGGTATAAATTAATTCCATTACAATACGGCGTGAAGTAAATTACTTTTTCCCACCATTAAACACTTTTTATAAAGGAGACGAAGCACGACCATTCAGTGATATTTCGGAAGTACACCGCGGTGTACACTGCTGTATTCTTGTGCGGTACAATATTCTTTTACGAAAAAAGAGAGAAAAATATTTCCTGTGATATTTTTTATGAGTTTTCAACAGTTATTTCAAGAAAAAAATCTATTATTGAATGTTTCAAAATATGTATGTCATTGCTCAATATGTTTGGCGCTCTGCCGAACAATATAATTCGTGGCGTTAATGAAAGCATTCTTTGTTTCTCGACCCGAACAGGCAAATCTTATCGGTTTTTGGTAGTCATGAAACGGAGTCTTCAAACTGCCGTCCGTTTGTAGTGGAATTTACTAAACTTGTGTAACTTCGGGGTGGGTGGGGTAGGGGTTGTGGTTGTAGGGCGACATCCCTCAATAATTTTCCATTCGGGACATTTACGTCCGGATTTAGTATAAATATATCAATTCTCTATTGCTAGGGGTCATGCACGTTTTCAATAGACCAGATTTGAAACGTTCACTTGTGTCACTCACACAGTTGGTCTTACGAATGGAGGTATGTAGTACCCTATTCAGGCTGTTGAGAGTGTGTGTGTGTGTGGGGGGGGGGGGGGGGGGCTAGGGTGATCAATTGGGAGTACTGGTACGGTACGTGTTAAAGGATAAAGAATGTGCGTCACGACTACAACGTGTGCATTTTTATTTATTCACTAATAACTTTCCGAGAAGGGTTGAGTTTTTTAACCCTTTACCCAACGTAATGGCCAAACCGGCCAGCGCTATTCTCAACGCCAATTAATTTTTATTATTGTTTTCATTTTTTTCTCAAAAACATAGGTTATAACCCCCTCTTTGGAACGAGCTCGTCGAGCTCGTTCCGATGAGGGGTCATAACCTATGTTTTTGAGACAAACATGAAAAAAATTAGTTATTCGAGAATTTTGTTTGCAACTGTCGTCTGCTTTTCATGTTAGGTAAAGGGGTTTAAAACGATAATCCTAACTGACTAATATTCCATCCACATCATCAAGACATGCCACCGACGAAGGAATGTCTCGATGATGTAGTCGGAATATTAGTCAATTAGGACTCTGGCTATCACAGTCAGGACAAATCAGGTTTACATCCACACTGCAAAAAATATAGGTTCTCTTCAGAACCAAAACTGGTTCTATTCTTGTCCCTGAGATGGAACCATTTCTGTTTAAACAGTATTTATTTCAAATCAAATAAATTTATAAAGATTAACATTAAATATTAACAGCATTAAACATAAATTGAGGGGGTTTCAGCCGTAAGTTTAGAGCTTATACGAGGTTGTCTCAAATCATTATTAAGCAAAGGAGATATGAACAGATGGCATATGGAACAAGTTTTGGTTCAAAACAGAACCAAAACTGATTCGATATGCCAACTGTTCATATCTCCTTTGTTTCAAAATGTTTGGCGACTGCATTGAATAAGCTCCAAGTTTACTGCTGAATCTACTTCAGTTCGTGTAGTATTCTGTTAAAACTGAATGCTAATATTGGTAAATTTATTTGATTTGAAATAAATACTGTTTAAACAGAACTGATTCCATCTCAGGGACAAGATTAGGACCAGTTTTGGTTCTAAAGAGAACCTATATTTTTCGCAGTGCATGATCGGTCATCTTGTTTTTCTTTTTCTTTTTATTCTACAGCGTCCCTCTTTTTATTAACAATCGGAAAAAAGTAACTGATATCCCTTGGAAGTTCAATGCCCATACATTTTACTACTTTTGACACATTGTTTATTTTGTTTAAAAATAATTTAAAAACAGTTGGTCCAACAGGCGCGAAGACGCTATTTTTCTTTTTTTGTGAGTACATTTGTACCACCGATAACTCGCATTCATATCTCCAAGCTTCTGGTGTAACATTTGGAACTGCACTCTCAGTTTCTTTCTTTCTCGAGACAGACCAATCTCCACAGTTCACCAAACAAAAAGCTCATTTCCCCGATTCATTTTTTTTACACACATTACTTTTTATTTTAAGGTATGCACAAACTGTTTGAATCGCTCTTGCATTATTATATGGAGTGTGACACTACTAATGCTGGCAAAACGCGCTCAGAGTGATTTATTTAGGTTTAACTAACCATTGGAAAGCCAGTACCACCTATGACGTATAGGTCCAGTGTGCCGGGTGCTTTGATTGTCTAACATTGTATGCACTTTACAACAAAAAATAGTACATGCTATGGAAATAAAGATATTATTAGTTACCCCGTGTCTGATCACGTGGTATGGGTTTTTACCTACCCGAAGCCAGCCGTATCCCATGAGGCCTCATGGGATACGGCTGGCTTCGGGTAGGTAAAAACCAGTACCACGTGATCAGACACGGGGTAACGAATTTATCTATTGACTTTCCGTTTTAGAAGTACAATCTATTTCATGTGTGAACACACACAGCATGAGATCTTTTATCTTCCATTGTTGAGCCATACAGGTTTCTGTGGAATTTATGTGCAAAAGAGTTTTTGTGAAAATATGCCGACATGACTAGCATAAAAAAATTATTGAATTTCTTTTTTTCTTTTTTTGTCTCAAAAACATAGCTTATAAACCCCACATTGAAGGGTACTCGAGAAGCTCATTCCAATAAGGGGTCATGAGCTATAGTGTGGAGATAACAAATTAAAATATAATACATGTACACTATAAAACTGGAATGACGCGTCTTCTACGGGGTATGGACAATTTGTAAATCTCGGAACGAGGCTTCCACTTGGTATGGGAAATTTGTCAGTGGCTGGGCGGACGTATCGTGGGTTTCAATGAATATGGTCTCATACCACGTAATCTATCAACCAATCAAATCAAAAAATTCACTTTAGTCAATAGATAAAGTTACTTACTTACTTACTTACTTACTTATCACCTCGTGACTGGTAGTTGTGAGTGGAGGAAGCTGGAGAACCCGGAGAGAACCAACGATCAAGGGCGAGCAACTGTCAGCCTCCCCATCGTACTATCTCCGCACAAGCAGGGTTAGCATTGGTTGAAGGCAAGTACATCATCGACGTGTAATACACATTAGTACACACCGCTACCGTGTCCGACGTGGGTAATCGGGATTAGATGCCTTGTCCAAGGACACAGTGCAGTTACTGTAGTCGGGATGGAATAGCGGACCTTTCGGTTTGAACGCAGTGTGATAATGCAAAATCGTAAACCGAGACTGGGTTATAACGGTGTCCTCTTGTTCCACCTTGGGTTATTAAATGTGTTCTGAATCCACAAACCATCAGTTGGTTTATGATGTTCCAACATCTTCGCTGATGACCAAATGCATCAATTCATTTTGCAACAAATGTTTTCGAACCAACGTTTGATTGTGCATGCTATTCTGAGATAATGAGGCAGATCGAGTCCATCCCTCAGGAATGGGGATAAAGAACACGCCGTAGTAAATACTACAATAAAAAGTTAGTCGCCTGCTTTCATCCACATTGGATAACCTCTTTTTGTGTTTCTCCCTGTTAGCTACGTAATTATTACCCGAGGACAGTAATATACAACTGGAACTTAATTAAGCACCCCCTGACATGTTTCCTGGCAGTGAAGTTGCTGTTCCGGATTATTATGTTTTAATGAGTGCTATGTCTTGCAGTACATATAATCTTGTGAATCATGATATTTCTGGTTGATGGCGTACCCCCGAACACACCCCTTGTCCACATGAAGCATCCTTCTCACATATGTCACAAAAACACTATCGTCCACATGCAATATCTGGGTATAAAACAAGAAAATTTGACACTTCTTTAATCAATAAATGTTGACACGGTAAGGAGGAGACTGTCACAGACACTAAGATGGCAAATCGTGGCAAACCGTCCGTCCGTCCATCCATCCTCCGTCTTGCCGGGCCACAGCAGATGGCATTGCGAGGTGACCGTCCATGTACAGTCGTTACTTGTGAGGTTGGGGGATAAAACCATTAGTACACCAAACACTTGTGAGTTTTTTTTCCAAATTGCGAGGTGCGAAAAACCCATCTGTAAGTTGCGCAATTTTCCCCATACTTAACGCTAAAATCACATCACAAGTACCTTTGCGGTAGAACGTCCGTCCGTCCGTCCGTCCGTCCGTCCGCTCCCACTCAGAGGACTTGTGAGGTGAATTGCACGTACAAACCGGACTTGTGTGGTTTTTCGTAGTTGTGAGGTGCAACTCACAAAAAGACAACAGCTGTGAACACAATAACCCCACAAGACTCCAAATTTCAACTGCAGCTCAGAAGTTTTCGGACAAACGGACGGCCAACTTTGAAACGGCTAAGATCGTAAGCGAGAATCCTGCAAATCATTATTCTACCACGTGGTACGAGTATCCAATCAAACAGTGTTGCTAAATGAGCCAATGAAAAGGGGCAGTTTGGAAAAGGGCGTGATCAGTATTCCATATTTGGTAACTGGAGATTTTCGCATGCGGAACGTAATTTTGGAAATGTTAACCAGGGCCGAATGAATGTATAATTTTACTTTGGTAAGTTGAAAAGTCGTTAGTAGTCATTGTCCGACCAAAGCATTTTAGGTTCGTTTGTCGAACAGCAAACCTTGAAAATAATGTGTTTTTATTAACAAGCCCTCAGTTGATGCCAACGATGACGTAACATCGCGAATGTACACAACTTGTCACAAGCTAGGATCGAGCGCTATCTAATTACCACACACACCTTCACAAATGACGAAAGCGATCAAATGAATACAGGACAATCGGGCCATGTAAGATTCAGACCAGATAATTTTTGGACGATCCCATCCAGATCAGGGGTGGCGCCAACGGTGTCAGAAGAGCTGCGGCTCCCTCCCGGCCTGGAATTTTTGCCAATTCATCAGGAAGGCCACAGTTATTGGAATGGGGTCCGTCGTTTCACTCAATTTACACCCAATTAATACCAGTTAACAACAACGTCAAAAAATTGTTTTTTTTTTGGGGGGGGGGGGGGTGAATTCTAGGAACAAGACTATAGTGCCCGATCGAACCCGTTACTTCGTCGGACAGTTTGTGGTAAGCTGCCACAGAAAATTTAAACAACATTATAATATTTAAACATGAACCTGAAACTAAGAAAATACCCCCCCCCCCCAACATAACCCTTTAGTAACTTCACCCAACGCTGATAGCAGACGACACTTGCAACAAAAATTCTTACAGAATTAAAATTTTCCATTTTTGGTCTCAAAACCATAGCTGCTGACCCTTCATTGAAACGAACACAAGAGGCTTGTTACAATGAGGGGAGCCATAAGCTGTTTTAATATAATACAGCAAAATTGTGAAAGTGGGGGGGGGGGGGGGGGCTCTATTTTTTTCCAGATAACCACGGAGGAGTAGGATGGAAAATATGTTATTAAGGGTACGATAGTGAGGGGGAGGGGTGGGAATTGAAGGACACTTTGTCATCGCGTATGGCACAAATATGCAGCAATATTATATGCAACTCCAGAAAGGGAGTACATGCACACGTCTTACCATAGTCCAAACTTGGACCCAAATCTGTTACCTGTATATAATTTTGACTCAAAAGGATGTACCAAACCCCAAACATATTTTCTGACTTTTGTTCCTAGTGTGGACTAGTGTTATTCTTACTCTAATAAATAATTGGGATGTGGCTCAATATGGGTGGTGGGGGGAGGGGGCGTCCTGTAGTCTGTAACATAATTTGGAGAGGCTAATTTTGTTAGAACCAATTCTATCTCACACGATCAATGTGACCATATTGGTAGTGGAGGGGTGGGGGGGGGGGGGGGTGTATCATCGCGTATGTCATTAATACACAATATCTCAACATATAAAATGTACAGCGACGCTGGCAGCATTATGTTGCTAATTTTGTTAGAACCAATTCTATCTCACACAGTCAATGTGATCATATTGGAAGGGGGGGTGAGCGAGGAGGGGGGGGGGGTAGCAGAGACCGACCTGGACACGGGCCAGTGCAAATTTGGCTCCCAGGCTTCATGACCTGGCTCTTAAATCTCAGGCATAGGCTTCTTAATTGGCGCTTAACTTCTAAGGTCTTATTTCAAATTTTGGTATGTTTTAATTTTCTCTCCATGGATAATCTAGAGGTGCTTTTATTAAATATGATTATAACTTATTGTGGTTTCTGTGTACCTTAGCACTTCAATCAATGTCTTGGTCACATTAATCTTCACATTGGTTTCTGATCAAGTCTTGGCTGCCTAAATAGGCAGTCAAGACTTGATCAGAAACTAATGTGAAGATTAATGCTTGCTGTGGTGTACTAAATAAAAATGATGAGAACAGCTATCATAAAACTGCAGTGTATGTTATAAACAGCAGTGTAACTCCACATGTCAGAATCTGACTAGTAAATTTTAAAAATAGGCTCCAAGACTGGTGTGTATTTTAGACAGTCCTGGTCGGTCTCTGGGAGGTAGGTATTCTGTTATCGCGTATGTCATGAATACACAATGGGTTCGATCGGCGCACTATAGTCTTGTTCCTAGAATTCACCCCAAAAAACAAATTTTTGGCATTTTTATTAACTGTGTATTAATTGTGTGTAATTGGGCGAAACGACAGACCGATTGGAATGGGGTCTGGACTTTTCGTCGGAAAGTCAGTTCGGTGGAACTTAAAATTTTTAATTTGGACACTCCGTCGAAAATATTTTAAATTTAAAAAAAATGACTTGCCACTTTTTAAAATCTGATTAACAGGTCAACGCCAGTCCATTGAGAAAGAAATTCAAAAATGGGGGGGGGGGGGGGGGGGCAATGTTAAGAAATTTACATCGGGGTGGCTGATATTGCTAATTTGGGTGAACTGGCTATACTAAAGGGGTATTGGGGTATCCAGATGCCGAACACATCTGGCTTGAGTGCCGAAGGCACAAGCTTTTTGATGGGGTGTGGGGGTTTTACCCCCTCCCCCTGCCCCCCAGAAAAGTTTTTGAAAAGGGCAATCAAAGGAAACATTCTGGTAGCTTTTGAAGCAAAAACCTCTTGATTTTATTGAATGTCAAAAGTTGTATTTTTTAACAAAATGTTTCAAAAATCCCAATAGAAAGAACCCGATAACATTTTGGGGACGGTTCAGACAATTCATGTCAACATTCGTTGCCGACGTAAAGCAGACGCAAATTGCGTTGTACATACAGGGGGGGGGGGGGGGTCTTCCAAAAACATCCAGACACAAGGCCGGGGTGGGTGGGTGGTCGGATGGGGGCCAAAACACCTTTTTTCCTGGAGTTGCAATTTTTTTCCTGGTGTTTTTTTTTTCAAATTATTTTCACATAACAAGGCTATATTGTTGTTTAGTAGTCTAATAGGCACCTGTTTGTCAGGTAGGGTTAGTGAATAAGGCCCCACTAGGCTGATTAGGGGATTTGTTCTCTTTTTTTGTAAATTAAATTAGATGCATTAAAGAATAGTGTACTCCAGTTTGACTAAAAACAATCAGTTGAAATTTATGAATTTTAATTTGGGAATGGTTAACATAATTTTCATAGCTGAATCATCACGGCACAATTTGGATTTTACAATGAGTAGCAATGTATTTAGCAGAACATCTAAAATAATGTAAAAAATTTATGGAAAGCAATCTAAATGCCCAGTTTCTCTGAGTAGAGCTCTTGTAACCTGAAACTAATGAAAATTCTCACTGTGCATCTTTGATATAAAACCTCACTTACTCAATTCAAGCTCATAGTGATAGTACCAGGGTTTTCACAGAGGATTTGTCTGGCAATCTCGTGAAAACATGAAACAAAAGTTACAGTTAATATTTGAATTGAAAACTGACCCTGACTGAGCCAGAGTATATAGATGAGTAGCTGAGCATAATACTATGCAGCAAAAGAAGATTA
This sequence comes from Pictodentalium vernedei, assembly GCA_031216915.1. Classification (NCBI taxonomy): domain Eukaryota; kingdom Metazoa; phylum Mollusca; class Scaphopoda; order Dentaliida; family Dentaliidae; genus Pictodentalium; species Pictodentalium vernedei. The sequence goes on from CM062296.1 coordinate 713,188,102, forward strand.
TTTTAATCCTCTATTTGATGTTCACAAAAATAGTCTAATTCTTACATTATATGCTGTTATATGCAGAAATCAATGCTGACATTTTTTTCGGAGACGGACCAGGATGGACAGTGAGATTTACAATAGTGTTAGGTGACAGATTTTCAGCTTTCCAACGCTATCAACTATCTTTTGAGTAATGACAACTGGCTGAAACCTCAAACCTAGACACTTAGCTTGTAGTCAGGTCATTAAAATTAAAACTTCTTCACTAAATTTAAACTGTTTCTTCAGTCTCGGAACTTAACACATGAATGATAATTATTATGAGAGCATTGAGGCCAGAACTTTCAGTTCAGCATTTGTAATTCATGCACTTCAATAATATGCCAGTATACACTATGCCATAGTGTATATAGGCATATTATTGAAATGCATGAATTACAAATGCTCAACTGAAAGTTCTGTCATCAGGTATTAGAACCACCAGAACATAAAGATGTAAAAAAAACCAGTTATCAGATAAGGATTCAAATTAAGGCAAGGATTGACAACTGGAAGCTCAGTGTAATAATTTTTCATTACCCACCGTGGTGATACACTGAAAAAATATAGGTGGTGGGGTGGGTGTCCAAGTGGTCAGAGAAAAAAAAAAAATTTTGCACGTGGGTGGGTGGGTGGTGGTCAAAAGGTGGAAAAAAATATTTTAGGCCTTGTGTCCGGAATTTTTTGGAAGATCCCCCCCCCCCCCCCGGTACATAGGCAAAATTTTTGCCAATGCAAACTCCACTTTCGATGATCACGAATACATGTAAAAATCAGACTGAACAATCCAGCCAACATATAAATTGAACATGTTAGCCCAACAATTGAATAATTTCAGTAATTGTTACGTGGCAAAACTCACATAAAAAATTACGGTAGACTACATTGTCTTTGACAACATTTTTTTTTCATTCCAGACCCCTTTAATCTAGAAGCAAAGTGATCACTTTAGTTGATTTATTTACCTTTGGTGGTTTTGAAAAGTCCATTAGAGATAAACAAATTTTCTTTTCAAACATTAATTGACAAGCACGTGTTGTCAAAAATCACCAAACAGTTGTGTGTCAGGGGTTCATGGTGGGGAAAACAGAAAAGTCTGGTGTGGAAATACAGTTAAAACTAGAAGTCCTGTCATGAATTGCGCGGAAATAGCACGTTGATCTGCGCGCTTTTTTTTCGTAGTTTGGGCGTCAAATTCTGTACATATGGCCTGAGCACAAGCAATGTTTCAGCCAATGGACCTCTGGGTAACCCGGAGGTCCATTGGCTGAAACATTGCTTGTGCTTGCTATGGATAGGCAGGAGAATCTACCATGGTTTGATTGCCATTCAATATGGAAATTGCTTGAAATTCCTACGCGCAGTTAAGGCCAGATAAGCGCACAGTTCATGACAGGACTTCTACCTTTAACTGTAGAGGGAGCGGGACGTTTCGGCCCTTTACCAGTTCGGCTCCGGGACCTTTCAGCCCGGAACGTTTCGGCATCGATATTTTTTTAAACCTAAGACGAAAAGTTACCGGGGAAAATATTGAGGCCGAAACAACCCTGAACCGAAATAGAAGACAAAGTTCAATGCTGTGATTTTGTTAAACCGCACTGAACCTCATGCAGTCCAGACTGTTCCTAATTAATATTCAGAAGTTACTGGAACAAACAAAAAAAAGCAGTGTTTTGTAATTTATGTGAGTGGATTATTTTCTTTATTGATGTCACAAACTTAAACAAACATCACACAATCTTTTCATGAACACTTCTCGATTGCATTGAACATTAAAGTGGCTATATTGGCATCATTTGAGAAGTGTGAAAATTACGCTGAATGATCATCTCACCTTCCGACAATGTATATGTATATGTACGTAGGTCAGTCCCATTTCAGTCTTCTTTACCGACTTTGTTTATTCATGTTTTGGGTCACCCCAGTCCATCGTTATTTACAAAGATTTATCAGTCGAAGTATGGGGCCTGCGTTATTTAAACGTATCCACAGCAATTCGGCCTATTTTGAATGAAAATTCTGATTTATAAAAAGTGCCGACGCAAACTGTATTTTAGCTGACGTCAACTGCTTTTGGCTCGGCATTTTGATTGCCGAGTCCAATTCCCTGAATTGTAGGGGCTGGTTGGGCTATACCATTCAACAATGAACAGAGGCTTTTACATTACGGATATCCCTAATGTTGATGTTCTGATTCCAGAATCAAATCATTCACTGATTAACCCTTTACCTAACATAACGTCCAAAACCCTTTACCTAACATAATGGCTATTTTTCTTATATTTTCATTTTTTGGTTCCAAAACATAGGTTATGACCCCTCATTGGAATGTGCGCGTCACGCTTGTTCCAATGATAGGTCATAACCTATGTTTTTGAAGGAAACAATGAAAATTTTTAGTTACATATGTATCCAAGAACTTTTTTATGCGTGTCGTCTGCTACTAGCGTTAGGTAAAGGTTAACCCATTATCCAACACTAGTTTTAGACAAAAAACAAACAGAACATTTTTTTCTTTCATAGTTTATGACCTCTCATTGGAAGGAGCTCAATGAGTTCGTTTCAATGAAGGGTCATAAGCTATGGTTTGGAAGCAAAAAATTAAAATATAAAAAAAAATTGAATGGCGATTTTTTTGCAGGCAAGTTTTGGCCGTTACGTTAGGTAAAGGGTTATTGTTGAAAAATTGTTATTCTCTCTGTTGATGCCAGTACGTGGATGTTGGATAAGTCCGTCCATAATTAGAAGGCGAAGCGCCTTATTCATTGGTCAGTGCGCGAAAGGTTGTAGATTCGACCCTGACCCACATCAGTATGTACACTTGTCCCCAGGGCTAGACACGCCGCCCCAATTTCAGTTAGTTGGAGTGTACGTTGTTGGAAGCAGTGGAGTGGCCAGCGCAAAGCAATTTGGGTGGGGCAAACAGTCTTGCTAGAGCCATTTTGATTGGGTGGGCGGGGTGAACAACATAAACATAAAACGCACGTGGACTGCACACAGCCATGTTGAATGAACAGTTTCTTTACGATTTAGGGCTCAAAAAAGCATTTTAGGTTTGTTAATTGGGTAGCAACCTTCAAAAACCTGTATATTTACAAGCATTTTGTTGATGGTATAAATTGGGGGTTGGGCCCATATCGCGCTTGACAGATGTCAACAACTTGTAACAGTCGCTATCAAATTACCAAAACAAACCACTTTGACACATAATCTAGTCTCTGAACAGTAGCATTACGGCACACCATTCGAATATGCCTTCCGTGCTGGTAACTGCGATATTTAAAGATTATTGATACTGGTGACTGAACACCGCAATGTAATTAATGCTTTTGGCAAGATAAATTATGTCAACTCAACCTATGAGTCGCACTCCAGAAACTGGATGCTTCACATACAAGTTCAACAAACCAGATATATGATTATAATGACAAAAAATAAGACTACATGGCAGGGCGACCGGAGAGGAAGATGGTGCGTGGGGTCTACGGCGTCGATGTCGCGATTTTTAAGTGTCTACGAATATCAACAGAAACCTTTCTCTGGATATAAACAATGGTGTTTTTTTAACACCCAACAGTGTATTCTGATTATTGACCGAAACAACCCAGACAATACACTGAATGATTTTCCCCCCAACTTTCCCGGGGGGGGGGGGGGGGGGGGGAGGTATTAATTTTTTTCCGATTTTCAGATCAGATAGGGACTCACGCCATAAGCAATGGCTGTTTTATCCATTTCGTCACGCCAACATTCCATAAAATGTGTATTGCTGCATTCAGAAAGGCTCAAAGTTTAATGTAATGCAATGTGAGGAATTATTTTTGGAAAATCAGCACCAGTCAGAATTTTCAGCTTACCGGTAAGAAAGTCAGGATGAAGTTTTTGTGATCTTTCAATCCCCATCAACTCTCATTCTTAAAGGATTGTTAACAACCCACCCACCACAACCCAATCCACCGCCTTAAGTTCATTCGGAAGAGTTAGATACATGTCTAAGCAATAAACATCAGAGAAGCATGCCTGAACAATTGGGTTCCGTCATCTTGAAGAAAAATGATCATGGGGAAAAAAATTGCAGGGCCAGGAAAAATGTGTTCTGGGTTGCTGAATCCCCCCGCCGAGTGTTGGAACTTGAAAAATTCTCCCCCCACCCCCCCCCCCCCCACACCCGACTTTTCACTTTTTCCAGTCATATAGTATATGTTAGACTTAGATAAAATCGGTCCTGTCTGACTCTCACATCGTGGTTGGGAATATGTAATATGATGTGTGTGTGTGTGTGTGTGGGGGGGGGGGGGGGGGGGGGGGGTACTTGATGTAATGCAATGTGAGGAATTCTTTTTAGCTTGCCTGTACTTGACAGAAAGTCAGGATTAGTTTTTTGTGATTTTTCGATCCGGCCCCCATCAACTCTCATTCTTAATGGATTGTGAACTACCCCCACCCTACCCATCGTCTTAAGTTCATTCGGAAGAGTTAAATACATGCCTGAAGAGTAAACACAAGAGAAGCATGCCTGAACAATTTGACTCAGTCATTTTAAAGAAAAATGATCGCAGGGAAAAAAAATTGCAGAGCCAGGAAAAAATGTGTTCTGGGCTGCTGCCCCCCTCCCCATCCCACCCCCGTCCAGTGTTCGAAAAAAAAAATCAGCCCCCCCCCCCCGCCTTTTCACTATTTTTCCAGTCACATAGTATATGTGAGACTTTGATATAGTCGGTCCTACCTGACTTTCACATCGTGTGTGTGTGTGTGGGGGGGGGGGGGGGATATGTAATGTGATGTGGGGGGGGGGGGGGGTGTAAAGAGACTTTCCAAGACCACCAGGCTCCTAAATGTGGGGGAAGGACCATTCCCACCCCAAGCCTAGTCCAAGCTTGGACCCACGGTCTATAATATAGTTTTTTGTTGGGTACGTCCACGGGACGTAACAAAGCCAAAATTAATATTATGAGCTGTGAGTCCAAATTTGGACTATCTCATAATCTCACGCCACTCTCCACTTATGTTTTTTGTTTTGGGGTACCTGGCCATGTACCCCTCTAACAACTTTTGACTATGGACCCACGATACCATCATTTAGTTGGGTTTTTTACCACTTAATATTCAAAGACGCGGGTTTGGTTTGTGGACAACCTTCCCAAACCTTCCATCCATTTGATGGACAGGTTCCAGTTGCAACCGGTTTCCAAATTTTGTTTTGAAAAAAAACGCTCATTTGCAGCCACTGACACAGGTAAGTGGTAGGTGTCTGACGGGCTTGCTCGTTGGAGGCCTCATGGCCATGCCACTTGCAACACTGCCAGCAGGACTGAACAGGAAAGGTAAAACAAAAACATCGTTTGACTTCGAACGTGAATTAAAATTACTCGCTGGACAATATTATTATCTGTGCGTTTCGGTCTGTCGATCGTTGAATAATAATATTAATAAGCCGACGGTGAACACCGAGATTTCAGCCGATAAATGTTGAAATAAATCTTGTTGGTTATGCATTTCACTCAACAACTAAAATTATGTATAATTATGACTCGATTTATTCTTTACTTGTTTGCCAAGTTTACATTTACATTTGGGTGACGTCTCGAAATGCATTGCGCACGGAGGATAGCTGATAACATCTAACATAACCATTGCACCACAGGAATTTCTGTCGGGGTAATAACCGCCATTTTAGCAAGAACTCATCAGACACGACTGCCAATCGCGGCCTACAGCCCCATTCCTAAGTCGGGTATTATTGTGTCAATAATACACAAGGGAATATCCATCAGGGTTACAGAAACAGGGTTAAACTGTCACAACTTTTGTCCAAAACTATCGACAAGGAATTACTTAGTCAGGATATCGCGGATGTTGTGATGGCCATGCCATATCTTTTGGGTCAGCGCACAACACATTGCCAAAGTATCAGGGGTGCTCAACTATTTTTCAGGTGTGTATTTGGAGGACCAAATTTGAGAACAAAGGACGTGCCCCCCCCCCCCCCGACATCGCCATTGGTTGAAAGGTCCTATTTGATGAAGTAAACATTTCTGTGTTTTATTTTTCTGTTCTTCGTCACTCCAACCAGTGGCATCACGTGGATAGTTTTCCAAGAAATGAAGTCAGGGGTTGGAATTATGTGAGAGATATCACTGCAAGGCTCAACTCAATATTATTTTCACACTTGACAAAGCTCCATGGTTTTAACTGGTCTCCATGCATTTATATTGTGCACATGCTACTCAAATATTTTGATACAACACCAACCTCCATCAGTTGTGTCTGCGAATTGGAACCCATAATTCAACACATAATTCACAATAAGCGCACTATGACGTTTTCAGCCGTGTAAGCCCACAATTAGGACCAGACACCTCACAAACTATATGGACAAATGCAACTCGCAATCTCGGACAAAACGCGATCCCCACAAGTACCATTTCTACGTCCCGCACCCCACAAGTTAAAATATGCACAAGTCCACTGAGTGGTACCTCCTTGTATTTATATTTTGCATATTCTACTCAGATATTTTGATAAAACGCCGACCTCCATCAGTTGTATCTGCGAATTGGAACCCATAATTCAACACATAATTCACAATAAGCGCACTATGACGTTTTCAGCCGTGTAAGCCCACAATTAGGACCAGACACCTCACAAACTATATGGACAAATGCAACCCGCAGTCTCGGACAAAACGCGATCCCCACAAGTACCATTTCTACGTCCCGCACCCCACAAGTTAAAATATGCACAAGTCCTCTGAGTGGGTACGTCCGTCCGTCCGTCCGTCCGTCCGTCCGTCCGTCCGTCTGTAAAATAAAGGATGAAGGCCCAGCTTTAAAAAAAACACCTAACGTATTTAAACTAAATTTACCTCAAGTAACAGAGCACAATCCGTGACGTTTTTGGCCATTGGTCCAGCGTGATCAACGCTTATATCCATGGGAAAGATGCCTGTGTATGGTACCAGACCATAGGTAGGTTTAAGTCCAACAATTCCACAAAAGGATGATGGGATTCTAATCGATCCTCCTTGATCACCCCCAATAGCTACGTCAACATCACCCACTTGGACCTGTAAATACACACATGAAAATATACCAACATATGTAGACTAGGAGTAGATTTTTTGAAAACTAATTGTTAAAATTTTGTTATAATTTGTTTTGACCTTTTTACCATGGAGGTTACCTTCTGTTGTATACTGAATTTGAGAAACGGTGGGTAAGGGGTGAGGTTATCAATTTTTGTGAGATGCGTCATCTACACCGGTCCCCATAACCCATCCGGAAACAGAAAAAGCCAACTCGGGCTTTAAATTATACCTAATGATCCACGGGATGGGGGATCAAGGGGCTTTTTCGCCGCTCCCTCACAGTGATCCATTTAGATTCGGCCGTGACAGAAATTATGCTTTTCATATTCGCGAGGTTGGCAAAAATGTCAGTTTTGAAACAGTGGCTTATATACAGCGGTCACACTACATCAGTTAATGCTATGTTTCTTAGCACTGCAGGCAACATCATATCCAGATCAGGGCACCCTCAATGTTGTAGTGGCCATTCAATATACCAGAAACTCATTCACACTGGTAAAAGAACAGAAGAGACTTAGAAGTTTAGGGAGATCCACATTTAAATTTAGAGACATGCAGGGTACAGGTTATACATTCTTCACCTGTAACACGGCGTCTATTGGCGAAATTATCGACGAGATACTTGGAAACATTTTGCCAAGACCGTCCCAGAGCGGACATTCACCAACCTTCACCAGGTCGCGCGCAATTTGAACTATAAGCTGAGATACTTAGTGACGCCATAAACGAGTTTGAAATTGATGCCGTCCCTGCAGTCTCCTCCGTATGTGGGGATGAATAAGACAGTCCGCTTGATATTGGCGATATCCAGGTTGCTGGTGGTAACGAAACCAAGGCAGGCTGCATTTCCCATGGCTGTCGGATGATAAACGGGAGAGCAGCACAGGTGGGTGGACACCTCCCCGAAGACGAATACGTCCTGAAAATAAAGTTCTCGTGCGAAAGAACGAAGACTGGATACTGGGAGTCAAGATTGACCAAGTAAGGCAGAAAGGAGGAGAGGTCTGGTGTGGCAGAGATTACTCGAAATACCAAGCCAGACGCCCTGACTGGGATTGGCAGTCTATACTAAAAATGCCTATCCCCGCACCGCTGTGGTTTATGTGTTATAGCATTTCAAAGAGCCAGGTCCAGCAAACTTCGTCGCGCTGAGAGATAGCTGTTTGAATTGCATTGCTTAGAGAATGGTTGAACACTTTGACGGCGCACTCAGACAAGGCGTGTAACCCCCGACCGGCGCCAAAAAATACAGGCGTGGGAGAGAGGTTTCATAGGACTAGTGCCACGGCAGAGGGTGGGTATTGTTTCGAGAAGATCACCAAACAGGCAGTCATCTTGAAGGCAATCGTTATTGAGGACATCTACAAAAGCATAAAGATTCAGTGTGATCACAGACACGTATAACTACTGATCACCTGCAGCGAACACGCCTGACCTAAAGACCATTACGTTCCGTAGACCGGGCAGGTCCGCATCTATGAATGCGAACTCTGGTAAGCCATAAGGCAAGTCGCCCCAAATGCAAACCATCGCAGTCTGGCTTTTGAGTGGGCAGGACAAGCAACTCAACGTTGCTCCAAGATTGCCGGACTTATAATATCTAAGAAAAGGATGACGCATTAAGCTAAGCCTGCGCAGCCCTGGGGTACGAGGCTGTTCCAGTGTTTGATATTAACCACGCCGTATTAGTCATGGCTAGGGAAAACAACAGCTGACAGTTGACCACTGGCCATGTCCTACAATATATAGAGAAGGTCTTTGTGGAGCATGGTCATGGCAACCTCCAGAATGCACAACAATAACGCGTCAACGAAGTTGTCAGCATAGGCATGAAGGCGTAGTACACCGTGAGTATTTAGCACTCCGGTCATCTGGAAACCAGAATAAATCGCGAAGTGATCAATGGCACTTTACGCTGCACATATGAACCGATTTCGCCCAATACGCAACTGGGCATTTAACTTCACCCTGTCATCCCAGCGTGGTTTCGTAAACATTTCGAAGAGTAGGAATGGACCCCAGAGGTCACACTCACATAGCTCGAGCGAGGAGTAGGAGGAGCCGTCAGCATTTTCGAAATTCAGAAGAAAGGAAACCTTCCGAAAACAGCGATCAAGGGGTGCTGCTACATCATTGGGAAGTTTGCACAGGACGCAAACGCGAAAGGTAAGCGTCTCTTCTACCACCCGTGTACAGACCAGGATGGAATAAATTATCTTGTGAGGGATAATCGGTACTCCTGTCAGATACCCCGAAAGGTGTCCAGTCGGTCACAGTCTCACATAAAACGATAATCTCAGCATTAGTGCACCCAACAAAGAGCCTCCTTGTTACCGGGCGGATAGAGTCGCGACTGAGTAGGCCGTTCTAGTGGCGACAAACAGCATCTAAGTCAAACGTCAACTCCACAAGTTTGCCGGCACCCATGCCTGCGTTCTACCAGAAATCCACGCTGAGGGTTACTGTAGAAGGTGCTGCAATCCACATGGCGAGCAACCTATGAGTACCTTCAAAGGTCCTGCTTGCTCAATGGATCGACAATGAAGAAGACCTGTGGATGCCGCACAATCTCACAGAGTCCGAACACTGGCATCAGGTTAAAGACATCCCCGATTCTCCACATCCTCGACGGGATGCTCTCCTTACCACAAGCTGAACCGCCTTAACGGTGGTGTCGGCAGCGGGAAGACAACAGGAGCTAACAAGTTCTTCCTGGTATAGCCGAGAAAATGTCTGGACTTCAGAAATAATGGTCCAGAAGTACGTCCCGCGTGTAGTTTTCTGGGACGAGGTTGTCATCAAACATTTCTAGATTGGCTACTGGAGAGAAGGGTACAGACAATGTGCTGCGTTGACCAATGACAACCCTTCCAATTATAGGAGAAATGCCGCCCGCCTGGCTAAGCTACCATGTGAATTACTATGAAGAGGCTGGGGGATGATCACGGGACGGGCGATGAAGTTCTTACACCCTAAGAGAGCTATTCGCTTAAAAAAGGACAGACTTCAGGGCCAGAAGATGTGTAAGGCTCTTCGTGGCTCGCTTTGTATAGGACCGGTTTGTGGAGCGTTGAAAAACAGGTGACTTGCTCCCCAACAGCCGCCAGAAAATTCAAGATAAAGCCTATGAGAACTACCACCGCGACATCGCGGGGTGTGGAGGCAGTCGAGCTTCAGCTGCAAGCCACCAATCTGCTTTCGCGCAGGCGCGCGAAACCCATGGTCGGTTCAGATACCACAGCCAAATTATAGATGGCATTCATCAGCATCTTCCGTTAGGGCAGGGAGAAAATATAATTATTACAAGTTCAATTGTTCACTGCAAATAAAACGTGTCGTCCTTAGCCTTTAAATAATTGGGGCGTGAGGGACAGAAATGGGTGTAGGCAGCATTGGTGCAGATGGAACCACTGACATAGCAACGGATGGTCGTACAGTATGCATTCGGTGTGACACCACTCATAAGGCCGCTACAAACCCAAGCCACCGATAATGCATGGCGGGCAAACCTAAGCTGACCTAAGCACAGTCTAAGCTGGCTTAAGCACAGCAGCCTTTGCCTCACATGGCTCTGACAACAGTTTTTTTCTCGTTTTGTTCTTCACGTAGTGACCGCTTTTCACCGAGCTTCCACTTTCGTGGAGACTTCCATCAGCTGTTCTGTCGTTGAACATTTCAATGCCATTGTCTGCACCAACAGTTCGAATACAGTCATCTCGATGTCCACTGGAGCTATCCCCTCCCCGGTGTCGCAGGCATCTCTGACTATTTCGACACACCCTCCAAGTTTTCTGGAGATGGGAGGACACACATGCAATGTTTGGCTATTTTCAGTGGTGCGGTTTTCGAAACATCATTTACCCTCGTCTTGATATCAGTGGACTGGAGAACACTAGGAGGGAGCTCTGGGGACTCGACAAGGCATTGCAGACTACTCGAGACGAGCCAACCAACAACATGACTAAACTCTCAGAGCTTGGCGACCATATTAATCTGGAGAAATAGGTGGTCGCGGAAAACGACCAGGGGGAGTTTGATAAGATGTTTTTCTGCGCCGCATTGCAGAGCGCCTAAGAAGATAAATAATCGTCTCGCATCGCATGGCGACAGCCTCATCTGACCAGAAGAATCTACACTTGCAAATCAACTGTATGCAAGAAACTGTCCACGGGATGGTCAACAAAGACACAATGCTCGCTGAGTGCATTTGCATCCTGTTTCGCTAACTCGGGACCACAATCACCAGCATACTGACTGCGATCAGAATGGACATCTCATCTCTTGTACTGGCACTAACTGGTGGTAGAGTTGGATAAGGGAGGCATGACGGTGTGGGACAAAAACATTCGGAGGGTGATGAACGAGTTCTGGCAAACTGACTGGAAAAGCAGCAGTTGCAGTCTATGGCATAGTTGGGAGCTTGATGACCCGTAGTCTTAAGTCACTGACAAAAACCCTGGTGACTAGCAGAACAACTGTGGGCTATGGTCCTTACAGTCAGTGGCTAGCTTCTAGTGACTGTCAGAGGTTGGCTTTGTTCATCATCAGCGAGGTGCAACAAACGAAAGCGTCAATATGCTAATGGCAATAAGAGTGGTCTTTTTCACGTTGTGAAGTCTGACGGACTTCCCATCCGCCGTGGAAGTGAGATAGAAACGTCGGCCATGGGTTTCACTTGTACATGCATTCGCGGAGCCGCATGAAGCGGTTTGGCATTCACATCATTATTAACCCACAGTCACTGAGAAACTGTGCACGTTGGGATTCCGTTATTATAGACCGCACGAAATAAGTAATCAAGTTTCCATTTGGCTGAGACAACACATCCTGTTAGCTATTGGGGGCTTCAAGTCCATCGGCCGTGCAGAAGCGTCCAACAAATTCCACTTGAATTGTTTCTGTACATCGAGCGTAATACCCGTGGTAAGTATCGCTGAACGATCTGAGCCTGAAAACCGACGATTTCCCAGACGTACGCCCAAAGAGGGTAATTAATTCTCTTAACATCGATACTTGTGAAACCATTGGACTCCGAACAAATCTAGCGCGGGACGTCTGGGCAACAGGTTTGAGCAACGGTGAGCCAGACGTATCCCCACCAGCTAGTTGAAGGGTCTCACCCGCTATGAAGTGACTCAGACTGTGCCTTCTTTTATGAGCAAATTTGCCGAGTATGGCCATTTCCAGATTGCTGGGAGAAATTGACCGTGTAGTCAAAGGTATGACGTCCTGATTTAGAGGACGCTCATTTGGATGACAATAACATCTGATTCCAAAGAGGGTCCACAAGCCATTATTATTGTCGCCTTTTCTCTGCAATCGGTATCGGGCACCACACCAAACTCATTACATAGCCTTTCTAACTTACCATCATAGACACGGCGTGGTCATGCGGCAACGCAGCTCTTAGTTCGTATAGTAATTGTTGTGTTTAATAGTAGCAATTGAATAAACAAACGCTTCGAGTGAACAGGTCTGCCAAGTCGCCCAGAAGATCAGTAGCCGAGACTCCACACCCAATTCTCTCACACCTACCAGCAACATTCTGTTGATTAATAATATAATTGGTATCACAGAACTAAATATATTCCCCTAGGCCACCATTATAACGTTCAGGCGAAACAAATATGATCGCATCACTTGAATTTTGGCATTCAAATATCTTTTTCAATTAAAGCCCTTCAAACAACTTTTCTGACCCGAAAACAGGGGGTCATGCAACAAATAAGAGAGAAGAAATGACACAAAGGGAAGTACAGGCCACGTATACGTTTATTGAAACAATATATTTTCCCAGGGCTGTTTTTTTTTTAGAGATTGCAACATTTCAAGGCGAATAACTCTAAAATATTTAGTTCAGCGATACCAATTGCATTAGGTTTTCTTGCCAATAGTTGATGGTTGAGGCAGAGTAAATGTGGTGGTATTTGTAGTTGTTAGATGTATCGAAGTGGTGAAAGCTAGCGACTACACGATTACGCCGTGGAGAAATAAAACACGAATCTCGTTGACGTTAATTTGCTTTTTTTCGGGTTGTAGAAGCCACCCGGCTTATACAGTACGTGGAGAGTGGATTGTAACTAAATCACCCGGGGAGTGGAGTTTACACCCAAAGTATTATTTTGAAATTCTGTACATGTGGACAAAAAACACAAGCAATGTTTCAACCAATGGAACTCCGGGTCCATTGGCTGGAACTTTGCTTGTGCTTCTTGTGCTTTGCAGCAAATCTGCAATTATTACTCGAGTGGAATCTCCAATCTGCGGGTGGTTTAGTGATAATACACTGTGTATCGCTCACGCTTCATATCGGAACGCCTTTGGATTAATTGCTGGAACCATTTCCATTGTTGTCGGTTCAGTTGAAAGTAAAGGGCCGTTTTTTCAGGTCGGTACCTAAGTTACAATTTGTGAGTAACATTAATTGGTCGTGCCATTAAGTTTGCGCGCTCGCGACGTGGCAGTGGTAGAACGAAGACCTACCCGCCTCTACGATATAAAAAGCTGATATCAGGCCCCATCAACCCATCAGCACAATTAAGTATTTTAAAGAAAAGTAGGAATGAAGTAGAATATATTACCTCTCAGTGACACTACATGATACAGTCTATGGTTGAGACTTTTGAGACGATGAACAGCGGAGAATCAGGCGCACATGATGTGAAGACATGCATGATCCTTCAGCTAACCGACGTGTGGATAAACGGGGCTTCTGGCATTCGGGAATAGAGAAAGAACTACATACATTCAGCTCCGTGTTTGGTTATACACAGGGAAAGGAGCTCCCCGCGGTTCCAGGTGTTGCTCAGAGTTCCCCGCGAGACGTTTGGGGAGGGGATGGGAGATTCGGCTTCATGAAAAACTATTCATTTATACTGACTATTGATCACTGTGGATTGTGTAGCGGAACCCTGTTACTAATGCTAGTGGGTAGGAAATCAACTTCACTCAAGTCTTCAGGAACATTTACACCATCTCGAGCTTGGGCCAACCACAGGCTGTGTAATCTCTAAAACATCGGGAGCGTGTTAGCCTCCTATATTCCAAACAGTAAGAGGCCCGTTTGCGTTTTTGAGACTATTGATCGGAATGAGTTGGGTACTTAATCGCCCGTCACAAAACCAGGCATAGTGAAACCACTGTCGCAGTGATAGGAGATCATGTAGTCCCAGTGTTCCCACCGTCCGACCTTGCCGCTTTGTTACAAGGGCTGGTCCTAAAACGAGGTCGATGACATATGGATAAAGAGATTGTTATCATTATCCATGGTGATTGCGTTTAACGATATAGAAGAGAAAATAACAAATGCCAGGTTTTGGGACTTTGGAATTCGCACCATTCACCTCGGGCCGATGCGGCTTCCGCGTTTACGAATTACCTAGGTAAACTGACTTACAAAGATTCTCTAATATGACTCACGCAACATGAATCTGCACCAAGAACTCACGCGGTGAGTGGGGAAATAATCTGTGAGATTAAAGCCCTCTAACGGCGGCATGTTACCATAGACGCCCTTTAAGAAGGAGGTATGAGCGAGGTTTTAAAGTAACAGATAGTGTTAAAAGTCTCTAACTGCAAGTGTCTTAGGACTTGGAGTCGGTTGACTTTGGCTTTTATCTGCTGTAGTCCCGGTGCCTACATTTATTGGCCTAGAGGCTGTGATAGAGGGATTCGCTCTTTTGAATATTTTTAAGGATTTCCTAAGCCGACGACTCACTAAACAGTAAAAAAAACACAACGCTATTTGCGCCTAAGACTAAATTTTCCAGCATTACGGGTCACTATTATCCCTTTACCCAACGCAGAGAATATCAAAATATATTATTTTAGTAACTATTTTTTAACATCTTTCAAAAAAATTCAACAAAACCATATCATGTGACCCCTCGTTGGAACGAGCTCATCGAGCCCATTCCAATGAGGGGTGACATGATATGGTTTTGTTGTAATATTTTTCAAAAAATATTTTTTCAACTACTCAATTTGCAAATTAGTCGGGCGGATACGGGCGATTCGTTAGGCAAAGGGTTATAGGGCCTTGAAAAACAACAAAATTACTGATGAGGAGCTCTTACCCATGCTAGCTGAGTGCAAAAATCTCGGTCACTCCCACAGCAGAATTTGTAGAAATTCACGTAAAAACCACGACTGTGATCCAAGTACAAAAGACGAGTTAATTTAGAAGGCACAATCCGAAATAACGCGTATACGCCCCCATTTTGCATCGGAAAATAGAAATTGAACCTCTCTATCAACGTCCATTGTGTATAAGGGTTACACGGAGTATTCGCAGAGAGAATTCTGTCTTTATTATCGAGGATTACAGGTATGTGCAATAAATCGTCATCAAAATCTTCACCTGCATATAGCCAGAAAGTTCTGTAACATGGTCGCCATGAGAAATTATGAAGGGGGCAGAAAACAACCCCACTCGCCATTATTTTCCAATCAATAACACTAATTTGTACATTTGTCAAGAAAAGAGAAAAGTGAAAAAAAGAGAAAACCCTCGGCGCTAAATAAGCATACTTTTCGAACACACATTAGAAGATGACTCTCTCGTTCGGTCTCCACCTTCGTCCACTTGCTATCGACCAGAGACATGGATAGAGGTTTTTAAATGGGGGTATCCATTCGGGAAATTTCAGTTACTCCCACTCCTTGTTCACCTCCAATCCACGTTGAAAACTTTTGGACTGGCAACCACAAAATTCCAGCTGTGTGGAAATGGAATTGCACTGCACTGCCCGCTGAAAATTTTTCAGCCTGCTTGATTTGGGAGTACGAAATGTCGAATGTGTTCCACAATTCTCGGACAATATTACAAACCTGGGTTTGACAGTTTTCAAAATTGTGGGATATCGGTCAAAAATGTTACCTATCTGGTGCCCGAAAATGAAAACCTTTCACGATCAGACTCGAGGCATTTCCATTTCTTTTTCTGAGAATATTGGATTGGAATTGTAGTGAAACGCCCCGTGCTACTCGCATATTTGGGGCCGCCTCTCTGCCATAGGTGCCGACATAAAACTGCTCCGGTATCGATCAATCCATTTTCCATTTGTGATAATTACTTACATGGATAACGGTATTTCAATAAAATCCACGTTATTCTCAAAAATCGCCAATTAATTTTCATTATTTTTTCATTTTTTGTCTCTAAAACATAGGTTATGACCCCTCATTGGAACGAGCTCGTCGAGCTCGTTCCAATGAGGGGTCATAACCTATGTTTTTGAGACAAAAAAATGAAAATAATAGTTATTCAAGAATTTGTTTTTTTTTGCAAGTGTTGTCTGCTTTTCATGTTAGGTAAGGGGTCAATGTACTGACTCAAGAAACGACCCTTCCCACCTTCCATTCTCTGGCTGAAAAATCTTAATATCGGGGCAATATTGGCAAATCTATTAGTCATAGCATCCGACTGTAACCGCAAACTTGATGGAAATCACCTGTTTTACGACCTGAAAAGTTATCTTTCTGACTGAATTTGTACATACAGTACGGCCACCGTGGACTGGCTGGTCACTTCCCATGGGTGGGAAATATTTCCACTTACGCAATAATAGTAGATTCCAAACGACAATTATAGGTACAACCCGATGCTTCATAAATTAACATTTTGCTGATGATGATTTTTATTATCTGGCAAACGTATGGATGGACATTACTTTCTCCCCTCACTGCATGTGTAACATACCTCTGTCCAGGGTGAGACAGCAGGGAGAGACAGATGTATCCCACCCCACCCACGTGACATTATACATTTATAACGTTATTATGACGTTATGCATATCGTATCTGTTTCTTGCTACCAACTAATTCATATTGACGTCATCAGAATGCCATGTGATCAAAGTTTGATGCTCTAAAGCTCTTTAAACCCCAAGATGCCACCGTTCCTAATTGATTTCGTGGTATATACCTTTGGCATATACATAACTTTTGCATGCTCTTTCCGATGGTGCTATTAGTTTTTCAAAACAACGAATACCAAATGAGTTGATTATATCAGTACGTGACCGCCGATTACCTCTGGCTATCGTAACCGCTGTATGGTGGGGGGAGAAAAATAATCCCTGATGGGTACGGGTGTGGGATGGGAAAATCTCACCTTCGGGACAAGATATTTGGTCCAGACACTCGGCAAGCCTCGTGTCTGGCCCAAATATCATGCCCTCGGGTGAGATTTCCCCATCCCACACCCGTACCCATCAGGGATTATAATAGCCCACGTATGGATTACAACCACTCCACTGCGACTGTATTGTAGTTCGTTCAGACATGTTCCAGTAACAGTAATTTATTCCAACCCCCCCCCCCCCCCTCCTCCAAACTGTCACCGGGAAAACCGATATTTCCGATCCTGTCAGCTACATGTTCTGAAACTTAAATTGTTTTTGGTAAGACAGCTTCATTGCCACCAGATAGATGTTCCCGGTGAAAATACGTCAATAACTGGGCCTAAACGAAAAACACGACACTACAACAGTTACCCTATAGGCCATTATTAACTACAGTGAAATGTATTTTATCTAACAATCAACGTAGTTTGCACCCAAAAACTCGGAAAAAACGAGAGGCCGATGATATCAATGTCGAAGAGAGAGAAAAAAAAAACCCAAAACAAACAAAACGTTTCATTTTTAGTGATTATCACGAAATATAATTTGATTGGTTGTGTGGGTAAACTTTAAATGATGTGAATAAATCTTGGTGCGATGTACAACGGTTACTAGTCGCTGAAACGTATTTGCCTGTTCAAGTCAAACTTCGCATCGTAAACGTGGGTTTTTTGAAGCAGAAACACTGCCGCTACAAGTTGTTGTATGGTTTCATTAATTCTAATTTATGACGAGACACAAACAAACAATTGAATGACAAATTCTGTGCATGCAGTTACCTAATTATTCAAAAATTAACATATTTAATGAGAGTTGTAGCCTACCCAGAATAAAGTCACAGCGTTTAGATAATGTTCACATTATGCATACTCATCCGTACAATTCCTATAACGTAAAATGAGTCGTCATTCCTAAACCAATATTTAACAGGCGTGAGCGCTTGTATGCTGAGTTCATAATTGCTCCAGACCATGTGGTACTGAATTCTCAGGTCGATTCAGTTGACTTGGAAAACAATGAAAAATGGAACCGTATATATACACCTGGAACTTAATTAAGCACCCCATGAAATGTGTCATGACACTGAAGCTGCTGTTACTCATTGTTATGTTTTAGTGATTGCTATGTCTTACAGTACATTTCATCTAGTGATGCATGATATTTCTGGTTGATAGCGCACCCCAAACACATCCCCTTGTCCACATGAAGCATGCTTCCCACGAATGTCACAAAAAACACTATCGTCCACATGCAAAATCTCAGTATAAAACAAGGAAATTTGTCACTTCTTCTATCAATAAATGTTGACATGGCAAGGAGGAGATTTTCAGAGGCACTAAGATGGCAAATCGTTGGCATTCATCCAACAGGCATGTCACTGAATGCTATTGGAAGGCAACTTGGCTATAGTTATTCTGTCATCAGTAGAGTTGTCCGAAAACATCAACAAACCAACGGTGTTAAGGACCGACCAAGGCCTGAACAACCCCAAAAGACCTTTTCTCAGGAAGATCGGAGTCTCGCAAGCCTCGTTAGGCGTGAGCCCTTTGCTTCAAGTGGGGTTTTTAAATGCCTTTGGCTCCCCAACAGGCGTTTACTCAACAGAACTCCCCGAAACCGTCTCAAAGCACTGGAAACATTTCAGTCTCAAAGAAGGGTCATCAAGCATCCAGCTCTGTCCGCGCAACATCAAAGATGACATGGGAGTCGTGTATGGCACGACAAAAGTGGAATCTCAAGACGTGGAAGAAAGTCCATTGGTCAGACGAGAGTGGGTTCCTGCTACACGTCACAGATGGTCACATGGGAGTGTGTAGGCATAGAAATACAGTTTACGTGCCCAGGAACATCAGACCTACTGTTCCTTATTGTGGAGCATCAGAAATGATCTGAGGATGCCTCTCTCATGAAAGCAAATTTGATATGTTGAATGTACATAGGAATCTCAAATGTCATCAGTACATTCTGGACATTCTCATTCCGGTTGTCGCGCGTCATTGTGATAACCACTAGTTGGCTACTCGTCCTATATTCATGGACGACAATACAAGTCCACATCGTTGCCATGCTGTGAGAGCATTCCTTCAGAACAACGCTATTACAACACTACCTTGGCCTGCAATGATCTCCGAATTGAATCCCCTAGAACACAACTGGGACTTTCCTGGACGTTGTGTGCAAGCAAGGGGTCCGCCTGTACAGACGTTTGCCAATTTGGAAGCTGCATTGCATGCGAAGTGACAGCAGTTGCCTCTGGACTGTATCAGAAGGCTCACTGGTAGCATTAGGTTGGGGTTCCGGCTGTCATCCGGGCACGTGGTGGATGCACTCGCTACTGACGTCAAACACTGATACTGTGTTCAGGAGATCACAAGTAAGAGATTTTGTCAGTAATTACCTGCATTGTTTCATCATGGACCTTTCCAGCACAATACTTGTTGAGAAAACATTTTCCCATCAAACAATTAGTGACAGATATGTGCAGTTAGTGCCATTAAAAGACCGCATATTTTCATCATTGTGTTGTCGTTCATTTGTCAATAGACCATTCTTTCCACAAACAATCACTTTTGGCCATCTGAAAGATAGCATGAAAGTATTGACAGTTTTTATTAACTCCACTGCAAAAAAACTGGGTGCTTAATTAAGTCCCAGGTGTATATGTTACAGGGAAATAGCGTAATTAAGGATGCCTGGTCAAAGCAGAGATTTCACGAAATGAATAATTCGCCTAGGGCGACGGGAAAAAAAAGTTTGGGCATAAATTAAGTATGGCCCAATAAGCCCTCATATCAAAAAACAATTTGGTTCAAATCTGCCTCTCGATTTAGAAAATAGAAATATTGGGCGGGGCAAAAATTCTCGCCCCTCCCATAACGAAGGCAAATATAGCTCCTCGAACTTCTCTTGAACAAATCTGAGTCTACACCTCAAAAGGAAGCTGCACACCAAATATCAAGTCTCTGCTACTGCTGGTTCATGAGAAGAAGATTTTATAAGATTTAAGCACACTTTTTGGGCGTGGCCTTACCGAGGGGCGGGTCAACTTGATTTGAACAAAATTGAATTGACATGTGATAGGGAACATGCACACTAGATTTGGTTCAATTTGGTTGAGTAGTTTGTGAGAAGAAGTTGATAATGTAAAGTTAACGCCGGACGGACGGACGGATGGACGGACGGACGGACGGACGGACGGACGGACGGACGGACGGACGGACGGACGGACGGACGGAAAGTGATTAGTAAAGCTCCCCTTGAGCTTCGCTCAGGTGAGCTAAAAAATAAAACAAAATCCACCAATAGGTGTTTTGGAAAGCTGCATGGGAGTCATCCATCAGCCTTTAAGGGAGAGTGGATGCTGAAATGTGGCCATTTGGTCTGCCTTCAGGGGGAAGAGATGATGGAGTGATGGGAGAAAAAAACACAGACACACCCCCAAAAGCCTTTAAAAGGGCTGTTACATATTTATTCAATGTTTATTTATATGTGCATTTATTTAAAATGTACACTGTTCCCAGCCAGGCAAGCTTGTTTCAATCCTTGCTTGATGTTTGGTGGTTTCCTGTGTATGTTAACAGGAAACTTGTTCCAATTCCTCCTGCACTTCGTCTGCTTTTTCCTTGTGTCTTCCTGATAAGGATTTGCCAAGAAAATTTGAGAGTATTCAAATAGAAAAGTTAGAGGCAGAGAGAGATAGAAATCCTCTATTGTATAGTGTGACTTTTATGTGTGTGTTGCTACTGGTGAGGCGATGGATGGGTTTCTTCAGAGCGAGGCAAGAGTTGCGAGGCGGTCCTCACAGATTTAATCCCGGAGTTCTCAATGAGTAGCGAGGGAATCCTCACTGACTCCACGCACTTTGAGTCTGTTGTATAATTTTCTGTAACTTATGGGGTGGAAGCGAACTCGCCTTTTAAGTATACAGAGCCGTCGAGAACAGTAAATGCCATGCGGAGGAGCCATCCAGTTTCCCCACCCCATGCACAATTGAGTTGGGCATTCGGTATTTATGGTATCATAGAACCAATACTCGTGTCAGCTGTACTCCAAAAAGCCAACCATGAATTTTGTTTTTATGGTAACTACTATAAGCTTCTCTGATAATTTAATAGAAGTGTAAACAATTATGCAGGCAAGTCTTTAGATTCAGTAAGCTTTTTGTAGGTGATTAGTATAAATTTGTCCGAAAATTTAATGGAAATGTCAGTGTAGACTAGCCTTTAGATTAATCCCTAAAACCTTATCAGGGAACAAGTGTAAATATAAAAATAAAATTTTAGAGAGTTCTTGAAATCCCTGGATTTTAGGAATTACATGAAGTCCCTAACAAATTTAGTGTTTTCGTGAAAGCCCTGAACTGCTTTGGGGATTTCATGTTTTCACAAGGTATTTCGTGAAATTCCTATTTACATTAATTCCCCGTTACAAATATAATATGCGGTATTTGTTATTTAACTGGGATTCACCGTATTCAATGTTATCATTATTCATGTTGTGTAATGCCATCTACAAACTTAGAAGTACATTTGAAAACTATTTTGTTATGATACATTCACCCTCGATTATATTAGATGAGATGTTTGCGTGAATATTTTCTCCCAATTCGCGATCTGTCTGCTGCAAACATTTAAGTATTCTGCTTTGTTTATTTTGTTTTAAGGGTTGTAGTAGTTTTACACAGTCTTTTTTGCGAATGGAGACCTTAACCCCCAAAGTATAGCCCCCCCCCCCCCCCCACACACACACACACCCATCCAATAAGCTTGAAATTCTTTAAAAAGAATGTTTGAGAACCACCACTGACAATGCTTGGAGATGGTTCCAGTTCATTTCAAAATCATCTCGGAACGGGCGTTGTGTCCCAAGAGTAGTTTCGTGCGGGGACATTTCGTAGTGAAAAGTGATCTTTTGGAGCGTGTTTGTGTGTGGGAGTGGTGCGCCCTTTCAAGTGGTTTCGAAGGAAGACATTTACCCCCATAACCTGGAACCCTGTCCAATCAACTTGAAATTATTTTTAAACTAATTTCTTGTGAACCACAATGCCTTGGGGTGTGGTGTTCATCTTCTTTCAGTGAGAGAGATTCAACTTTGTTCACAGAATGTTTCTTGTTTAGTTCTAATACGAAGAGATTGCATTATATATGAACGAAATAAAAGTGTTTCACGAGCATTTTCTCGCGCGCTTGTGCTTGCACAAAACGTCTTCTTGTATAACACTGTACTAATATACTTTAGAATTGCCGATGGCACCTTGTTGCATTCAAGAAACGAAATATTCACCCCAGTTAGAAATCCCATGGAATGTGGTTCTAAAATCACAAAATATCTGTAAGAAATGGTCACAATCCACAGATAAAACGACAAGTTAAATTCAAAAATTTTGGTGAGGATTGTGGGTGGTGGCCCCAACCCTCCCCTATCTCAATGTCCCTGGAGTCAGCAGTCTATGATTAGGTAGGAGGATATTATTGAGTATTACTCCCAAGACTGCAGTACTGTCTGGGTAAAGGAATGCAAGTCCACTGGCTACAAACGGATCGTCTCATTCCTCCTCCTCCTCCACACCACGAGTTTTTTTTTTATTTTGTCCTCTACTTTGCCGATTGCCAATATTTTCTTTCCAGTATTCATGAAGACCGACCTGACCGTCTTGACGGGGTTAACGGCAAGCTCTCAAGCAATCGATCCAGTCGAATTCTGTAAAATTATTCGACGACTTGATGGTCTGGACACAGTCTAGCGCTTAAATCGCCCATCGCCTATGTTTAGATTCACTTGTCTTGAATATTTCAGTTGGTCGGAAAAGAGAACCATCAATTTATATATTCCAGGTGGTTGAATCTAAACCAAATATCATAACGACTCATTTTCTTTGAATCAACGCTAGGGATGTTTTTTTTTAATCGAGACTTGATTTGATCGAAATTATGATGATATTATAAAACACCTAAAGTTTCAGAAAGACTTTTTTTCTCTTTCTGAAAATGAATGAAATATACGAACTGCCACAGCGCTTCCTCCACTAGATCCACCTGATGTACGTTTCACGTTGTATGGATTTAAAACTGGAGCCTTTGCATTCGTGAAACTGTTGGTACTGAGGCATAAATCTTCACATGCAGTTTTGCCAATAATTCGTCCACCTAGAAACAAATAATCAAAATTATCCTAGTTAGAGTTGAGAATGATGTGTACAAAAGGGGCAGATCCAATTATGTAATTGACAAAAGCAAGGAGTCCAACCCAAATCGACGGGGTGCCACGCACCCTACTGTCGTGTACTCTATGGTATTGCACCGAAATGCACTGTATACTCAGATGTAACGCTGATATTCCCGAGTATTGTACAGTCGTTGGATGGTCGTAATGCACGCGTTGGTAGTGATGTCCACGGGGACGCGGTGGCTCAGTAGGTGAAGGAGCAGGCTGCAAGCCAAGAGGTCCTCGGTTCGAATCCCACCTGCGGAAACCGCGTTGTGTCCTTGGGGAAGACTCTTCTCCGCTATTGCCACGCGGGGGAACGGTGGCGTTGTGTACGAAGGCGTACTTCTTACTAGCCCTGCTTGCGTGGACTTAGTATGTTGAGAAGCTGACAGTTGCTCGTCGCTGATTGGTGGTATCTCCTCTTACTCCAGCTTCCTCCACCCGTAAAACTGTCGTGGTCATGATCAGCCATTGTGCAGATTATGTGACCTCACACATTGAATACGGAAATTAATTTTCAGCCCGCAGACATTAGCCCAGCATCAAACACCATTGAAGAAAAAGCTTAGAAAATTACCCCAAGTCAGAGCTTGCTATCAAAATCACTCAAAACGAAGGCAGCAATGAAGACTGACCAGCTTTAGTGATGATATTTTTTCTTTGTCTATCTCAGTGATGTAGTGAAGCGGAATGAGTGGTGGTGTCTCTGACCTAATTTCGATTGTTCATCCCAGAAGATTCAGTCATACAGTTCGGCCGCCGTGGACTGGTCACGTTCCACGGGTGGGCAATATTTCCATGGACACAATAATGTTAGATTTCAAACACTAATTATAGGAATAATCATCCAAAATTTAATCAATGAAGCACACAGTCCAGTGCTTCATTAATTAAATTTTTGCTGGTGATGATTTCTATTACTCGGTAAATGCATGCGTAAACATCATTGTCCACGTGTGGATTACGACTAGGGCTGGGCGATATGGGAATCTGAATACCGGTAACGATATCAGAAAAAATATCGCGATATACCGGTATATCGTGCACCAGTGTGTGAAACACATATTAAGTGCAAAGGATATCATGAATAAAAAAGATATTTTTGGAGCAAAAGATAGAAGTATCACTTACTGCTCTGGAAAAATGAGTGATTTGAATGGAAGACCATAATAATCCATGTCTACAAAGTTATTGAACCTATTGTTTAATACGAAAATAAGCCATAAAATTATCATGGGTTTACTGGCTTTCATCTGAATCTGGGATACAAGTAAATTAATCTTTGTCAATTTAATTCCTGTAAAAACATGGCCAGCCTCTCTTGACTGATAAGCGTTTAATTACTGAGCCAGTCAATTGTCACATTGTGTTAATTGCGTATGTGTCTTCATGAAAACAGTGGCAAACAAAACTTTTTATCAAAACAACGGGTATCCAGTTGATGGAATTACGAGGGCCTGGTTTCACAAAGAACCAGTTGTAGCTCCTCCCCTTCTCCTATCATCCAGCAGTGAACTTCCTAAGATGACAATGTCAAATGTCATCTGTCACATGCTAGGCCAGTCGGTCTGTTGCTATTAAGCACGCCTCCAAGACGTGTTCACCCTTCACTTTCATGATAGTCTGCAAGTGTCAATCACCAGCCGGCAATGTTTTCTCCCAGTGATGGAATCACACCTCTGTCATATTTGACAAAAATTGTTGCACATTTCGCAATTGTGAATATGTGTGATTTGAAACATTTTTGTGTCAGACTGCTGACAACGAATTAAGCGATAAGTATGGCTTGCTGATTACAGTTCAAACAAATACGACCAACAGCAGGTGACCGTGTTTTTACAGCGTGACAGTCGGGTGTGTTTTCCGTTACTCTCATCATCTCTCGCTGTTTATCATTTGTTCACGAAATAAGGAAAGATAAACTTCCTGTATTTTCAAAGCAACTTTCTGTGCGATTTTACGAAAAAAAACATGTTGAAATTTTATTATCATGTGACCCAAACCAATATCGTTACAGACGATATACCGGTATTGCCAAAAAATAGACGATATTTAACCGGTACTGATTTCAATACCGGTATTTACCGGTATATCGAAATATCGCCCAGCCCTAATTACGACCATTTCATGGCGACTGTACTGATTTTGGTAACTGGTGATAAAGTTATATCTTGTCATGTGAGTTTTTAGCTTGCATTGGCCGAGTGTCATGCAGTTTTAGCTGTATAAATAGAGGGTATGGAATGAGTGTTTTTCTCATATAATATTTATGAAACGAGTCTAAGAATTTTCCGCTTTGGCGAGCCTCTGGCGAGCCCAAACAGAAAATTCGGACGAGTTTCATAAATATTATATGAGAAAAACACTCATTTCATATTCTATTTATCATATGACATACACACGCACAAATTAGCCACTTAGTTAACCCATCACCTAACTTGAGTTGCAGACGGCACTTGGAAAAACATCCTCGTATAACTAAAAATGTTCATTTTGTGCTTCCAAAACATAGGTTATGACCCCTCATTGGAACGAGCTCGTCGAGCTCGTTCCAATGAGGGGTCATAACCTATGTTTTGGAAGCAAAAAGTGAAAATATAAAAAAAACGAATGGCGTTTTTCTTGTAGGTAAAAGATTAACACAATATAACCCACCCTAAATAAGACAGATAACGTAAATTCTCCCTACTGAAATTATGCAAATATCACCCAGTTGTATTTTGTTTAGCCAATCAAATTGTCCAGTTTTGACATTGTCCAATGAAAGCTCCCAACTCTAATTATGTAAATTATGTAAATGTGGCCCGGTTTTATTTTGTTCAGCCAATCAAATTGTCTAGTTTTGAAACTGACCAATGAAATTGACGGAAGGCTTTATTTATCACTGATTAATATGAAAACAAAATATCAAATGTTTTAAAGTGACGAGTCATATGATAAAATAATATATTTTGTTGAAAACTAATTTTTAAGTCGATTCAAAGCTCGCCTCAATAAATTTCAAACATTTCATATGACATCAGGGATGGCAGGCCTTTCAGGCAAAATTTTACTGGGAACTGAGATCATGGAGCCTTGGTCACTGACCCTTTCTGATAAACAGGCACCAATTAAACTACTACACAGAAATTTAGCCCTCATGAAAAGATATGCTCCTCCCCCTCCCCCACACGGACCACCCACAACACTGAACTTGTGAGCGGAAATGTTTAGCAGACACCCCCCCCCCACACACACACACACACACACCCGCGCCCCCACACACGCACACACACTGTATGGAATCTCATGTGATTTCATTGAGTGACAAAGTAAAATGTGTTGGGTCTATCGTCATTACATTTCTTTTTCTTGCATATAACTAACAGTTGTCAATAGTCTCAGAAAGACCTCAGCCCCACCTCCCACCCCACTGGAACGAGAGAGGCGAACTCGTTCCAACAAGTAGTCATGAGCTATATTTATACCATGATTACCTATTCTACTATATATAAAAAAACCTATGACATAAATTTTAGCTTTACACACCAACCGTGGTGAACACGCCAGCAATAGGATTTCAATAGTTAAAATTTACACCTACAGTGGAACTACATCCAAGCTGACCTTTGGTAACCTCGACCTGAATACAAACTTGTCTAAATTGATCGACCGTTTGCCTCGCGGAGATTGAAATGAAGGCGGCAATTCTTTATTACGTTTTTAAATGAGTTTGAGATACCAACAATTAACAAATATGCTTTGTGTCATGTTAATAAGTACGGAAGCCTATTAGCTTCACGTCGTTTTTAGTTATTAAATTGTAACTACAATTTAATAAATTGTGACTACAATTTAGCTAAATTGTAGTTACAATTTAATAAATTGTAGTTACAATTTAGCTAAATTGTAATTACAATTTAATAAATTGTAACTACAATTTAGCTAAATTGTAGTTACAATTTAATAAATTGTAGTTACAATTTAGCTAAATTGTACTTACAATTTAATAAATTGTAACTACAGTTTAGCTAAATTGTACCTACAATTTAATAAATTGTAGTTACAATTTAGCTAAATTGTACTTACAATTTAATAAATTGTAACTACAATTTAGCTAAATTGTACCTACAATTTAATAAATTGTAGCTACAATTTAGCGCCTGTACTTTTATTGGTCAAGCTAAAATGGTCTGAATGATCTCTTTCTTTGAGATGTTTCACACATTCCGCCGATTGAGTCAGTCACGGCAACAAAATCTAACAACAGAAATGGGAAAATAAAATCATCATCATTTTATTATAAACATAATTATTTTTATTTTGGTTATCATTGGGCATAAATTGAGTATTACTGCGTAACATTGGCAACTTGGGTGTCATTGTGTGTCATTGGGGTAAAACACATGGCGTAAGAAATAGAGGGCCCTAGGTAGCGCCGATCTGCGTGGGCCTGTAGGTTCGAGTAATGTACAAGATCAACCATGTTGTGGCCCCGCGGGAGAAAATTTGTTTAATCCAAAAGTAAAAGGAGCCATCTCCAGGCACTTGAACATCTCAAAACCATCGTTTCACGCGATTCATGTTGCATATTTGAGAGAATGTTATCGTTTTGCACAATTCCGTGTGAAATGTGGGACCCCCTAAATGATTGAAGCCCTGGGCGTTTGTCAGTCTGGCCATTCCTGAACAATTGGTGGAAAGGTTTTGTGTACGACTTTTGGTGATAATATAGAACATATATAGGGAGAAGGGCGTGCACAATGGGCGGGGAGGTATACTCATAATTATACAAAGTTGAAAATGGTTGCTTTTAAAACAAAAACTTCAACAAGTTCTGCCTTCAAGAAAATTAATAAAAAAAATGCATAAATTGTTTGTTTATCCCCGTGTGCCCCGCCCCTGACTGCTGACCAAATGCAGATATCTTGGTTTCGCCCGGCGAGTTCATGATTTTACATCTTAGTCACATACATCCCCGATTTATGGATTCGATGCGAGCTAAAGCACTCGGCGCCAAAATCTACTCCCATGATTTGAAATACCTTCGCTTTATTCTCTCAGCATGCAACCAGGACATTCATAAAACAACTGCAAACCCCACAAGTGACGAGAAGGTTATTTTGTTAGGCCTAATTAGTTATTGTGGTTTCATGACACTTTCAACGAACAGTGTTGTGTTATGTCGGTGACAGGTTTACGGATGGAGGAAGCCAGAGTACCCAGAGAGAATCACCTAGTAACGATGAACACCTACCAGCTACCAACATCATAACTCCACCCTGCAGCATAGGCAGGATTGGAGCGATTGACAACAGAAGTAGGTCGATAGCGGGTTTTTACCTCAATACACAGAATCATCGTGCCCAATGTGTGCACTGGCATTAAATGCCTTGTCCATAATACAATGAGGGTCGCTCTTATGGCTTAACGACCTTGAACTCAGAACCTCGAGCACAACAGTCAACCCATCTATCAGTGATTCACCACTACCCCTAAATTTATCATAACAGTATCCTCATGGAATTAACTCGAATTGAGGATGACCTCCATGCTATCATATTTTACCAATTGAGAATGTTGGTTTTCCTTTACAAATGTTCAAGCATTTTGGAGCCGGGTGCGCCTTCAAAGACTGAAATGTTTCCGGGTCGGGAAAACATCCTCAAAACTCTTACCCTCTTTGGGACGCAATTTTTCTCACTACCGGTACTATAACACCTAAATCCTGCCGGTCTGAGTGTTATGATAGTGAGCCAATTTCAAGCTATCGCCCAACAAATGCCACGGCTTCCGTGTTTCCTAGGCTACACATATTACATTCCCTTTCTTTCTAACACTCTTTTTAATGCCCCCACCCCCCGCAGTTCTAGTGATTTCGATCTGACCCTGAACAACAGTGACCCCAAACGAACCACCAAGATAACGTTCAAGAGCGGGCGCCTCTTTCTTACTTAGCCCGTCAAATAAGCTTTTAGATTTAACACCCACCCTCTCATTCCCATTACAATCCTCTAAAATTCTATAAAAAACTCGCCGACTGATACTGTTTTAAAGTCCTAATATTTGCCCCTCAAATTGATGGTTTTCGACTATTTCAAGTGTAAATGCAGGATTGAGTAGTGAGCCATGGTACGTGCGAATGCCACTGATTGGCCACTTAAATTGCAGCTACAATTTAGCATGACCAATAAAAGCACAGGCGCTAAATTGTAGCTACAATTTATTAAATTGTAACTACAATTTAGCTAAATTGTAGTTACAATTTAATCGAAAACCATCAATTTGAGGGGCAAATATTAGGACTTTAAAACAGTATCAGTCGGCGAGTTTTTTATAGAATTTTAGAGGATTGTAATGGGAATGAGAGGGTGGGTGTTAAATCTAAAAGCTTATTTGACGGGCTAAGTAAGAAAGAGGCGCCCGCTCTTGAACGTTATCTTGGTGGTTCGTTTGGGGTCACTGTTGTTCAGGGTCAGATCGAAATCACTAGAACTGCGGGGGGTGCGGGCATTAAAAAGAGTGTTAGAAAGAAAGGGAATGTAATATGTGTAGCCTAGGAAACGCGGAAGCCGTGGCATTTGTTGGGCGATAGCTTGAAATTGGCTCACTATCATAACACTCAGACCGGCAGGATTTAGGTGTTATAGTACCGGTAGTGAGAAAAATTGCGTCCCAAAGAGGGTAAGAGTTTTGAGGATGTTTTCCCGACCCGGAAACATTTCAGTCTTTGAAGGCGCACCCGGCTCCAAAATGCTTGAACATTTGTAAAGGAAAACCAACATTCTCAATTTGTAAAATATGATAGCATGGAGGTCATCCTCAATTCGAGTTAATTCCATGAGGATACTGTTATGATAAATTTAGGGGTAGTGGTGAATCACTGATAGATGGGTTGACTGTTGTGCTCGAGGTTCTGAGTTCAAGGTCGTTAAGCCATAAGAGCGAACCTCATTGTATTATGGACAAGGCATTTAATGCCAGTGCACACATTGGGCACGATGATTCTGTGTATTGAGGTAAAAACACGCTATCGACCTACTTCTGTTGTCAATCGCTCCAATCCTGCCTATGCTGCAGGGTGGAGTTATGATGTTGGTAGCTGGTAGGTGTTCATCGTTACTAGGTGATTCTCTCTGGGTACTCTGGCTTCCTCCATCCGTAAACCTGTCACCGACATAACACAACACTGTTCGTTGAAAGTGTCATGAAACCACAATAACTAATTAGGCCTAACAAAAATAACCTTCTCGTCACCTATGGGGTTTGTAGATGTTTTATGAATGTCCTAGTTGCATGCTGAGGGAATAAAGCCAAGGTATTTCAAATCATGGGAGTAGATTTTGGCGCCGAGTGCTCTAGCTCGGATCGAATCCATAAATCGAGGATGTATGTGACTAAGATGTAAAATCATGAACTCGCCGGGCGAAACTAAGATATCTGCATTTGGTCAGCAGGCGGGGCACACGGGGGTAAACAAACAATTTATGCAATTTTTTATTAATGTTCTTGAAGGCAGAACTTTTTGAAGTTTTTGTTTTAAAAGCAACCATTTTCAATTTTGTACAATTATGACTGTACCTCCCCGCCCATTGTGCACGCCCGTCTCCCTATATACGTTCTATGTTATCACCAAAAGTCGTACACAAAACCTTTTCACCAATTGTTCAGGAATGGCCAGACTGACAAACGCCCAGGGCTTCAATAATTTAAGAGGTCCCACATTTCACACGGAATTGTGCAAAACGATAACATTCTCTCAAATATGCAACATGAATCGCGTGAAACGATGTTTTTGAGAGGTTCAAGTGCCAGGAAATGGCTCCTTTTCCTTTTGGATTAAACAACATTTCTCCCGCGGGGCCACAACGTGGATGATCTTGTACATTACTTGAACCTACAGGCCCACGCAGATCGGCACTACCTAGGGCCCTCTATTTCTTACGGCATGTGTTTTACCGCAATGATACACAAAGACACCCAAGTTGCCAATGTTACCCCAATAATACTCAATTTATGCCCAATGATAACCAAAATAAAAATAATTATATTTATAATAAAATGATGATGATTTTATTTTCCCATTTCTGTTGTTAGATTTTGTTGCCGTGACTGACTCAACCGGCGGAATGTGTGAAACATCTCAAAGAAAGAGATTATTCAGGCCATTTTCAGCGAAAACAAAACAACGAACTCGATTGGCTAGTTAAATTGCAGCTACAATTTAGCTTGACCAATAAAAGTACAGGCGCTAAATTGTAGTTACAATTTATTAAATTGCAAGTACAATTTAGCTAAATTGTAACTACAATTTATTAAATTGTAATTACAATTTAGCTAAATTGTAGTTACAATTTATTAAATTGTAAGTACAATTTAGCTAAATTGTAACTACAATTTATTAAATTGTAACTGCAATTTAGCTAAATTGTAACTACAATTTATTAAATTGTAACTACAATTTAGCTAAATTGTAGGTACAATTTATTAAATTGTAGCTACAATTTAATAACTAAAAACGACGTGAAGCTAATAGGCTTCCGTAAATAAGTCATCCGTATCTCGAAATAGTATGTTATTATGTTGTAAAATGGAAAAAAGGCGCCGTCAGTTGCGCGTTTCATTTTCTATTTCGTTTCGGCGTTAAAATTGACTGCGGAAGTACCGTCCGTCGGTACTCATGTAAACAAAAACAGATTTGCGCGTAGGGGGCATTATTTAGAATTGCGTATTACATTATTTAACATTTAAACTAAAATAATCTGACGATCATGGTGTAAATAAGATATACCCAAAGTAGCCTGGTGCACCAAGTATTGAATTGGTGTTAACCGCGAGCTTTTGGTGAACATTTGGAACACCACGCTACTATGGGTACATTCTATATATATAAACATGAAATATGACTTTGGCGAACAGCCTTTGGCGGATATGACCGTTATGTTTAGTAAAGTTAGTGATACAAGTCGCTGACTTGACTTTTGGAAAGCTATCTCTAATACATTATTGTCGTGTCAGGAAGTTTTTCATGAAGAACTCGAGGGAAGTCCCTTTGCGTTTCACCTACAACGCTATCACACTATGGTCTGGATGTACTGCAATAGGCATAAGTAGCTTATATAACCATACATAATGACTGGGATCAGGCTGTGTGTCTGTCGAGTACTTACCTGCATCTAAAATTCTTGTCACAATAGTTGCATCAATGTTAGGAGTGTAGCCTTCTAAGATTCTTGAACCATTCATCATGGGCACTCCAGCAACTGGCACATTATCTTTGATGCCTACCTTCAACCCGGCAAGTTTGCCAGATGGTGCTCCTTTGATGTCACATCGCCAATACCTGCAATCAGTGTTGAGGTGTAACAAAACTAGAAGTTGGCCGAGTTTTGCCACAAAACAACCATAAGAATGGTTCCTGTCACTAGACTCCAACTATAATAAAACTTAGCTAGAAGGAACTCAGATAGAGATGTGCGGCGCATTGGTCAGCTCGTCTGGAAGATGCGGACGAGAGGTTGTGATCCAAATCTAGCCAGATTATCTGGCACTGTTCTTTTAAAAAATGATACTTAATTGCAGTTGCGCGTGTACAAATGTAGAAGTAGACGGTACAAAAGTGCTCCCAGGTGCACTGAATACTTAGTTCTTTCTGCATTTAGCATGGGACGCATTGCATCCATTTCATCCAGCGTAATATTTTATAATTGCAACAACAACAGAAATAAACAATTAAAATACTAAATTAAAAATAAAAAAAATCTCAGCATTTTATTTAAATTATCAGTAAACAGTAACGTTCACCAGCTAAACTAGGATGTACTATAGTTCCCCAAAATCATAAAACTTCTCACGTAAATTAGCAAAGGAAAGAAAATATAGATATATTTTTGTTGCAATTCTCCCTTTTCCTCTCCGAATATTAAGAGAGTATATACCCTTCCTTATCCTGGATTTTTTTGTTAAAAATTTGTGGCCAAAGGGTATACCCACTCAACTGTAAAGTCTCGAAGTGACAAAAATGAGATTTCGAGAGGAAAACCCGGAGACATTCGGACGATTACAGTCCAAATTCGTGAAATTTCACGGAATGTCAGCTCTCGAAACATTTTTCCGAATTTGGTCGGTTTAAAACGTCATTTCCCCGAACGCGTACCCGAATTAATGAAACTATATAGAAAACAGACTGAGCGTCTGTTGGGGACTATCAGAATGACCGGGGATTGGGAACGTGGCAGCCGCTACTTATTTACAGTTCCTTGTGTCGAATAAGGAACTGGGAATAAGTAACGGTTGTCAAGTCCGCCTTGGGATTTTATTCTAAATCAGTATGCAACATGTATTGCAATGCCCACTATTTCAGCTGGATTGCCTGCAGCCAAAAAAAAAAAAAAATGAATCCGATGAGATTCTAAATTTACAAAGTTCTTATTTTGGGACTTCCCTTCATCCCGACATGTATACCACTGTACCAAGTCGCGCTGTTATGTTGTTATGAGTACAACCAGGATTAAGACATATATACAAGCAAATAAAGCAGTAAAATTTGTTCTCTCACCATTGATTGTATTGGTTCTCTTCTGGTTTTGGTCTTGAGCCAGGTGTTCTCGGGAATTTTACTTCAATGTCATAGTCGTCGTATTGGTCTACCTTATTATATGATTCCACCGCATATCCACAATGTTCTGCAGAAATAAACTTTCAAACGGGAAATACATTCAACAATGAACATTAGCATAACTGTAGGGAGATGCATACTTGGGGTCGCTGCATGCAGAATGCCTAAGGGCGTTGTGTGCGATAAGATAGAATGGAAATTAACATTTTGTGTCTCAATATGGAATTTTGTAACATTGTGACACCTTAGATTTGAAACCTTCTTGTAACACACACACATACAGTGACTATATAGTACGACCAATGTGCGAATGAATGGAAACAAAAGATATGACTTACTAAATATGTGAATGAGAGTTACCCGCCTTGAAAAGTTGCACTCAGAAATGTTGCAATCTCCGAAACGATGTAACCTATGAAAATATATTGTTTCAACAAACGTTTGAAGCATTCTACTGACATCTTGCATTATTGTTGGATAGTTCAGATAAATAAGGATGGTAATTTGATGAATTTGTGGACCTAGCTGGTCTGTTTTTCTTGGGAATTCACTGAAAAATTTATGCATGTGACCGGTACTTCTCTTCCTGTTAGTTTTTCCCTCTTATTTGTTGCATAACACCATGTTTTCGGGTCAGAAAAAGTTGTCTAAAGTGATATACTTGATAAAGATATTTGAATGCCAACACTAAAGTGATGCGATCATATTTATTTTAGCCTGAGTGTTAGTTATACTGGTCGCCATTGGGAAAATATTTAGTACTGTGATACCATAACATTACTGATTGTGGTTTTGACGCAACTAATCGCTGCGTCAAAATCACGTTCAGAGATTGTGTGGTTTACTTTGAGACATTGAATGTTAAATTCGCATTATTAATAATCTTCATTCAACAAGATGGAACATCGCGAGCCATGCAACTAAATATAACCGACGATTTCCTTTCCGGCTTTTTAGACAGACCATTACGATTGTGGAGTACAGGGGACTGGAAAGAACGACCAGAGTTGGAGTTCTACCTGTTTTTCACAAGCACTGAACTACAGGAAAAACAACACCAAGGAGTTGAGTTCTGTATTTATACCACGATTAAACATGAATTCAGTGAATGAAGCTGATATCTTTTAAAGAAACATTCAGCATCGGCAGTCTGATTACTTTCTTACTTGACGCTGTTTCGTGCCAAAGCATTTCATTGTGTAATGTCAGTCAGATGCGTAACAACCAATCAGATGCGTTTTTACATGACGTTGGCACTGATAGGCCGGATTCTACGCGTGTTATATCCAGCATATTTCTCAATATCTATATTGCATAGGGTAACGTTGAACACACACACACCAATGATGGACCAGCGCCTATAGTTGGAAAAAATAATGTGTCAATATTAAAAGTAGACTTGTTTCAGCCTATGCATTACCCAACCTCGGATAAATCAGTGGTGTTTGTTGTTGCACAATAAAGCTATGATCGCTGATTATAATATCAGATGGTGTTCAAACTGCAAGCTGCAATTGCAAACTGCTTAGTACTTTGTTTATTGCATAGTTTCCATAGTTTATACAGTTAAAACTAGAAGTCCTGTCACGAACTGTGCGCTTATATATGCATAATTGCGCGTAGGAATTACGCGCAATTGCCATATCGAATGACATCCAAAGCACGGCAGGTTCTGCTGGTTACTCCTGGCAAACATAGGCAATGTTTCTGCCAATGGACCTCCGGGTTACCCGGAGGTCCATTGGCTGAAACATTACTTGTGCACAGACCATATGTACAGAATTTGATAGCCTTACTATGGTCATAACGCGTAGATTAACGCGCAGATCGACGTGCTATTTGTGCTCATTTCATGACAGGACTTCTAGTTTCAACTGTATCTCATGCTCCCCAGTATTCAAATATTATGTCGCGGCGTCCAAACAAAGCCTCAATCTTCGATTGTAGCTAAACCAAATTCAGAGCCGCCATGTTTTTTTTTAGAACTCAATAGGACATTACACTCCAAACATTGCAATATTTTAGTATCCAGATGATAAAACCAATAAATTTCAAAACAAAAGTATCCGGAAACGACTCCCCCATTGCCCCGAGGCTAGTGGACAACGTGAGACAGAGCGTGACCTTTTCGCCAGAGGTGTACCGTGAAAAATATTTTACTTTCCGCGTGTTCGTTTCTAACGTATGTTATGTGTTCCAGTGCCCTATATAAAGCAGGACTTCCATCAGGCGGCAAAGTGATGTGTCCGAGTCACTGCACTGAACCTTGTAAGCGGGAGTCGATTCCGGATCTACGGCACCCAATCGCTTAACCACAAATGATCTGCCATCATTCCAACTGAGCTAACGGCAAATCTGGCACCCAATCGCCTAGCCATATATACAATGTCAATATCATTGAGTGTCACATTACAATTTATGATACATTGTAAACTTCCGGTCTTACCTAATACCTATATATATATTACCTGTTCATCGATGTAGCCAGGGGTGGGAGGTGGGGGGTGGTGTTGTTATGGGACTTGTCCACGCCACTTTTTCTGAAATATGTCAACTTTGTAAACATTTGTTACTGAAATTCATAAAAGCACTTTACGTACTCTCACGCGTATATTTATTAGGTCGCATTACATTTAAAAGTACTCAATGTGCCCCAGGTGGCATGAAAATTTAACTGCTTTCCCCGGAAAAGATACTGGACGTTCGATGATGTGGAATAATCTGATATATGGCGACCCTCTGTTCACCGACTTACGGAATGCAGGAGTGTTCTTGGCTTCCCAAATTTACATATTCGCCACAAATAGGTTCAGATAAAACGGCTCCTTCTATTGCGGGCTTGAAAATTTCTTAAGAGTTTTTCTATTGATCTTATAATTAACAAGTTGACTCTAAATAAAAAATAATGCTTGTATGTATACAACCGTAAAGGGAGGTCTACCACCTTTGTATTGGCATTACTCTCGATAAACACAAATATGTATATGATGCGATCACGTCAAACTGTCCAGGAATGATAGTAAGCTGTAGGGTCTGGTGTACTTTTTAATAGCTGGTCGATGCATTCCGTTTGTTCAAATATTCAAAATATACGGAATATTGCAGCTTGATGTTCTAGTCGCTGTATTGTCATCTCCTCTCGGAAAAAAATCTCTTTTTATATCTCTTAAAGCTAAAGCTGTGTTCTCAATTTATAGATTTTCGTCGAACGTCTTTTATCGAACGTATTTTGTCTATCAATCTTTGTCGAACGTCTTTGTCAAACGTCAAACTTCAGTAGGCTGTTCTCACTATAGACTTTTGTCGTAGGATTCTTCTCTTGAGTCTGGTCAGCCGTAATCCCTTCGAAAAATCGACAAATCGAAGGAGTCTTTCGATTTCTTTATTTAGTTATTGGTGTTTTTAAGGTCACATATTTCTGCATAATGGCTAATCATTACCACGACAGTTTTACGGGTGGAGGAAGCCGGAGTACCCGGAGAGAACCACCGAGCGACGGCGAGCAACTGTCAGCTCCCCAACATATTAACTCCACACAAGCATGGTTAGCATTGGTTGAAGACAGGTGCACCATCGACGTGAAGTACGCCTTAGTATACAGCGTCACGGTGCCCCCACGTGGGCAATGGGGGTGAAGTGTCTTGCTCATGGACACAACTCGGTTGCCGCAGGTGGGATTAAAGGGTCTCTCGATAAAAGAAATTGAAATTAAACGCGTTTGATTGTTTCGATAAAATTCCTATCAGTCAAAAATCGAAAGAACGTCATCCGTCTTTCGTGTTTCCAAGAGAATTGTTTGTCGATCGACACCAACTTTGTCGTTTACTGGAAAAATCGTATGATAAAAATCTGTAGTGAGAACACAGCTTAATACAACCTTTAATTTACTGTCTTGAATGAATAGAAAATGTGTATTGTTCAATGTTATGTTGTTTCTTTTCTAATGCACATACACCTGTTTCTATTTTGTTGTTATTGAATTGTATCGTGTATGGTGAGGGGCTAGTATAGGCTTTGCTTTTTCGCCAAGCCTTATTTCAGTTTATGTTAAAAAAAATATTGTTTAAAAAATGGAGAATACACAGTCCTAATCCAGAAAGATGCGAATTTAAGTGGGGATAAAATATTTGTTCCCCAACTTCATTTGGCCTGGGTGCGCCACTGACACTGTTGGGTTGTTACTTCGCATTATGGAGGCTATAGGTACAAAACCACTACATTAGTCACTTTCTGAGGCAAATCTTATCACAGGGAACTAAGCTTAGCTAACAATGTCCAGTGTGTGCAATAAGCCATGTCGGTACCATTTAGTCGATCGAACATCAAACGAATTATAATTTGTCGAAATTACGTCCCAAAACTATACAGGAACAATGGAATCACTGGAAAAAACCGCGTTTTTCATGATAGCATCTAACCATACTATTCGGTTCCTACATTAATAGAAAGGCCCAAGCTACGTGGCTAAGCTATTGTTAGGTACAGTGTATTGTGAAAGCAAGTTCTTTTTTACAAATGAACCACACTACATATTAAATAGCTCATAACTGGCGGATATAATTTATGATTTTTACAGTAATTTTCTAGACATTGTTTCGCAATTAAGCTCTTGTTTTACACAAATTGAGAACAAAACCGAAAAACAGTTCTTTTGTAAACCGAAACCGAACGAAATTATCAAAATTGTAAGCTGTCTCTACACACTTTCAATGAATTTAATGGACTTCATTCCGTGTTGAGTCTTGACCGTGAATGCATGGGGATTTTCCCTGTCTCAAACAAGGCCGTGGCTGTAGGGTCTTCGTTCGGAGTATGCCCCCTTCGAATTTCCAACCTTACCCCGACCCCTAGCTGCCCCACATAAATATGTTTTTGAGTACACATTTTCCACCTATTCCAGCATTGAGTTAGAATTTTCTAACTGCCACCTTTGAATTTCCAACTGCTCAAGCAATCCGAATGCTCCCTCTCCCCCTGTGTTCGAAATATCTTACCTTTGGGTTCCAGATTTGGAAATCGTTTTAAGAGTGCAACAGTGCACCACCCGCAATGCTTGCGCACTCTATGGATAAAATATTGATTCCAGTTCGAACATCACCACATGTATGTCCGAAACGGTCACAGCCACATGTTAAATGCCACAACATCTACTACCAGAAGACATGAGATGTCTAATTGCTGATGTGTGATAACTGTTGAAAACTTTAGCCGGGATTGAGATGGGGGTGAGATCCCTTCGTAAACCCCTTGTCGCCAACTCTCTGGTCTCATTTATTTATTGGGGTTTAATGACACTTCCGACAGCCAGGGTCACATCGTGTCGGATAGTTTTACGGGTGGAGGAAGCCGGAGTACACTAGAGAACAACCCAGCAATAGCGAGGAACTGCCAGACTCTGCACAGGGTTAGCATTGGTTGTTGAAGACAAGTGCACCATCGACGTGTAGTACGGCTTAGTACGCAGCGCCACCGTGCTCCCATATGGGCACTCTGGATGAACTGCCTTGCCCAAAGACATCCCAGGTGGGGATCGAACCGTGGACTCCCGGTTTGAAGTCCAAGCCGAAACCACTGAGCCTCCTCGCTTCCCTTGGTCTCATAGCACGTTTACAAGTCGTCGCCTGAGTGCTAGAATGTCCTATGTCCCCTATGGGACATCGGACATTCTAGCACTCAGGCGACGAAATACCATCAGACGAAAGGCAATTATCATATAAAATTTAGTGGGTATTATCTCGTGTGTCTTGAGAATATTTTGACAAGTGATTTGCTTCTTCACTGTGGTTGAAACCAAAATGACTGTTCCACTGGTTTATGTCTATATTGGTGTAACCGGGTAACGTGCCCTCTGTTATACCTTCGTCTAAAAATGAGTGTTTGAGTGTTTTATGAGCCCTCAGCATAATATGTTCCATTAAGACTGAAATCCCGCCCTCTGATTGGACGAGAGGTCGCGATGTTTTTTGCTGTCTATGTTTACGTCTCCAATACCATATGTTATCATATGAAGTAACCTTGCAAAATATTTGAAATGATGAACCTTGCCCAGTTCGCAATTATTGCGTGTACGTGGTGGCTTGCAAACCGCATCACTTTTGTTGATTTTTCACGCGTGCTGTACGTGGTTTTCCGAATAAAGTTTGGCCAAAACTACAGATGGGTTTACGACTTGAACCTAGATGGAGTGACCTCGACCTTTATCTGATGTATTGATTATTTGTCAGTGACGTCATGGGGCACGAGGGGGTTTATTTACGAAACTTGTGATCGGTAAAAGTTGCATTGTTCATTTCACGATGTATGGTTGTGACTATGGATAGGGTCTTATTGGTACATACACGTCATTGTGATGAATTGACGGTAACGTCATCTGAGGTTTGCGGCCATTAGTTCCGAGAGGGGAGGGGGTAAGGTGGCAACTGACCCGGAAGTTTTGATGTTTTAAATAAGTGTAAGTTGACCTATCGATACGTCTGAGCTGAAAGTCGTGGGGAGGCTTTTGGTACGGGCATCCGATGCGAGGCTGGTGGGGTGGAGGTGGAGGTGGCAAGACTATGTAGTTGCATTACCTACCTGATTCCATGCATACCATAAAAATCCCACATATTTCAGTTTGTTGGTTTTCTATCGGTCTTTCCTGCCTCGTAGTCACGATTATCTTGGGGACAAAAATACACCATGAGCACAGAAATACAAGTAATACTTTACCCGAATTGTGAGGAAAATGATTGAGTAGATATTGTCAATAAAATGCAGGAGAATGCTTCTCGTAGCACTAATTTTATCGCTTCGCTCACAGGGTCCGTAACGCCCCTTCTCCGCATTGCCCTGGTGTCCACCCTTTTGCAACTCGGAGCTTTTGTTCAACATCGTCGCTCCGCATCTCGGTTGAATATAAACGTCGGTCGCAAACCTCCGACCATGTTACCGTCTATTCATCACAGTAACTTTCAATAACAAAGCTAAAAATCAATCTGGGTATTTCCACCGTTGCTATGTATAACGGTTCACTGTTATTACCTCTTTCCAACGGAAAACTGTTGAACATTTACCCAACGCTTCGCTTGAAATTGACAGCTCATAACCAGGTGTTTGTCAATACAGTTCACTTCTCTGGAAGTAAGCATTTTAGTAAATACCTGTGAATGCCTCAATGTCTTCTTCGGTACTTTTAAGATTCAGCTTCTCGGTAATTCGGCGGATGTTCTCCTTTGTAGGTACCGCTAAGGCTGGAACTCGATACAAATTGTCAGTTTGACCTAAAAGCAAAGAGACAAGTTAGCCCACGTTAAAGAGCAAACACACTGCAATTGAAGACTAACCACCTTCCATTACGTTTACCACGACATTGTTGTATTCAGATGAGAACCTGACCAAATACTCCTATGAACAGCAGTATGCCATTTTCGGTACTCCCGCGACTCTTTCATTTTCTCATTTTTATTTATTTTTTACTGTTTTCCGCATCTTTTAGTTTTCATCTAAAGTTGTTCAAATCAGACTAAAAACTTTAAAAACCAAATCGAATCTCGAACGTATTATTCTTGAGACTGGCAGAAAGACCTGAGTACACGCTGTGCAATAGTATGTCGTTTTCGCGATTGTAAACATGTAATTTGGAAATTACTAGTATTAAGTGGTGATGTGATAACCCCTTCGCTGCCGTGTAATGTAGTAAGATCCTGTGCTGGGCCATATACATATATTGGAGTTAAAGTAAAAAAGAAATTGAAAACGCCAGGACGGTACACTTATCTGTAATTTTTAAACTTGTTGGTACATATTTGAACATTATACAACAATCTCAATCAGGAAATCAGTGTTCAAAGAGTTGAATAAAGTTATTACCCAAATACCTCAATCCCACACTCCCAAAATCTCCGTAGAAAAGAATGGTAACTACAGCTTCTTTTGAGTCATGTTTGTGTCTCTGGAACACAAAGTTAACTCCGACTGGAAGCTGAGCACGTAGTCCGTACTTATCGCCAAAGGCAACTGTATAATTGTCTTGTTCTGTCGTCCCGCAGAAAAGGACTGGATAAGGGACTACTGGATGCATCGTTGCCTCGGGTATTTCTATATTTTCTAATAGACCACCGGGTTGGTCCATTAGCAGAAACACTGCTCATGCTTCTATTTTTTTACGTGTGGAGGAAGCCTGGGTACCCGAAGAGAACCACCGATCAGCGGCGAACAACTGTCCGACTCCCAAGAAGTCCGTAAGGTTAGCGTTGGTTGAAGGCAAGTGCACCATCAACGTGGGGTACGTCTAAGAACACGGCGCGGCTGTGCTCCGACATGGGAAATTGGGACTAAGTGTCTTGCCCAAGGACACAGCGCAGTTACTGCTGGTCAGGGTCGAACCATGAACGTCCCGAATTGAAGGAAGTTCAATGCTCTAACCACTGAACCAATACGCACCGTCTTTACATTGCGGTCTTATT
Source organism: Pictodentalium vernedei (assembly GCA_031216915.1). Lineage (NCBI taxonomy): Eukaryota > Metazoa > Mollusca > Scaphopoda > Dentaliida > Dentaliidae > Pictodentalium > Pictodentalium vernedei. Next base: position 713,230,585 of record CM062296.1, read on the forward strand.
GTGTCGATTTGTGATTGATCGAAAATTGAAGTTTGGGCTCAAATCGAATCCAGTTTACTGCTACTTGGAAATCAAATCAAATTTTGGGGCATCTCAGTGTCCTACACCACGCACACTTGATTTCTTTTCCATCGTTGTAAATAAAGGGTACACAGACTAGCACTCAGTTCATATTACACATCATATCGATTTGTTCTTGCTTGTATCATCCATATGCCAAGGTCAAGCCTGTAAATAAGCAAACTGTCATTTTCAGAATGAAGTCCCCAGAGGGTGAATTTCCCACACAATGGCCTAAAATCCCCCCAATTTATCCTTTGGGCACCTCTTTCGGTTTAGGTCTGAGACCTTGATTCAGTTCGAGGTTCACTGAGGGTGAATGTGGTAATGCTACCCTACCCAAATTCACCATCTGGGGACCTCATCCTGCAGATGACAGTCTGCTTATTTCCAGGCTTAGCCAAGGTCCTATGTTTCGAAAAAAACATAAGTTTAACTTCAGTCCAAAAGTGGACGACTGAGTTTTACTCAGGTTGATTTTTTTTTTCTCCAAAAAGTACAAAATTGAACACGGACTCAAATGTCCACTCATGATCTCGAGTCTATGCGAAAGACTGCTGAGTTCCTGATAGGACCAACAAACACAATGCTAGCTATAGAATTTGGTAAATCTGTTTTGGATTTGTGGAGTGGCTATCCTATGAATGAAAAGGGGGAGGCAGAAACAAAGGCATGCTTACAGGCAGTAATTGGAGTCCATGATATGCAGTTAGAGGAGCGGCTTGGATTGTTCCATATTTTGCTTTGTGGTCACATATTGACCACTGTGATTGGGACCGTCGGTAGTTCACACACAGTGTTTGGAAAGGAGTAATCCTCGCCCTAACTTGCGAAATAGAAACGCTCTATGCCCTGTATGTGTCATTGGACTGTTGTTAGTGTGTTTGCTTTCAGTAAAGAATACAGCCCATTTCACTCGGCACAGGCAACATTTTTACTTGTGGGGGCGAATAAATTTCGATATAGTTGTACTGGGCAGATAGATGCAACCCATATCTCGGTGAACTGTATACGTCTTGAGCATGTGAGGCTATTCAGACTGCAGTATATGATGTCTCGATGCTCGAACTTCGTAATATAAAATATAATTATTTGGCGCTTGGCAAATGTATCGAAGTTCTTGACTGTTGTATGTATAAATGTCTGTTTTCTACCACTGCTGTCAGCTTTTAACAGTGCCATTTCGGATCCTGGATTCTGTCCGATCTATGATCCCCGCGTCTGTCACTACTGTTTTTTACTTGCAACTCTTCTACAAACTGTTACCAGTATCTCTACCATCACCAGTCCTACCGTCCATGCTTCTAACGCTCCCACAATCAGAGCACAATACTATTTTTTTTCTTTCAACTGTCCCCTGTTATTTGTGTTAACTACTCCTTTATCTAACACAAAAGTCAGACGACATTTGCAAACAAATTTTAAAATAACTAATTGTTTTCTTTTTGGAGTTAGAAACATAGCATATGACCCCCTATTGGAACGAGCTCGTTGAGGTCGTTCCAATGAGGGGCTATGTTTTTGAGACGCAAAAATGAAAAAATAATGAAAATTGAATGGCGATTTTTGTGAACAGTGCTGGCCTTTTATGCCGTTGGGTAAAGGGTTTTAAGGGGCTATATAAGTAATGGAATTTTGTTTATTTTTGAAATTCTAACCTCTCATATTCCTTAAATGCAGATTAAATATACACAAATTATACAGCAAAATAAAGGTTGGGATGTATAGAACACGAAACATATATGCAATCAACTCACAGAGTTGAGAGAAGGCACCACTGGTTCCTGGTAGTCTGCTATCGTATTCGCACCAGAAGTGATAATAAAATAATATTTGGCAAGAACAACTCCTGGCCGAATTTGCTTCAGATATTCAATAACACAGCTGGGCATTCAAAACGCTTTCGAGTGCAGCGATAGGACTGCATTTTGGAAAAGGACAACACTGTCTGCATTTTTTATTGAAGATGGTTTCCATGTTCGACAGACATGCGCAAATCACTCGATACCACGAATTTCCATCGAAAAGCCAAATCGTAATTCAAAGAAATTTCAACAGGTATCATGATACCTTGCATTGAATATGGCATCTGTGCAATCTCTAACTAATAACAGTATACTGTATGAAGGCGATCTTTTTCATTACTTGATTTTAGACGGCGTTATTTTTACACGCTTTTTCCATCCGATGACGTCGACCGGAAATCGAAAGTATATTCATACGTAAACAAAAGCTAAGGCTTTGGAATTTACCCCCAAGCAGCTCTGTCGCCGTGTTTTGAAGAATTTTGACCCCCTAGCTTTGTTCTTGGATATGTAAAGCACATTTGGCCACAAGTTGAAATTATCAATTCTGGTACGAATACGGCAGCAGACTTCCAGGAACTAGTGGTGCCTTCCGTCGACTCTATGAGTTGATTACACATGTGTTTCGTGTTCTATACATCTCGATCTTCATTTTGATGTACATTTTGTGTATATTTAATTTGAATTGAAGGAATATCAGAGGTGAGAATTTTTCAAAATAAACAAAATTTCATTACTTATATAGGCCCTTAAGTAAAGATTTAAATGGAAAGTCTCACTAATAATATTAACACCCAAATACTGGCAACCTGCGGGGCGATCCTTCGCCTCATCTAGTGCACAAATGGGACTCCGAAGCTGGTATCAAGGGGAATTTCCTTAATTTATTTTACCACAAAAAAATTAAATATCGTCGTCCGATGTTAAGTTTCCCATAAGCCGTAGCTCAAAATGATCCCATTACTAGTTTCTATTCGGGGCCATAGGTCGCAATTTTTACCCCAAAAATACTTTCGGAAAAACATGTGAATAACCATATTAAATTCTATCTGTAATTCGCATTTGGTTGAAAGCTGTAAAATTCTTACCTGCCATCTGATTGAAACTGTAATTCGATTTGATGAGGCAAAAGCAGATTTTGCAATCATATAAATACAATGAGTGCAAGCGGAAGCTTGTCGCTTGAGAAAATGGCGTATGCGATCAGCCAATACAAATGATTCTCGTGGGTGTGGAAGTTTTCTCATTCAGCTAAACCTGCATGTCATTTATTAGTCTGTGTGAAACACACAGACTATTGTTTTTGTACGATTTCTTTTTCTTCTTCTTCTTCTTCTTCTTTTTCTTCTTCTTCTTCTTCTTCTTCTTCTTCTTCTTCTTCATATTGTCGTGTCTTCTGTCTTTTATGCACTTTCTTGCGCGCACGATAACTCGAATGAATATACCTTTAAATACTGTTAACGAAAACCTATTTCTGTTTTCTGTGAAACTATTTTATCCCCGCAATTAAGCCTCAAAAGTATCCCCATTACAATCATAGAGGGGCACGATGTCTCAGTAGTCAGAGGTGCAGGCTGCAAGCCGAGAGGTCCTAAGTTCGAATACCACCGGCGGCAACCGCCTTGTGTCTCTGGGGAAAACACTTCACCCACATTGCCCACATGAGGGCATGGTGACGTTGTGTACTAAGGCATACTGCACGTAGATGGTGCCCGTGCACTAACCCTGCTTGTGTGGAGTAAGTATGTTGGGGTGCCTGACAGTTGCTCGCCGTTGCGTGGTGATTCTTCCTGTGTACTCCGGCTTCCTCTATCCATAAAACTGTCCGACACGAGGTGACCCTGACTGTCGAACGTGTTGTTAAACCCCAATAAATAAATAACATTCATGGAAGGCATGCTTTGATGTTGTAGTTGGAATATTTCTGTCTTCTATGCAATGTTTGTCAACACGATAACCCGAATAAATCAATCATATCTCAATGTTTTTTGGTATATTGATCGAGTGCCTGCCATTAGTACTCGGTCATCTATGATTCTGAGGCATGTGGAGCCTTGGAGCTCTAGAGGCTAAAATATGTTTATAACATATACTGGCAAATGAGTTCGCTGAAGCAATAGCCATTATCTAAAACAGGAGAGAATCTCTCATAAACAAAGGGCTAGAGAGAAACCTGCATCTGTTACGTAGATTAATAGTGGAAAATTTATTTAGTATCGTGTTACAAACTTCAATCTCAAATCATATTGAACAAAGAAAACCCTTCACTTTTCAAAACATTTTTAAAATTTATTTATTATCATTCATAACTCAGGATCGACAGTTGTTGGAATGGAGTTGTGTGCGGCTTTCTGGAAACACCTATCACAATTATAAAGTAATAAAATGGAATATTTGAATGGTCTGTTTTTAACCATCTTAATACTTCAATCGAGTACAAAGGCATCTAATATAACTCATGGCTACAGAATGATTTTCGCTTTCCTTTCTGTAACATTTAATTCTATGTGGCATGGGACACCTTTTCGGTGTGCCTTCCAAAGTAAGGATTTCTTAATCCTTTACCCAACATAATGGCAAAAAACTTGACTCAGCGTTATTCACAGAAACGTCTAGTCAGTTTTAATTGCTTTTTCACTTTTGCTTGAAAAACATAGCTTATGACCCCTTCATTGGAATGAACTCGTTTTTAAAGGATGACTTGTTGATTTATCTATTGGTGTTTAAGGTCACATCTTTCTGCACAATGGCTAATCATGACCATGGCAGTTTTACGGGTGGAGGAAGCCAGAGTACCCAAAGAGATCCCCCAGGCAACAGTGAGCAACTGTCAGCTCCACTACATACTAAATCCACAAAAGCAAGTAATGTTAATATTGGTTGAAGACAGGTTGGCCATCGACGTGCCGTACGCCTTAGTACACAACGCCACCGGACACCCGTGCGGGTAATGGGGTGAAGTGTCTTGCCCAAGGACACAATGCGGTTGCCGTAGGTGGGATTCGAACCCAGGACCTCTCGGATTGCAGCCTGTATCTCTACCAACTGAGTCACCGCGCCCCCTTTTAAAGTATTAAAATGGAGTATTTAAAGGGAGTATTTTAACCCTCTCAAGATCTTACTGTGTGTTCCAAAAAAAAAAAAATTTTTTTGCAAAATCGAGAATAATGAAAACCCTTTCCATTCTCACAATGTTTTTCTTAACACACATGGGCATAGATGGTACCTCATTATATTATCAATGCCAATACATCTTTAGGTAGGCTCTTGGTGGCCTTTAAGGTCTTTTTACGTCTATATTCTAACATTACTGAACTCTTTTGCTCGTAATATATTTTCCAGAGGTACCATGTACCTTAACATTTTCAAGCTAATATGAATATTTGCCATCATCTACAAATATGGCAGATCCGCAGTTGGTGGAGCCAATATTTATAAAGTGGTATATGCTCATACTTTACGCTTGGTATGACCCATTGACATGGAACCAACACCGAATGAGTTGAAACTTGCTGAAGGTTCAAAATGTGGTCCACCTGAATGCGGTCAACAGAGGCCATCAAGAGTATATTTTTCAGACCTATTGGGATTTGCATTTTGTGCTAACTAATGCAATTATGAAGCTTATACATGTATCTCATTATTCAAATAAATGGCAGAGCCAGTAATGCCAATTTCTGATTCCTTGATCGAACCCTTTAAATGCTGTGCACATATATGCCTTTTCCGATTCCTGTATGCATATCTGTAAATACTGTTAACGAAAACCCATTTCTGATTTGTTAACAACTATTTTACTCCCGAAAATAAGCCTCCATAAATTTTCTTTCTGTATAGTTTTTGTCCTGATAATTTAACCCGTTTCACACAGACATGAATTTACGAGATGCAGTAAGTTCTGTTTCTCTAGTTTTTAACCCAATTCTAGGCCAATGTATCGTATACATAACATTAAGGTCTCGTAAAACTACAAAAGTGTAAGCTTATAATACAAGTGTTCCGCGTTAGAGGTTTATTTTGATCATTGCGATAAAATGACGTCATTTAGCCATCTTTTTGAAATGTTTAACCACTGATGTTAACTACCGGGTAGAAATATTTTCATCTGACAAGTAGGTCTAAATCCTATTTTTTCTTTTCTTTTTTGTATATTTTACAGCTTTGTACGCGTACGCGTTGTTTCCACTCGTTAAGTTGTTCTTAGCAGCTAAGGTGCAATATAAGTAAGGGAAGTTTGTTTACTTTGAAATTCTCACCTCTGATATTCCATAAATTCAATATAATACACACAAATTATGCATCAAAACAATGTATAGAGCACGAAACATATATGCAGCCAAGTCACAGAGTTGACAATAGGCACCAATGGTTCCTGAAAGTCTGCTACCGTATTCGTACCAGAGCCGATAATAAAATAATATTTCCCGTGAATACCTCGTAGCCACATGTGTTTCAGATATCCAAGAACAAAGTAAGGCAATAACAATTCTTCAAAACGCAGCGACAGAGCTGTGTGGGGGTAATTTCATGCATTTATTGCATCCGCTCTCACCGATGTGATATTACACAAAGCCCATAAATTTATACCTAACCAAACTGCCATTATTAGATCCCACCAGCAACAAATGGTTCCACAATAACATCAGATTTGTAATTCACAAAGACAGCGTGCTCACCGAAAAGCAGTGGCGGCCGGAGGCCCTTGGGGGCCCCTGGCCATAATCATGATGGGGCCCTCAGGCACAAGATGCACCGGGCCGACCATGGTTCGGCCCGATGTGAGAAAATTATGGATGAAAAACGCCAAATCCTTCAGTCTAGAGAGGAGAATTCAGTTGTCTATTACCCCTTTACACAACGAATCGGCCGCATCCGCCCGCGTAAAATGCAAATTCAGCAGTTGAAGAAATATTATTTTAAAAAAAAATTCAACAAAACCATATCATGTGACCCCTCGTTGGAACGAGCTCGTCGAGCTCGTTCCAACGAGGGGTCACATGATATGGTTTTGTTGAAATATTTTGAAAAATTTGAAAAAAATGATATTTAATATAATAAATTTTGATATCGTCTGCGTTCGGTAAAGGGTTAACCCTTTACCTAACGTAACGGCCAAAACCGGCCAGCGCTATTCTCAAAAATCGCCAATTAATTTTCATTATTTTTTTCATTTTTTGTCTCAAAAACATAGGTTATGGCCCCTCGTTGGAACGAGCTCGTCGAGCTCGTTCCAACGAGGGGTCATAGCCTATGTTTTTGAGACAAAAAATGAAAAAAATTAGTTATTCAAGAATTATTTTTGCAAGTGTCGTCTGCTTTTCAGGTTAGGTAAAGGGTTAAAGGAAGAATCCCACATTTCACTTGCAATATCGAGCTCTGTACACGAATGTCTGGGTTTTCTGTGAAGATGTAGATTATGCTTGATTTTTTGTACTAGCTGCCATCGTGTATTACTTTCGGTTTACTGTAAGCGGAGACTACGGAACAGCGTGTTGATGAAAAACTCTATTCCAGCGCGCGGAGCGCGCGGAGAAATTTCATTTATGCACATTGTAAATTATTAACTTCTTTGCGGGGGCCCAATTTTTTTAAAGAGGGGACCCCCAAAGAAACCTACAAATTTCTTTTTCCTTTGAGCCCTTGGGGGCCCCATGGAGCCCGGGGCCCCTGGCTATTGGCCACCCAGGCCCCATGGACCGGCCGACACTGCCGAAAAGCCAAACTCAAAGACACGCCCGAATGCTGGGAAAAATACAAGAAGAAGCGCAACGAAGTAACGACTGAAATATGCAGGTCAAAATCTAAATATTTTTCCATAATTGACACTAAACTAAATCACTCTCAGCCAAGCAACTCCGATTGGTGGAAAACACTCAAGCTTGTGCTGTTCAATAAAGAACCCCCTCCCCCTGCTTAATCACAAATGACAAAGTTGTTTCCATGGACAAAGACAAAGCCGAGTGTTTAAACTGGAGAAGCAGAATTGTCTGCACATAGTAAATTCAAATCTATGTGAAAGGGGTTAAAGCAGCAGAAATAAAAATAGAAAGAGAATTTATGAAAGCTTATTTCTGGGGGTGAAATATTTTTAAAGAAATCAGAAATAGGTTTTCATTAATAGTATTTAAAGATATTCATACAGGAATCAGATAAATATTTCCAAGAAACCACAAAATACATATATGTGCACAGTATTAAAAGGGTTCGATCAAGGAATCAGAAATGGACATTTTAGCCACTTATGTGAATGTAGTTTAGAGAAGTAATGTGAGTGAATAACATAACATAGTATTGCCTGGGGAGAATATACTGTTGCAGGAAATTGGAGGCTTTAAAAACCCTGTGGCCGACTGGGCCATACTCAAGGGCTCTTGCGAAAAAACATTGTGTGCCGAGAAATTGTGCCGATCTGTCCACATGCCACAAATCAGCGAGATATGGCAATTTGTATTCGAGTTGTCGTGCTGACATAGAAGTACATAGAAGACAGAAGACATGAGAGTAAGAAGAAGAAGAAGAAAGAAGAAGAAGAAGAAGAAGAAAAAAGAAAGAAAAAGAAACCGTACAAAAACAATAGGCTGTGTGTTTCACACAGACTAATGATTACTTTTGCAAATTCTCTACGGTACCAGATTACAATCACTTAGTCCCACCTACTCGTTCCAGTCTGGAACACCCGTTATTAAGTCGTATTATTCCCAGTGTCGGAGATTGTCGGAAACCGGGTTTTGTCGTTGCTGAGGGAAATAGATTTACCTCCTGTAACCTATGGCATGGGATATCCCCAGCCCCTACGATCCACAGCCTTACCCGCCTTCAGACTGGAATGAATTCGTCGAGAAATCCCCCGATTTTTATTTCGATAGCCAGAACATTAATTTTCATTTTAACTGCTTCTCTTGAACTTGGCCGTTTGGATATATCTTAATTTAATATTCGCTTTTAAGTTCCTTTGAAAGACTCGCATTTCGGTATATCCTGGCATTCGTTGGCAGGCTAGATGCGCAATATGGGTGTGTGTCCAGAATGTGTGCGGTGTACTGTTTTTACAACAATTACCTATTAACCGGCCATAATTATACAGATAATGACTGCAGGACAACACTGGTCTCTCTTTCTTTTAATCTCTTACTAGACCGCCCATTATGGTGTTAAACAGAAATGCGATAATGAACATAAAATTCCATGCTCAGTAAGCAGCGCTTGAATTATTGCTGGTCTGTTTAAGTGACGCTTTACATTTAGTAAGAGTGAGAAAGTTTATGAAAAATACATACACTTTTAAACTAGAAAATCGCGACTTTAAGCGACCACCTTGACAAAGATATAAAGGATTCCCTCGATTCTCTCAAATTCTCAATGTATCCAAAGCAAGCGGCCTAGACGACAGTAGTCCAAATATCCTCAAAGTGTGTTCTGTGAGTCTAGCGGGCCCCTTAACAATGGTCTTTAACGTAATGCTCAGGCATTCCTTTATCCCACACGAATGGAAAAGTGGAAATGTCATTCCTGTATTCAAAACCAGAGAATGTGTTTAACACTAACACCCTATAACTTTACTGAGCTGTGTTAGCAAAGTATTTGAGAAATGTATCTTCAAACGCATTCTATCATTCTTGCAAAGCAACTCTTTGCTAACCCCTCTTCAGTCCGACTTTCTCCCATCCGAGTCAACGGTACTACAGCTCACTGACATCTACCATAACTTCAGTTTCGCCCTTGATGAAGGAAAAGAAACTCGGGTAGTCTTTTGGACGAAGCAAAGCATTTGACAAAGTTTGGCACAGAGGTTTACTCTACAAACTTGAACAGATAGGCATCCCAGGTCCTTTACTGGATTGGTTGCGAAGCTATCTATCTGGCAGAAACCAACGTGTATGTTTAAGTTTAAACTCTGTATCGTCGTAATGGGGTGATGTATCTGCGGGTGTCGCAGAAGGCTCTATCCTGGGGCCTTTGTTATTCTTGATATATATCAACGATATTGTAAACAAAATCACTTCGTTGCGGATGATACCTCTTTGTTTCTCATAGTTGAACAACCCAATATGCCCGCTGAGATAATAAACAAGGACATAAACACAACAGAGGATTGGGTCCAAACATGGTTAGTGAACTTTAACCCCTCAAAAAACGAATCTGTGGTGATTAGCCGCACATCCCCCTCACCAAATCATCCCCCTCTTTTAATGTCTACTCAAGTAATAAGGAATGACGAAAAACACAAACACCTTGGCCTTAGCCTCAACGACCGCGGCAACTGGGCGTCACACATTGCGGAAATAACCTCGAAAGGATGGCAACGTATAGCAGTGCTTATACAATTAAAATTTAGACTTGACCGTAAAGTACTTGAAGTGATCTACTTTGTGTTTGTTCGCCCCATCTGAGAATATGCGGATGTAGTCTGGGACAACTGCTCCGCCCAGGAAGTCGGGGAGACTGAAAAAATACAAATAGAGGGAGTCCGCATTGTTACAGGTGGAACTAGAAGTGCAAGTAAACAGTCCCTATACCTAGAAACTGGCTGGGAACCTCAAGACACTAGAAGGAAAAAAGTTAATTCAATACTTCAAGATGTTTAACGGCCTTACACCTCCTTATCACTCACTGACGGTACCCCCATCAGTGTATAAAACACAGAACTATAATCTGAACAATAATGCCAATCTGAACACAATCCCATGCCGTACCCACCTGCGTCAGACTTCTTATTTACCATCCTCGACTAACCTCTGGAATGATATCTCTAATGAAATTAGATTAGACAAAATCCTAATATCACGACGTTTAAGCAGTATCTCAATGGCACCAATGGCATAAATCACGCCTGGCCCCAATCTTCCACTGTATACTACGTTTACGGTGTACCAACTTGAACTTGTCTGAATCAAGTAGCTGCAGATGTGGCGAACGGGAAACCGCTGGGCTTCAGAAACCACACTGAATATTCGCAAGTAGATTATTCGATTCCCAAAAAACGGACAAGTCGATCATCCTTTCCATGGCCGTATCACAGACAACTTATTTGTGCAATAGGTCTGTAATTGCTTGGCTTGCAATGGTCTTTATCTGGCTTTGGAGTGGGAATTAGTGTTGCTTGACGCCAAGAAGGTGGAAACTGGCCAACCACTCAAATTTCGTTGACAATTGACAATGTTTTAAATTTTGGTTGTGTATTTCATCGGGTCCAGTGGCAGTATCATTTGCGTTATGTAAAGAGGTATTTCGCACTTCCACAGAGAAAGGTTTATTGTAATCATCTAAATTATTAGAGGTAAATTTGATCTTTTGTTTTTCCTGTTTTTGTTTTTTTTTTAATTTTAATCAATTCTGGATTACATTTTCTTTCCGACGACGAATGTTTAGAAAATGTTAAGGTCAGTTTGTTTGATATTTCCTTTTTGAAGTATGCAGTGTGTTGACATCTTCCAGGTGTTGTACAGTTGGTTCTAATATTTTTAATCATTTTCCAAATTTTGTGGATGGATGTGTGCTGGTTACGTTTAGAGACATGAGTTTGCCAATAACTTCTCTTTCGTTGTTTTAAAAGTGTTTATTTTTTGTTTTTGCCCGATTTATACGTAGTTTGTCCAAATTATTTGTGGTTTGTGACTTAATAATTAAAACTTTTTCGGTTCATGCGTTTTCAGATAAAACGATTGGCTCACACGATTCTGTTTTTTCATTTCATAACTCAATGAACCGAAAAAACACAATTAGGTCCGCCCCCAGCCACGCCCCTAAAATACCAGTCTTCGGAGTTACAACATGGTGTCAAATCAATAGAAGTTAGAACACTGACACGTTCGAAATGTGAAAAAGAAAAATAAATTTATATTACTAATTTATCACCATGAAAATATTTAAATGACCGTGGTGGGTCAATTTTTCTTTTTCTTCACAGCTGTATTTATTTGACATTTCAATTTTTACGCACACTGGGTGATCGTCTGCGTTCATCGTTTTACCCAAATCGATTGTAAACAATGGCTGGTCACGATGAATACGGCAATTTTGACATTGCTGATTCAACTAATTTCATGTCACCTGGCTTTATATCTAACTCCACTTTTACAAACTGTGTTTTTCAGTTCTCGAGAAACGGTCAAAACCAAAATACAATGTAATACTGATGGCCTACTTCCACCTACCACGGAACGTAACTTTCAAGTGAAGTGAACAGTTGAATGAAATTTGAGGGAGGCGTGGTTTATGACGTTTTCTTTGCATTACGTAATTCATTGGTCAATAAAAAAATTTAATGACATAAGTGCATTTGAATTGGAAAGTGTGTCAATTGCTACCTGCATTTCAATAATATGCGCCCTCTTTTATGCCAGAAAAATAATATGTCTACCAGTTTTAGTTTTTAAGTCTTTGTTCGCTGAAGTAGAGGGCGACTAACACTATTTATTTATTTGGGTCGCGAACGTTTAATTATAAGGAATGATCGTTTCTTTTTGTCTATTTCTTGAGTTATGAACCCCAAAAAACAAAGTCCAAACATCGTGTAAATGGGCTTCGCCCATTTACACAGTTTGGACTTTGTTTTTTGGGGTTCATAACTCAAGAAATAGACAAAAAGAAACGATCATTCCTTAATTAAATTCCCGTTCTATATTCTTGCTATTCTTTATAGCCTGTTTGCAATCATTATCAAATCATGGTTTCGTAAAATAAAACATTTTGGATTTGTCGAAGTTTTTGAAATGGCTGTGTTTTCATTGTCAAGCAGCTCCTTAGTGAAATGTTCTAATTGGCCAGCACTTTCCCGAAGTTTCTGCTGTGTGACGCGTTCAAAACAACGCGATGAGAAAGGACCCTGTCAGATTTTTTAAAGTTCCACCCGTTCATCGACCGCCGATGTAACAGGAATGGAAGTCCGTAGGAAAATTAGTCCCTCTGGACTATTATTCCGCGGAATTATAATCCTAGGTCTAACATTTCTAGGAATAGTAGTCCGCCGGACTACTATTCCTAGAAATGTTAGACCTTGGACTATAATTCCGCGGAATAATAGTCCAGAGGGACTAACGTTCCTACGGACTTCCATTCCTTTTACACCGGAACAACATTCTCCAACAGAATTGGAGAGTGGTTACTCCCACGCAAGTTATTTTCAACCTTCCAAGAAAAATCGAGGAAGATAGAAGGGCATGCAATTGTAAGACCAATTGCCGTGTAGGAACAGAAGCGTCTGACCCATCATTGAACAAACAAAGGTCATAATTATTTCGAAATGACTTCTCCACTATTTTACCTTTCAAGTCTTCTTTGCTGCAGTAATCTCCCCAACGAGGACTATGAGCATTAAAATCACCCAACAAAATGTACAGAGTTGGGAGCTGGTGAATCAGTTGTTTAAGTTGCTTAAGATCATTCAACTGAGTGGTAAAACACAGATAGGACATATTGTAACCGTCTTGTCCAAAGTTAGGCGCACCTGTGCAATTGTGAAAGCATGTAGTGGGACAGTGCCTTGGAGTCATGTATTTGGGGTCTGGCATTCTACTGGCTTTGTCCTTAACGTTTGCTTTAGCGCTGGTACGTATGATGGTGATGTTGAATTCACACCAGGCATAGATGTTAAAATGTCTCTGGCCTCTTTACAACTTATTTGTTTTTCGCATTTAAGGATTACATGTGATTTCCCTGACATTTTAACCCTTCGAACCCTGGTGGTATCTTCCATGTCAGTTCCACGGTAGCAATAGGAAGAGTCCATATTTATTGTATTGGGGTAGACCAATTAATATTTTCAACGTGCAGCCTCAGGGTTGCACGTTGAAATTATTGATTGGTCTTCACCACACATTTATCTTGCAGTCATCATCCTCCTTAATGACATTATGGCGTAGCTTGCGACCCGGCCGGAAAAACGGCTTCTGGAGTTCAAAGGGTTAAACATTTAATTATTTTACTGTTATATGGCTCATAATGCTTTGCGCCACATCTGTGGTAGGCTGGTTGACCTCTGCAAGAATTTTAGCCATGTCCGAACTTTTGACATTTGAAACGTCGAACTGGATTTGGAATATATAAATTCACCCCAACGTTGATCTCTCATATTTTCAGCGATTTTGGTAGATGCGGTGTACTGAAGTTGAATATATATGTGTTTGTAGAATCACGTTTGTCCTAATTGATATTCCCATGACCCTTACTACTCCCTGCGTTTTCATTTCTTGCTCTATTTATTGTTCAGCAATATCGATAAGCTCACGAATTCTGGCAACACAGCGCCTGTTATTGATGGGCCTGTGACCTTCCGCTTTTACTTCTATATCTAACATTTTCGTAAAGTTTTAACAAATTATATAATTGAATATTTGTTGCACATTCGATCAAAAGGTCCATAAATCTGAATTTATCAACATTTTTTACACTTGAAGCCATGCCATAAATCGCCTTTTCGACAACAAATGGATTCATGCTATTAATTTTTTGAGTTCATCCTTTGAGTTAGGAGTGATGATAAATTTAGGCCAATTGTTTTTCCTGTAAGTGTTGTCTGTGACATTACCATCAGAGTCAGAATCAGATTTTCCGTTGTCTGAAAACATGGTAGTTTAGTTTGGTTTTAGATGCCATAATAATTGAATATAAATTCTTCTGCGTATGATCTCTACCCTTACTCTGAGCCCAACCTGGGGGTGGGGTGGATTAATGTCGCTGATCCCCAGCGAACATCATCAGAAGAAAATACGCAGTATACTCGACCAGGGTGATGCATAAGCATACCGCTATCCGATTGACCTATTGGGAAGTGCCAGGTCTTCAGAGGTAGGTCATTCATCCAGTTATTTTGCTACACCACTGCTACGAAAATTGCCACCAACAACCAACACAGACGGTGCAATAAAAAGAGCACATTAAAAGATATCCGAAATTCGTAAAAAAAGTCCGTATACAATGACAATGGAAAACTTTAGGTAAAAGAAATAACTGATTGAATGATCTCCTATCCGTCTACGTCCAAAGTTTGGGCCAAAGCCGGGTATTGGACAGGTCTCTCCAGAATACATACTGCCCTAACTGGGGAACTGTTTGTCCTCAGCTTCCAGGATTCCATCCTCCAGAGCCTTCGGAACGCAACTTCACGGAGAATAAGGCGCCCTCCACCTTTCTCAATCAGGGCTCGGGACCGTCTATGGCGGAGTTAATAGGTTATTGAAGGTTTCCGGAATAAGCCATACATGCATATGCCAGAATTATTCGACAACCCATTTTTCATTGGGAATAATTTAATTTTGTTCCACGATATTTGATTTGCTTGCATACGATTGGTCGAGGTGAGTTCTTCATAACTCGATGAATAATTTTTCTGTAATATATGAATATTTTTGCTTTGTCCCGCCCATTTGTCAATTAAAAAGTTCTGGGCGTGTCCAACACGTACTATAATTGCTGCCGGTGGGCTGCTACTCAGTATTCACGTGGTTTGTTCACTTCAGCATTCGAGACCGGGGTATTTGTCTATGTTGAAAATAATAAAACTGCTTTGTGCCCTAAAAGATGATATGATCGCAAAGATATAAATGATGGAAACTTCGGTCACGTAACTATAACTATAAATTGAAAGTTTTTTATGAAGTGCTACGCATTCCTTACAACTTAACACGCCCACTCCACATTCATACTCCGATAAAGCGACAGATAATTCATTTCAATTCTTATATGAAATGATGGATGGCATTTAGACACGACTTACAACCAGGAACTGGACTCATCAATGTCTATTTGATGGTACAAAATATAAAACGTCACCCATTTGTGTATTTTCCTGTAATTATTCATCCTCTTTCACCCCAACTCCTCGCCCACACGCGAACTTGAATTTTAACATCAATTACAAAGCTAATCTACCATAAGGCTTCGTTTGAAATCACAAATCAAATTGAAGGGAGATAATGTAAGTCAGTCATGCGAAAACCTCACCCATATTTAGGAGACAATGTACATGAATGTACATGGTTCATAATTAACGGATGTGTTACTCTTCTGGGTGTGTACGGGAAATAAGAAAGGAGAAACAGTGTGAGGGTATATGTGTATCTGTGAGGGTGAGGTGGGGGGGGGGGGGGGGTGGTGGGTGAGGCGATCTGTCTTACCGACTTTGTGGGAACCAAGGCGATAGTGTTTGCGTGTTTTATTTTCTCAACGTCTTCACAAAAAACAATGGTTTAGTGTTGGCCTACCACTTTTTTTGGGGGGGGGGACTGTTTTGTAATTGTTACCGTCTTAAAGGGGGGGGCGGTGAATGGGTGTGTGTGTGTGTGGTGAACGCGGTACACACTGGGATGTAAAATCTACGTTTAGATGGCAAATAATCCCTATACCCCCCCCCCCCCCCGCAGCGTCGCCACAGACGTAACAGAGGAAACAACATGTGCAGTCCCCAAAATGATCATTCGATTTTGAATATTTTAAATTTTTTCTCATAAACATAGCAAATGCCCGCTCATTGGAGTGAGCAGATCATTTTTCTTATTCCAATCAGGGATGATAAGCTATGTTTCTGAAGAACAAAATTGTTTTGGCAAGTATCGTCTACTATTTATTTATTTATTGGTGCTTAACGCCACATCAGCAGCTAGGACTATATCGTGGCGAGAAAACAGTGGTATATAAAAAGTCATTATCAATAATGAAACAAAAAATGAATAAAAATAAAAATAACCACAAAAGACATGGCAAAGATCAAAATGATTAGAATAACAATGAGCAATAAGATACGTGAATACATTATAAATCAACCTGAGGAATTGAGACTTGATGAGTCGAGATTAAAAGAATAAAAACAATTTTTAAAATTTTGTAAAAAGACTGATTACTTTCAGAAATGACACAATTTTATGTGGGCTCGTATTATAAAATAGATCTCTAAGGGGTCCAGCTGTGAAGTACTGCCCTCTGACAAGATTAAATCAGTGCAATGTAAAAGAATGTGTTCCACTGACAACACCCGCTGGCATGAAACATACTCTGTTCGCAAATTACCCTCTAACAGAAAGGAATGTGTTAGTCTTGTATGACCAATATGACATCGGGTCCCAATAACATGATCTTTTCTACAAAGGTTACTGGATGGGTAGTGATCAGAAATAGTTAGCCGGAAGCGACAGAGCTTGTTATTAGTTGCCTCATCCCAATCCGCCTGCCACATAGATTTGATGTAACTACTAATATTAGGCTTAAAATCACTGAACGGGATCTTAAAATCAGTGAGAGGCTTTGTTAAAGCCTGTTTTGCTGCACCGTCTGATCTGGTGTTACCAGCGATACCTATATGTCCAGGTAACCAGCAAAACACGACATCATATTGGTCAGACATAAGAGTTAACTTCTCACGATGCTCCAAAATGAGAGGGTTCTTCAACCTGGGGTCGAGCAAAGCAAGCAAAGAGGAAAGAGAGTCAGAAAAAATAATCGACTTCTTTTCCTGTACATTCTCGATATGTTCGAGTGCATTTTGTAAAACTTTAACTTCAGCTGTGAAAATAGAACTTTGTCACCATCTTTTGATCTATCGTCTACTAATCGGGTTGGGTAAAGCGGTATATGCTAAATTCATGTAAGACAATATCACATTCAATGTTCACGTCGTCGTATGCCAATTCAGACAACTGTATTAAAGATTTGGATTTGGCACCAAAAATCCTCGTTGTATAAAAGTTAGACACAAAAAAGTTCCTTTTACTTGTGAAGGAAAGCCATTGGAATAATTAAGAGCTTTTTTCACGAGGAAACACCCCCCACCCCTACCCCCACCACCCCCACTCTCACCCGAAATATTACTTATAGAACATGGAAATCCACTGCTACCAATAAACGGGGAAACATTAACCGATTTTCACGAAACACACTCAAACCCAGTGACTTTGTCAATAATGTGTTAGAAATAGTGTTTGAACAAACTTTTAACGTTAATTGTCAGTGAGTTTTATTGGGGCATTGCTTTTTTACCAATAAAACATTATAGGTTATCAACTTTACAAAAGGCAGCATTTAATTAGACGAATACTTGATACACTTGCAAGTCACTCGCGACGGCATGAAGTATTCAACGAATTGAATGTCGTGTTTTGTAAAGACTCATACCCGCTAAGCCCGGTAGATTAATACAAGTTATCTCCTCCAACATGTATGGTATATGGAGATTTAATACTTGGATATCGGTTTTTAAATGAGACATCCAGGTATTAAATCTCCATATCACATACATGTTGACAGAGATAACGTTTTGTCCTGTTTGAAACACAGTAGAAACTGTGGACGCGTTTCTCACACTCCGTAAAAAGTTGGACCCAATTCGTGAATAGCTATTTTGTTTTTACAAACGCAGAAGCAGGAAGATTCTCCGTGGCAGAAGGCAACAGACAGAGTTACATCCCTTGGGTCGTTTAGGAACCGGGTGAACAGTATTTTGTTGACATATCGTCCCTTGAGTTCCAATGTGTTCTACTGGCACATAGAACACATTGGTACTCAGGGGACGAATTATTTGCCCTTATTTTACTTTTCTCAAGTTGTTTCATTTTAATTATTCGACTATTTAATTTATAACGACAAAATATGATCGAATTGTCGGAAATCTGATGATATTTGTGATTATTTTCAGTTCTTTTTTTGGTTCGATTTTTATATCGAGGCGAACAAACGCGGAAAACTTTCGTTTAAACCATATACCCCCGATGTTTCGCGTGCGCTTATACCCTGGATGTTGCACGCTCTCATATACCTTCGATGTTGAGTGCACCCTTTGTCATGGCTATTTGCCCAAGGCATTTTGACCAATCAAAAGACAGGATTTATCGGGATATAGGGACAACAATAATTAATCGATTTATCTGGTATTATCTAAGTGCAACAAGGGTGTAAGTACCAACATCATTCACCCATAAAGTAAATCAGTCGATATAGCTTAGGTAACATCCCTTTTCGCCTGCCGAGCATTTTGTCAGAACTTTCGAGTTCTGCCGGATCTTGTCCGTGAATATTTCCGTTCACTCTTGAAGTAATGGCCATTTCATTTTTCGCACCTCGATCAATTTATTTGGAAAATACAGCGAAAACACACCCCTTCTCCCCAATTAGAGTGCTGGCACCAAAACACTTCGTTTGGCCCTAAAATTTATTACACGTCTGTCCTATATAGCCCCCATCTACAGGAACACTAAACCGTGCGGTAAATGAAAATCTGTTCCGCATATATGTCAATCGTTGACCGACTATTTTTAAATAGAAGCGAAATTTCACTGGAGTTCTCTACAAATCGTGCAGGGCAATTACAATTTGAATCGCCAGCGATAGCTGAAAATCGCCCCCCTGAGTTCCAGTGTGTTCTAAGTGCCAGTAGGCACAAAGAATACATTGGAACTCAGGGGACGAAGTAGTAACACAGGTTCCCCTCCCAAATTTCGTTGGAGGTAAAATGTGTTCTTTTTGTTGATAGTTGTCATATGAATTGCCGAGTGTCCTTCTAATAATTGTTTTT
The DNA here is from genome assembly GCA_031216915.1 of Pictodentalium vernedei. Taxonomy (NCBI): domain Eukaryota; kingdom Metazoa; phylum Mollusca; class Scaphopoda; order Dentaliida; family Dentaliidae; genus Pictodentalium; species Pictodentalium vernedei. The sequence goes on from CM062296.1 coordinate 713,249,950, forward strand.
ACAGACGTGAGGGCGTGTAATACACACAGAACGACACACGCGTGTATCGACCTGCGGCCACTCGTTTCATGCTTCCGAGCTGGCACTCGTGCCATACCGATTAACCCATTCACACACGCGTGTCGTTCTGTGTTTGTCCAGAATGGCTAAAAGTTTGGCACCAGACAGTTCCGGAGTTTCGGGCCAGCGAGAACATTGACCACATTAGAACACGCAGCTGACATTTTTTATTTAAATTATCTCAATTAAACGGTTTTGATTTTCAAATGTTTAGCAGCGTATTAATCTGTCACTTGAACTTCACTTATTAACTTGTAATCACAAGATACAAGGTTACAATTACAAAGTATGAAGTTGTAACTATAATTTACTAACTTGTAATTTCAAGTTACTTTCCTGTAATATCGTGTTATTATCTTGTAATTTCAGTAAAGTAACTCGAAATTACAAGATACTAAAGTGTGATTACATAAAATTTTTACTAACTTTTAATTACAGCTTACTAAGTTATAATTGCGCACCGATTGCCACCTGGTCACTTCCTTCTATAAGCTAACTTGCGGTCGCGTCTGTTGTATTTATTGTCTGCAAGAGACGTTCGATGTCTGTTTATTTGATACGGTGAAACACTGTCAGATGCTTTGTGGTTACTTTGCGAATTGAGGACTATACCGGTGTGACAGGAATGATAGTCCGTAGGAACGTTAGTCCCTCTGGACTATTATTCCGCGGAATTATAGTCCTAGGTCTACCATTTCTAGAAATAGTAGTCCGCCGGACTACTATTCCTAGAAATGGTAGACCTAGGACTATAATTCCGCGGAATAATAGTCCAGAGGGACTAATTTTCCTACGGACTATCATTCCTGTCACACCGGCATCTTTATTTTCTTCTGCAGTACGGGCGCCGTGGACTGGTCACTTGCCACGGGTGAGCAATGTTTCCATGGACGCAATAATATTAGATTCCAAACACTAATTATCATAACAAATTTAATGAATGAAGCAACGGATTCAAAACGGGGTCTTCAATAATTAAAATTTTGCTGAAGATAATTTTTATTACCTGGTAAATGCATGCGTGGACATAACTGCCAACCCGTGGATTACGACCAGTCCACGGCGTCTGTACTGTATATATATTCCCAGGCTGTCCACAAGCCAGAAAATAAGCAGACTGTCATCTGCAAAATGAGGTCTCCAGAGGGTGAATTTAGTGACGCTACCTTGCACAGCAGGGTAGCGTCACTAAATTTACCCTCTGTGGACCTCATTCTGAATCAGGGTCTCAAAACTAAACAGAGAGCGGTACCCGGGGGATAAATTGGCCCACTGTACGGGATAGCATCATTAAATTCACTCTCTGGGGACCTCACTCTGCAAATGTCAGATTGCTTATTTCCAGGCCAGGCTGTCCACTTCTATTTTATCTATTGTCTCCAGTACGAGCTTCTCGGAAGTTAAGGAGGCAATTCGCACTGGGAAACCGTGCCTGTACCCCGTGACAGTACTTGGAAAGTTCTCTGAGAGATCTCTCAAAGAAATGATGCCGAGGTTTGGAATTATCAAAAGAGGAAATGGATGACAATTATCGTGTGGAGTCCCTACAAAGAAAGAAAGCACTTTGTCCGCTACTGAATGACACAAGTCTTGCTGTCATTTATTTAGTGTCTTCAACGTGTTCAGCGTTCATTGAGATTATAAAGTTTTTAACTCCAAATGCTTTGTCATTGCAGTTAGAACCTTTATGCTCTCGCGAGACGGTATAATCATTATTACGAGTAGTCGAAGTCAATCCTACACAATTACGGAACAGCTGCTCTTTCACGGCCGCTTTATAGCAGAATCGATAAACACAGAGTTTGCTGACTTCATCTTAAATAGCTTACTGTTCAGTGCCACTCTGGATTCCCACGGAAATCATAAACTATTCCATCCGTATGGAAAAGGGTAAAAATAAAGGTATGTTGGGATATTCATTTCAGTTTTTCCCACACTCTTATCGAGCTAGTGGCAGTCATCAAAATATAATAACAAGGAAGAAGTGTTATAGCTTTAATATAAATATAGTTGCCGGAAAAAAAACTGATTTACAAATCACAACTTATCACTATCACAAAATCAAATAGCAGAGGAAGAAAATAATATGTTGTATTAAGACCTATGTATATGTATTTAACTATGTATAACAAGTGAAATAGACTTTATCAGCATTCCCCATGTTTAGCCACGCGGGGTGGGCATACGTCACATTTGTTTCCACAGAGGCGGCGGAGCCAGGGTGGCACAGGGAGCAGGTGCCCCTCCACTTTTACCACGGATGTTTCGCAGTAACACAACGCGTTAAAATGGGCGCATGCAAACCTGTCAATATACAGGCATTCCTGTAAAATTATTTGCAAATCCAAACAATGTATAGCCAAAGAATCCCACTTTCGGCCGCTTCGGTCCGATTCTTCTATTTCAACTATCTTCCAACCCGAAAGCTGGCCTTCGGGTTGGAAGGTGGTTGAAGTAGAAGAAACAGACGGGACAGTGACCAACGGCATATTCATCTAAACAATATGCTATAGCGAGCCATGGTACATTACCGATATACGATTGTAACCTTTCTCACACTGGGTTGAACCATGGTTGCATTGTAAATTTCTGCCCCTCCACTTTTATCGAGCATCCGCCGCCCCTGTGTTTCCAAAAACAATAAACACGTTTCGGGCGAAACACGGAGCATGCGATGGCGATTGCCGTCAATTGCTGCAAATCTCAATCATTACCTTTGGTATAACTCTACCGTGCAAACACCTGTAACACAGGAATTGACAATACTTTATTTTTATCAATGCATTTCGAACGTTGAACTTTCGAAATGGTAGCTCAGTAACATTTTGCAATGCAACGAAGATACGCAAGTCGATTCCGACTGCACACCGTCATATTTCAGTTTATTCTCAGGCTAAAATTCTGGCATCATCCCTCACGCGATCCAACACAGCGAATGCTGATCTCCTCCAGTGGTTGTGCGTTTTGAGTTATGGGTTAAACACCAACGCTCTCTTTAAATATATCACACTCCGCGAACTTGCGAAAAGGAGAATAGAATTAAACAAAATGAGAATGTACGTAGTTTTTACACAGCTTTAATCTACGACCTTAGTTGAAGTTTTAACTGTATTTCACAAGCACCGAAGGGTTGCGTGAAATGCAAGATATACTTCACAACGGGTCGTTGATTTCTGGCCTTCCTTTTCTACCCGTTGTGTTGTGTATTTACACCACGATTAAACTTGAATTTAGTGAATGAAGCTGGTATTTGTGGAAGAAAAATATTACCTTCTGTAGTCAATGTTAACCTTCTTGCTTGTCAGTGTTTGTGTCGAAACATTTCATTTACGTCATAACGTCACATAACGCGTAACGCCTAACCAGATGCGTTCTTACATGCCGTTCTTACGCGCAATCCGAATTCAACGCGTGGTGTATCTCGCATGGCTTCCGATATCTGTATTGTATCACGTAAAGTTGAATACGCACAGCAATCGTAGTATAATAATATCGCCCGCGGTTTGTGAAATAAGGTTTCTACTCTTTCACGATTCCCTAAGGGGCAATTCCTTGATACACGACTAACGTCATCACCCTACGTCATTTTAGAGCCATTGAGAGATTAAGTCATTTTCCACATAGATCCGTTTTCGATAGTTCTTTCAAAAACGTTGTCAAATGCAATATTCACGCGTTTATCAGTCCATAGAATATATAAGTTTATGGCCCCAACATATTGCTGGTCCTTGTATCAGTTAACTGTGGGTGCGGATTAAATTTTCAGATGCATTAAAAAGAAGACGGCGGGTAGCCCAAACAAGTTACCATCTCCATATATGGGCAAGGTATGTGCTCATTTTCAACGTCTTGAGAATACAACTACGAAAAACATCGGTTTTTTCTATCTCTACATAAATATATAGTAAATACGTCTCTTTTAATGTGTATTTGCGATTAAATTGGCGCTGAGCTCATCTCAGTGATTCATGCGCACCTTGGCCTTTAATTGGCATTAGGCGACAGTCATTTAGAGAAAGATCAACATTGGGTTATGTGCAGACTTGTTGTGTAATAGTTTAACCCTTTACCTAACATAAAAAGCAGACGACACTTGCAAAAAACATTCTTGAATAACTAATTTTTTAAATTTTTTGTCACAAAAACATAGGTTATGACCCCTCATTGGAACGAGCTCGACGAGCTTGTTCCAATGAGGGGTCACAACCTATGTTTTTGAGACAAAAAATGAAAAAATAATGAAAATTAATTGGTGATTTGTGAGAATAGCGCTGGCCGGTTTTGTCCGATACGCTGGGTAAAGGGTTAATATGGTTCAACTGAACTACCAGCAACGTATGCCGGCAAGCAAAGATCGCACTTGGATATCAAAACCATAGTGCATCAGAATCATTTTGTTCATTCCACTAGCGGCAGGCCACAAAATTTGAGAGGAACGATTTATCGTTCCTCTGGTTGTTATCTAAATGAAAAACAACATAACCGAAAAGTTGTTCGTCTGAAACTACAAACAGTTCGTCAAAAAGTTGTGTTTTATCACCTTATTTGATAGCACTGTTTTAAAATGTTCCTGTGGGAAAACCCCTCTCTCTTCAATGCCCAAACGCCCTAAAACAGCAGACGCCCCCATGTGCTTGCCGCAGATGCTTGCGAAATCTGTGAACTGTCATACAGTAGGGGCATCGTGGACGGGTTAAAATCCATGTGTTGTCATTTCCTCCACGCATATAATTCAGAGATGATCCGCTTTGACACCTAGCAAAGCAAAATGTCCACCAATGAAGCACCGGGATTGCCCCCGGTGCTTCATTGGAGGAAATTTCGCTAGGCGTCATGGCGAATCATCTGTGAAGTTCATGCGTGGAAAAATGCCCACCGTAGATTTTGACCCGTCCACTAATGACCACTATGGCTGTACTTGAATCGGTCCTCTTTATTATATCCAGATGAACGGTAAATAGGTTATCTCAAAATTCGAGATTTTATTCTTTGTGGCGTGATCAATTACCTTACTACGAGCTTTGATGGGTAAGGTTTTTTTTCAACAATCTGTCTGTCTATCTGTTTGAAACAAATCAATGGCCTGAAAAGTTAAAGCGATGTTCAAGAGCAAATTGGAAAACTCATCAAGCTTGTAATGTGTGCGATTCGAACTTTTAACCCTTTACCTTACATGAACAGCAGAGGACACTTGCAAGACAAATTCTTGAATAACTAATTTTTTTCATTTTTTGTCTCAAAAACATAGGTTATGACCCCTCGTTGGAACGAGCTCGACGAGCTCGTTCCAACGAGGGGTCATAACCTATGTTTTTGAGACAAAAAATGAAAAAAATAAAGAAAATTAATTGGCGATTTTTGAGAATAGCGCTGGCCGGTTTTGGCCGTTACGTTGGGTAAAGGGTTAAGGCAAAGTGGATCAAAAAATATTTTGACAGTCTTTATCTGTTTGCTCATGGGGGTATTTAAATGTAAGAACAAACTTAGAGCGACCTCTGGTTTAGAAATTTGAAACGACCAAGTAGAATAGCCAAGGCAATTTGCTATTTTAAATTTTCAATGAGCAAATGGAGATAACATAAGTAGATTATACATCCTGAATTTGAAGCAAGCAAGAGAAGCTGCTAAAAAGTCTCTATTTAAAACAGAATGCTGTGATGAATGATGTTTTTTTAGCAGGCAAATGTTACACCAATTTGTCATAAATAAAATACGATATTTTACAACCAAATACACGTCTGAAGCAGAAATGATTAGAAGTCTGTATCACTCAAAGGTGTTTGTTTAACATGAATATTCCAAATACACAGGCCGCAAGCAATGTAATCTCTCCAAAAATAGTACCTGAAAAAGAAAAGTTGATATCACTACGACTGAAATCCAGCTTTCGGTATCAATTTTACCTGGAAATGAACATACAGTTTTCAGTTATTCAATAAGTATTCATAACAACCCTTAATGCAGTAATCTGGGAGCATGATGACGCCGTGTACTAAGGCGTACTGCACGTCGATGGTCCACATGTCTTCAACCGCTGTAACCCTGCTTGAGCGGAGCTTGAACAGAGTTAGAATGTTGAGGAGCTGACAGTTGCTCGTCGATGCTCGGTGGTTCTCCCCGGGTACTCCGGCTTCCTCCACCCGTAAAACTGTCACGATCACGATTAGCCATTGGGCATAAGTATGTGACCTTAAACACCAATAAATAAATAAATAAATAAATAAATAAATAAATAAATAAATAAATGCAGTAATTATTGTTCCTTCCAGTCATATTAAAATCGCCAGTAGTCGCGTGAAAGCAAGCCCAGGTCGCCAGTCAAATTATGAAACGTATTCGAGGCTGTTATGGCCGCGAATCAGTCCAGTCCTTAAATAGCCCATGGACTATTTTAGATTCAATCGGAAGGAGAATTTTAGTTGGTAGGAAAAGCGAACCTGAAGGGTTCGCTTTTCTGACCAACTGAAATGTTCCACCCGAGTGAATTTAAAAATACCGGAAACATTATTTTTCCCTGAATCAGCGCAAGAAACGTTTCTCAATCGCAACTTGATTTGACCTAATTTTTGATGGCATTACTATTACGAATGAAACCACAACACAGCTGCAGTTTTATGATTACGCCATGTAGTTCCAATATCTTGTTTGATATCTTGATGGTTTAAAGGTGAATTAAATACTTATTGGTTGGAACATATATAACTAGAGCACGAACGAATATTAGTAACTCTCTGTGGTTGAAGGTACATCACATTAGATCAGTGGTACTTTACGCACAAATTTCACGGAAAATGAGTAAACAAATAAACAACCTACAACAGCGTGGATCAAGCCAGGTAGTAAAAAAAAGTCTCCAACGAATCACAAGATTACAGTGATATTTACGAAACGATTAGGTATAAATGATTTACGTATTTCATAAATTTCACTCCAAAGTGGAAACGGATAGAATATTATGTTTATCACTTGATCCGAAATCCATTCATGGATGTCCAAATGGATTGAGAAACAAACAAAGTTTCTTGAAACTTCGAATTAAAAACAAATTGTCTACAATGACGTAAACATTTTGAAGACTTCGAAAATAAAATGTTATTGAAACAACGATTTAAAACTCAAACGCCATATGTTTTTATACGAAATCCAAGCAGATGACTGCATGTCAGGATTAAGATTTCGCGTACGAATACAACTGACCAGATATTTTCGGAATTATATTGAATGATCGTGATTCGCCGCTTCTGAAATATGAGTTTAATGGTCGAAAAATTGGTTGGGTCATTTGTCAAAGAAGCGATATCCTTTTGTACAGATGCTGTCAAGAAACATATTTCACGGTGTGGGTCGTGCGGGCTGTTTAGTTCGTAAACTGGAGCAACTCTCCCGAACAACATTATTGCTCGCAGTGTTGTACATTTCAGTATATGTACCAAATCACGTGTCTTTTCGCATGTGCTGAATTTCACTTGAGTTAAAAGTATGTAACTTGAAAACTGTGCTTCGCTCAGTCCGAACCACAACAACACATAGAGTATCATTTCTTAGCGTATTTGAACAGAACAAACATTATTCAAAACTAATAATACGGGTGGTTTAAATCAAACTTGAACAGCTTACGGAAGTATAATTATCTCGACTGCTATTGGACGTAGGCGTGTTCCAGCTGTATCGGTCCAGAAATGCAACCGAAGTAAATGACTGACACCGCAGTCATTTACTATGCTAGATGTTAGGTTGGATTGATTGCATTAACTCTGCAATCAATCCAACCAAACATCTAGCATAGTTCAACATTGTAAACCTCCCAGTTGTTTCCCAGCTGTGTTTGCGGGGATCTTCGTGCGTTGTTTCTCATGTCGTTGCTGGCAGTTTCTGACCAAAGGCCCTTTTTTAAACAATATTTCCATTCCATTCAACTAAAATCGGGTTTCGTGGATCTGCTGGGCATATCTTAACACCGTGTCCTACTTAGGATTCGTTTTTACACCAGCGCCATACAAAGAGGTAAATTGTACAGGAATTAGGTTCCACCTCCTTACATGCTCGTGACCGAAGCCGAGGGAGACGTTGCACTTTGAAGTACTAAATTGCATACCAACTTTAATTATTTGAACCCTGACCCATTGAATAGCATTGACATACACCCTGCTGCCCTACGGAAAGCAGATTGACCTACACTGCAAAAAATAAAGGTTCTTTTTAGAACCAAAACTGGTTCTATCTTGTCCCTGAGATGGAATCAGTTTAGTTTAAACAGTATTTATTTCAAATCAAATAAATTTACCAAGATTAGCATTCAGTTATAACAGAATAATACATGAACTGAAGTAGATCCAGCAGTAAACTTTGAGCTTATACAACGCAGTCGCCAAACATTTTGAAACACAGCGAATATAAATACCTGGTATATTGGTTCTATACAGAACCAAATCTAGTTCGATATGCCAACTGTTCATATCTCCTTTGCTTAATAATGATTTGAGACAACCTCGTATATGCTCTAAACTTACGGCTGAAACCCCCTCAATTTATGTTTAATTATGTTAATATTTAATGTTAATCTTTATAAATTTATTTGATTTGAAATACATACCGTTTAAACAGAACTGGTTCCATCTCACGGACAAGATAGAACCAGTTTTGGCTCTAAAAAGAACCTTTATTTTTTGCAGTGTATTTTGAAATTTGTGGAAGGATCAGCTGTTATTTAATTCTACAGCCCACTCTGCAATCAGTCTATAGGATTGAATCCGTACTGACCACATTTACCTAGGGCTGTCACGAGTTTTGAATTTAGGAATCGATTAATCGTCGCAAATAATCGATAATAATCGATTAATCGTACCTAGATGACCGCCCTCTCCCTCTCTTTTAAGTCGTTAAAAATGAAGTTCAAGTCAGTTGACCTACCACAAGTAAACAACGAAGACGATCCTCCTTTAGGTACATTCACAAGTTCAGAACATCAACGCTTTTAATGTACCTGAAAGACAAATACTCCTAACGGCTTCTTGGGGTTCAACGTCGACGTTCTTGACGTTTTACCTTTAGAAACAATAGTTTTTCATCGATTTTTTTTAATTATTAAACGTCTAAAACGGGGGAAAAAATTACCGATTCATCGACAACGAAAAATACTAATCGATTTTGGCATGATCTATCGATTAATCGTGACAGCCCTACATTTACCTAGTCGTTGTTAATTGTGTTCCCAGTCCCAAAGCGAGGATCTTAAACTTTCCCCACATGGTGGGGCGAGAGTCACATATTTCGGGACAGTGATTCAAGGTCATTAACTATCGGTACGAACTTGAAACCTCACTCAGTATACCTCTGCAGAAGAATAATAAAGGAAAGGGGTCCGAAATGTTCGTTATTATTATTATCACACACCTATTAATGTAAAACAAGGGATTTCCACTGTTCTCCATGCACGACAAACATAAAGTTGTATCGCACAAATGGTGATACAAAACACGTTCGATTTCGTTTCCAACGTAAACGGAGAATCAATCCGTCTAAATAAATCACGTCTCCGTTGGTCGAATGCACCGGTGTCGAGATCGCTTGGAAATTCCAAGTTCCTCATTTAGATTTGTTTACCCGGGATATTTAAACAATCAGGTTCGAGTCAAAAATCTACAAAATAAAAATAACATTCTGACCGTTTGTCCCTTGGCAAATACTTTCCACAAATGGTCATATAATGATGGAGTGTGCTAAACTTATTTCCTATTTGGAAAGTTTAGTTGTGTGATTCCCTGCAGTTTAGTTAATATTTGAAGTTCGATCATCGTGACCGTGACGCTGATCGGCGTCAGTTGGCTGCGACCAACTGAATGCCGTAAAAATTAAAAAGCAAATTAGGGTTGGTACCCCACACCTAACAGTGATGTCTCGTAACAACGAAGGAAACGCAGCAATTATCCAGTTGAAAGGTGCTTTCATTTCAAGTTTCGTATAGACTAGTTGTTGCATGGGAGGTGTGTGATAAATGTAGAACCGCACATGCGTTTGAATAGGTTAAGAATTATCGCGCTCGATTGCTCTGGTCCAGGATATCACTCGAGCCTTCGGCTCTCGTGATATCCTGAGCCGAAACAGTCTCGCACGATAGTTCTTAACCTATTCAAACGTATATGCGGTTCTGTATATTTATTTGAATCATTGCATACGTTAACGGGGGTAATTCTATAAAATAATATAATACACGGGTTTTGTTTTCGCGTACGTGACGACTCGATTGTCATATGCTCACACCGAACGCTTTCATACAAAGGATAGAGAAAACATACGGGTATATTTACAAAAAGAAAATTGTGGTTTCGTCAAATGGTTAGCTTTTGTTTCCTAATTAGCGACTTTCAGAGCTATTATTGACAATCGGACTACCAGCTGTTTTTCCACCGAACAACGAAAAGTTCCGACAGCCGGTGCCATAAGATTGAGGCGTTCCCCTGTCCTCCAACAAGCGTGGGGCCTGCATTGGCCAATGTTTTTTTCACGTAAAAATGTATCCGTACCTGGTTGAACGCGTTAACTCTTTTGACATAACATTTCTGTAGATTCATTCTGGCATGTGAGTGTACCCAAGGCAAATTGAATCTGTACGAATTACATTTATGTTCAGAAAGGGACAAGAAAATGGGTCACTGTGCATAAACGGGGCTTACGTGAACCTCAATTAGCCACATTGGAAAAAACTAACTCCCTTATAAAGTTTATGAACTTTAATGTTAGGTTCGAGCCGAAATAGGCTCAGCTGGACCAAACGATTTTTTGTAACATTTTACAATCTCTATCTTTTCCAGGTTATCAAATATTCATCCGCAAGCATAGGCGTGGGTCAATTTTAAACGCATTGCAATGAATCAGCTTACATATGAGAGACGAGTGGAAGATGGGGCCAATGAAGAAGAGGATGGGAAAAAGATAAATATGAAAAGAAGATTACGAAAAAGGCTCAGGTTATAATATAGAATTTGATTGGCCCTGTCTTTCAAGACATCACAGTTAAAATTTTCGAGACTCCCCGTGGGTGCTCTGACTTTACGAAAACCTACTAATTCTGACGCATAAATATTTTATGTAACCATAAACGTCATTAATGCTTCCATAACTGCCCCCGGCGTGCAACAAAGCGTTGTCTGCAAAACTGAAGAATTGCAGATGATGACTTGATGAACTCATAGGACGTTACGTTTTCACGTACATATGGTGGATGATAATGGCAAATGATTCTTTTATTCTTCAAAATGTATTGCCCTATTGGAACGGCCATTAAAGATATCTAATTAGCATGTCACTATGGGCGCTAGCTGCAAGCAGTGGGTATTTGGTAGAGATAGTCGGCCAGCGGGCCAGCTATTGCGACAATATGACCAACACCCCAAATTTGCGGTGTGGTGGGTGTAATGTTTGCCAGCAAGCTCTTAAGTCAACAGTCTAATACCGTAGAGAATCCGACACTGTTATGTGCCGTCTGTTAAACAAATTTTCGTGGAGGATGCGTGTAGACTACCGTTGATTTAATATCATTTCTATTTACTCTCAAAGAAATACACATATTCTTTTGTACTCCAGTTATAGATATTCCGATCAATAAATATTTATTTTTCCTTCCGTCGGTCGGAAAAGTGAACCGTAGGGTCCCTTTTTCGACCCTTGGCATATTCTAGACAATTGGATCTACAACATACGTGATAGATTATTTAGGGGTTAGACTGTTCCCAGGCCACAACGACTTCGAATTCCTTACATAATTTGACTGGTGGCCCGAGAGATAGATGTCAGCTATCGTCATGGTTTATACATAAATCTCACTGTGATGTAATCGAGTTGGCTAACCTGCAATAATTTGAACATGCGGCGATGGGTCCAGTCGCATTTCCAACGGCAGCTGAGGACTGCACCAAGAGTTACCTTTGTAAAACAAAGTCACCGAAATTACTTATTCACTGCCAAAGCTAATTTCCGTAACTCAGAATTCTGCAGCCCATTCCAGCGATTTTCTGCAATTTACAGACAATTTACGTGTAAGCGACCGATTAGCAGGAACGTTTCCCCCTGCATTTAATACATAACGCGTCCGAAATAACAACTTCTACTATTTCGTCCGATTTGTAAGAACGCACGAAATTGCGACCTTTCACTAATTTTTTCTTCATTTAGCTGACGATTTGCAGGTATTCGACTAGTTACCGGGAAAGCATCTCCTATAAGCTGCATAACGTTAACATGATTTCTTCAGCAAATCAAACATATGAGGGGCGTACTGGGCAGTTACCCATTAATTCATCACGTTATATGCTTTAAATATTAGTAGTCTTTTATTTTTAACCAGCAGGCAGATCCGTTCCAGAAAGAGTTGCCCCGCCAACCCTTCGGAAAATTGTATTACATTGCTTATCTAGGGAGATAACCAGAAGCTTGAATTTCTAACTGGACATGACGGAATGACTGAATCATAGAATCACAGATTTCCTATGTGTAAAAGTATAGATGCCACACTGAATGTCAAACTTGTGAATAAAATGTAGCAGTAGCCAGCGGTTATATCATCATAAATCCATTACAACAAAAATTTGAAGATTCTACATTCAGTTTGAAGTTTCAACAGGACGGCATCCAATCTAGCTTAGAGTTAGCAACTGATCCCCAAGAACACCTAAGAATGATCAAAGAGAAGTTTGGCTGAACCCAATACAGATAGAACCTTTGTGGTGAGTGGAGTCGTACAAACTATTGCGGAATTTGTCAAGGTTAGGCGCCTGAAGTGTTATTTATTATCTGTTTTTAACACATAGAAAAACCGAGCGAGTTTTTTTCTGAAACCGAACCAAACCCGACTCTGAACAATCAAACCTCCCTGATCTGCAGCGGATCTCCATTTGAATGACCGACTATATGTGCGATATAAGCACAAGTACCGAGTCTGATCTCGTAATTTTGCAGGATTACTAGCAAGATCGCAACCTATGTAACACTCCGATACAGATAGAAATGTCTCAGGTGGGAACATTATTGGGGGCGACACCCCACGGTTACTCCCCTGGTAGTGGGCAAAAAATACATAAATAAAATATTGCTAAGTCAAGACTGAAGTTAGGAAAACAAACAAAGACAGTCTTAGATGTACACTCAAAAATCAGTTGGGTTAAAAATCAACCCCAAACAACTGGTTTGAGTTATTATGAACCCAACTGGGTTCATATTCACTCAACCTAGATGATTTGGGTAAATTTTTAGAGTGTAGTGCTCACGAATTTATGTCTTGACAGTTGAGATTGTGGGTAGGGTAGCAAACAAGGAATTTCAATTTGGTCACGTCATCGTCGCAATCAGGTCCGCATTCTCATTTCCCATTTGTAATGACTGTCTTATAATTGGTATTCATTTTGTTCATAATTGAAATGGCAATATAGTCGTCGTCTTGTAACGCGTTGCTATGCAACGCTCGCCCTGACCGCAGAGAAGATCTATGGGGGTTGGGGGGTGGTGGTTCAGAGGTGACGGAAATGAACTTTAAACCGAGAGATGCATGATTCGATCCCAGCCAGGGGTTACTGCATTGTGTCCTTGGGCAAAGCACTTAATCCTGGTTGCCCACATAGGGTCACGATTGCCATGTGTACTAAGGCGTACTGCATGTCGATGGTGCACCTGTCTTCAACCAATGCTAATGCTGATTGTGTGGCATAAGTACGTTCGGGAGTCTGAAAGTTGCTCGCCGTTTCTCGGTGGTTCCCCGGCTTCCTCCACCCGTAACATTGTCCGACACGAGGTGACCCTGGCTGTCCAAAGCGTGTTAAACTCAAATAAATAAATCTGAAGTACGAAACAACATTTATCTAGCTAAGACCCGAAACCTGGATACGTAACCCTTTACCTAACACGAAAAGCAGTCGACACTTGCAAAAAAAAAAAAATCTTGAATAACTAATTTTTTCGTTCCAATGAGGTGTCATAACCTATATTTTAGAGACAAAAAATGAAAAAAATAATGAAAATTAATTGACGATTTTTGAGAATAGCGATATTCGGTTTTGGCTGTTACGTTGGATAAATGGTTAATATTCGGACATATGTTGTTTGTTTGTTTATTGGAGTTTAACGGCACTGTCAACAGCCAGGATCATACCGTGTTAGACAGTTTTACGGGTACGGGAAGTCGGAGTGCCGGAAGAGAACCACAGAACAGCGGCGAGCAGCTGTCAGACTATCCATCTTAGCAATTCTACACAATGCGAGTTAGTAGAGGATGAAGGAAAGTACACCATCTAAGTGCAGTATGCTTTAAGCACAGAGCGCCACAGTGCCCCAACCCTGACATATGGCTACCCAACAAATTTATGTCTTCCAAATATCGGGAAGCGAAAATCGAAAACTAACTCTTAAATGTCTATGCACGTTCTTGATGTATAATACCGGTTTGAACAGCTGTTCCAACTTGCAAGTATTATTAAACAGTCACACCAAGAGCGTCATACTAACGAAGGCTGGCTTTTAGTCAAGTTTTGGATGTCTACGTTGGCTTTCGGGGTTTTAAGAGAAACCACAATCACGACTGGTCTACAATTCATCTCAAGAATAAACGAACTGCGGTAATCATATAAAATATGCTGGATTTAAACCTGTACCCTCCGTATACTCTACAACCTGTTGGTTTAAAAATCGGTCCAAATCAGTGCATATGAATCCACTTGGGTCACAGTCAATCAACCCATTTGATTGGTTTAATTTTTAATCCAACTATTTTAGGGTGTAACAGTAAAGAACGAGAAAATCAATTCACGAAAATCCCAGTCAAATGTTATTTTTTTTTATTTTTTGCCTCTAAAGCGTAGCTTATTACCTCGAGCTCAACGAGGTCGTTCCGATGGGGAGGGGGCATGGCATAGGCTATGTTTCTTAGAAAAGATTTGAAAATAGTCTAAGTGTTCCAGATTTTGGTGTGCATGTGTCGTCTGCTATTCGTGTTAAGGTCTGTCGACTGATCTCCACACAGCAGTAAAAAAAACGTCTCATCTCAATCTGCCGTCCCAGTCCCCAGGACGTCGTCAGTCAATCAACGCTGTAACTCCTCCCATCAATGACGATTGGCGACAGGAGAGCTTTTACGCCGTGACTGTATTCACAGCGTAAGTATATTCACATCATCAAACTTCAAAACGAAAGACTAGCAGAAAAACGTGTAAACAGTGTCAACTTTCCAATCCCAACAGTTGTTCTTAGTTGATCAGTTTGCATTGTCGCGAAATATGTACAAATCATCAACATAATTATGCAATGTTCTCAAGATATCAAAGTCGCTTCTTTAACCCCTTGAACTGTGGTGATATATTCCAAATCAATTCAATGGAAGCGATGGGAAGAGTCCATATTGATTATTTGGGGATAGGCCAATTATTATTTTTAACGTGCAGCCTCGGCGCTGCACGTTTAAAATATTAATTGGTCTGCCCCACACATTCAATTTGCTGCCGTTATACTTAATGCAATTATGACGTATCATGTTCATTGGCCAGAAAAGCGACCGCTCGTAAGAGTTAAAAAGCGGTTGACTATTGCAATGCGTCGAAAAATGAAAAAAAATATACATTGTTTTGTTTGTTGAGCATTGTCTAATTTATGACTGGAATTGCCCGCATAAGAGGCTTCAGATGAGACACTTTTCTATATGTGACCAACAAGCGTTCCAACAATCCAGTTGTACAGATCTCAGTGGCTCTGATATATAATAATGCGTGCTGTATAGGCTAAACATCTGATTGCCTCTTTTATAACGATAACCGCATCAGAATAATACTACTTGAATACCTGGGCGGTATAGCATTGATGGATACAATGATGAACTCACATGATCCACAGGTTTTGTGGGCCGAGACGAGGGCGCTCTCCACGTATTCTCTAGTAGCCTCATATCTAACTTTATTACAGTTTTTGAATGTTTCAGTCAGGCAATGGTACCAGCTTCTTAGGGCTCTAACAAAAAAGAACAGAAAAGAAGTCCTCATTAGCATTCATAATTTACAAATGTTTTGACGTCGAAAATATCTAAGAATGATATATACAAAACGACACACGCATGAGAATGGGTTAATCGATAAGGCGTGATTGCCGCCAGCGCGGAAGGATAAAACGAGAGGCCGCACACGTGTGTGTCATTCAGTGTTTATTACACGTCTTCACGTCTATAAAAGCAATTATTATTAGGACACTCAGCAATTCATTTGGCAAGTAGTCTCCTGAGTTCCAATGTACTCTGTGTGCCAATAGACACATAGAACATATTGGAATTCTGGTGACGAACAATCAACAAAGGGAACATATTTTATCGCCAATCAAATTTGCGACAGGAACCTATGTTTCTGTTTTAGCTATCGCTGGTGATTCAGATTGTAATTGCGGTGCACGATTTATACAAAATTCCAATGAAATTTAGCTTTTATTTAAAAATAGTCCGTCAACGATTTCTGTTCACGTCATGTGTGCGGAACGGTTTTTCATTTTCCTACTGGTTTTGTGTTGCTGTAGATGGGGATTTCATAGAACAGGCGTGTAATAAAAAGCTTTCCATCTGTGTTAGGAAAAAACATAGGTGATGTTACAGTGGTGTATGATTATGTCAGTAAAATAAGGTGGTCGGATTTTTTTTCCAACACGATTGATCATTCACACTAAATGTGAATGGCATCTGCTCGTAGTGTAAACAGTTCGAAGTATATATTAAGTAAATTATTACCATCACCCATACTACATATACTTACATGAAATGAGTAATAAAAAGTTGCTTTTTTATCTCCGCAGTTCCTCATTACCACTTGCCATATTTACGCCCTTCCAGGGGTTGCAATCGGTATTGGAACCGATACCGATACCGGCGGTACTCGTCCTTTTAATGGGTACCGATTCCCATCTTTCAGAACCGTCGGTTCCGGTGCTCGTAGTTATGATATGTGAATGTGATACACGAGTAACACGGCGGAATCTATTCGGGCAATAAAGAGTTAATCGAATGTTTCCATAACGTTGGAACATCGAAGATAGACTGTCTTTGATACAGTTTGTCTGGAAACGCCTGGGTGTATGAATTTTTATTTTTAATATTATTATTTAATAATACTACATGTGCAAATGGATGGGATGGGTGAATTAAACATTTTCACTAAAAGTTTAGGTTTTCCAAGCGGCTAAGCCACAAGTGAACTTTTTCACTTGAAATAAATACATAAATGGGCCATTCTGTCTTGACAACTGGGCTGTTGCTGTTCCATCTCAACATCTACGCCATTCTGACCTAAACAGTCTGGGCCGTTTCGGCCATAGGCACGGTTTGTTTTGTCCTGAGTCCTGACTCCCGCCACCCGTTTGAAACGGACTATAGGATGTCGGATAGGAGATGTCAATATAGTCTACTTAAAATTTTTACTGTATATTACTGTTAGGGTGTCCATTGATTCCAAGTTCGAACAATCGGGGTTGCAGACATTGATGAAAATTGCTACAAACAACGAACTGAAAATGAATTTTTTCTGCTTTTAAATTTAAATTGGTAATAAAAAACTTGCCAGTTCAAAAAATAGTAAATACTACCAGAATCAGATACAGCACAGTGACTGTGACTTTGGCAACTTGGAAATCACGCGCAGTAGACCTACTATTCACTGCCCCCACCCCCCCCCCCCCCACACACACACACCACCACCCGTGTTTCTGACAATCCGCGATCGGCATCTGTGGCAGGTAGGTCGATAGTGATAGATAGATTTTCAGTTTCTCAGCCTAATTAACACGCATTTATTTATTTATTGAATTTAACCACCAAAATCACTGTCACACATTTTTTTTTACCGATTAGAGTTTACACGGATCGACTGTGATCAACTTTCCACTTGCAATATCGGAATATTAGATGTGTTGTTCTCAGTACCGGTACCGACCCGGTTCTCGGTTCTGGACCTCAGTACAGTACCGGTACCCACAACAGCAGAACCGACGGTATTTTGCAAACCCTGTGCCCTTCATATAAATCTAAAGAAAGTTTGGCGGAGCATTTCCACTGTTCTGAACATATTTGCAGTCATTGGACTTTTGTCCACATGTCGACAAGAGCACACGGGAATGAGTTCGACGAGCTTATTCCAATTAAATGCCTCGGACAGTGGATTTGGACAACAAGAATGATAGCAAATTTTATGCGCTGTGGTGAAATAATATACCAGATTCGACGAATAAAGAGATAAACCGGGTACATCCGAAAATACGCACAATTTGAGTTGACGTCTTTTATATGTCGCTAATGGGGAGCAAAAAAGAATATGATTTCATGAAAGGCAAAGTTTGTGGCCATTCAGTGGAACAAGCTCGGTGAGCTCGTTCCAACGAGGGGCCATAACGTATAGTTCAAACTTGAAGTCCTGTCACGAACAAGGCGCTTATCTAGGCTTAATTTGCGCGTAGGAATTGCGCGCAATTGCCATATCGAATGGCATCCAAAGCACGGTAGGTTCTCCTGGTTACTCACAGCAAACACAGGCAATGTTTCTGCCAATGAACTTCCGGGTTACCCGAAGGTCCATTGGATGAAACATTGATGGTGCACAGGCCATATGTACAGAATTGGATAGCCTTACTATGGTCCTAACGCGTAGATTAACGCGCAGATCGACGTGCCATTTGTGCGCATTTCATGTCAGGACTTCTAGTTTTAACTGTATCTTTTGAGTTACTAAGGAAGTGTGTTTGCATGTGCAGTCGTTTATCCGTTTAGGCAAAGGGTTGACAAGAAGGAATACACTTGCACGACCCTCTCTTTCTCAAAATAAGTGTAACGCTTACTTGCAATCGTCTTTCTTGTAAAGAGCATTACATGGTAAACTTTGTGGATTGTACCGGTCAATATCACATTCCGCCGCAACCAGAGAGCTTATTACTGAAAAAATAAAGAAAGGAATGACATGTAAGCACTGCATGCGAAACAACTGCCGTAAACATATTGCATGCTCAAGAAGAGGAACTGATGGGAGATAACACTAATTAGAAGACAAGTGGTAGCCCATCAACCTTGGCTGAAAGCATGGGCCGGCGCCGCTGAGACAACTTTTTTATGGAAATACTTCCCGACGACGGATTGCCGCATATTTCAAAGGTGAACGAATAGCACAAGGAGGCCCGGAGGTAGTGGACGTGGGGTGGTCGGGGAGGGGGGGGGCGATGGTGTGGCAGTTCGCCGTCACCATGCCCATGTCTTTCAGAAATGTTAGCTATCAGCTGGAAACCCCTACATTTCCTCCGAAAGCCGCTAATTTGATAAAAATATGTTGACCTTTTGGAGAAATTACGATTTTTATTATGCAAAAGTGCACTTATGTATCAAATATCTTTTGTGCGGAAGTGCCTGTTATTAGTACGCGATAATCTGTTAGTCATGGACACCAAATACTTTTCGTGTATTATTATTATTTTAAAGACTTTACTTTCGTTAAACGAAAGTAATTCCTTAAAATAATAACAATAAACGAGCGTATTTCGTTTCTTACCATGGCAGAATGGCAAAGAAAAACAAAACAATTGAAGTATTTGGGATATACATTTATCTATTCCAATAACAGAAGCACCCGTCAAATATCAACTAAATATGATGGATTTTAACATCCCTCTAGAAAAAAAGTATTGGACAATTTCTCCGAAAGTCTGTGAAAACACAACTATTTTATCCTTATTATCTCACCCTCTCATAAGAAAAAAATGTAAATCTGCTGTGACTGCGGGCTATTTTTTTAACCCTTTACCTAACGCAGACGATATCAAAATTTATTATTTTAAATATAATTTTTTAAAATTTTTCAAAAAAATTCAACAAAACCATATCATGTGACCCATCGTTGGAACGAGCACGACGAGCTCGTTCCCACGAGGGGTCACATGATATGGTTTTGTTGACATTTTTTTAAAACTAATATTTTTTCAACTGCTGAATTTGTTTATTACGCGGGCAGATGCGGGAGATTCGTTGGGTAAAGGGTTAAATAGAGTGTGATAATTTCCAGTTAGTCTCCGCTGAACATAAAACTTTATTATACCAAATGGCCGTATCAATGGAGTTTGTCGTCAATGGACCCACATTAGTCCTTGTTGTAAGGTAAGGGCCACATCTTGTAACACTATATATACACCCAGCATTTCTCCAGATTTAACTGGTTGAGTACTGGAAGCCACTATTGGCGTTTTCAAACAAATTAGGGTACCAGAGCAAATGGTAATATTTTCTTTGTTCATGTTTCATATTGAGTATAATGCAAATAATATTTTGTTTATATACATTTGTTCTATTGCTAATTGTTGGAGAGTGCCTATGCACTCTTTCCAATAATTTGTAATCAGCAAATTCTGAATAACGAATAAGACCACCAAAATAATCTAGCCCTCAACCAATTAAATTACCAGCTTACACTTATACTTGCTCAATCTCCAGTGCTTAATATTCTGGTCCCATCACACATACATCCCCAGTGGTATCACTTTGTACTTACGTTTCTGCAATATAAATCCAACCTGTAAACATTTACAAAACTCGACAGTTTTTTTTTGTTCCCCGACTGCGACGTGGCTGCTGCACAACAGCCAGGTCTCAGTCAGGATTCAAATACAACTGACTGTCGCCACTTTAACAGCAATGATAAAATGACACTTCCCCTCAATTTAAATCCTGCAACGACCCCCCCCCCCCCCCCCCCCCCAAGAAACTGTTATATTGTGATACGTTCTAAACCTAGCATATCTGGGATAGTTGGTCGCTCTGGAATAGTTGGTCGATCCTTGTTTGGATTAAAAACTCAAGTTCAGCTTGAACTTATATCTGTTCAATTTCCAGCGTCTATTACCCAAACCCAATTTTGGAATTTCAAAGGGTACTAATTAGTTTATCGTTTCACCAAATGTGTTGTGTCCATGTTTCATTGTGTCCAGGTTTCTCTACGTGTCCGTATCCCGCATGTAATGTTGAAGTGTTACAGAAAACAGTCTTCAATAAATGAATATAATTACACATTGTTCTCATATTGTGAGGAACATAACATGGCATCGCCGATTTAGACACCAGACGACACCTGCAAATGCCAATCGTCCTGTTACGAATGCCTATTGACTGTTTTTGACATAGGAAAATAAATATAACGTTACCTTTACGTGCAGTTCACACGCCGAGTTGCATTCGATCTGCACAAGAGTAGAGTACAGATTCGTTAGGTTTTCGCAATGGCAGAATTCAACTTTTCTTCGTCAGAATTAATGCCGAGCAAGCTAGATTGATGCGCTGTCAATTTACAGCCACCTGGTACCCAGGTAAACGGTTAACGGGGGCTGATGCAGTTTCTAGAAATCCCCTACTGGATCCTGATACAGACGATCGGAATTTCGAAAATGGGAACGACAAGACATTGTCCCTGAAAACCTGAGACATACGGCAGAGTTAGCCAAGGAATATAAAGAACTATTCATTGTTATAAGTAATGGCTTTACCAATGAAAAGAACAGTTTGCCACTTTTAGTGCGTCCCTATTTGGCACTGCGTGATTGGCTCACCATCGATGATGGGTTTTTTGTCTGTGGTCGACGGTTACTTATTCCTGTAAACATGCAACATTCCATTCGCCGGAAACTTCTTGAGAGACACCAAGGTATCGAAAGAGCAAAACGTTGTGCGCATCTGGCAAGTTACTGGTCTAGAATTGACTTAGATATTGAAAGAATTATGCGAACATGTGGGAAATGTAGTGAAGACTTTCCATCACTGCCCAAAGAGCCCTTTCATCCTCATGTCCTTCTCAACCGTGTGTTCGAACATTTGTGTTCGTCGGATTTGTTTACTTTGAATGGCAACTCCCATCTTGCTGTTACGGGTGAGAAATCCGGCTGGCCAACAGAAAACAATTTGAAACGTGACTCGACTACAAAGAAAGTTATCGATTCCTTACGCAATACCTTGTAGGCACGGGAGTGCCTACCATTCTCTATCCAGATAAAGGGCAACCGTACACGTCACGTGCCTTTACACAATTTTCGCACAGTTGGGGAGTTCGCCATGTCACCTCATCAACTCCTTACCCACAGTCTAACTCACATGCGGAGGCCAGTGTGAAAGCGATGAAATGACTCATCAAAAGTTGTCATCTTGCTGGCACTAAGACGATAGATAAGGATAAACGATCTAGAGGCATCTTGCAACGGCGTAACACGCCTTGTTCATATGGGCGCTCTCTGACACAAAGTGTGTTCGTCGACCCTGCAAGGGACACCCTACCTGTACACAAACGCGCTTTTACGCCCGAATGGAAGCAAGCTGTTAAGGACGCAGACGAAAGACGACAGCTCGAACGTTAAACACTTGAACGTTGATACAGTGCGTCTTCTAGGCAGCTCCCATCGCTTGGCATTGGTACTAGAGTGTCTCCTCAGTCCCACGATACTAAAAAGTGGGACCGACACGGCACCATTGTAGAATTAGGATCCAATAGAGATTATATGGTTAAACTACCAAGCGGTGGAGTCTGGCGACGTAACCGACGGTTCCTGTTGACTTTATGAACAGCATGTGGGTTTTCAGTACTCAAATATTGAAATGTTCTCACAAAATGGGGGTGGGGGGGGGGGGGGGGAAGGGGTGATGTAATGTATTATGTCCACGTTTCATTGTGATCATGTTTTATTGTGTGCCCATATCCCGCATGTTATGTTGAAGTGTAACAGAAAACCAGTCTTCAATAAATGAATATACTTTCACACTGATCTCATATTGTGAGAAACATAACACCAATCACCATCTGAACATTCAGATTACCTGCTGGTGTTTCGTTTTTTGCGCCAGCGGTTGCGTTGCTGCTGCAGTTAAGCCTCGTCGCAGTCCGGACACTAACTGCGACCTTTTTCAAATACCTCTCTGCCATAATAAGTTGATAGCCAGTTCAATATAAACTTGCAATACAGTCCCGGAATCACCCACACCACTAGAGCGTATTGCCCCTTTGGCGATGCATGGCGCCACCTGCAATGTCATATTACTGCAGGTGGCGCTTTGACACACCAGAGAGACGACACACACTCCACATTGTGTGGAGTGTGTGTCGTCTCTCTGGTGTATCAAAGCTCGATTCAGCATTTGATTAGGACGTATTATACGTATCAATTTATTCAAAAGCTTTCATACACTAAGTTCTTCAAAAGTGTATTTACTCAACACATCTAGTGATCACAAGATGCGAAAGTGTGCCAGTCGTCCATTTTCCATTTATCAATCTAACGATAATTCATGAAAACTGTTATTGTCAACTACTGGCGCACATGACAATCCATGATGTTATATAGAATAAACGTATAATGTTTTCAAGTAAAAAAATTATTCTTCGAGTAGGATTAAGAATGAAACCGACGAGCCTCTGGCGAGTCGGTTTCGTTCTTAATTCTACGAGTAGTCTTCAATAAATGAAAGTATATTCATTTATTGAAGACTGGTAAAAAAATTATTCTTCGAGTAGGATTAAGAATGAAACCGACGAGCCTCTGGCGAGTCGGTTTCGTTCTTAATTCTACGAGTAGAATAATTTTTTTTAGTTGAAAACACTATCCGTTTATTTTGTTTATCCCATAAGTCTTCTACAGGGCAGTCGCGGCAAAATCGTGCTATAATTCGCTACAAAACACAGCGAGAAGTGAGGAGCACATTGGTCCAATTCAATTGAACAGCAAAATTGGCAAACATACACAAGGCGCAGTAATATATTTCTGTCTAAAAATAATTCTCCTTCAAACTTGAGCTAAGCTTTCAAAAATACATTGTTATATGAGCGGTCGGTGGTGTTTTCCACTGGCATTGTGTAATATTTTCAAAAAGATTTAACGAAATCAACAATCGAACTATTAATTATGCTAGACAAATGTGGTAGAGGTCTGAGGTCAACAAGTCCGTCGCTACTTGGGGAATAAATTCTTTCAGTGTTAAACCTATAGGGATAATTTATCACCCTACTAGGTGAATAAAGCAAAAAATTATCCAAGGCTTTTATTGTTCAAATAAATGGTCATTTATGGGATAAACTATGTTATTGATCCTACTGTTACCTTCCAATAGTCTTTTAATTTCATTTGCTCATTGTGAGCCGTGATTGCAAATCGTACCCATCCGTTTGTTTGGGTATAAACAATCACAAACGGCAACCTTGCTCCCGCCCACCTGAAAATGAATTGATGAATTGGGACCTGGTGTTTCTTGCTCAATACTTACTGTATATTCGCGTTTCACCTGTCCAGTCCTTCTCTCATAGGTCCAACAAGTTACATTATCTACACGCCCCCTGTGATTATCCACTGCGATAATCCCCTACGTAATAAAAACTGAACACAGTTTACAGCCCAACAAACACAATCGTAACGAAATATTCTGATATTACTACTATCCTAAAACCAAGTGTTCCATCATCCCACTCTGATGACCTCTTTGCTACCTTTCTGAAAATGAATCTGCAAAATGGCAAAAAAAATAACACAGTATAGAATCACAATTCTGGTATTCAATGCCGGGTGTTGAAATACGGATAGTACCAAAACCAAAAATTCGTACAACAGCAACTCTGTGAATGTTTTGACGTTATCAGTTCTGATTTGGCAATTATCAGGAGTAACATTGACGTGCAGTCTTATTAATTTTACTGCCCTACTTATTGTTGTAGGGGTATCGAATCCAACCCCAATGATTCTACTTTCGATAAATAATCCACCCTATTAATCTTTTATTATAATGTTCGTAATTTACGTTTTAAAGTTACATAGATTGGTGATATTTTAGATTTCGATGTTCTGTGCTTCTCCGAAACCCACTTATACGAAGCATTTGACCCAAATGATATCAAAATAGCCGCCTTCTCCCTGCTTGTTCGTAAAGACAGAGACCATTTGGGTGCTGGACACCACGAACGGGCTGCACTACAAACGTTTAACTTATCTGGAATTCGACAATTCTGTCATGTGGATCGAAATCACTTCGAAGTCTTTTCGCTATGATCTGTGGGTCTCATATCGATCTCCCCAATACTGCGACCCTAACTACGGGGATCACCTTGATAACTCAATTGATGAAGCAATGAATTTAAACCCACCACTTATCGTCTGTGGTAATTTCAACTCTGACTTGCTAAACAGCCAATCTAAGCTGAACAATATACTGAATCATTTTAATTTTATTAATGTTTTAACCCTTTACCTAACATGAATAGCAGACAACACTTGCAAAAAAATTCTTAAATAACTATTTTTTTCATTTTTGTGTCTCAAAAACATAGGCTATGACCCCTCATTGGAACGAGCCCGATGAGCTCGTTCCAACGAGGAGTCAAAACCTATGTTTTGAGACCAAAAATGAAAAAATAATGAAAATAAATTGGCGAGTTTTGAGAATCGAGCTGGCCGGTTTTGGCTGTTACGTTGGGTAAAGGGTTAACAAAACTAACACGTATTACACCGAACTCTGAAACGTTACTTGACACCATTCTCGAGACCGATTCTGTTCGAACCACTGAATCCGATACTATTGATCTTGAAATGTCTAACAGTTTTCCCACGTGGCCTTTGACGATGAATCAGAAGATTCTTTTTACCGTTAAGTCCGGGACTACAACCCAGTCCTAAAATCTGATGACATAAACCACATGCAAAGCGATTTTGTAAACACCTATATTGAAATCGTTGATAAATGCATACTTCAGTCAAAAATACGTATACGTCCAGAGGACAAATACGGGTTCACGTCGGAATTACGTACAGAAATGTGGCGACGTGATAAATTTAGGAAAAGAGCTAACAGAACCGGGAGCGATACTGATTGCTAATATTTAAACACTGCCGTAAAAAAGTCAATAGCATGAAAAAGCATGCCAAACTCCAATTCGAAGAAAAATTGCAAGATAAAATAACTGATTATTCATCTCACAAACAATTCTGGCACATCGTCAAACAATGTCCTCGGCAATAACATATCCAAATCAATCCCATCACTTGCCCGTTATCCTAACTCCACTGCTGACATGGCCTTCACCGACGCAGAAAAAGCCGATTCACTGAATGAACCCTTTATAAACAATGGAAATGTCGATAACCAGAATCATACCGTTCCTGAATTCATTCCTAAATGTACTCTGAATCTCTCAAACATACTTTTTTCAGTTCCTAAAAAGTATTATTATGCCTCACGTTTGTAACATCAGCCGTGATTGGTTAATTTGACACCTTCTAAAAGTCATAGTACTGGAGTTTTGGGGCAAAACACGGGTACTGTTGGAACGTTTTTCCCTGGAGACAAGAGAACGAAGAAAATGTAAGCGCCACTTCCATTGATCAGCGTCGATTGGAATTTCTCAACACCAAACGCTGGCTCCTCCGTGTCCGTTTAACTTTTTTCAACACCGGTGGTAGACACAAACTTACCAACAAATATATCATCTTCAGTGGGTGTGTTTTCAATTTTAACTGCAAACAATGATTTCAAAAGAATCAGAAATATTAAAAACTCACTCACGTGTAGTTCACCACTTCAGTGAATCCTGAATATGGGTCTCAGTTACGACTTCAGTCAATTATATTTCCACAAGTTTAGTACTCCTCCACCTAATTGAGCCTCCGCCTCAAGTTTAAAATAAATTGTTTCACTCCGTTTAATTCAATCAACTGTTGTCGTCCGAGAAACATGAATTTATATTCCATTAATTTATATCACTTTTCACACAAGCATTAACAATGAATTATAACATGAACAGCATGATGCAGTTGTAAACACTGGCATTTGTTGATATAGAAACTTCCAAAGCGACGGCAATTGTGACAAGTCATTTTCGAAGAGACGTCATTCGTTCGAAATGACGTCATGTTTTTGGATTCGACTACATTGTTGTCACAAGATTGATGGCAGGTTGCAGTTAACGCTTAACAATGAAAGTCATTTTTGTTCGGCATAATAAAATAATTAGAAAGTTTCTTTTCATGTTCTATCGGCCGATAGCACCTGAGTTTGTGTGATTTTTGAAATAAAACCTTCAGCAGCTTCGCTGCTTCAGGTTTTATTTCAGAAACCACACAAACTCAGGTACTATCGACCGATAGAACATGAAAAGAAACGTTCAAATATGATAACAATGCCCATGGACATGGCGGAATTAGTATCAGAATGCTTAAGGGAACTACGAATTCGGTCGCACTCCCACTTAGCATCCTCTTCCGCAAATTCTTATATTTACATACATTCCCGTCTGAATGGAAGAAAGAAGATGTTATCCCAATATTCAAGAAAGATAACCCAACCGATGTAACAAACTTTTGGCCTATTTCATTATTACCGACTCGGGCAAAATTGTTCGAAAAAATAGTTCTGACGTATCTATTTCATCGCTTCCAAGAAAACAACTTATTGTATGAATTCCAGTCAGGCTTTTTTTTCCAAGCCACTGCACAACTTTCCAGTTATTAGAACTATACCTTTCCATGGTGTCGTCTCGTTATGCCGATGTGCTTAAATAAACATACCGAGATCGGGATTAGTGAAAGGTGCTAATTACTTTTACTGGTCACTTTTTCCCAGGATTTTAGATGAGAAAAAATTACAAAAAAATTACTTTTACTGGTCACTTTTCCCCAGGATTTTAGATGAGAAAAAATTACAAAAAAATTACAAATAACGAACATTAAACATTGCATGAAACATGGGCATTAATTAAATACTCTCAAAAAGGACTGGCCTTGGCCACGGCATCTAAAAATTGTAAAATGTTCATTCTACTTTCTCTGTGTTCTCTTTGGTAATGCCGAATGAAATGTTCAATTTTTCGGTACTTTTTTCGTCGTGGGCAATCTTTACCACCGGCACGGAGATGAAAGTATTGTTGCTTCTGTGTAAGCCTGTTCCTGTTGAATAAAACTCACAACAGAGTACAAATTTGGATTACTTCCGTTGACTATTTTCTTCAATTTAGAATGCCATCCCTCCACGTGGTTTGTTGTTCTTGGGCCATTTGTCTCAGAATGATTCCATATATTTTGATTAACTCCTTCAACCCAGACTGAAGTTACATAGTCTGTGAACTTTACCACTCGCTGGTCAACATCCCTAGTATTTAATTCTTCTTCCCATGCACTCAGTACTTCAAACCAAGCATCGCTGACTTCTGGCACTGCCACAAATGGAAGACCTATGGCTCGTTGAACTAATGTTCTGACTGCTGTGTCGTCTTTGTATTCATTTCTAAGGCTGCACTTGTCTGATGCAAAGCGATAAACCGCTTGACTGTAGTGGAAGTAACATCCCTTTACCGTTGTTGTTGGAAAGATGAGCTGCGAGGCATTCTGAGCAGCAATTTCAAAATCCATAAAAATCTGAGAAGGCTGGAGGGTCACACCTGCATCTTGACATTTATTTGAGATAAGTTCAAAGAATCTAACATAAGTTGACTGCTGCTTGTCTGGTAGAAATCCATACACAAGTGGGAACATTTTATTGTCAACAAAAGCATGCACTGAATATAACTGGAAGAAGAGTTTAGGCGACTTCTCAAATGTTCCATCACAATATAATGCTGCCGCTTCACTGAGTAGTTGAAGATTTGCTGTGGTCGCAAAGATCATTATTTTCTTTTCTTCGCCATCAGAAGCAAGAAGAAAGTTGTCCCCTGCTGTTGTTTTCTGGAACATTTCTGGTAGAAGTATATCAGAATGAGATTTTGGAAGAGCTGGCCTTGTTTTTGCTCGGGATCGGTAAAGAGCTGATCGTACACTGTAGAAAGTTGGAATTTTAGCAATGATCACTGGGTCAGTTTCATCTCCTCTTAAAGATCCAACTAAGTCCTGGTAGATAGATGATACAGATTTAGAATCACGACGAATTGTTTTCTTCAGATCTGCTAACACGGCATCTGCACAGATTTTTGGTAAGTCCGGAAGATGATTATGTGTGCCCATAGGCGAACTAATAATGTCATCTCTTGTGTTTATTGTGGCTCCGCAACCGCGTTCACTACACACCCAGTGGATATTTGGTGGCTTCTGTGACTTTATTCGGAACTTAAAGTCATTGTAAACTAGATTTCTACCTCCTCTGTTATTAGGAATGAACATAACTGAAACTTGTTGACTTGCCATGACTGCGAGAACTATGTATGAGAGGGACTATGGAGATGTTCCTTTTTAAACCTTTTCCATGATCCCTGTTCACCCTGACGGGTATTAACGTCCCGTATTCAACAATATGGAGATGTTATTTTTTAAACCGCCTCCATGACCCCTGTTCACCCTGACATGTATTCACATCCCGTATTCACTAAGAAAAAAAAACCGACTAAAATTCTGGGTAAAAGTGACCAGTAAAAATAATCAGCACCTCTCATTAATCTCGATCTCGGCATGTTTATTTAAGCACATCGGCATAACGAGACTAAACCCTTTCCATTTGTCTCCTTCTTGATAAACGACTTCAGACCTGAGCAATTTTCTGCGACATTTCAAAAGCGTCCGAGAGAGTTGGCCTTGTTTTCAAACTCTGCCATTATGGCATCACGGGAACCTTGATTGAATAGAGTAGTGACAACTTGCATGAAAGAAAGCAAAGGGTTCTCGTCCAAACTTCCTTTTCCGTCTTTTGACTCATTCAAACTGGAGTGCCCGAAGACACTGTTCTCGATCCGTGTCTCTTCTCAATCTACATCAATGACGTTGCTGAGATCACCGATGCCTTTGATATACTGTATGCCGATGATACCTGTGTAACGGACAACATCAAAAGTACTGAAAATCTTACCGTATCCCTCATTCGATACCTTGAACAAAAATAACACATTGTCTCGGCAATGGTTGGTCTCATTCAACCCAGCTAAACAAAAGCAATTCTATTCCACTACGGCTGTAAAAACGAAACATATTATCCTACCGTGATCTTTGATGGTAACCCAGCCTCATTCACTGCAGATCACAGGGACCTGGGATTAATTCTACAATCTAATCTAAACTGGGACTCCCAGATAACTGAAATTTGCAATAAGGTCAACGTCCGCCTTTCTTTCATTCACAGACTGAAATTCACTTTGAATAGAAAAACTTCAGAACAAATCTATCTTACCTTTATTCAACAACTACTACATTACGGCGAAATAGCGTGGGACTGGGCATCCGAATATTTGACTCAAACTCTTGACGGGCTGCAGCTTGGCGCTGCACGTATTATTACTGACTTAACGCGCTCTGTCTCTGCAGATGAACTTCTGGCTACAACTCGGATAGCCCTACTTGTTGAAGAGTAGTGAAAAGCGCAAATACTGTGCTCTGCTCTTTTCAAAATTATCAACAACGAAACTCCAAATTACCCCATCCCATCGTTACCCCCAAAACGTACGATATTTCAATGTAAATCTTCGCAACCCCAACGGATTCACAGATTATCCTGCAAGAACATAGCGTTTCAAAAAATCCTTTTCTCCGCCCACAACAAAAATCTGGAACAACTTATCAGATGTACTCACCGGAGCGGCAACACTAACGGAGTTCCGACAAACCTATGCCCAATTGAACAACATCCCCAAACCATCTCTCTACTTCCGTGTGGGTAAAAGAAAGGCAAACATCTTATTCTAAAAATTACGTAATAACTGCAGTGACCTAAACCATGACAATTCCTAACTAACGAACTAACTAATTCCTAAACTATATTTTGCACTCATCAAAGTGAATGTGTGGTAATCCCTGTGAAAATGTTCATCACTATCTTCTGGTCAGCCCTCGATACTCCGATCCCAGGAATACACTGCTCAATTCTCTTAAAGATTGTGATATATCATCCAAAACCGACGTCCTGTTCGGTAAACCCACACTGACAACAAAACAAAACGAATATATCTTTCAGAAAAGCCAAGCGTCCATCCTGGCTGGTGGTCGCTTCATTTGAGTCATTATATTCTAGCCTCTCTCCTGTACAAGATGAAACGTCTTATAAACATCATGTGTTCCTCGTCTTAGAATTTGCCATCCAAGGGTTATCGTAGAGAAAATTAACAGCTTCAGTGTCCAGCCCTATGTGGCTGCCTGTTTCAACAACATATATTTCAACTGTAAACAGTGTAAATCTCTATTCATTTATGAATCAATCTATATATCATATAGCCGCATCTGTGTATTGATTTTCTATTGTATTTATTGAGAGGAGTCAACATAAGTTGTACAACTTGAACTGCAAACCTTTTTGCAAATTTATGGCAAATAAAATATGTTTAAACTAATGACCACATCCGGCATGAGATATTCACAAGAATCGCAATGTACTGCAGTCGTTCCGTCGAGTGTGTATGAGGGTAGCATAAACTATTTTTTCTGGCGTAGAAATAATCATTTTTATTATCTTACAATAAATCGAGTTTTCCACCCATACAAGCTAAAACGTCTAGACTGATTCAAATTTGTATCAGCCACAGTACCTTCTGAGAGCACGTGCCATTATTCGACTCAGAAAGACATCGTTTTTACCTGCACTTATCGGAAACTGATTACACTTGTCGGGGTCACCGTTTTGATAACAGTAATAACATGACAAATAAATCACAAACTTAGCGAAATAAATTAGACCAGATCAATGTTTGCAATGGTGATATCTATAAAAAGGCCTTAAAATGCGTTAAAACTGAAAAATAAAACAACGAAACACACAGGTGAAAACTTACAATAAACTTCTGCAGTTCTAGAACAAATGGAACATTGAATTGGGATTACACGAATGGCTCAAGTACGTAATACCATCACGTCATCGTGATCTTCATTCAAAACAGAGTTCAATTCATAGACTCTGAATGGTTGTCAAAATACATGCGAACAAGTCCTGAAAGGGAGGAATATTGTACGATCACTCGGCTATTACCACTAAGTGGGTTTCCGAGACAGTAAGGTCAATTTGTCATCACCACCATGTGTTGATCAAGCAGCTTGTATCAAGCCTCGATGATATTCCTTTTACGTATCGCGATCGCACTTAAGGGACCACCGCGATACCAAAGAAGACCACCATCTCGTCTTTTATACAAGTTTCTTGATCAACAGGCTGTGGTGACAACATATATTTATACCATGGTTACCTATTCTACTATATATCAAAAGCATATGACATAAATTTAGCAATGGGATTTCAGTAGTTAAAATTTACACCTACAGTGAAACTACATCCAAGTTCACCTTTGGTGACGTCGACCTGAATGCGAACTTGTCTGAATTTATCGATTTCGCCTCGTGAAGAGAGAAATGAAAGTGGCAATTATTTATTTAAACGTTTTTAAATGAGTTTACCCCATAAACACCACAAAAAATGAACAAACAGGCACTGCCCCATGTTAATAAAGCATCCATAACTCGAAATAGTATGTTATTATGTTATTAAAATAAAAAGGCCCTGTTTCTTTTTCGATTTCCTTTCGGTGATAAAATTGACATCGGAAGTACCGCCCACCGATGATCATGTAAACAAAAACAAATTTGCACTTATGTGCGGCTGCTGCTCAGTAAAATCGAGAAAAAATAATATCTACTCTTAATAATCTGATGATCATGGTTTAAGTAAAATATACCTAAAGTAGCTTGGTGTAGCAAATGTTCACCACTCGTGGTGTTAGTGGTGTAAACACTACTTCGCCACGAGTGGTGAACATTTGGTACACCAAGCTTCTATGGGTATATTCTATATGTATCAGAAGAATGGTTCACGTAATTCTACTTACTACACTTCTCTGGAGATCAGCGAAAACATCTATTTTTCAAATTTTATCGTACCGTACCATAGAATCCAGAAATAGAAAACCACGCACAATACTCTTCACTCTTGGCGGTGCCGGTGGCCTTGTGCTGTGCGTGGTTCAACAGTTTCACTAGTCTGTTGATGCGAAGGAACCCCCCCCCCCCACCCCCAGCGCAGGTTCGAACCTCCGCTATGCCCTTTAATTTTTTTTTTTATTATTCAAATGAACAGTTTGGGAGTGTCGTCTGCTACTTGTGTTAGGCAAATCAAGGATCTCTAAGGAGTACCCAGTTTATTGAGAAATTTCGGTAAACCAGTTCAGTATATCAGGTCTGCTGCATCGCATTTTTGGCGAGATTCGTACGTTATTTACTGCACGATAATTTAGTATAAAGTGTGATCGAGTTGAAGATTCTTTTAACACTTGATCCAAAATCAGGTAAAACATGGCTTAATGGATCGAGAAACAAATGGCGTCTCCAATGAAGCTTCGAAGTATGCTTTAAAAACAATGCATTGAACAAAAAGTCACTGAGTTACGTATCAGCAGATGAAACAGGAGTACTGTCGGTGGCAGTAGTAGTAGTAGTGAGTTACACAGCAGCAGATGAAACAGGAGTAATGTCGGTGGCAGGAGTGCTAGTAGTCAATAGCAGAAGTGGCAGTAGTAGTAATAGTAGTAGTAGTAGAATCATCATCAATAGCATTAGCAATAACTTTAGTAGCAAGTGGAGTGCACACTTACATTCTTCAGGCAAGATATTCTACACTTCATTTACGGGGTATTACGCAGAGATGGGGTGACTTTCTGTTACATTATGTTTAGTTTCGTGTGCCCCTGTGATGTTAACTGTGCAAAGTAATGACCATTTCAATCATCTTTTGTCTATAAAACATAGCTTATGACACCCTTCATTAGAATGTTCGTTCCAATGAGTGTCGGAGTTTCTGTGTGTGTGTGAGGGGGGGGGGGGGGATGGCGGGGGATCATAAACTATTTTTTTTAGTAAATAAATGGATATTTTTAGTCACTTACAAATTGTTTTGTTAGGTATCGTTTTCTAGTCGTGGTAGGTAACGAGTTAAGTGGTTCAGTGGTTACGAGAGTATGAGACCATCTGCAAGGAATATTTATCTTTTAGTCATGTAAATATATAAACGTGATTGCAGGAGGCCAGGGGTAATACGAGCGCATTTGTCGACAATGATATAAATCATGTCCATTTGTACCTCTGTTTTTCTGATACAACGATATTCATAGACAATAACCTAAGATGCTCGTCAGATCATCAGTTACAAACTACATCCTGTTTTCTGAGGGTTGCTCTTCCATTTCCGATGTAAAGACGCTGAAGGTATGAAAGTTGCGCCGCTTACATAACAAGACAGTGTAAAATTTGTTTTTTACGATTTTTATTTTCTTTCAGAATCTGTGGTCTTGCCAGAATGTTCGTGTGTTAAATGAATAACGAGCTGACAAAATACTAGGACGTTTCATCATTGATATAATCTCTACTCAGTAACCGATATACAGTGATAATAACAGGTGTTTTAGAGAGAATTACGATAGGCAGGCATAAAACATGTAGCTGTAGAAAACTGTTCAAAAACAACACTATACAGTTAAAACTGGAAGTCCTGTCATGAAATGCGCACAAACAGCACGTCGATCTGCGCGTTAATCTACGCGTTATGACCATAGTAAGGCTATCAAATTCTGAACATATGGCATGTGCACAAACAATGTTTCTGCCAATGGACCTCCGGGTAACCCGGAGATCCATTGGCAGAAACATTGCCTGTGTTTGCTATGAGTAGCCAGGAGAACCTGCCGTGCTTTGGATGCCATTCGATATGACAATTGCGCGCAATACATACGCACAACTGAGCCTTGATAAGCGCACAGTTCATGACAGGACTTCTAGTTTTAACTGTACGTCAATCATATGTTGTTTGATTTTCCAGAGAAATCGTCAAAACAGTAATATTTGTCTGTTGTAAAACACTAAAGTCAAATTTAATGTTAATGTTAATCCAACACTTCAATGTGTACGCGACGTAAATGCCCTGACGACAAACGAAACTTTACCTGGAAACCTTCCATACCTCCACCAAGTACAGAGGGTTAAGTTTCTAGCCTACGGTTTGGTGGGAATATTGTTTACAAAGTTAGCATTTATTATGACTGCGGAGGCAATATAGAGGGATTTCTCTCTATGACTATATGATTATTTCAGAGTGTTGCAAAAGGTCAGATATTCTTGGCAGGAGAGCTCTCTTAATACGAACGTGACGAATAACGCACGGTGTACAGTTACGGTTGTGAAGGTGGGTGGAGTACACAATTACCATTTCCTTTTGCACTTTTAAATTGAATCTAACCCTAACGCCACTGTGATGTGCCAATAGCTTATACCACTAACAACACCGTTCCATATGAATATATATATATATATATATCTTTTCATCACCATGCGCCTTTCAGAAAATGTACCCATTAACCCTTTGCCCAACGTAACGGCCAAAGCTATTCTCAAAAATTGCCAATTAATTATCATTATATTTTTTCATTTTTTGTCTCAAAAACATAGGTTATGTCTCAAAAACATAGGTTATGACCCCTCTTTGGAACGAGCTCGTCGAGCTCGTTCCAATGAGGTGTCATAACCTATGTTTTTGAGACGAAAAATGAAAACAAATATTTATTCAAGAATTTTGTTTGCAAGTGTCGTCTGCTTTTCATGTTAGGTAAAGGGTTAACCAAGCAGACGACCCAAAGAATCTGAAATCGGAAGATACAATCATTAATCTTTCCGCTCTGTTTCGTCTTTCTTTTTGACAACGAATCAACATTTTCAGTTGATTATAACAACTGCTGCGTCTTGGGTTTGTTGTGCTGGTGAAGGCCGATATCGTGAGCACGAAATTCGATTATTTGTATGCCCAACATTTGATCGTCGAACAATGATTCATATCTCTGTGTAGTTGTCAGCTGCAGCAAAGCTAACTATAACTAACAAAGCACATCTACTAGGATATTGTATGGTGACGTCTAAAACTCTTTATATGAAGGTACTTTCGGCATAGCTCCTTCAAACCTTACCATTCTCAGTTAAATATTGTTTAGTTTGGACCTATTTATTTATTTATTGGTGTTTAAGGTCACATATTTCTGCACATGGCTAACCATGACCGTGACAGTTTTACGTGTGGAGGAAGCCGGAGAACCCGGAGAGAACCACCGAGCAACGGCGAGCAACTGTCAGCGCCACAACATACCAACTCCACACAAGCAGGGATAGCATTGGTTGAAGACAGGTGCACCATCGACGTGCAGTACGCCTTAGTACACAGCGTCACCGTGCTCCCACGAGGGCAATTGGGATGAAGTGTCGTACCCAAGGACACAACGCGGTTGCCGCAGGTGGGATTCGAACCGAGGACCTCTCGGCTTGCAGCCTGCACCTCTACCAACTGAGCCACCGCGCCCCCTAGTTTTGGACCTGCCTCAACTTGAAATACGTAACTTATTTGTGGAGGGGTGGTCCATCATAAATCGAGCATGGCGGGTTAAGAGGCTTATTGCGTATTTGCTGGAACACACATATATTGTTTTGGAAAACACTTCACCAAATCGCTCTGAGTAAGGGAATTAGACACTAATCGTGAATGCAGTTCGTGGAGAATGAATTACTACTAAAACACCCCTGGCGTGAAGTTTCCATCCAGACAGTAACAGTCGATTCCTGCGGTAATGAATGAAAAAGACCAGTACAGTTTTAGCCAAGGGACCTCCGGGTTGAACCCGGAGGCCCCTTGGCTGAAACTTTGCTCGTCGTTCTAATGCTTTTTCCCAGACAAGGAATTTTTGTTTGAGTGGAGACACCACCCCATGAGTGATTTAGTAACAATCCACTCTCAATGTACTATGTGCGCCACTATGTTCTGGCTGCACTGTATGCAACTCTAGAATTAACGAACAAATTACTTTTTTTATTTCTTTTACCATTAGTGACAGATTAGCACTCGATAAAATTATTACTGGCATTTCCGTTACTGATACCCTTGTAGCTCAAATAATTATATTTGATAAATAACCAAGTGGTTGAAATGATTAACCGATAGTAAACAATACAATGCTATTTATTTTTCAATCAGCCGGAAAAAAAAAAAACTAAACGCCGACGAAAAGATTGCTTTAGTCATCAAAATAACTTATTCGCAGAGTCTGTCAAGATCTTATGAATACAATGCTACCTTCTTCTTGCAAAACGTTATCATATGAGTTTCATATTGAATAACTGGAGGTTACTACTTGACTAGTTTCATATCGACTGACATATCAGCCAGAGTTAATTTCATATCAGTCTAATGAAAGGGCTGATATCTCGGACAATATAAAACTAACCAAGTAACAACCTATTTATTTATTAAACCAAAACAAATATTTTGAAAAAAATTCTGATCCGTAATACTCTTCTAACAGTTTTATTGTTTCTCATTCCTTTCACAAAATCCTAAGTTTCCTCTCCCCCAATCCCAGTTCAGCTGTCCGAACGCCTCGGCTTCCCCACCGGGAAAGCCGCGACGTTGAGACAGATGGACTCATGTCCTCCAACTTCGAGTTCGACATATCTTCGCTTACGACTCTGAATCTTAGTATTGAAGGAGTTTTTGTTCCTCTCTTCATCCATATAAGCATCACTTATTGCCGTCATCAGTTCACCATCATACACAACTCGCCTTCAAACCACTCCAGCATGTCAGGTAACGCAAATTTTCCGGTCGTTAAACCTTAATAAATAAATAGATAAATAAATAAATTTTATTTTATTTATTAAGGTTTAACGACACTTTAACAGCCAATGTCATATCATGTCGGTGACAGTTTTACGTTTGGAGGAAGCCGGAGTACCCGTAGAGAGCCACAGAGAAACGACGAGCAGTTGCCAGCTCCCCAGCAACGTAACTCCGCACTGCAGTACAGGCAAGGTTAAATTAGTTGAAAACATGCGCACCAACCACGTGCAGTACGCCTTAGTACACAGCGCCACCCCCCCCCCCCTTTGCGGACAATCGGGGTTAAGTGCCTTGCTTAAGGGCACAACGCGGGAGTCCGAATCGATCGCTCAGACGGTTACCCATCCAGGGACTAACCGGGCTCGACATTGCTTAACTTCGGTGATCTGAGGAGAATCTGTTACCGCGACGCCACCGCGCCCCTCCTGATTGCGTTCGACGAATAACTGTGAACATTTCGATGATGGCATATTCGTTGCGCCTCGTGACGCACAAAGGAGACAGCTCTATGTTCGTCCATATCGGACGAGATCGGCGTCATATCAGCTGAATTTGAAGCCACATCAGCTGAGTTTGAATCCATATCAGCCGAGGCTGATAATGGTTAATTCTGGGAAAGAAAATTCCATCTAATAAATAAACGAAACATCATATCACGCAGTTAGAGCAGAACTTGGGCAATATCCATTAGATATTGACGCAAAGATGCAACTTGTAAAATTTATGTCAAAATTATTTCAATCTCCGTCATCTAAATTATTACTGGATGCTCGGTTAGAAGCCGAAAAATATTTACAGCCAGATTCTTTGTGGCTGAAATACCGGGACGTTCTTGTTAATAACAACCCATTACTCCATCCACATGACTTTAATAAAGTTAAAAAGAAACTACAATACCTTCATCGCGACGCCGTTTATAATAACATTCACGATGATAATAAGAAAAGGGATTAAATAAACTGAGAACGTATAGAAAATTCAAGAAAGCTTACACTCTAGAAACGTAGTTGACAAACACCACATCGCCTGAAGCAAAAATTATGTTTACTCGATTACGTATCAGTAATCATTGTCTAATGATCGAAAAGGGCAGACATGTGCAGCCTTCGACACCCGTAGACGAAAGATTTTGCAGATCATGTGACTCGGGAGCGATAGAAACTGAACTGCATTTCGTGATGGAATGTGCACAATATGGGCTTATCTGGAATAGCGTTTTTCACAGATTAGAGCTTGAAAATCAGAACTTCTCTGTGATGAACGCAGAGGAAAAAATCATATTCTTGATGGAAAATAATGATCCCAGGCTGTGTAACATCATCTGTAATATGATCCTGTTTTTCTTTAAACGACGCGAGCTGAAGCTCCATCAGCAGTCGTGGCGTGGTTGTCGGTAACGGCTAATTCTGTATATGACATACTACGACAATAGTCAATACTATCATTTCGTATCAAATGTATTATCTTTACGTTTATTGTTATTATTATGGGAATCATGCAATCTGCCTGTCCTTGGTGTTTTTGCTGAATAAACTTATCTTATCTTATGATATATTGTTATTCTAAATTGAAAACACCTCTCTGTGGAAGATGAATCATTGATTCTGATTTGTCTACTTGGCATTTCCAATACTAGGAATCAGTTTATTGTAAAAATGTGTGTACAAATTTGCCCGTGAGGATGCAATGCTGCAATGTGATATTTTTTTTATCAGCCAAGAGTGTGCATCAAACAGATTAACCCATAAATCTCCATACGACTACAAATAGACACTTTAATTTACTTCGAAAAGCTTGCCGCCAAGTGTATTCTTTGCATTGTGAACTCAACCGGCTGGCTGCGTCTATCTTGCCGATGTTTTCACACGACGTTTTACATGACATGTACAAGTAGCTAACAACGATGTTACCTGTTATCTTCAGCTCTGTACATGCATATAAAACATTCGGTTCCCCTCGATTTATTCGGATTATCGTCACAGGTTCCTGGGTGGGTGTAAGAAGGGATGTGCCCAATTGTTCGACGGAAGGAAATCTTACCACTTTTTTTGAAATGTAAATATTCCCCTTAAAAATAAATACGCGTATAAAAAATAAATACGCTCCTCAACAAGTTTGCCAAAACGGGAAGAAGTGACATTTTGATATGTTTAAAACAAAAAATAAAAGAGAAAACCACATAACGACGTTTATTTATAAACAGAACGGCATTCGCATTCGAACTGTCGTTGTTTACGGCACGACATCGATTTTGGGCGGAG
Source organism: Pictodentalium vernedei (assembly GCA_031216915.1). Lineage (NCBI taxonomy): Eukaryota > Metazoa > Mollusca > Scaphopoda > Dentaliida > Dentaliidae > Pictodentalium > Pictodentalium vernedei. The sequence goes on from CM062296.1 coordinate 713,289,871, forward strand.
GGATAACATTGAACGAGAAGCCGAAACGCTATTCACACAAAAAAACATCATTAAATTTTCATTATTTTTCCACTTTTTGTCTCAGAAACATAGCTTACGACCCCTCAATGGAACGAGCTCAAGGGCTTGTTCAAATAAGGGGTCATAAGGTATGTTTTTGACGCCAAAAAAAATTAAAAAGAATAGTTATTTAAGAATTTTGTTTGCAAGTGTCGTCTGCCTTTCGTGTTAGGTAAAGGGTTGAAGAGGAAAGTTTACTTGAATGTAGCTCTTATCATCTGGACAACCAAAACTTATATAACTTTAATCCTGCTCCACGTCCTTCAACTTTGCCTTGCTGAGAGTTGGATTTTGAGTTTGATGTCACGAACATTTGAAAGGTCGAACTAAAAAAAATTAAACTTTGTTTAATCTGGTATTTCCTGAAGGATTTTGACTAAAATAATAGAAGTAATTTATATTCATTGGCAAGGTTCATGAGAAAGTTTATTAATGCAGTTCTCTGCAGTGGGTTGAAATGTGAAAACGGAGTTTTATAAACTTCTCCGCTGAGTAGATTGGTAACGTGAAACAACTATCTTCCGCCTCGCCTCCAATTTTGTAACTTTTAATTCAAGCAGACGTTTGGGAAGCAACACATGTTTTGAGCCAAATTCGAGACTTCCATTTTACTTGTGAACCGGCTTAGCAGATATATGTGTTCGGCATGACTTGCAAAGCTGTTTGTGTTTGTTAATGAAAGCTAAATAACTATAGAACTTAAGAACTATTTGATAAAGAACCCCCCCCCCCCAAAAAAAAAAAAAAAAAAAAAAAAAAAAACAACCCCCTCCCCCCACCCCCGAAAAACCCAAAACAATTGCCAACAAACGCAGATGGTCTTTCTTGAGCTCCATTCCAAGCGTTACTTATTCTTTGCAACGTTATTAACTTCTTATTATATTTCGTTAATTTGTCTCGTAGTAATAAACAACATTGGCTTTATTTGATTACAACAAGTATCCCATGTAGGCAAACAAACAAGAGACAGAACTTGTCAATTGGCTGCCTTTACGCGTTACTAGCATTTAGCTGGGAATGCCCGCATTGTGTTGCATTGTTTGTTCTCTAATTAATTCCGAATGACAGTTTTAATAATGTTTTTGTCTGCGAATGTACTTACAGCCGAACTCCAATTGAGCAGACATTTTAAGAACACTTTCTGAGAGGCTTGCCATTGTCTACCCAGCGCCATGGACACAACCATATTGCTATTCACGTTTTCTGGGTTTATAATTTTATCAACCGCAAACCATATACAGAGCAACCGCCACGGACTGGTCGTAATTCACACGTAAGCAGTGGTGTCCACGCATGCGTTTACCAGGTATCAAAAATCAACATCAGCAAAATTTTAATTAATGAAGCACCGGGTTTGTACCCGGTGCTTCAGGAATTAAATTTTTGATGATTATTCCTATAATTAGTGTTTGGAAACTAATTTTATTGTGTCCGTGGAAATATTGCCCACCCGTGTAAAGTGACCAGTCCACGGCAGCCGCACTGCAATCCTCAACTAGCACGCACAAGTTGCACGAGCTCGTTCCATTGAGGTGTTAAGCATATTAATCAGTGTTTCGAGAACAGTTAATTCAGCAAGAGTTCGCTTTTGTGGAGATTTCTCCTCATATCAGGGCAGTAGTTCATTGTTATAAATTTTACACGTTCGATTTTCACTTGAATATTGCGCACATGCTATCCCTGAAGTAAAGACCGCTTCAACATGTTCAGAAGATACCTGCGAATTTCCTGCCTAATACAGCCTGTGGACCAATTGGAGAACTCTTTTTGTTTGCGTTTATATACTTATCTTAACCCTTTGAACACTAGTGACCGTTTTTCCTGTCTGGAACATGACACGTCATAACGTCAATATATAGGATGGCTGTTTAGTAAATGTGTGGGGTAGACCAATCAATATTTTCAACATGCATCCCCGAGGCATATGTACTCTTCGAATTGCTGCCATTGAACTGGGATGGAAGATACCACTAGAGTTCAAAGGGTTAATGCTAACGTTTGGTGGAAAAAAGTGTACTTACAATAAACCCGAAGCATCCTCCAATAAATCATACAGGAATTTTCGGAAAGTCTATAGTCTCTTCAATGGTTCAATTAGTACAGTTTTTCAGCAATAATTCATCTAACTGCAAACCATGTGTCCCATTTAGAATTCACGTTATTCTAGGGTAGGGTTGGTAAAGTACCGTCGGAATCAGGAAATGCGGTACCGGTTCCGTACTGGGCTGAGTATCAAACCCGCAGGACTGGTACCGCGGTACCCGCCTTATATTCACATAGATATTTGAAGAAGATTTGTACTTGAAATGTTTTTTTAAATTATTGAGGAAAACCGTGGATGGTAGGCTGAAGTTAATGCCTTTGACCAGACTCTGCTAGATTGGCCCTCGAGTGGCCGATTGAGGAATGATCTGCTCAATTGAGCAGGTTAGCTTCGATATATCTGAATAAGCAACCCGGATCAAAAAGGTACGAGCCTATTTTTAAACAGGCGCCTTCAGTAGCCCTGTTTGGGCAATCCTCCTTGAGGATATTGTCCAATAAATCACCTTAGACTCCTTACTTATTAATAGACAGTTGGTCGGATCAGACTCGGTTCGATCAATCGGGAGCCCTAAAAATGAACATCACGTCGGGCACAATGTAGTCCCTATACTCACCAGTCTGTTTTAATATCCACCTCTCTTTTATCAATGTATTCTCCATAAACAATTCCTTATCTTGTTCACATCACATTCGCTGTACTGACTATCGTATACCAATTTTTTTTATACAATGGCCTTCCTTGTTTGGTGTGGCAGTTTATCGATTGCTCAGTGTTATCGCGGCTGCACGGGCCCATCGGTCAGTGGTATACTTATTCATCACGCTGGCCGAGTATACCACGTATGTACTTCTGATAACGTTCGCTGCTTATCCGCGACATTAACTGCCCCACCCCAAGTAGGGCTCAGACTAAGGGTAGGAGTCAAAGGCAGAAGAATTGTATATATATAAAACTATGGCATACCAAAACGAAAAAAGTAAAGAGATAAATTTCTTTTCAGGTGGTTCGGATGCTTACTGCGATCAAAACATTTTAATAACGTAGAGAAAGTGGCCAGAATTTGTAAGAATGTATTCAAATGATGAAGGTAAAAGGGCAACTTATAATAATCCCATTTGCCTTGCAACAAGCTAGAAAAAAAATTGCTGGCACTGTAAAAAATGTAAAAAACTGAGAACTGGAGAAATATTAATTGAATATACCAAGGATACCCAAGCAATAAAGTTTTTTTTTGAATTGTGTAGATATTTAAATAACAGCATGCGTAATTAGCACAAGGGAATTGTCAGGAACTGGTGTGCTCGAAAGACAGAAACAACAATTACTTAAATTGTAACATGATTCTTCTCAGCCAGTCAAATCAATCAAGGATGGCTATGAACATCAAAGTGGATTTATATATTCCAAATCCACTTCCATGTTTCAAATACCAGAAACATGGCCATCGCAAAATAAAAACAACTGCAGGGATCAACCAATATGCTACAATGCGACCAATAACATCAGGTGTCATGTACCAACCCTATAAAGTGTGTAAACTGTCAGGGCAATCACATGCAATCATTCAAAGATTGCCCTGTTTGGAAAAAACAAACTATACAGAAAGTAAAATGTGCAACGCAGATCAGTTTCAAAGAGATCAGAGTAGTCGTAACATCAATACCTGGAATGTATACATCATGGCCACCATATGCTACAAAATTATCACAAAAATTACTGACACAGTCAGTAGAATGGCAGACACAAATGGCTCCAAGAAACACTTCCATTCTTAGTACATGCTTTTACTATGAACCAAAGTCCCAGAAACAGATCCAACTGCCCACACAACAACAGGACAAGATAACAAAACCCGAACAACAACAAGAACACAAATAATATACACCTAAATCAGAACGAAACAAAGAATAAAAACCTAAACCAGAACAAACTAATTTGCCGAACCAACAGAAACCAGATAAAAAAACGAAGACCCCGTCCGCAAAATCTAAGCCAGAGTCAGGTACGAAGAAAAACAGACACGTTCTCGACAACACTACGCCTGAATTCCTCTCAGAGTAAGTAAAACATTCTCCAAAGAAAACTACGGGAGCAATTTCTCCTGTACGTCATGCACCTAAATCAGACCACAAACATAGATCATAACACTAACAATATAATCCAATGGAAATTTCAAGATTTTGAAGCAACGTTTAATGAATTCGGCTTTCTGTGCTAAAAATGTATACCTGCTGCATTCTGTCTGCATGAACGCTTTTAAAAAAAGTTAATCTCAAGATCATTCCGCTTTTAAGCATTATACTTCGTATAATGCGTGGGTAGATGATAATGATCTTCATGTTCGTGGAACGTCTGTATCAGTTCGAAATGACATTATTCAGAGTCCTGTACTCTACAAACAAATTTACAGGCAATAGCTGTAACCTAACTTTAGATAATACAGTTACATTATGCTCTATTTAGCTTCACCAAGTAAAAGCATACAACAGAATGATATTGGGCTACCGATTCATCAGCTCCTAACTCCATATATTTAGTTGGGTGAGTGCAACGCACATAACCCAATTTGGACTGATTCCGGCAGCCAAGAAGATGTAAAGATGTAAAGGGGGAAACAATGGAAGAGTTTCGTACAAAATATGACTTGTGTTTGTTAAATGTTGGGTCCGGCGTTCTCCATCCGGTTCCTATACACCAACTGATCTTACAATTACTTGCCCTTTGATCTTCCTTACTATTTTCTTGGAAGGTCGAGGGTGATTTATCCAGACGGGATACTTTCCAAATGTGTTGGAAAGCATAGTTCAGGCGGACGACGAAATGGTGCCCCAGTGGAACTTTGGATAGGCAAACTGGGACACTTTCTCATAGCTTTGTGCTGTACGACTCAGAGGGGAGAAAAGAAAAAAAAACCCGGAAAACCCAAAATGCTGGATAAATTGCGTATAAATCGGGTACAAAACAAGGCGACCTATAAAAGAAAAGAAGAACATTTCTCAGTAAACTTACGTTTCTAAACTTAACAAACCCACATCCATTAACAAAATGTGGGAAATGATTAAAAAATTAAAAGTAAAGAAAAAAAAATCAAATGTACAACACATGGAAAATAACAACACGGTAATTACATCAAAAACAGAAATATCCAACGAATTGACGTCTGTCTTACCTCTTCTAAACATTCGGGTCTGAAAATTGTATTCAAGAATTCGTTAAAATTTAAAGGCAAAAGAAAAAAACAAAAGATCAAATTTACCTCTGACACTTTAGAGAAATGCGATGAGCGTTTCTCTATGAAAAGGTTAAATAAATCTTGACGTAAATACACAGAACGACACACGCGTGTGAATGGGTTAGTCGATATGGCACAAGTGCCAGCGCGGAAGGATAAAACTAGAGGCCGCAGGCCTCGATTATTATCCTTCCGCGATGGCACAAGCGCCTTATCGATTTACCCATTTACACGCGTGTGTCGTTCTGTATTTATTACAAGCCTTCACGTCTTTAAAAGTAATTATTGAAAGGACACGCGGTAATTTATTTGACAACTCGTCCTCTGCGTTCCAATGTGTTCTATGTGCCAGTAGGCACATAGAGCACGTTGGAACTCTGTGGACGAACTATCAACAAAAAGAACACATTTCATCGCCAACCAAATTTGTGAGGGGAACCCGTGTTACTATCTTTAGCTATCGCTAGCGATTCAAATTGTAATTGCGGTTACACATTTGTAGAAAATTCAAGTGAAATTTCGCATCTATTTAAAAATAGTTCGTCAACCATTTCCGTTCCACACATGTGTGCGGAACACATTTTCAATTTCCGCATGGTTTAGTGTTGCTGTAGATGGGAATTTCATAGAACAGGCGTGTAATAAAGCAAAATATACTGTCACTGAGCCAACCCGATTAAATACCTCATCAACTTCTAAAACAGTTGCCTCAAACTTCATTTGAACTTTTACTATCAATTTACATAATTATTATGGGTGACTGGTCCGTTTCCGCCTTCCTGGCGAAAAGCAACAACAATTCCAATTTGCAAGCCCGATAAAGACCACAGCAATTCATATAATTACAAACATGTTGCATTAACAAGTAGTCTGTGTAAACCCTTTCAAACACGGATCAATCATCGACCTGTCTGGTTTCGGGAATCGAACAATTTCCTTGCGAATGTTGAATTTGGTTGCAGAAGCCAGAGACGTACTGTGGATCATTTGGTTAGACTTGAAGCTTGTAGTTTCTATTTTCCTTGACCTGTAAAACGCATATGATACAACGTGGAAGTACGAGATTTTATAAGATCTTTTTAATATGGCGTTGAGAGGGTGCTTTCCTATTTTATAGAACATGTTTCAAGTTCCTGTTGGGCCTAGATTATCTAATCTATAGGAGCAAAAATTGAGTGATTCCTCAGGGTAGTATTCTTTCCCTCACTCCATTTTCTGTTAAACTCGCTGGCATCATTCACACATTTGAGATTATGGCCGATTCTTCCTTGTATTTCCATGACTTTATATAATCTGCTATCAAAGTAAAAGCACGAATTCCGTCGATTGCAGTCTTCAGCTGTGTTCAAACAGAATTCAGAAACGGGCAACAGAAAACAGTTTCATGTTCTCGAAGTCCAAAAAAAATGCATTTATTTTTGTAAGCTCCGAAAACATCACCTCGATCCGGAGTTGAAAATCGTTGGGTGTCCTACAAAAATGTTTAAGGAAGTGAAATTCCTGGGTTTATTGTTTGACAATGAGATGCAACAGGGTACTTAACACCCAACATGTAGTTGGAAGTACTGATTGGGATACTGATCAAAAACTGTACTTCATCTATACAGACAACTTCTGTGAAAAAAAACCCTTTGATTTTGGTTGTGGTGTTTACGCTTCTGCGAAAAAGCCGTACCTCAAAAACACTTGATGGAATTCGTAATAGTGGTATTTTGAATTAGACTGGACTGGGCGCTTTAGAACATCGCCAACTAAATCAAGGCTCCCTGAAGCGGGGGGCATCCTCTTGAGAAGAGCAGAATTAAACAGTTACGCCAATATGTTTATAAACTGTTGGCTAATCCATCAAACCCTGCTTACAATTGAGTCTCCGATCCTTAAAATGCTGAATTTTAGTCACGTTGTGTCCTTGGACGAGGCGCTTCATTCCGATTGCACAAAATCATAACCCTGTCCAAACAGTCTTCAAGTTTTGGCAAGCGCTGCACCGTGTCCAAATATGTTCTGTCGATATTTAATTTAATTCCGAAGTGCTCAAGCGTTCTCTGTACAATTTCAGTTGTATAACCTGCCATTGTGATTCCAGACACATTTACCGGCGCCAGGTTGAGAACATCATCGGCAGTGTGTTGGTTAACGTTTATATAACACCTATTGCGAATTGCTTTCCATTCCTGTATTGCTAATTTCCTCCAGCTAACACTTTTGCTGTTGTTTGAGGCCTATATTGTGGCCAACGAGATCTGTTCATAGTTTCCTCACTGCAGGATAGTTCAAATCTCCGCGAATTAATTCTTCTATAGATCACTTTGAGTAATCTCTTTGAGTGAAATTCTGCCGACTGCCTCGAGTGTACAAAACAGATCAGACATTGCCTTTGAGAGATCAACAGTAGACAAGTCGACAAAGATTTTATGTTTTTCGGCATATGCTTCTTCGTCGCACTGGTGGTGCCACGCCCACGTGCGTTGGAAGTGTTACATTCCACACACGTCGCTTTTCCACTATCGTTCCGGTCTTCAAGATAGTAACTCCTAAGTTGCTTGCTTTTCATTCCTTCCGGATCCTGTTGCCATGGTTGATCGATCAGATCTGCTTGAAGCTTATTATATGTAATAGCCACACTGAAGGATAACTGTACCACGAGCTGTTTTTACAAAGTATGTGCATGGGTCACGAAGGCGGCTGGACACAACAGAGCCACATGACATTCGATTACATCATCAATTTTAATTGTGTCTGCTCCCGATATTCCTGTAAATGCCAGAAGATGATAACTTTCAAGACTGTTGGACCTCAAAATCCCCAAACACTGCTATTAATGAAATCAGATTTTACTTGGCATACGGTGCTGTTTGGCTGTGAACTTCTCACTCTCAAAAATGCCCCACATACACAGAACGACACACGCGTGTGAATGGGTTAATCGATATGGCACGAGTGCCATCGCCGAAGAATAAATCGAGAGGCCGCAGGCCTCGAGTTTTATACTTCTGCGATGACACAGGTGTCATGTCGATTAACCTATGCACACAAGCGTGTCGTTCTGTGTTTATTGAACGCCTTCACATCTATACAAAAAAAAATATTAGGACACTCGGCAATTCATTTGACAACTGTAAACAAAAAAGAACACATTTTATCGCCTACCAGATTTGTGAGGGGAACCCGTCTTACTTTTTCGTCCCCTGAGTTCCAATGTGTTCTATGTGCCAGTAGGCACATAGAACACACTGGAACTCAGGGGACGATTTTCAACTATCAGTGTCGATTGAAATTGTAAATGCGTTGCAAGATTTGTAGAAAATTGCAGTGAAATTTCACTTCTATTAAAAACTCGTCCGTCAACGATTTTCGTTCCGCACATATGTACTGGACAGATGTTTATTTTCCGCATGGTTTAGTATTGCTGTAGATTGGAATTGCATAGAACAGGCGTGTAATAAATCTACATATTATGAATTCCATAGAAATGCCACTCTATCCTTACAGGCAGTAACTGTTAACCTCAAGCGACTGTGGCAGTGACTTGGTAGCGTTTACCAAAGGTTCTGAGGGCTCAGAGTACCGGTACTGCATTAAGGTTATATTTACCGTGGTTCCGTGTTCACGCTGGCTCGAACTTTGTTGGCGCCAAGTGGTATTTTTGCTCCTTACGAAATAATTTTTTGGGGTAAGTCGCCATCTGCAAAGTCGCGGATTACATATGGCGTCTTGTTGGTCTAAAAATACGATATCTTAATTTAGTATAACCTGGCTCAAATAAGAAATGTAGTTGCAAAAAATAATAAAAATGATAAAAATATAGATAATGAAATAAATAAATAAATAAATAAATAAATAAATAAATAAATAAATAAATAAATAAATAAATAAATAAATAAAAAGCTATTTTTAATAGTTACAAAATAATTTGATGATAATTATTTACTCACTGTTTATACTCTCCAAATAAACTTGTAGCAAATAATTTATTATCTCCAGAAGGATTATAAAAATGATAAAGCCGGGTAAAAAAGATTAAATAACAAAGAAAAATTTTGATAGGAACCAGATTAAATGGATAACTGTTAATTAAGTTGATCCATAACAAAGACTACACATGTGGCATCGAGATTACATGACAAGCATTGATTCGGTTTTGCCTGTGTTGGAATGTTGGAAGACAACGATGTTATCGAAAATAACACACTGAAATAATAAACCACAAAGCCTTTTGAGTGCTACCAAAAGTATGTCTGGTGCCCAATATTGTTGCCAAAACCTTATTTTGGGTGCCAAATGAACAGTTTTAGTCGAATCGACACAACTGGCACCCGACAACGTGAACAATGAAGTGGTTCGAGTTCAGTTACGGGTACCGACTACGAATCCTGTTCCAGGGGCTACAAAATCACGCGAAAGTAGCAAAAGATATACACAGAACGACACACTTGTGTGAATGGGTTAAACGATATGGCACAAGTGCCAGCGCGGAGGGATAAACGAGAGGCCACATGCCTCGAGTTTTATCCTTCCGCAATGGCACAAGTGTCATACTGATTAACGCATGCACACGCTTGTGTCGTTCTGTGTTTATTACACGCCTTCACGTCTATAAAAACGATTATTAGGACACTCGGCAATTCATTTGACAACGATCAACAAAAACAACACATTTCATCGCCAACCAAATTTGCGAGGGGAACTCGTGTTCCTATTTCGTCCCCTGAGTTCCATTGTGTTCTGTGTGCCTACTGGCACACAGAACACGTTGGAACTCAAGGGATGATTTTCAGCTATCGCTAGCGATTCAAATTGTAATTGCGTTGCACGATTTACTGATAATTCCAGTGAAATTTCGCTTCTATTAAAAAATAGTCCGTCTACGATTTCCCTTCCGCGCATATGTGCGGAACAGATTTTCATTTTCCGCACGGTTTGGTGTTGCTGTAGATTGGAATTACACAGAACAGGTGTATAATAAAAATTGTTTCTCTTAGGGAACTTGAAAATGTGTTAGCAGGTGAATTATATAACTATAAGTTTGCAACTATCGTAGCCCAAGAAGCAAATACTTGTCCAATTAGCCAACCCAATCGTGTTTTGTACGGCAGGGAGTATAGCTGTGTTGAGTCATAAATAATTATATTTCGTATGTTGATGAGATTTCAGGTTTTTCTGGGTTGGTTTGGGAGAATAGAGTTTTTCAGGGTTAAAATCATCTTCTTATTTTAATCCTTTGCCTACTCCAACGGACAAAACCTGCCAGCGCTGTTTACATAAATTATCATCCAAATCTTATTTTCTATCATTTGCCTCAAAAGTATAGCTTGCGTCCCATCGTTAGAACAAGCTCGGTGGTCGTAAGCTATGTTTTAGGTCAAAAATGAAATGTTTTAGTTATGAAAGAAAATGTTCTACAAATATCTCTGGAGATGGATAAAGGGTTAACTTGGGTCCTGCGAATCACACATTTACGATTCAAATCGACCTCGATTCGAATCGGGCCTGTTATCCGAAATCGAATCGAACTTCTTCTGGAATCAGGTCTGTTGACGGTCCGAAATTGCTGGTCGAACTGACATTATAGTAAAATCAAATGTCAATCGAATGATGTTCGCTGTTTCTGCGACCAGTGAGGTCAGTGAATAAAATATGAAAAGATTTGTTGTTACTTTTTGCGCTGAGAACTTTTAATAATTTCAGTTTTATGGCTAGATTATTATGATCATGTTCAAAGTCGAAGTGGAAATGCTGTCTGAAGCAACCCCCCCCCCCCCCCCCCACCCGGAGGTAACTCTATGTTTGCTGCATTCAATTCTTCAGAGTGGAATTACCTTCACAGTCACGCCTCATGAGTTTATTCCCAATGTCTTTCCAAAAACGAACTGTCGCTTGCGAGGAGATGTAACATTGAGCTTTGACAAAACCGTATCAATAAGTGTTCGGAAACTTTAAATTTTCTCTCACGAGTCGTAATGACTAGTGTTGCAGTAATTACTGTAAATGCTACGTATGTTAACCCCCTTCATACTGATGTCAAAATATCCAGATTTGAAGTAGCCATTTTCCCATAATGCAACTGGGAATTTAACCAATTCAATCTTGTTTGACAGAGCTCATTGAGCTCTGTCAAACAAGATTGAATTGGTTAAATTTTTAGTTGCATTATGGGAAATATTTGCGCCCTGAACTTTCGATATTTCGACATCAGTGTGTAGGGGGTTAATGTACCGATAATTACATTCAGTCTTTATTTTCGGCATGATTTCCGTACAGTTTCCATCTCAACTACACTTTTTTGTGAGAAGACATACATGACTCACACCAAGCTGAACTCCTGTGAAACGATTCGAAAGAACACGAATCGGGCAGCCAAATGCGATTTCGAATCGAATTGCAACCTTAGGATTCGAAATCGAATCTCGAAGATTCGCATTTTCCTAGGGTTAACAGTATTATACTAACAACAATATTAATTCTTGACTGGGGAAATGGGAAGTATAAAAATGAATATCGAAAAAGGAAAATAAATCCGTGTCCTTTCCTAAAATGCCGTGACAGTATGGCTTAATATTCCATGATCCACAACTAGGCACGATTCGGAACTGGTCCAGCCATTGTAGTACATCGACCTCGAATGCGGCCTCGAATGATTTACATAAAAAACGAAGTTTATTTGTGTTGACAGAATGGAAAGTAATACTACCCGAGGCAGTGCTAGATAACTTTTACAACAGGATAGAATCAAGTCTCGTTGGTAAAATCAGATTACTTGCCTATGTCGATTTAATTGTATTTTAAAAACTCCGAACGCACACTCCTTGAATGAGTTATATCGCGTATTTGTGAACAGACTGCATAAAAGCCTATTTTTTCTGTTTTTCTGGCGTAAACATTAGTTTTGAACCGGGGTTGTACAGGACGGCGCACTCGTCCTAAAAAAAATTCCAGAAATAGATGGGAAAGAGAGAGAGAGACAGAGACAGAGACAGAGAGAGGCAGACAGAGACAGAGAGACACCGAGACCGAGACCAATATTATCTTTAGTAGCCCATCATTGCAGTCATTAGAAAGAAGGGCGTGGGCAGACTGATTACTCTTGTGATGTAATCAAAGATTCCCTCTTTTGATTTCTCCCATGCTACGCCTAACGTCGAGAAAAAGTTTTTCTTACACACCTGTTCTACGAAATCCCCATTTACAGCTACACTAAGCCGTGCGGAAAATGAAAATATGTTCTGCACACATGTGCGGAACGGAAATCGTTAACATACTTTTTTGTGACGAAGCGAAATTTCACTGAAATTTTCTAAAAATCGTGCACCGCAGTTACAATTTGATTCTCTAGGGATAGCTAAAAATCGCCCCTGAATTCCGATGTGTTCTATATGCCAGTAGGCACATAGTACACATTGGAACTCAGGGGACGAAATAGTAACACGGGTTCCCCTCGCAAATTTGGTTAGCGCTAAAATGTGTTCTTTTTGTTGATAGTTGTCACATGAATTGATGAGTGTACTTCTACTAATTGTTTTATAGAGGCGAAGGCGTGTAATAAACACAGAACGACACGCGTGTGTGAAAGTGTTCATCGATGGCGTGTGCCATCGAGGAAGGATTAAACTCGAGGCCTGCGGCCTCTCTTTCTATCCCTCGATTAACGATTAACCAATTATCGATTAACCCATTCACACGCGCGTGTCGTTCTGTGTCTTGGTTCCATATTTGACGAATTTCCCCATGAAATTATTTGTTAAATATTGAGCCATAAATGTTCATTTTTCTGGATGTGGAGTTGCGTGAGTTCCGAAAATAGCTTTGTATAATGTATTCTTACCATGCCACTTAGGCACATTTACCATCATTGATATATATCAGCGTGGTTGTGTCCTTTTGTGACTCACTCTCCCTAAAAGTTCGAAATACTTCCTGCGTACCAGGATTTTCTAATCTGTTTAAACTGGCGTCAATACTGTAAAGCTGTATTGCATTCAACCCTTAGAACTCCAGGGGTGGCTTCTCTGGCTCAGGATACTTCTTAATTTCATTAACCCTTTACCTAACTAGAAAAGCAGACGACACTTGCAAGAATAATTCTTGAATAACTAATTTTTTTCATTTTGTGTCTCAAAAACATAGGTTATGACCACTCGTTGGAACGAGCTCGACGAGCTCGTTCCAAAGAGGGGTCATAACCTATGTTTTTGAGACAAAAAATGAAAAAAATAATGAAAATTAATTGGCGATTTTTGAGAATAGCGCTGGCCGGTTTTGGCCGTTACGTTAGGTAAAGGGTTAAGTAGGATGGCTGCTGAGTGAATATGTTGGGTTGACCAATCAATATATTCAGAGTGCAGCCCCGAGGCTGCAGGCTGAAAATATTAATTGGTCTACCTACAAATAATAAATATGGAACCATCCATTTGCTGCCATTGAACTGACATAGAAGATACCACCAGCTTCAAAGGGTTAAATCTCCCAAGTATAATCAAATTATACGACACTTTCAATTTAAATGTATTAAAAAACATATAAACCATCGTGGTGTGCAATGAATGAGTAGCATGATATATTTGTGAACGCACTGAAAAAGCCAAGTTTCTTTTGTTGTAAACAATAGTTGCTGACATGCAACGTTGGCCTAAAAAAGTTGAAAACCTGCAAAAACTGATTAAAAACAATAGTAAACAAAAATGTACTCACATAAACAAAATGCTGCAATAGCGAGAACTACAAGTTTGATTTCCATGTTGTCGCTTGCCAATCCCGAATACGTGTGCTGATGGAACAATACACAAAAGTGTTGATGCCCAGTCACACTTTTTAGTTGGTTGCCAAGGTAACTAATTTGTTCCTCCACACACGCGATATTTGTGTCAAAAGAAAGTAAATCAAACTACCACAATGTGTATTACAAATGTTTGTTCTCACTTGTTAACCTTCAGCCGGAATGTTTTCTTGTGGCACATCAAAGATTTATACGACATCAATTATTTATGCTTCCTGCTGAAATACGAAGAGTTCATACATTTGTTCTGGAATGCTTATGTCAGTCAGCAACATGAAGCAATTCGACTTGGCGTACTCATAACTGCAGCACAGGTCTAGAGGGTTTCTCATAAAACATTGAAAGAAACTGAGAGAGCGGAGGCTCGAACCCGTGTCGAGAGTTTCATTAGGCGCCAACTGCCCATCGACACTAAACTAATTACGCATACCACTCGGCCACCGGCATGGTCTGCCCGTGACCGAGTGGTGGACGTTGTAAGATTAATTTCCCAAGGCGGTTGGTGACGAAGGAAACTCTCTTTCTTGGATTCGAACCCCCGCTATGTCAGTTACTGTAAAAATCAGCACTTGGGAAATTTGAAAAACTGAGATGCAGTCTTCTGATTCTGTTAGTTACAAATGTCAGTTTTCAGATTTTATAATTTCGGCGAGGACAAAAAATACCAACAACCTTTCAGTTCAAGGCCCGCCAGGTAACATCCAGTGGTTTATGAGCTGTTCTTGTTGAACACTGCGGATGGTAATAGGAAATCCCCTCTCAGTATCACTTTCCTTGGAAATGTAGGTGTGGGGGGGGGGGGGGGCATGGAAGAGACAGGGAGCCAGTGAGAATGCAGCAAGGTTACGAGGGCTGCACCCAACACACATTCAGTACATAGTAGATGAAAATGCCATATGTTCTGAGAAAACATGTGTTTGTGACAACAAATTCGTAAAATATTGGTCTTAGCCCTCCACAGCGTCAACTTTTACAGCGTGTATATTATTGCTGATATATATGGCTCTCTGTTAATGATTTTAGTATAATATATAAATCACTAGTAGCTTATAGTCATCTGTGAGAGAAGCAGACGTATGGCCAGCATGCACCAGAAGCCAGAAAAAAGAAAAAAATATTGAAAACTTAGTTTATGAGCAATTGCTTTGGGTGCAGTATATTTTATATGATGTTTTACCCCTGCTGCACAGCAGTTTGGGATGCATGTTGCGTTTACACGCACCAAAAAATGTCTATGGCAGTAGTTGTATATTTTCTTTTTTGTTGAAGTTTAGCTTTTTTGGACGCTCGTAATAGTAGCTTCGAAGTTCGTTTCTGTTCAATCCGTTTCTAAAACGTCCAAAGGATGCAACTTGTCCCCTCAAAACATACTGAATGACTAACCGTTCTCATGTTTTGCCACAAAAAGATAGTTACATATCCCAAACAGGGTCATCAGATATGCTTTGAAGGCATAAATCGAAAATATAATGAAATTTCAAAGGCGACTTTTGTCAATAGCGATAGCCGAAAATGACCCCCTTCACGTTTGCTGAAGAGTCCTCACATCTGTTTGTGTGCATCAACTCTGCATACACAAACACTGCATATTATGTTGCTGTATTGAAGAGTAAGATTCCTTTTATCTCAGTACAGAATAAACGAGGTTCCTTGATTAAATAAATGTAATAATGTGGGTGCGACTTTGTAGAATCGTGACCTGACAAATTTTGCAACAACACCTGGCTTGGGCGAAATTATCGCACACCTCTTCGTCTTGCTCATTGAAACGGTAAAGAGTTTTGATAAGAAATGCTGCCCTGGGGGGGGGGGGGTCTCAACATTATTTTCGCCCATAATTGGATACTGACGCTGAAAGTTAATGTGTTCCTTTTCAGGATGTACTACAATAATAAATTAACTTACGCCGTTAACGTGCAAAATTGTGCAATACATTATATATACACCTGGAACTTAATTAATCACCCCTGTTTTTTCGCAGTGGTGTGAATAGAAACTGTCATTACATTCATGCTATCTTTCAGATGGCCAAAAGTGATTGTTTGTGGAAATAATTGTCTATTGATAAATGAAAGACAACACAATGATGAAAATATGCAGTATTTTAATGGCGCTAATTACACATATCTGCCACTAATGTTTTTGCTGGAAAAATGTTCTCTCGACAAGTATGGTGCTGGAACGGTCCATTGTAAAACAATGCCGGTAATTACTGACACAAAATGTATCTTCTGATCTCCTGAACACAATAGCAGTGTCAGACGTCAGTAACGAGTGTGTCTACCACGTGCCCTGATGGCAGTCTGCACCCTCCTCCTAATGCATCCAGTAAGCCTTCTGATACGGTCCAGAGGCAACTGTTGCCACTCCTCTTACAATGCAGCTTCCCAATCGGCCAAATTCTGTACAGGAGGATCCCAGGCTTGCACACGACGTCCAAGAAAGTATCAGATGTGTTCTACGGGATTCAAATTGGGGCTCATTTCAGGCCAAGTTAGTGTTGTAATAGCGTTGTGCTGAAGGAATGCTCTCACAGCATGGTACAATGTGGACTTGCATTGACGTCCATGAATACAGGGCGAGTAGCCAACGGGTGGTTGTCAAAATGAGGCACAACAACCGGATTGAGAATGTCCCGGATGTATTGATGACCATCGAGATTCACACGTACAGTCACCATATCACGTTTACAATCACGAGAGAGGCATCCCCAGATCATTACTGATCCTCCACCATAAGGAACAGTAGGTCTGATGTTCCTGGGCACGTAAGCAGTATTTCTATGCCTCCACACTCTCATGCGGCCATATGTGACATGAAGCAGGAACCTACTCTCGTCTGACCAATGGACTCTCCTCCACTTCCTGAGATTCCAGTGTTGCCGTGCCATACACCACTCCAAACGACGTCTTTGATGCTGATCGGACAGCGCTGGAAGCTTGATGACCCTTCTGGGCCTCATACCAAGTGCTTTGAGACGGTTTCGGACAGTTCTGTTGCACAAACGCCTGTTGGGGAGCCAAAGGCGTTTCAAAACCGCACTTGAAGCAAAGAGTTTTCCCCTAACGAGGCCTGCCAGACTCCGATCGTCCCGTGGAGAGGTCTTTTGAGGTTGTCTAGGCCTTGGTCGGTCCGTAACATCGTTGGTTTGTTGATGTTTGACAAGTCTGCTGGTGACAGAATGACTATACCCAAGTTGCATTCCAATAGCTTTGAATGACATGCCTGTTGCATGCACGCCAACGATTTGCCAGCTTAGTGCCTCTGACAGTCTCCTCCTTGCTATGTCAACATTTATTGATAACATAAGTGACAAATTTTCGTGTTTTATACCCATATATTGCATGTGGATGATAGTGTTTTTGTGACATTCCTGAGAAGCATGCTTTGCGTGGACGAGGGGATGTGTTTGATGTACGTTATCAACCAGAAACATCATGTTCCACTAGATGAAACTTACTGCAAAACATAGCAATCATTAAAACATAATAATCAGTAACAGCAACCACACTGTCATGAAACATTTTAGGGGTGCTTAATTAAGTTCCAGGTGTATATATAATATGCCGCCACATACACGCAAAATGGAAACAAATTCTCGAATGCAAAAAATGAGTATTCGAACTCTAAAATCTAAAATGTTTTATTCGTTTAGCAACATTTTATCATCTGAGGCTCATCAGAACTACAGTACACAATCTTTGTAGTTCTCACCGTTAAGTTTTGCTTTTGGTTGAGTTGTTGGAGTTTGAGGTCATTTGAAGAGCAAGATGTTATCTTAACTCGTGTTTTTATTATCGTACTTTCAGCAGCCAACATTGTTCTGCAGTGAAATTTTCGTAGATATTGTCTGCAAATATAAGTATATGTTTTCAGTTCAGCCTATAGAGACAACAATATATTATAAATAGGAATAATTTACATTTGCATAGCACATTGCTTTACAATGAGAGGAAATATGTAGCGTTTTCATAAGAAATGATCGTTTGCTTCTGTCTTTGTCTTGAGTTATGAACCCCAAAAAACAAAGGCCAAACTGTGTAAATGGGCGTAGCCCATTTACACTATGTTCGGCCTTTGTTTTTTGGGGGTTCATTACTCAAGAAATAGACAGAAGCAAACGATCATTCCTTATAATTAAACTTGAGGGGCAATAAATTTAAACACTATCTACTTTTCATTTCATCGCCACGATATAGCCTAAGCTGCTGATGTGGCGTAAAGCACCAATAAATAAATCTACGTTTTGGAGTTAAAATAAAAACCAGGTCGCATTATGCTTCCTGGTGATAACTGAATGAAAAGGCACAGTTTTCTAACATTCTGTTTGAAATAACATTACATTTTACTGAAACGAGTTCTTGTGTCATTAAAAATTTTATTGACCAACGAATTGCGTAAGTTAAAAGGAACGTCATAGGCCATGCCCACACAGAACTTTAATCTCATTTTCCACTTGACGGGAGGATGTTGTCATTCAAAGCAACACTGAATTAAATTTAATTCTGATTTTGACCATTTCCTGAGAAACTGAAAACACAGTCTGTAAATGTGGAGTTCGATATAAACCCAGATGAAATGCAATTGGTTGAACTTTGACTCAGAAAGAGTTCATTCAGGTTATTTGGAAATTGGAAAGTTTTGTTGGCGTGAGTTCTGTTCGTGGATTATTGTGACCGGTCATTGTTTACGCTTCATTTGGGTAAAACGATGAACTCAGACGATCATCTATTGCATATAAACAAATTGAACATGGAATAAAAAGCATGACAAGGATTTCATTGTTTATTATATTTTATTTTGAAAGTCTATTCAATATGATGAGATAAATATTAATTACGTTTCATGTTGAAACAATATGTTTCACACTGTCCAACGTAATCTTTAAGACAGACATTGGGGGCGTGGTTCATGGCGGGCCTAATGCGTTTTTTTCGGTTTATTGTGTTATGAAAAAAAGGAATACTTTAGCCAACCATTCTGCCTGAAAAAGCATGAACAGAAAAAAAGGTTTAATTATAAATGATTGTATAGCAGTTTTCAATCCACAGAAAGTAGTTAAGAAAATTCTTTATTTGTATAGATATACTGGCCCTCTAATACATAAGGCATAAGGCGTATCATTCTTGGATCATTTACGACATGTATGAACGCGTCTGAAATGTTATTCAGGTAAAACCTCCTGCTTCATTTCGCCAATGTATTTGACATGGCATTGTGTTGCGGTTTGGGCCGTTGATAGTATATCGTCACTTCGTTGCAATAAGGTGTGATCTGCAATGCTTTAGCATTGCAGATGGCGCCATGTTGAACGTCATTCGTAGAATTTGGGATTTCCAGTCCATACTGTTTTATTTTTTGAAAGCGTTACCACGACGAGTGGTAGATATTATTTATCTCCGTAACTGACCCTGCAGTACAGTAACCGTGGACTGGTCGTATCCCACGTGTGGGTAGTCATGTCCACGGAGCATGCATTTTCCAGGTAATAAAAATCATCAGTAAAACTGTATTTAATGAAGTACGGGTTGTACCCGGTGCTTCATTAATTATTTTTTTTTATTGATTATTCCTATAACTAGTGTTTAGAATCTAATAATATTGCGTCCGTGGAAATATTGCCCACCCGTGGAAATGGACCAGTCCACGGCGACCGTACTGTATTTGTGAGTGGATCAGTTCGACCCAACCAAGCACACATTTTTCACACAGCCCCGAAAGAGCTATGATAGGTTTCTAGTCAAGTGGCTTGTCAAAATTGGTTTATAATGCTACCTTGACTCGTGCGTCAAAATAAAACTGAGCTAAAGTCGACAGATGACAGACCGCGGAAAGGTACTGCAGTAGTCATTTTAGCCAACTGTGTGTGTCCATTTCCAAGTGTTTTTAACCCTTTACCCAACGCAGACGATATCAAAATTTATCATTTTAAATATAATTTTTTCACATTTTTCAAAACATTTCAACAAAACCATATCATGTGACCTCTCGTTGGAACGAGCTCGTTCCAACGAGAGGCCACATGATATGGTTTTGTTGAAATTTTTTGAAAAATGATATTTTTTCAACTGCTGAAGTTGCATATTACGCGAGGGGGGGGGGGGGGATGCGGCCGATTCGTTGGGTAAAGAATTGAACAAATGCACCATTTATGTCCTATCCATGAACAACGATACCGTCCCCTGAAAGTATAAAGGTGCCATTTAAATATATACAGGGAATCATTTGAAAAACTGTCAATGAGATCATTGGAACATCTTTTAAAATAATAACGCTTTAGTCTAACAAACTATACTTTTTGTAAAATCCCTGATGAATATTAGGCGCTAAGAATTCTGTTTCTCAGATTATTCCGCGCCAAAAGAATTGAAGGATTTATGATAAATTCCACGTTTCACGTTATAGTAACTTTTACTCATCTTCACAACTCGGATGATTCTTTTGCTCCATTATAATGGGAGTAAAAAGAGCCTGGGGGAATGACAAATGGCTGCCACTGATAGTAGACAATTTCTGCGATTAGAACAAAATGATGGTATCGCTTTTCGCTAGTGTTCTTGATCTAAGGCATTGCTAAACATAATACATGCATCGCAAAATACAATGCGATCCCGCTTAAGTTACTTCCTGCATTTATAGAATTGGATAGAGTGGTAGATTCTGAATGAAAATGTTTACCTGAAAGGCGCCAGAAGGCATGTCTTAATGAGAGTCGCGAACGGTGTTAACATGTGAGTGTGTGAGAGGGCGGGTAGAGTGTTTAATATATTGTACACGTAAAGAAATACCGTTAAAAATCAGGTGCAAGGACTGTAAATCAGCTCTTGATCAAAATACGGTAAAACTACTGCTGATGCTTCTAACGTGATGGAAAATTCCGCATTAAATTCCTTTTAGCAATGCCGGCATATGTTTGTCCTATCTGGAGCAAAACCGGAGAACTGATATTTGATTTCTGTTCATTACAGGAAAATAATGTTGATTTGTCATACAGAGTAGATCAATTAATATATTTAACCCTTTACCTAACATGAAAAGCAAATGACACTTGCAAAAAAAAAAAATTCTTGAATAACTAATTTTTTTCATTTTGTGTCTCAAAAACATAGGTTATGACCCCTCTTTGGAACGAGCTCGTTCCAAAAAGGGGCCATAACCTATGTTTTTGAGAAAAAAATGAAAAAAACAATGAAAATTGATTGGCGATTTTTGTGAATAGCTCTGGCCAGTTTTGACCGTTACGTTGGGTAAAGGGTTAACATACAGCGATTCGACTACATGTTAAATATATTAATTAGTCTACCTGAGAGATAACTATTCCAAAACAAAGTAACTTCCGACATGGACGATGCCATTTTGCAAAAACAGGATTTGAAGACTTCAATGCGTTCGTTATGAAAACACCTTGCTCCACTGTACTATTCTGGCGTAACTGTTGGAGTTTCTTCTTCTTCTCTCCAGTTCGACCAGGCCCCCTCCCCCTATTTGGCTTGTCGCGTCCTGGTGGAGTTAAAAATCACCCTTCGACGCCTACCAAAACAACGTACACTCCAGATTGTCCTGGGTCAAAGACCGGTTTAGGAAACATCTAACCTTTAGTACTTATGACCCTCTCGGGTGCTGGATGAGTGCTTCGGTGGCAGAGGGCCCGGCCGAGCCGGATAAGGACTATACTTGTCAAGGAAGGCTCGTTCTGGGACACAACTACTGTAACATATCGCAGACTATACGTGCCTGAAGATCAACAAGGACTACCCCGAGAATCATCATCGTCTTTGGCTTCCGGAAACAGACTGAACTTGTCAAGGAAGGAAGTGAATTTTCTAAGCGAAGGATACTCTATAGCTCTCAGAGTTTACATGTCTGAATAACAGATAAATAAGCAGCCACTATAACCGGTGGGTGACTGAGAGGTTCCTGGTGGCTTTTCTTGCTCCTTTGCTTCTCCTCCTGTCCGGCTGCTGGATGTGGAAAGTAATATTATACTGCTAAAGGAGTCGTAAGAGTTTAGTTTACCCCACACCGTCCCAGTGTGCGTTCGGCGCGCTAAAACCTTCGGTTTGCTTGTAACTTTAACTGGATTTAAACCGGGCATCAGAAGAAAGCTAACAGACGTTGTCCAAATAAAATTTCGAAGAAACAGAATTATTGTTAGCTGCACATTAAAATACAGTTCCATCATTGACATATTTTCTGCCAAGGATAAAAAAGTTATAATATTATTTTGATTTTTTTTCCAACAACAGCACGGTTAATTTTTATCCATGTACCGTCAGTATTCTTGTGAACTGTAAAATATGATTACGCCGTCTTCATATTCATGTTTTTACACTACGATAAACCAAAGTGTAAATATTCAAAGAGTGTGGGTGCATAATTCACAACATACCTCGCAACCAATCAAATCACCAGAATACAGTGTATAGGAAATAAAACATATTACACCTTTCAGTCATGATGTTCTGGGCGATTTTCCCCCGCAGAATTTCATTTACATCAATATGGACATTTTTCTATTCGTAAGGAGAGCCAGCAATAATTTTGTCTTCGATTCCTACAAGGGGCGTAAGAAAGAGGGATGCAGAGATGTGACACCCACCTATAATTGTTACTGTCAGGACATTTTCTTCATATGTAAGACAACAAATCAGAATAAAATGTTACTCTTGTTAGTCGCCCTCCACATGTTGTCCAGCGAGACGCTTTCCCTACCCAGAAAAAAGATCCACACGCCCATTCCCTTGCGTGCACTGTACCAGTTATATCACGGATAGATAAAAGTGTGACATCTAGGCCTGGTCGTAATTCACGCGTGTGCACAGATGTCCACGCATGCGTTTACCAGGTAAAAAAAAATCATCATCAGCAGCAGCAAAAGTTTAATTAACGAAGCACCGGTGTGACAGGAATGGAAGCTCGTAGGAAAATTAGTCCCTCTGGACTATTATTCCGTCGAATTATAGTCCTAGGTCTAACATTATTAGGAATAGTAGTCCGCCGGACTACTATTCCTAGAAATGTTAGACCTAGGACTATAATTCCGCGGAATAATAGTCCAGAGGGACTAACGTTCCTACGGACTATCATTCCTGTCACACCGGTGCTTCATTAATTAAATTTTTGATGATTTTTCCTATAATCAGTGTTTGGGTCCTAAAATTATTGTGTCCGTGGAAATATTGCCCACCCGCGGAAAGGACCAGTCCACGATGGCCGTAAGGTAACTGTCGTCTTATGATTATAATGTATGAACGTATGCAAATCTCACAAAAATAAAAGATTACTTACTTACTTGCTTGTTATCATGTACTTTCTTACGAAACTAGATTTGCAGCGTCGACTTCCCTCACTTACACGGGCCGGACATACAAATGGAGGCATATGGTACCTGACTTGGGGTGGAGGGATGGGGGCATAAAACTTTGCAGCAAGGTATACCGGGATGGGTGGGTGGTCCTAGAAGGCCAGAATACATTTTTACACCACTTTGTGAATTTTTGTACTGAAGAGTTTAACTCTTTACCCAACGTAACGGCCAAAACCGGCCAGCGTTAGTCTCAAATATCGCCAATTAATTTTCATTATTTTTTTCATTTTTTGTCTCAAAAACATAGGTTATGGCCCCTCGTTGGAACGAGCTTGTCGACCTTGTTCCAACGAGGGGTCATAGCCTATGTATTTGAGAAAACAATGAAAAATATTAGTTACTCAAGAATTTATTTTGCAAGTGTCGTCTGCTTTCCATGTTAAGTAAAGGGTTAAAAGCTTAAATATCTGTAAGCACATATCACAGCTGTAACAGTATAAACTGTTTTTACAGCTGCAAAACAACCCATTTTTGGTACATGTATCATAAAGGGGCCTTATTGGAGTTGTTCTGAAGTCATGTTGAATAGTCGTAACCTAACAGCCCATCTGTTCCGGATCCTTTGGAAGGTGCTATAGAAAAAAGCTAGTAAAGTCAGAATTATTTGTTTCCAAAACACATGTTTTACACTACCATGTAATTTTTTTACTGAGGTGTACGGTAGCTCAGTTTGTAGAGGTGCAGTCTGCAAGCCGAGACGTTCTCGGTTAGAATCCCACCTGCGGCAACCACGTTGTGTCCTTGGGCAAGACACTTCACCTCCATTGCCCACGTGGGGGCACGGTACGTTATGTACTAAGGCGTACATCGCGCCGATTGTGCACTTGTCTTCAACCAATGCTTACCATGCTTGTGTGTAGTTAGTGTGTTGGGGAGCCTGACAATAATAAAAAATTTACTGAGAAGTTTAAAAGCCGAAATGTCAGCAAATATCACAACGGTTTGAAATGTATTTCAGTTGCAAAAACAACTTATTTATGTGTCGCAGGATTACGGGGTTAAATTGATGGTCAGAACCCCAGTTCGAACGTAAACCTTGCCATCTTATCAATGCCCTATCCGCTTGGGACTCTTGGGATTCCTGAAGGTGCCTGTGGCTTACAACGCCAAAGGGTGATCAACGATAATTCACTGAAAAGATTATTTATTTACATGTACGAAGAAATATAATATGAAACAAATTACTCACAAAATTATCCATAAGAATACACTAATTACGCGGATAGAAGTTTATTCTTTACGGCCCTCGACGTCTCCCACAGCTAGCTGTTCCGCTGGATCAACCTCACTTCATCTTCATCTTCTCATGGTTTGTGATAAATGCAAAGTGTCTATTCATTGCTCGTTGCTTCTTCCTCTCAGGGTTAACTGCACCGTCAGTCGGGCTTAACACATATAATGTTCTGCTTGTGTGACTCTATCAGCGTTCTCACAGTTCAATCAGAATTCAATCGGCGTCTACCACAGTTCACGTTCACTTTGCGCCTTGCCTGGTTCTCACGGGGTTAAGTTATTCTTCGCCTTCAGATATATACTTAACAAAGCTTACATAAGAATATTCCGCAAAGTGTTCTCATCATCACCAATTCTCGCACTTCCTAAAACTATCTTACCTCGCGAGCTATTCCAGCGCTTACTCAAGCTCTTAATACGGTCTCTAGACTTCAACGTTACAGTTTTTACTCCTTTGGCTACTATGCCACTACGGTTCGCAACAGTGAACAAACTATTATCGGTCCCTCACAACCATCACTGGGTTATGACAATACGCGGACTTTCAATCTCGGTGCCTATTACCCTCGACGGCCAAGGCTAAATTTGGACCTTCTCTGAGTGCCCTCATGCCAACTGCCTCTCAGAATTCTGCTACACTCTTTATACAGTCGGAACGCAAAGTTTAAACATATTAATTCTGATTTAACGAGTGCTTTGTAATTCGATATGGAAAGAGATATAAATGTGAATTTCGTCTGAGATGAAAACTTTCGACATTTCGGAGACAGGATAGATGCGTAATATGGGTGTGTGTCCAGAACATGTGTGATGCACTGGTTCCAACAATTACAATTAAACTGGTCTTAATTACCCAGATAATGATACAGAAGAGAATATTGTCTCTCTTACTATTGATCTGTTATCCCAACCCGTTCAACACGTGCACCATAATGGACATTACATTTCATACTTAATTAGCAGAATTTGAATTATGGACGATCTGCTTTCGGGGTCCGCCACATACTTATTTTTACGTTTTACATTTAACCCATTCAGAGAGATTATCGAAAATATTTACACTTTAAAACAACAAAATCGTAACTTTTATCTATCACCTTGACATTATGGTATTAGGTCATACGTCGGCCTTAGTGGAGTTGTTCGGAAGTCAAGTTAAAGAGTCGTAACCTACCTTTCATCTGTTCGAGACTCGTGAGAATGTGCCTGTAGAAACAACTAGTAAATTCAAAGTCGTTTATTTTTGTTCACATAATTCATTGCTGTTTAATAATCAAGTCCCCTGCTGTCAAAATATGACAGTGTGGGACATGATTATGAACCCTTTGAACTATATTTGTATATTCCATGTTGTTGCAATGGCAGCAATTAGAAGTGTCCATATTCATTATTTGGGGTAGACCCATCAATATTTTCAACGTGCATCGTCGGGGCTGCACGTTGAAAATATTGATTGGTCTACCCCACACATTTACTGAACAGCCTTTCTATTTAATGACGTTATGACAGTAGGTAGAAAAGGAGAGTATACCATCACTTGTACATGTACGTGTACAACATACGTACACGATGCGTTCACCTACGTGGAATTCAGTGTTAAATCACACGCTTGTTTATAAAAATGTACATGATGTTGAATCCCCCTCATGTTTTTTTGCGACTCCTAGATCGCACTTTTAACGTTCAAATACTCGTGGTGAACGCGCGTTTTTAAAAAAAGGGTGAAATTGTACATCTTCACTTCTATCTTGTACGTAATTTTTGTCAACGTTCTAATCGCAGATCAGACCATCGATCCATCGTTGGCGAACGCGAGCAAAAGCAAAAGATTCTGGGTCATCATCGAAAAACAGTTTTGGGGACTCTAGATCAGCGATCCAGAACCCGCAATTGTTTTGGTACATCGGTCGAGGCGGTGGGTTTTCCCCATTTATGACATTATTAGGAGAATTCCTCACTATGAGAAAATTCCCAAACTCAGCTAATCGAGCGATCGGATCGCTCGATTCTCGTAAAACTCGATCTGAACGAAGAGTGTTGTCGTTGTCGGTGTGTTGGAAATTCGCGAACCCGCTGTCACGTTTTTGATTGATATATATATAGGGGAGAAAAAAAATATATAAATAAATAGTTATTTAGAAAATTAAATATATCAAATCGAATAGATAATAAAAAAAATACGTAAATCATGAGCGATTCTCAGACTATTAGAGCGAGGTTTCTTTTAAACATGCTGATGAGAGCATACGCAATCTGCGTGAACGAACAACTACGTCCCATCTTGTTAGAACGATGCGTCGGATGTCGGGATTATCCAGACTTCGATCACGAGAATCATTCGTGTCTAACGATGGAAAGGGAAGATATGGTCGTCATGTATTTCGAACCAGCGTTCGAACGCGTTAAATTCAACGATGTCATCACGTTTTGGAAGAGATTAGTCTTCTGTAAGAACGAGACAGACCGACAGATTCGGAAGAACTGAAATTGGCGCGTAGAAGTTTGACTTTAGAAGACAAGGGATGCATCAAGAAATTATTGCTGAACGAAGCATACGTCTAAGTTTTTTTCGTTGATATAAAACAAGGGAGAGTAGAAAATAAAAAAAAAATAAATACACACATAAATTTTTTTATCTAATATTAGAAAGAAAGAAAAAAAAACACAAAATGAGAACCAGAAATAAATTGTATCCGACGTTAGTGGACGACGAGGACGAGAAGCCGAACGGCGTTTTTGCCGACGGCGCCGTCGCTAGAAGAAAGAGAAAGAGGAGAGAGGTATCGCATCGATCAAATCAGTAGAATCCAATTGTATCTGACTCTAGAGAGAGATTCTCGTCGTTCCCTCAAGAAGAAGTATTCGCGTTTCGTGAAATTCGTCAACGCGATCGACACGACACTCATCACGATTTCCATGGGTTTACACGCGGCCGGCATCGGATTGTTGTCGACCGCGGTCGGCATTCCGACGGTGTTGACCGTAGAAGGAGTGGCTCTCGCCGCCGGATTGTTTAGCACGGTCGGAAACTTTTTGAGTAGGAAATTATATCTGAAGGCGAGGAAACACGACAAGATTCGCGTCTTGGCCGACTCCAAGATCGACACGATATCCGAAATGATCTCTATGGCGTTGAAAGACGGTAGGATATCGGACGGAGAATACTTCGCGATATTGAGCCAGAAAACGAAATACGATGCCATGAAAGAAGCCGTGAGAATCAAGACTCGTCAGATCATCAAGGAAGAGATGAAGGATTCTCTCGTGGAAAAGGGGAGGAAAGAGGCCAGGGAGGAATTCAGTAAGACGATAGAACTCAAGAGCAGCGATTGAAAAAAAAAATATATATATATATAATAAGAACAGAATTTAAAAAAAAAAAAAATATTAAATTTATATATAAAATAAAAAAACGAAATTAATTTAAATAACTCTTAAAAAAATGTATTGCGTAAAGTGTAAGAGAGTTACTGAGACGAGTAATTCTAGAGAAGTGCAAACTAAAAACGACAGACGGATGCTTCACGGAATTTGCGACGTGTGTGGTTCTATCAAGACGCGATTCGTCAAACAAAAGAACGCGAGCAAAGGTAAAGACATCGTGAATAAAATGATCAACAATCTACCTTTCGAAATGCATCTGCCCGGTCACAGTTTCACGGGACCCGGAACGAAATTGAACAAGAGACTCAACGCCGATCTGACTCCCAAATCTTGGAGCAAACCCGTGAATAGGGTGGACGCGGCCGCGTATGATCATGATCTGTGCTACGCCGGACATCCCGACACCAAGACTCGCAACGACATCTGCGATAAAAACATGTTGGGGAGATTGAGAGGCATATCGAATCCGACCAGGAGAGAGAAGATGGAACGTTCGCTGGTCGGCAATCTGATCGGTGCTAAACGTCGATTCGGATGGGGCGTTCAAAAAAAAAGCGCATCTGAAAAGAAGAAGAAACGATTATTGACGAGCGAATTGGCCGAGGAGTTACACAAACCCATAGAGCGTAAATTTCGAAAGAGAAGGGTGTTCGTGAAGGGTTTGGATGACATTTGGTCTGCCGACTTGGTCGACATGAGATCGTTTTCGAGGTGGAACGAGGGCGTCAAATATCTATTGACGGTCATCGACGTGTTTTCCAAATACGGTTGGATCAGAGCTTTGAAGGATAAATCAGGACCTTGCATCGCCGAGGCTCTGAAGAGCGTGTTCGACTCGTCTTCTCGAAAACCGAGTAAATTGAGGGTGGATAAGGGAAAGGAATTCTACAACAAGCACGTTCATCGATTGGTAGACCTCTACCCGATCAAAAACGAAGAGAACGCCAGCGTTGTGGAACGTTGGAATCGAACGATGAAGGAGAAGATGTACAAATACTTCACGGCGAATTCGACCAAGAAATACATATACGCTCTGAACGGTCTGGTCAAAGATTACAACAACACGTGACACAGATCGATCAAGATGACTCCCGCGGAAGCTAGCGATCCTCGAAACGAAAAACGGGTCTACGCGAATCTATATCCCGAGAGATCTAAGATCAGGAAGAAGTCTAGAACGCCGAAATTTGCGGTCGGCGATCGAGTAAGAATCTACGCTTATAAGAAGCACTTCAAAAAGGGTTATACTCCTCGATGGACCTCGGAAATTTTCGTGATCATCAAAATATTTCACACCGATCCGGTGACTTACGAAATCGAAGCTTTGGATGGAGAAGAGATCATCGGAAAGTTTTACGAACAACAATTACAGAAGACGAAGTTTTGATGAAGAACACAAATTTTTTTTTTATTTACTCTCTTTAACATTTTCTTGTTTACACACATATATATATAAGAGAGAAAAAAATAATAATAAAAAATAATTAAAAACTATTTTTTAGATAAAGAAAGCAAGTTAATTAATAAACAAAAAAACAAACTAAAGATCCTTTAAAATGACAAATATACTAGATATAGCACAAAGCATTGTGAAAGATGAAAGTATTCAAGAATATGAAGTTCAGGAATACAAACCGGTAACCGGGACGAGTTTGAACAATGCGGGAGAGATAAGAATCAACGTCGAAACTCAAGATCTATTCGTACATCCTAGCGAGAGTTACATAGTGGTGCAGGGACGTCTCACCAAGGAAGATGGGAGCGCCTACGCCGACGACGACACGGTTACTCTAGCCAATAATGGCATCATGCATCTATTCAGTAACATAAAATACATGCTATCCGGACAAGAGATAGAATCTGTGTTTCATCCCAGTCAGGCCACCACGATGTTCGGACTCTTGACGTATCCTGATGATTTTTCTAAATCCAGAGGACTTAATCAGTTGTGGGTGAAAGACACCGTCGGCCCTGCTAGCGCCGGCGCCGCCGCGATATTCGACTACGTCGTCAAGACGTCCAGACCTAAACGAACGTTTTCGTTCAGGATACCTTTGAAACACATCTTTGGATTCGCGGACGATTACAACAAGATCATGTACGGATTCAAACACAATCTGACGTTGATTCGAAAAGGAAACGACGATGCACTAGTGGGACTCACCGCGACCAATGCGGGTAAGATAACTCTACACAAGATATCGTGGTTCGTTCCGCACGTGGAGCCTTCGATCGTGGAGAAAGCACATCTCTACAAGATCATAGAATCCAAGAGTAAATTACCCGTGAGATTTAGAATGAGACAGTGCGACACGGCTAGCATTCCTCCCTCCACGAATCACTTCGATTGGAGATTGACAGTGAAATCCGCTTCCAAGAGACTGTGTTTCATCGTGGTTGCATTTCAGACCGATAGGGACGGGTCTCAGGAAAAGAATGCGTTGCTGTTCGATCACTGCAGTTTGAGAAACATGCAAGTGTTTCTGAACGCCACGGGATATCCAGCAATCGATTACAACGTGTCGTTCGACAAGAACGATTTCTGCAGACTGTACGGCGATGCCGCTGATTTTAGAAAGAAGTATCATGGTCTCGACGAATTGATGAGCAACCCCAACATATCTCCCGGCGAATACAAGTCGATGTATCCCATGTTCGTATTCGACGTCAGTAAACAGAGTGAACGACTCAAGAGTAGCGTGTTAGACATTCAGATCAAGATGCAATTCGATAGGAACGTGCCGAGAAAAACCGAAGCCTTTGCCCTGGTCCTGTCGGACAGAGAATTACAATTCGAATCGGATGGAAATAAGATGTCGATCATTCGATGAGAGACGAGTGTGAAAAAAAAAATAAAAAAACAAAAATAAAAAGTAATGAGTCATTATTAAAAACAAAAAAAACAAAAAATAATAAATAAAGTAATGTGATCTAGAGAGATTGAACGTCTTTCTAAATCTCATTACTTTTTTTTTGTTTTTTTTTTGTTTTTAATAATCACACATTATTTTTTTTTTTAATTCATTATTTTCCATGCGTTCACTGTTTGTTCAAAGAATCTAGTTCGATCAGTAGACTCACCACGGAAGTGGCGGCTTCGGGATCATTGGTTTTCTTGATGAAATTAATCCTGTCACCGGCATTCACTTTGAGAGGTGTGCCGAACGTGCTAACATTCACGTGTTGATTCTCAGTCTTTTCAATGTTGTATCTCTTATCGCTCTCCACACCATTCACCATGAGATTGACGACCGCTCTGTTATTCAAATCCGAGGAAGCCAGACTCATTCGAAGGATTTCACCTCCCAACGGCATGGGATTCCCAACTGACCGTGTTTTGATCCGCTACCTCCATTTCCGAAACACCACTCAGCTTTTCCTTCATCTAAGGTGCCGGCCTCTTCAGCCCACATGGTGATCAATTGTCTAGCATATTTGACTTTTTGCACCACCGAAATCAGGGTGCAGGCATCCGTCATGTTCATGGGATCCGGTAGATTCATGAGTGCGTGTCCACCCATGTCTAGTTTACCTTCCATGATGTCGCCCTTTCTCCAGACCGAGTTGTCGTCCACGTACTTCCTGCTGACCGCGCTGGAATCGAATTCGGTATCGTGATCGAGACCGAATAAATTGTGAACGTTCATGTTGAAGCCACCCTCCATGGTTCTGCCAGATTCTTTGTTCAGGTAGAGATCATCCACTTGCGATTCTAGGTATTCTTGCGATTGTATCACGGCAGAATCTACGTAGCCCTTGTTGACTGTGGTTGAGTCCGCATCCGTGTCGTCGATCTTCGACAGATTCAATATCTTGTGGAATCCCGCATTCAGATCCGATTTCATTTCTCGTCTGTCAGACTTTCTCTGTTCCAGATCTACATAGTGTTTGGTCGCCACGTCCTTGGGATTCGTGGGAGTGGCCACGTTCATTATCTTGTTAGAATTGGCGTTCAATTCCGAGTGCATCGTTTTCAGAACGTATCTATTTCTCAGGTGTTCGCTGAATCTCGCATGAGAGTCATCTGCGTATTTCTTGGTCGCGGCATCGGTGGGATCTATGGGATTCGCGGCGTTCACCAAACGTTTGGATTTCAAATTGAGATCGTCGGTCATGGTTTTATCCACGTAATTATCTAGCAGGATTCGTTCGAAATCGGCGTTCCCCCTGTTGACGTATTTTTTAGTCGCAGCATCTGCGAGATCTATCAGCTCGGGAAGATTGTAGAGCTTCTTATTGTTCATGTTCAAAGGTTCTTCTCGAGGTTCGTATCTCCGAACGTAACGTTCGTCCAAGTTGGCAACGTCCTAACCATCGTCGACTTCGAACGTCTTCCTCTTCTTTCTCGGGTTGACTTTTTCGTTGTCACTTCTACCAAATTTATCGACTGGCATGTTGTTGTGAGGATTTTTCTGTTTTTTAGAAAAATATGTTCAAAGCGCAGTTTATTAAAAATGAACTATGTTATTTTATTTTTCGTTTTTATTCGATTAAAATTTTTTAAAAATAATTTTTTATCTTTATATGTACTATAAAAAAAAAAAAATCTCTCTCTAATGTAAATCATTGAGAATGTCTTGAAATCGATCTCCTTCAGACCATCTCTTGAGAACGTAGAGACACAGGTGACCGCAAAACACTTGATGTGGTGATTGCACTTGTTCCGTGTTGTAACGAACCATCGATTTGTTGAAATAGTTCTTTATTTCATTTGGCGGCGAGATTCCGTAGCTGTCGAAATAATAATATTTCTTCTTCCCGTTCTTCATCCTCGCCACCCAGTGAGTGCCTTCACCCGATGAATCGT
This sequence comes from Pictodentalium vernedei, assembly GCA_031216915.1. Lineage (NCBI taxonomy): Eukaryota > Metazoa > Mollusca > Scaphopoda > Dentaliida > Dentaliidae > Pictodentalium > Pictodentalium vernedei. The sequence goes on from CM062296.1 coordinate 713,322,774, forward strand.
CTAGATTTAAAATTCCGCATTCTGATTGTCGAGGTCTTCTCTTCGGCAAGGCATCTCTGGAAAACACTCCTAGAAAATCTTCGATTTTCAAATCTTTTGCCGCATTCAACAGATCGATGTTGGATAGGGGTTCGTTGGGTAAGACGACACCTTCTACGGATATCTTTATTTTCTTATTCATAAATAAGTATATATTTTTTTTATTTATTTTATTATAATTCACTAAAAATGACGTTATTTTTTTTTTCTATTTTTTTCTTTTTCTTTTTAAACTAACTTTCTCGATGTCACTATTGATTTCTATAATTTTGTTTTCATCTAATTCTTCTTGATTTTCTGGAATCCTATCATCTGCAATCGTATCTGGAATCTTATCATCTACAATCGCATCTAGAATCCAATCATCCCCATTCATATCGTCTAAAATTAGATCCAAAGTCCAATGTCCGAGTGCCAAAGTGCTTATTTTATCGTCTAACATGAATCCCTTGTCGTCGTCGGCTGTCAGCGAAATCTTGTTGACTATTTCAGTATACAAGTCATGATTTTCGCTTTGAATCGATTTCATAGTCTTATACACCGGACCACTTCCTAACAGACAATCTTTATACTCTTGGAAAGAGATGTTTTTCTTCACCACGCACTCTTTAACTCCTTTGCACTTCTTGATCTCTTCATCATCTTCTAGACGATAAGCATACAGTTTGGGTCTCAAGCCTACGAATTCGACGATCTGTTTACCGCCGCTCTCATCCTTAAATTTACCCAACACCTTCTTGTTGTTGTTCGATTGAATGTTGGACGGGTGATCGACGGGATAATTGCTCATGTCGAACCAATCGGCCACGTCCAGAGATATATCTCGGTAGACGTCTTTCGTCTCTATCTCGTAAACTAAACTGTCTGTGTCAGTGAACAGTAGTTTGGCTTTGTCGCCAAATTTTCGTTTGATGTAATCGTAGTGAAACTCGTACGTCAATCGCTTGCTAATATCTAAGATGATCGGTCCGAGATAATACGGTTTGTCGAACTTCAGATGCGTCTTTTGCATGTGAACGGCCACTAGATTTTCGTCGAATATGGTTCAGTGTTTGTAATTGGGTTTCACCACTAATTTTTTAGCTCTTTTCTCAGACGTGATGAGTCGAACGTCGGTTCTCTTCCTGATGTTTTCCATCGATTTGCCGTACACGCAGTTGTTCATGAGTTTGAAGAAATCTTTTTCGAAATCGTTCTTGGCTCGAGTTCTGAGATTCGTGTTGAGATCGATGTATTTTTTCATCCAAGGCTCTACGTCGAATCGAATGATGCGATGTATGTCGACTAATTTCATCCCGTAATCGACGTACTGTTTCAAATTCTCGCTGTAGACGACGTAGTTACGTTTGTTAAATAAATTGGGAATGAGTTTTTCCTCGTCTCCTTCGTTCGGTTCCATTCATTCGGGAGCTAGCGGATAATCGTTGTGTGGACCGTGTAATTCTTCCGGATAGTTCAAATCGACTTGTAAAATGCAAGGATAGTCTCTCCATTTTTGCATCTCTTCCGGTTCCTTCACCCATTCGAAATTTCCAATCGGTAAAGGATGACTCATAGCCCAACCGTACAGATTATTGGCGTCCCAATACTGTATGTATTTAGTCGACCGTTTCGAATCGAAACCTTCTTTCATGTAGGGATTGTTAGCTTCAGAATGTCTGTGGGAAATCATCGAGACGCCACCTCTCGCAGCCCTTTCGAACATGAGCAACATGTCCAAGTTGGATAATAATTCCAATTGGACTTCGGTGGTCTTCAACAGAGTGTCCAACGCCAGACCGGGTGCGGTGAAATACCAAGCAGGATCCAGATCGTAATTTCGATGACAGACGTCTCGAAAATTTTTGAACACGTCTGCCAAGAGCAGAACGTCAGTCTTCAGATAGAGATGGTGATAATCTCTCGTGGTTTTCATATCGAATGATTTCCACACATTTTTGGCATGTTCGTAATTCTCGTCGGAAATGTCGGATTCGTATAATTTTGAATAAAAATCTTCTTTCAAAGGTAGTGCGGTGTCTTCAAATCTCTTTAGATCGTTCATGTAATCGTAAGGATAGACTCCTTTCCTCAACATGATGTCTACTCATTCTCCGAAATGTTCGCTCGTGATTTTAAATTTATCCTTGCTCATGTTATCGACTAATTTTTCCAGAGCGGGCGACATGAATTTAAAAGTGTCGATGAAACGTATGCCTCTACGAATGGATTTCGTTTTTTCTTTCAACCTATTTCTGTCGATTACTCTTTTCCTCTTCATGAGCTTCCATTTCATGAAGGAAATGTATCTTTCTTCGCTGTTCGCGATGCAATTTAATTCTTTGTGTGAGGTGCCGAGATTTTTCATGAACAGATGACTGTCATAACCCGAGAGATTGTGAAACATCACCAGATAGAAAGTGGCATCTCGATATTTTAAATTACACTTGCTGTGAGCCGGACCATGATACAAACCCATGTAATGATCATGGTCTCTGACCTTCTTATTTTCCTCCGAATTCTCGTCGAACGATTGTCTGCATATGTGACATTCGGTGGCTCTGTTATTTTCGTCCTGCTGCTCTTGCTTGATGATCATTTTCGCCGGAGTTTTGAATTTGTCGTATAACATTTGAATTTTCGATTCTAACTCTTCCACGAACCTTTGTGCCACGTCGTCGTCTTCGCACTGTTTCGTGTAGGTGAAGGGACCCATGTCGTGTTGCGAGTCGAAAGCGCATTTCAAGTAAATGCAATAGCCCGAAGGTATGTGTTTTTGATATCTTTTGACGTAACTTTGAAGAGCGTTAGGTTGACAGGAACTCATTTTCACGGTGAAACATTCGAAATCGGCGTACACGATGAATGGTACTTTTAACCTTCTATTGTGATTTTCAAACTTTACGCTGGTGTTAGGTTTTGGCATTTCGACGGCGACACCTTGATTTTCGTTGCAATATTCCTGATGTTTCGCTAATGATTTTTCGGTCTTAAATGTGTTCATGCAATTGTAACATAAAGATATCTTTCCGTTATGATTATTATTTTGTTTCGACAGTAATCGGGTCGGATGTTTAACCCAACAATAATGACGATTGTCACCATTCGAAATCAATAATAAAATAATCGTCTTTTCTCTTCCGCGATACGAAGTCTGTCTGAGAGGATAGATCATTCGTTTTTCGTCATCGTATCCAAGGACGTTCACCTCTACGGTGGGATTTTGAGCCTCGAAACGTTCGATATGTTTTAACTCTGTTGGAAAAGTCACTCTGGTCCAATCAAGATTTTTAGAAGTTTCCTCGTAACGAGAAACTCTATCGGAGTTTATTTCGACAGGGTATAAAGCGGAGGTGACTGCCCATTTAAAACACTGATCATCTTTATTTCTCACGTTGACCACGGCGTGTTTCTTAGTCAAGAAATACGGTAATTCCAAGTAGGAAGATCCTTTCAACGGATCATTTTTAGTCATGTGAATTTCGAGTTTCAACACCTCATCGAACGTCCAATTACTACCTTCATGTTGATAATTCGCGAGAGACGTCAACATCTTGTCTTTCATCTTTTCGAAAACGTCCGATAGATCTGAACCTCGAAATACGGGTTCGACGTTAGATCTGAAATATGCATTTTTCACGATGCTCTCGCCGGACTTCACATCGATTTTATTCATTATGCAATGGAGTATCATCTTAATTTTTAATCCCATGTTCATGTGTTCGCGAAACAAATCCAATACTTCTTTCTTCACCTGTTCCATGAACAATTTCGGATCGACTTTCTTCAACGAGGGAATCACGTCGAAAGTTTTAAAAATGCCTTTGATCGCACTCTCCCGTTCTACAGGTTTCGATTGGAATAGTTTCGCAATGAGTCATGTTACATATTCTTCTCCTTTCTCTTCATTGATTGCTCGTTGAATTTCGCTCGATATATCTCGTTTGTCTTGAATCTGAAGTGCATCACTCATTTTCGTTTTAGTTTTTCTTTTCGTTTCTTTGGAAACTTGATGTTCTTCAACGGCTTTTTGTTTAGTCTTCTTCTTATTTTTCACAACCGATGCATCTTTTGACGTCATTGCTATCGACATTTCGTTTGCCTTTCTAGCATTTCACAAATATTCTTGTATGACTTCAATTTTTTTTGATTTAGTTCTATGATTTCTGAAATCTGAAATTTGTAATAGTTTACAAATCTCGTTTAACTGAGGTATGGTTTTCTCATTTAAATTTACCATTGTTTTATCTGTTTGCTTCATTTGTAAGAATATTTTTTTTTTTTTGAATTTTGTATTAAATAATTTGTTAAAAAAGTTTTGCTTTTTTACTCTTTTTATATATATATAAAAGAAAAAAAAAAAAAAAGTTTTTTTTTCTTTAATGTGTTTTTATTCAAAAACAATTTAAGACCACTTTTATTTCTCGCTCGCAAACCGAACACGTTTTCTCATCTTCGGAATGACATTCTCTACAGTAAAGCAGGTGTGCACACGGTAGAAACAAGACGTTTGTGACACCTTCGCAGACCAGACACTTGGTGGTGGACGTTTTACTTGGTTTGTTTTCGACGAGTGATGATAACTCGTCCGCTTGAATTTGATGAGATGTTCTAAAGTCATGAATTGAGACAGAGTCTTATTCGCTTTGTTTAACACATTGTACAATTGTTCTCTGGTGTATCCAAGTTGTAACATATCCATCAATAATTTTTGGTTTTTATCTCTATCCCTCTCTTCATCTTGGATTTTGATCAATCCCAACATTAGGATCTTGTTCAAATAATCACAGTCGCCTTTTTCAATATTACTTATGTGTTCTAGTAAAGGTACGTCGTGAGGTTCCCAATTCATCAAATGTATGTCACAACAAAAGCATTTGACTTTGTCGCCTCTACCCACGTAAACGAAACAAGCGGCGGCTAAATCTTCGGGTTTTTGAGCGATATGCGAAGGCCAATTTTTAAATGTTTGAAGTCTTGCACGTTCTAGACTATAATTCGGATGTTTGGACTTGATCATTGTTTTTACCTCAAAATTGAGTTTGTAAGAATTTGTAAGAATTTTTTTTTTTAACTTTTATTTATATATAAAGAGAAATAAAGAGAAACTTTTTTTTTTTTTAACAAATTATTATTTAAATACAAAATTTAAAATATACATTATTTGCAAGAATTCATAAAAACCAAATAATCGATCATGACAACAACACCTAAAAGATGCGAATTGAAATTGAAACGAGACAAAGGGTATGAGAAATACAGTTTTAATATCTATACATTACAACCACACGATCCCATCGAATTGAATGAGGTCAAGATGGTGGACTTAGAGCGCTACTACCACAAATATCGAATGTGTTTGAAAGTGGATGAAGCCGTGCTCGATTTGTTTTACGAGTACCAAAGCGAACTGCTGAATAATATCATCGTCGCTGAAGACAGAGAATTTGACAGGGGTGATTTATTGCTGTCCTATGGAGATTACATATATCCAATAATCTCACCCAAACTCGTTAAGAAATCGGGTGGTGAGAGCGCATTCGCCTATGAAAAAAAACTCAAAAGAGTAAAGATAAACATTCACACCATTTTCGTATGTGGAAAAATGACGAATGTCAACTTGCTAATAACGGACTTGGAAATATAAACAATAGAGAGATTGAAATTAAAATTTAACTTTTTTATATATATAAAGAGAAAAAAAAACTTTTACTAAAAAAATTTTACATTAAAGAAAATTAAAAATTAAAAAAACAACTTTTTTATATATAAAAAGCAAAAAAAAAAACTTTTTAAACAAATTATTATTTAGATACTAAATAATCGATCATGAAGACAACAACACCTAAAAGATGCGAATTGAAATTGAAACGAGTCAAAACGTATAAGAAATTCGGTCATAAAATCTATAGATTACAACGACACAATCCCATCGAATTGAACAAGGTCGAGACGAAGGGCTTAGAGCACAAATACGAGAAATATAAGATGCCTTTGAAATTGGACGAAGCCGCGCTCGATTTGATTTACGAGTACCAAAGCGATCTGCAGAACATCGTCATCGCCGAAAATAGAGAATTCGACAAGGACGATTTGTCATTGCCCTATGGAAATTACATATTTCCAAACATCTCATTCGAACTCGTGAAGAAATTGGGTGGTGAGAGCGAGTTGACCGATGTAAAAAAAACTCAAAAGAGTAAAGATAAACATTCAACACGTTTTCGAAAAAGGAGAAGACACGAGCGTCAACATGCTAATAACGGACTTGGAAATATAAACAATAGAGTGATTGATTTTTAGCACATAATTATGAATGAATGTTGTGCATCTCTTGGTAACACTCGCATCATTACCATTCTCTTCAGAAGGTAGTGGGGACCGGGGAAAGCATCATCTCATTCTCAACCGTCTATCCCGTGCTTTATCTATCTCTTTCATTAGTTCTCTCCTTAGATATCCATCATTAGCGTCTAACCATTTTTTTATTTTTTCGCTCTCTGGCTGGCGATGTTCATCATTATCGTCAAATTGTTTCTCCACCTTTTCATCCAGGTGATAAATTTGTTTCTCCACCTTTTTATCCATTTTAAATATATTATTTTATACTTTCTATGATTTTATATTTTATATAATTTTATATTATATTAACATATTCAAAATCAGTATGTTCTTAAATGGCGAATTCTCACCGAGCAACAAACCCTTGCCGAGTCGCTCAACGTTCCGTCCACTCTTCAGATAGAGACCATTTCCTCTCAGAGAGTTGCCACCTCTAACGGGTTCTAGATACAATCCTTTACCGCTGTCGTCTACGTGGATGCGACACACGGCTCCTCCCTTCTTCAAAAACAGTCCGCTGCCACCCATTAATTTCTCAACTGCCGAACTAGCGAGTCCCGTGAGAGCTCCCACGCCGAGAGTCTTTCCGAGAAAGGGTAGCGCCTTTGCGGCGAAGGGTAATGTTTTTGCGGCTATTCCTGCCAATAGCGGTAGGAAACCACCTTTCATTCTCAAATTGTATCTCAATTGAGCGGGACTCATTCTCATCGTCAACCCTCTTCCATCGCGAATCGCTTTCTCCATCCTTTTGATTTGACTTCTGGTCCAGGCGATCGAATCCTGACCGCCTCTCGTCAGATCTTCGTGAGTGAATTTGAATCTCACCGCCTCGCCTCGAGTTGCTAACGCTCTCTTAAGTTTCTTCCTCTGTCCTGCGGATATCTTCACGTTTTTAACCACGTATTCTGTCATAATTCTGTTTTGTTTTTTTAAAATATATTTACTTCAATTGTTTCTTGTTTAATAATTATATTAAAATAATTTTGTAAAATTAATATTGCGTTTATTTTATTTTTGTTATCTATATATATAATATATTTATTTTTTTTTTTTTTTTGCTTTTATATTTCTCTTATGTGAAATCGTATCGTCACTCTCTCTCCGCGAAGATCTAATAGTTCACCATTTTGATCCGTCAACGTGGTTTTGAGACTATACAACGTGTCCAAAATCACTGGTAGATAAACTAAATTTCGAGGTCGCTCCACGATCTTATAACCCGGCGACACGTTTGGAAAGAAGGAATAGATCGTCGGTTTAGCGCTACCATTCACGTAGCTTCCAGCAATCACGTGTTGACCGTATTTTCAGATGCTGCGTGGCCTCGATACATCTTTCGATCGAATCCCAACATCTTGCCTATAGAATCGTCTGTGTTGAAATCCACACGAAAATTATCTTCTAAATCCAACATCGTCTGTAAGGTATTAGGATTGGGAGCGAGTCTGATCTTGTTGCTTCCCTTTCCATCCGTCTTCATTCGCGTCTGAATGTAATGGTTCAAATCGTCTATGTCGTAACTCCCTTTGGGAATTCGAATCTCCAACCAATCCGTTCCGTCGGAATACTTGAACGAGTTATTCTTTTCGGTGACGTTGGGAAAGGAATAATAAGTCTCCAGATTCACCAAAGCCATCTCGTAAGTTTTCTCTCTATTCAATTCGATGGAAGGTTCGAATTTCATAGCGAATCGAGTCGAATCGCCACTCACCACGATTTGAATGGATTGTTTCGCAGCCGTATTCTCGGCTATCCGTCCTAACAATTCTCCATGTTCGAACATTATATTTAATTTTATTTTTTTATTCAAACTAATTATTTGAAGATTTATTATTTTCTAAATTTTATTTTCACGCTCTATCTTATTATTATTATCATCGGAAACATAAAACTTGTCGAATCCGCACCGATATTTTCCGCGATTAAATTCGCTTGTCAAATCGATCACGACGAAATTGTAAAGTTGTAAAGTCCACCATCCCAAACCCTTTTGCAGAATCTCCTGAATTCCGCAGCGCTCATGTCGTTTGCGACGTGATCGCCGTAGATGTGATTGAGATTCTTGAGATCTTGGCGAAAGAGACATAGAAAATTAGCGTTCTCCCTTATCGTCTGTCTGGGTAATCGAAAATAATTCTGCGACAGGTAGAAACAGTCCACGTTGCTGTGTCGACCCCTAACGTAATACGATTCGCATCGGTTCTGTCTCTCCAAAAGCAGATCGTCGAAAATCATGAGATTCTTATCTTCCGATTTCAGTTCTCTAGGATCCGGAACGTCGCTAGCGTTCTCATAAAATCGACACTCGACGTTCGAAGATGCATTTCTCTTCATCAGCTCCGTCGCCGCGCCGTCCAAAATGGTCGAGCGTGGAGCTCCACTCTTGTCGAATTCCTCCCTACTGTCAAAGATTCTGGCTATGACGTCCTTGGGCAATCTGCGATCCATGCACTCTCGAAGCAATCTGTATTCGGGTTGAAACAAGCTCTTGCCAAACACGAACAATCTGTCGTAATCCAACCAGTCGGGTCGGGACAACAGATTCATCAACAGATTGGTCTTTCCACAATTCGATTTTCCCACTATCAAACCTCTTATGCTCTTGGGAAAGAACTCGTTATTCGACCTCTTGGTCGCGGCGGCGTCGTTCCAAGACATATCATTAATGTTCATCTTTGTTTTATTTTGTTTGTTATTTTAGATTCTTTTGAAACACAAATTTTTTTTATGTTTTTCAAACTCTGTTTTTAATGTTATTATTATTTATTTATATCGCACCGTCGCGAGTTCTGTTCAATCCGGATCCACTCGTCATTTTGGCTAAATCTTGTATGGGCACCACAGCATCCTTAAAATCTTTCCAACTTTTCGGCGTTCGCTCTAACGCAGCTCGCTTCGCCGGCGGACTGATCAACTTGTCGATCAACGCGTCGGCTGCCCTCTTGCCAGCCACAGAAGCTATACTACCACTGGCTTCGGAAGCGGCTTTCTTACCAGCATCCAAAGCCGTCTTCTTACCGCCCTCAAACGCGGTCGATGCGAGTTTTCTACCCGCATTGCTCGTGAACGCTCGCATTATAGAATCGACGATGCCAGAACCGCCTTGAACGTAAGTTCTGACGTATCCCCTGTTCTTTATCACCAACATATTTTATTTTTATGATATTTTTGTTTGTTTTTTTCACTAGTAAATCGTTTTTGCCGTTTAAATACTTTTTATTATTCTAGTGTAAGAATTTACTGTTTTTTTTTTTTTGTTTGTTTGTTTGTTTGTTTCTCTCTACTTATTATATACACATCAATCCTTCAATTCGTTCATCAGCCTTTTATACTGGTTTTTATTCAAAACCTTCTGTCTTAACAATTCATCAGATATAGCAACTATCTGATTATCTAATCCCGTGTTACCAGCCCGTCTGCTCGCCATCAACAAACTCAATCTCTGAGACAGAGCGTCGGAATCGCTCGGAAGAAAAGTGGTTTTCACCCCTTTGCCAGTCACCGATTCGATGAACTTCTTGTTCATATCCCATATGGGTTTCACCACTTTCGTCCACTTGTAACCTCTGTTGGCTTTGGGTCTCGTCTCTCCGGCATCGTTATTTCTCTTGTTTGAACTAGAATGTCGCCGTAATTGTCGAAATCCTGTTCCGTGTAATCTCCAGGCTTGTCGTAAAGGAGCAATCTCCGCAGATCATCAGTTACTTTATATTTATTCGAACCCAAGATCAATTCATCATCATCCATTTCCACTTCGGTATCACCTACAAAAGTTCTACCCTCAGAATCCTTATAAATTCCATATGACTGATCTCTCTTACCGCCATCATCATCGGACGATGCGATGCTACTAGTGGTGATAGTCAAAGCCGTATCATCAGACTCGCTCTCTGTTGGAATTCCCGTGGGAACGTAATCCGGTGTAGATTGAATGGAATACCGATTTCCAAAACTAGGAGGTAACGAACCCATTCTCAAAGAACTCTCCTTTATAGGTCTCAGTTCTTCGACTATCTCCTTCCTGCTTCGCTCTTGACCCTCCGTCACGGGTTTAAATATTTTTGTGGCTTCGCGTTTGAGTTCCATCTCACCAAGACGTCTGCTCCTGTCAGCAGACTGAATGCCCTTCTTAGCACGTTCATACTGGTCTAAAATTAAATCTCGGCGTCTAGGATCCATCTGTAAAAACATCTTTCATTTTAATTGTTTTTATTATTTTCAAAATTAAATGTTTAATTATATTTTTTTATGTTTTAAGTAATAAAAAACTCTTTCCGTCTTAATATAATAATCTGAAAATATTCACATCTCAACTGACTGTGTTAATTGAAGTTTAAAAAATACGTTTAAACAGTACATGACAAACCGGTTTCTAATTTAACGCATTTTGACAGTTGTTTTTACATTTGTCAAAAGATCTTCATTCATTCACACATCCAACAACCATTAACTCAATGTCGAATTAAGAGGGAATCCTTTTGATGACTGTTAAACAGTTTCAACACACAAACGAAAACTGATTTTATCGCTGATAACTTATTCATTACAAAATCTCTCTCCGATTGCTAACATGAATATATTAAAAATTTTACCACTCAAAACCTAATTGAGCGGAAAATGCGTTTTAAACATTCCGATAAGTGTTTTTGACTTTTTCGAACGAACGCTTAACAGTCAATCTCTCTCATCAAGACAAAACACGAATATCTATTACAGATCAACTCCCTTCGAACAAAAAACACTCAAAACTCAATTTCTATCCGTCCCATCAATAGAAAACATCAATGTCTATAATACAGACTATATTCATAATCGACTCTTTTGAACAAAAAACCTCATTCATTCATTACGATAACATGTGTTAGTTTTTTTACTTCAGGAAGACGTGACTGGGTCGCGAATTTCCAACACACCGACAACGACAACATTCTTCGTTCAGATCGAGTTTTACGAGAATCGAGCGATCCGATCGCTCGATTAGCTGAGTTTGGGAATTTTCTCATAGTGGGGAATTCTCCTAATAATGTCATAAATGGGAAAAACCCACCGCCTCAAAACAATTGCGGGTCCTCGACCAATGTACCAAAACAATTGCGGGTTCTGGATCACTGATCTAGAGTCCCCACAACTGTTTTTTGATGATGACCCAGAATCTTTTGCTTTTGCTCGCGTTCGCCAACGATGGATCGATGGTCTGATCTGCGATTGGAACGTTGACAAAAATTACGTACAAGATAGAAGTGAAGATGTACAATTTCACCCTTTTTTTAAGAAACGCGCGTTCACCACGAGTATTTGAACGTTAAAAGTGCGATCTAGGAGTCGCAAAAAAACATGAGGGGGATTCAACATCATGTACATTTTTATGAACAAGCGTGTGATTTAACACTGAATTCCACTTTGGTGAACGCATCGTGTACGTATGTTGTACACGTACATGTACAAGTGATAGTATACTCTCCTTTTCTACCTACTTATGACGTATCTTGTTCCTGGCCGGATAAGCGGCCTCACGGGTTCAAAGTGTTAAACACCACACAAATGGTAAACAAAGTTCAGTTGAAAAGGACTGGAAAACATCAACATCTAAAGAAGGGAACTGCATAATCAGAGGGCGCTACAGACCAGCACAAAATTTAGTGAACTTTGGAGGATGGTCGGGTTTACAAAATATTTATTTTGCACATCTGGGGATGGTGGGTCTCAAATATGGTTGGATACAAAAACGTCAAACCTTCCTGCACATTTTATACGACACCACGCCTATTGCCAACTTCAGTTTTTTTCTCTCCTAAATTCACCTTTTAATCCATTCGCGACAGCTTTTATAAAGTCATTTTCTCGAAAATCAATATATTTGTTTCTTATAAGGGTGTGCAGCATTAGGAATACCGTCACAGTCTGTAAAGTAAATATGTATCCGTGTCGAGCTCCCGGTTCTAAGGGCAGATCACGACGAGTCGAAGACGATGCGTGATCTACCCTTAGAACCCGGAGCGAGACTCGGATACATATTTTGTACATCCACATAATGGTAATAATTATTTTATCTTACAATATATTGGGGATAAGCCAAGAATGTAGACGAATATATAACGAACTATTTATTCGTACGGATGATCAAAAAGAAAACAAATGGAACTCGCGCGAAAGGAACGTGCTTGTATCCGACCCCCTGATACGAACATCTGTAATCTGTATCAGGGGGTCGGATACACGACAATTGCGGAGTTAATACAGACAAAATACATGTTGATTGTAAGATAAATACTGATGTCGAATGTTGCTGTACTCAACCCATTCGCTTTGAGTTGATCTGTCTCCCCATTCATCTAAAATTCCGCCACGTGGAGGTTTATCGGTCTTGACATTACAGTGCCCCATTTAGTATGTCCGAACTGCTGTCACCTCTCCTACAGTATGTATTTATTTTCAGATCATTGTGTCCGTTAACGCTTCACGTATTACGGCTTGCTGACAGCAATTTCAAAAGATCCCCAAAATATATCTAGATTAACTAACAATTTTCATTTTTGGTATAAAAGAAAACTAACTTGATTGTCCTCATTGGAACGATGCAGGGTAAGATGAAGCGTATCCATAATGAAGTTCGGACAATGTGTAACGTATTAACCCTTTACCTCAGGTGAAAAGCAGACAATACTTGCAAACATAATTCTTGAATAACTATTTTTTTTTCTTTTTTTGTCTCAAAAACATAGGTTATGACTCCTCTTTGGAACGCGCTCGACGAGCTCGTTCCAAAGAGGGGTCATAACCTATATTTTTGAGACAAAAAATGAAAAAAATAATGAAAATTAATTGGCGAATGTTGTGAATAGCGCTGGCCGGTTTTGGCCGTTACGTTGGGTAAAGAGTTAATGAAATCGGCCCAGTGAACCAATTCCAAAGATAATGTGGGATCCTATGTACTTGGAATATCAAATGTACTTTAAGTATGGAAAATCCACAATTTTCAGAGGGCGGCTAGTAGGTCATAAAAAGTAGCATCAATTGCCACTTATTAAATCACATATCGTCACGTGGAAGCATATATTTGCAGTCTTTTAGTTGGTTCGAAAAGCGAACCTACGGTTCGTTTCTCAGATCAACTGATACATTCCAGATGAGTGAGTCTGAAAATTTTCATAACGATTCATTTTCTTTGAATGGAAACCTGAAATGTTGTTCAATTGAGACATGATTTGATCGACATTTTGATGGTATTACAATCGGAAATGAAGACTCGTCACTGGCATAGCTTATGAATATGTCCACAAATTATGTTAATATCTTGATGTTTTCTAGGGAATTGTATACATATTGGTTGCAATATCAAAACTTGGGACAGGAAAGAATATCTGTGAATGCAAATGAACGGTCGTCTGCGAGCAAATTTCCACAAAACTGGGTAAATAAACAGCCCATAACAGCGCTGAATTCCAATCGCAGAGCATTTAATAACAACTCCCAGTTGCAAATCGTTAATAGTGCACATGAGAGGGCCGATAACAGACGGCTGAATGACACCATTCCTCAAGGTGAACTTCCCAGGGGTGACACCGCTTATGAGACACTTTATGGAAACAAATGTTGGGGTGTGAATTCAACGTTTTAGTGATAACATGGTTTCCACTTTTTATGATTTAATTGCTGGGATACATTCTCGAACTGTCGAAACATTCTTCCAGAACAATCCCACCATTACACTGCCTTAGCATGTTAAATGCCTAGATTCTAGAGTTAACTTTAAGGTAACTGGGTACCTTTTCATTGCTTCATTTTTGTCAAAACTGGACGAGTAATAATAGTGCCCCCAAATGTATTAAGGAGCGCACGCTAGAGAGGCTAAAAATTTTTATTTAATCTTATTTGTTTTACAAGGATTGGCGAACAAGTTATGCAACTTATATTAACGCCTCTCCTTGGCCCAATGGCGCAGGTGTGTGGGATGACCTTCATAGCGGCAACTTCGTGGCCTAGCTCTTCTCGAATACTACGAAGGGATCTTTAGCCTGCACGGGGTGTGTCTCTCTCGGCATAGAGGACAGCCATTTTACGTCCCCACCCGATGAGATGGTACGCTGTGACAGCATCAACCCCCACAATTGATGCTGACAGAGAGTGTTCGGACACCTCGAGAACTTTCCCCGACCAGGGATCGATCCCGGGACCTCTGGCATGAGAGACCAGCACACTTATCCACTCGGCCACCACTCTTGTGGTGGCCGAGTGGATAAGCGTGTTGGTCTCTCATGCCAGCTAAAATTGTCTGTGCACAAAATTCAAAGTAAGTGATTTTGTAAATTGTGCGTTATTGTCTGCATAGAATAGAATGGAATAGAATAGATTTATTGCAATATTACACCCACATGGGCAGTATGCACAAATACAGTAGACAATGTTAGGCCTACATTTATCATTTAAAACTGACAACAAATATTTCTTACGAATTTTTACGAAAGAGAAAAAACTCACGCACGGCACAGCAGATCACATTGCAAAGGGCAGGATCTGCATTTCCCATGATGTAGAGAAACTTATTATTGTTATTCATACCAAGGAATGTTCGCTCCCCATGTTGTATAAAACCCCACAACTTCTGTCGTGCGACATTATACTTAGGGCATTCCATCACAAAGTGGCGTTCGTCTTCAATCACTTTGTGGTCACAGAATGAACAAGTTCGGTCTTCTAGAGCTACTGGTGGCTGTGCGTGCCTACCCTTTTCTATGGCTAAGGAATGATTACTTATGACATATGACATATGCATGTCTTTTATTCATGTAGGGTTAAAATATTTACTGATTAGCTTCCGTGACAGTAGTTGTTATAACACAACATGCAGTGCTGAAAATAACTCAAGTAATAGTCATAAACATTTACGCCGCACCCCAGGCATGCGTGCATTCTGACCTTAAACACGCATTGGATGTCGACATTAATGAATGGGAACGAAGCGTTGCAGCCAATTCAAGGAACCAATATTTATATAGGCCATTACCACCACGTGAGTTTCCAAGGCGGTGGATTAAAGTCGAGACCTCGTCTCTGGCCATATATCAACGCTAAGGGGTCGATATATGACCCAGAGGTGAGGATGAGACTTCAATAAATCATCTCGGAAGCCCACATATTGGTAATAATCAACTGATCTTGCACTATTCCCCCCTTTCATGACTTCGCACAAGGAAGGGATTAAACAATTTGTTTGCCACATCCCAGACCTACCTGGGCTTCACGCCCAGGTAGGTCTGGAATGTGTCGAAAAAATCATTTGACTTATCCTACTGCTGATAATTTGGGCGCGCAAGAAAAAAGAGTACCTCAGTTGCAAATAAGATGCATCATAGGTGCGCGATGCGCAACAGCCCATTTCCGAAATGAAGCACTACTTTTTTGTGAGGCAATAATGACGAGATTTGATGAAAAATTGATCAAAATTTAAAAAACAAATCTCTGATCGAAATGTTGATTCGGTTTACAAATGGGGATAAAAGTGTCCATATTGTACTTGTTCTTATGACAAGAGATATGATATCCTGGCAGGGGAATATCCGCCTTCAGAAATTAAGGGGTTAATTTTAATAATGCTCATTTGAAACATTCTTATGGATGGTGTATAGAAAATGTCATAGTCTGTGCACATTCCTGAACAGAGTTGCAAGGTTGTTCAGAAGAGTTTGGGCGACCGAGCACAGGTTATGGGATAAAACACTAGCTCCAGTGGTGGACCGCATTCTGGGTTTTGGGGGCACATGTCAATCATCTGCTATGTCGCGAAGCAGCATTCGACCCGTGTAGAGGTGAGTTAGAGCTAAACACGAGAGAGGCGGGTATCCCAGTCTTGTAGGCAGGGTTCCGGGGCCGCGCCGGAGAAAACAGAAAATAGGACATCAGTGTTGTCCACCGTTGTCTGCGTTACATATGACCATGGTGCGTGCTATCGCGGATAATACCGTGTCCCCTGGTCTCCGTGCTTCTGAAAAAAAATGAGTTACAAAAAAATAGGAGGGAAAGGGTCGGCGGCTACGCCGCTGCTGGATATATATTTCTCGTATGTACACTTATTGCGGTTAATCTACGGGTGGGGGATCAAACTCAATATACTGGTTTTAAACTGACGTTACAAAATAGCAAAAGTAGTGTTGAATTTAATTGTAAACTATGCATTAAGTCTTCATCGAAAAGGTAATAATTTCTATCAGCATAAAAAGTAGATATAACTTGAAGACTGATAAGTTGGACATTTCATTCTACAACTCCCTGTGGTTTGGAGAGTGGCACGACGGTCTGATGTGAAGTTATATGTGGGTCCCGAGTTAATTTTGCATACAAGCACAATCTCGGACACATACATACACAACGACAACCACAACCTCCACCCTAAACAATTTTATTTGGTGGTATGAACGGGCACATTTGTGTGGTCATTTTGCCTATTGATGATAAATGTTGACAAAAGATATAGATATAATACCCAGGGGAATTCGCCTTGTTCATGGATGTTGCAACCCCCACCCTCACACAAATTCTTAGTATGATAAAGGAAAATAAAAAATACAGAGACGTCTCAACTCTTTTACTATTCTCAGTTGTTCGTATAAAAGTTGCACGGGTGTCCCAGGTCGAATGTACAGTATGGCCGCCGTGTAGTGATCACTTTCCACGCGTGGGCAATATTTCCACGGACAGAATAATATTAGATTTCAAACACTAATTATAGGAATAATCATAACAAAATTTAATTTATGAAGCACCGGGTTCAACCCGGTACTTCATTAATGAAAATTTTGCTGATGATTACTTTTATTACATGGTAAATGCATACGTGGACTTCACTGTCCACGCGTGAATTGCGATCAGTCCACAATAGCTGTACTGTACTACAACTCGTTCCCTGAGTTCCAATGTGTTCTATGTGCCAGTAGGCACATAGAACACATTGGTTCTCAGGGGTCGAACTCTCCACACACACACAAACATCTACAGACACTCACACACCTCTACACCCTCACGCAGACACTTCCCACGTCCCCGCCAGACTTGCACAGAAATTAATGCATTGTCATCATATTATCGTTAACATGGAAGTGATGTCGAAACCATTTTTTGTGATATTATCAGAGACCGTATCGCTGTGAATGGACTATTTTCAGTAATCGACACAATCACATTCTGGAGAATATTTTTTTATTCTTCTCCCTGTTTCTTTAATGCTACTGGGTTAAGTAAACAGACGCACCTTTACCTCTTTATTACATCGTGGACTATTATACTACAAAGAAACCACATGTTTCTATTTGTCTTCTGTATTCAGGTTAATAGAATCGACTGCATATAACAGGTTCCAAATGTGAGGCGTAGGTGAAATATACGGAGAAAAACTGCAGTTTGTGAGTCAGGGTACTCGCAATTTAACGTTTTCAAGCCCGGTTTGAATTTATTTCTTTATTTCTTTATTTATTTATTTATTTATTTATTTATTTATTTATTTATTATGGTTTAACGACACATTAACAACCAATGTCATATTGTGTCGGTGACAGTTTTACGGGTGGAGGAAGCGGGAGTACCAGGGGGGAACTACCGAGCAACGACGAGCAGCTGCCAGCTCCCCAGCATCGTACATCCGCTTTGCAGCACGGGCAGGGTTAGACTGGTTGAAGACATGAGCACCATGGACGTGCAGTACGCTTTAGTACACGGCGTCATCGTGCCCCCGCGTGGACAATCGTGGTGAAGTGTCTTGCCCAAGGACACAATGCGGAGTCCAAATCGATCACTCAGACGGTCACCCATCCAAGGACTAACCGGGCTCGACGTTGCTCAACATCGGTGATCTGACGAGTACCGGTTACCGCAACGCCTCCTCCCGGTTTGAATAATTGTCTGTGTGGAGAAAAAGAAAGTTGGCAGAAGGTGAACCGCAGACGAAGTTCATCGGGAAGGTGGCCGATGAAGGGTGGGTGGTGGATGTAAACCTGATTTGCCCGACTGTGATGGTTCAAGTCCCGACTGAAAAAAATACTCCAACTACATCATGAAGGCATGCCCTCGTCGAAGGCATGCCTTCATGATGTAGGTGGGATGTGCAGTTTGGATTATAGTTAAAAAGACTTCTTGGAAATGCGTATGTGCATTAATAAAATATTCATATAGTAGTATTTAATAAATACCGCGGTGGCTCAGTGATAGACTGTTGGACTTCTACGCTAGAGGTCCCGAGTTGGATCCCCGCCCGGGACGATCCGCGTTGTGTCCTTGGGCAAGGCTCTTTATCCCGGTTACCTACATGGGGGCTCGATGACGCCGTGTACTAGGGCGTACTGCACGTCGATGGTTCGCATGTCTTCAACCGCTGTAACTCTGCTTGAGTGGAGCTTGAACAGAGTTAGAATGTTGAGGAGCTGGCAGATGCTCGTTGATGCTCGGTGGTTCTCTCCGGGTACTCCGGCTTCCCACCCCCGTAAAACCGTCACGGTCACGATTAGCCATCGTGCATAAGTATGTGACCTTAAACACCAATAAATAAATTTAATAAACACGTACCGTACTCCAAATTGAACATGCGGGGAGCCCAACTACCGAATTGGGTTGCAGAACCGCCCATTTATTTGACAAACGATGTGTACAATACAAGTCCAAGTAAGTACCAAATCTAGTTTCGCATGAAAATTCACGACTACTTGCAACAGCGTATCGATTTCTGAGGCTTCAATCCAGAGGAAAATGACCCGAATGGAAAATTAAATTGGTGGGCACCTCCTACATCCCCCTTTTCTACTTGCCTTCAGCAGGCGACAAGTTGGTAAGAAAGGCTAATCATTTTGTCCAGTCGCGATATTTTTGTCTGGTCTGGAGTATTGGAGATTATTATTATCCCTGCTGGGTGAGGGTGTGAGGTGGGTAACTCTCACCAGAGGGCAAGATTTTGGGGCCAGACACAAGGTCTGGACCAAATATCTTGTCCCGAGGGTGAAATTTCCCAACCTCACACCCACCCCCACCAGGGATAGATTTTCTCCCCCCCCCCCCCCCACCAAAACACTCTGACGTCATCAAAAGTAATCCAGGGGCACGTGCGGCTGCACGGTGAGGAGTTTCCGACCAAGGGACCACTCTAAGTTCCTGTACAGAAACAGCTGACGCGTACAAACACAGTTTCAGCCAATGTAGCTCAGAGTTAACCCTTTACCTAATATGAAAAGCAAATGACACATGCAAAACAAATTCTTGAATAACTATTTTTTTTATTTTTTGTCTCAAAAACATAGGTTATGACCTCTCATTGGAACGAGCTCGAGGAGCTCGTTCCAAAGAGGGGTCATAACCTATGTTTTCGAGACAAAAAATGAAAAAAATAATGAAATTTAATTGGCGATGTTTGTGAATGGCGCTGGCCGTTAAGTTGTGTAAAGGGTTAAACAGTCGCTGTTGACTAAACCTTTTTTGCTGGTGCTTGTTAGGATTTGGAGTAAAATTCAAAATAATATTCTGGTGGAAACTCCACCACCCGAGTGATTCAGTAATAAGTAATATATACAGATGGAGTAATGTGTCTAGAAAACACGTGCATACAGTACAGTCGCCGTGGGCTAGTCGTAATCCACACGTGGGTAGAGATGTCCACGCATGCGTTTACCAGGTAAAAGAAATCATCATCAGCAAAATTTTAATTAATGAAGCACAGGATTGCCTACCCGTGGAAAGCGATCAGTCCACGGCAGTCGTACTATACAGTACTGTGATCAGAAAGCAGTCTTTTTCACTATCAGATCGCGGTCCGATCGCGACACACTAACCTCAGTGGGTCGAGATTTCATAAATAAACCAATGCGAACTGAAGACAACATCAAGGAAAACAAACGGAAATAGCCTCTCAGATTAAATGTTTGCGCATATCGTTTTCGACAGGTGAGATTATATACAGTGCTACGGCGAGGAACGCGGACAGAGAATGTCGTCTGGGTCGCGACCCGGTCGACTTTCTTTATCCGATTTTGTGATGACAGTTCTATAGACGAATATAAATCATAGAAAAACATTTAAGATGTACACACATATTTTAGCTGATGTGCCGTCAGGTGTTACCTGGTGATCCTTCTACAATAACGCTGCTTGTGCGTTTTTAAATAAATCTACAGAGATGGCGATTTGTTGGTTCTACTTGGGTAAGTGTATCGTTTGGTACGAGACCACGGGAGAGCTGGAAAACAAAAAAAGTGATTGGTTAGAGTGAAGACATTCTCGAAATCTGCTTTAGTTTGAGGGTCGTATAACCTTCAGGCGTCTTCAGGCTTATTATTGGTCGGAACTCCGATACTTGTATATCTGTTCAATACCTTCTGTAGCACTATCATGTGCGACCTCTAGGTACGCCTGTTGCAACATATATGCTGACAAAAGTTGAAATACATCCAGCAGCTGTTCAAAATCACTTCAAATCGTCTCTTCACATAGTTGGTGCAACTCTATCAAATATACTGATACTATGAAGTCGACGACTTTCGCAAAACAGATAAGGGACATGATTTTGTGAGTTTATTCATATACAGAATATACCCATAGTAGCTTGGTGTACCAAATGATCACCACGAGTGGTGAAGTGGTGTTAATCGCGAGTCTTCGGCGCGCGGCTAACACCACTTCACCAGGAGTGGTGAACATTTGGTACACCATGCTACTTTGGGTGTATTTTATTTATACCATGATCGTCAGATTATTAAGAGTAGCTATTATTTTTTCTCGATTTTACTGAGCAGCAGCCGTACATACGTGCGAATTTGTTTTTGTTTACATGAGCATCGGTGGGCGGTACTTCTGCTGTCAGTTTTATCTCCGAAATGAAATAGAAAAAGAAATAGGACCTTTTTAATAACATAATAACATACTATTTCGAATTATGGATGCTTTTTTAACATGACTCGGAGACAATGCATGTTTGTAAATGTTTGGTGTTTTATGGGATAAGCTCATTTAAAAATGTAATAAATAATTGCCGCTTCCATTTCACTCTTCGCGAGGAGACGTGCGATAAATTTAGACAAGTCTGCATTCAGGTCAAAGTCACCAAAGGTCATCTTGGATGTAGTTCCACTGTTGGTGTAAAATTTAACTAATGAAATCCCATTGCTGGCGTGTTCACCACGGTTGGTATGTAAAGCTAAAATTTATGTCATAGGCTTGTCATATATAATACAATAGGCAATCATGGTATAAAAATATAAGGACTAACGCGATGGAAAAGGGGGACAGAGGGGTCGAGGCAGGGTATGACACCCCAAAGCCACTCGGATTGCTGTTGATTACAATTAGTCATCTAAATATACAGTCGTCATTAGTGTTGGGAGGAGAGGAGAAGCGTGGGAATAGGGAGGCAGTTGGGAGTACAGGGGTAACCAGGGCCTCCTCGTCCGAGAACCGCGACAAATCAGCGGCTGGCCAATGTGTTATTATATTATTATGTCTGACAATGAATTCCCCGGACAACACAAATAACACACATCTCTAGTTAGTTGATACCCAAAGACTTCCATATAACATGGGAATGCCTTATTTTGTGGCTCTATGGTTTGTATTTACGATATTTAGTTTAGAAGAACAGATTAGTAATAACTTGGTGTCACTTGTATGCAATATTTCAAAGACACTGTCTCTCACCTAAAACATAGTAACTCATGTCCGCCTGTTTCTGTCGAACCACTCGCAGATATAGCTTCCGGCGTTCATACAATAATTATAAGATTGAAGGTAGAGGCGAAGCGAAGGGATTTTTTTAGATGGGGGCCACCCCGTCCTTCCAATATTTCTCCAGTCGGAACATTTTCGTCTGGATTGGAATCTTAAGGGCAATTCATTTGATACAAAATAAACCTGGTACATGTTTTAATCGGGGAATACATTTTAATCCACGAGTAAACTGCAAAAGTACTCTGTATTTACATGCGCTTATCCCCTCACCTAACATGAAAAGCAGACGACACTTACAAAAACAATTCTTGAATAACTAATTTCTTTTCATTGTTTGTCTCAAAAACATAGGTTATGACGCCTCATTGGAACGAGCTTGTTCCAAAGATGGGCCATAACCTATGTTTTTTAGACAAAAAAAATAATGAAAATTAATTGGCGATTTTTGTGAATAGCGCTGGCCGGTTTTGCCGTTGCGTTGTGTAAAGGGCTATACAAAATACGATACTTTTCGATTTGATGCTATTTTCACTATCGAGAGAAATTCACATGGTCGCAAAATTACGATTTAGTCCTGGATTTTTCTCAAATACACCACCTCACTAGCTGGAGTATTTCTAAAACGTTTTAAGATTTTACCTAAAATCCTGGATTAAAATCGTTCACATGGCTGCTAAATTGACCTTGGGTTATTTTTTTAATCTAGGATATGCTAACATCTAGGATTATATTTCGTCATGTGAATGGGGTAATATTAATACGAGGTATAATCCTAGATTTTAGCACATCCTAAATTAAAAAAATAATCCTATGTCAATTTAGCAGCCATGTAAATGATTTTAAGCCAGGATTTTAGGTAAAATACAGGACTAAATTGGAGTTTTGCGACCATGTGAATTTCTCCCGATAGTGAAAATGGCATCAAATCCAAGAAAAATATCGTATTTGTATAAGCGCATGTACATGCAGAGTATTTTGAAATTTACTCCTGGATTAAAATTAATTCCCCGTTCAAAAAATGTACTCGGTTTATTTTTTGTCATGTGAATTGCCTTATTAATTAGATATCGATTCTTTCCTGGTGATAATCATGTACTTCTCTTCTGAGACTAGATTTGAAACTTCGACTTATATCATGCGCAAAATCGGTCATACAAATGGACTGTTGTGGATAACGCTTCGTGTTGTTAGGGGCCCAATATTGCCTTCAGTAAACGAAATTTTGCGTCACTACTGCTTCATGAATATTTTATTTGTCAACGGATGAGGTCTCCAAGGAGTCTCGAGTTTTTAAACGATAATCATGATTGACTAATATTTCAAATACATCATCAGGGCATGCCTTCGGCGAAGGCATGCCTTGATGATGTAGTTGAAATTTTTGATCAGCCACGACTTTAGCCATTACAGCCGAGGCAAATTGGAGTTTCAATTTTTGCGGCTCCCGTGGTCGAAGGATTCTATCTTTAGTGAACTTCCCGCAAGACACAGGACAAATACGCCTGTTTGAAGAGAACTGTGCCGCATATAACGACGAAACCGTTGCTCAGACAGACATCACTGAAAGGGCAAACACAATTCGTAAACAACATTCATATAATTGTATTCAGTGTTACCCATTTCCTGTCAGATTCCACTAATAATCATGTGTGAACAGTTCACTGGGATAATGAGATTGTTCTGAAATACAGAAGCGTCATTAACAGGCCAGATAATCACCTAGTGCCTCACGAACGTCGAAACCACTCAGCGAGATCAACATAACAACAACAACAACAAAACTACATGAAACCAAATAATAATAGCAATTCATAAGGTGGGGATGGGGGTGTGTCTTTTTCATTTTTTGCGACAGAAAGATGCGCAGAACTCCAAATTAGACCGAATTCATGAAACAAGTTCAGAAGAGGTGCCACGAGTTGAGCTTTGAAATTCAACGCTGAAAATATGTTGTTATTTGGGAAAAGGTTAATGAAATGGCTTTGGTTAGATGTAATGGTATACGGTGGAAAATAACGACGCTAGTAACATCGAAAAAATAGGGTGTAGTTGCGTTGTTAACCTTTGAGTGTACAGAAAGCTACAAACAAAATATGAAGCTATCGCGATCTATTCGAAATGTAAAAATATCCGAGTCTCAATTAGAAGATGTTTATCCCAAAAGCAGGAATGTTTTCCTAGAAGACATAATCGGCGACGTGTTGTAGCCGATCCAAGTAATGGCACCGACCAATCACAGAAAGAGTTTAAAATTATGTTGCGAACATTTCAAAGATTTTCAGAAAAAGAAACACAGAGAGTATTTTCATTGTTTACTTTATGATAGGTTGAAATATCACCTTCTCACCTTTTCCCACACATGTGGTGTACTGCTCTTTAGAATTGTGACTCGTAAAATTATGGCTAATCTAAACGACTACAAGCAGGTCACTCACGATACTTGGAACCTTTTCAGCAATTGTTTGTTGCGCCTACCTTAAACATAAAATTTGTCGTTCAAATATAAGGCTTAAAACTTTACTTATTTCTTACTATCATTTTAGCGGGCGTTCTGTAGTATATTAATGGAGTTTAGCGGGACGGAAAAACTCGGTCATTCACGTCATGCAACCGGAAGCGGGTGCCGGACGTTAATGAAAACGAAATTTATTAACAACCCGCTTCCAGTCATAGTAATAATAGTAATAACATGATTTTGTCGGACGTCTCGATTTTTTAACGGCGCTTGAAGGCTGAATAACAGCCCTCTGGCTTATTAACGGCCCTCGACTTCGTCTCGGACTGGTAATAAATCCTCGGGCTGTTATTCATTCCTCTCGGGCCGTTAATAAACCGTAACGGCCTCCAAACCCATGTTATTGTTATATTAATTTCTTTGTCTCAAGCATATATTTATGACACCTCACTGGAGCGAGCCCAACGGGCTCGTTGCAATGAAGGGCCCTTCCGCTATGCTTTAACCCTTTGAGACTATAATTTTTCTGACGTTCAAACGTCACTGGGAATTCAGTTTCATCGACGTTTTAAAAATGCGACGTCAAACGTCGGAAAGTACAATTAATATGAAATAGGCACAACCTAAAAGCGAGCGCAAGTAGTCTCATTCAAGTTCAAGTCAACAAAATCGTTACCGTAATTTCAATGTTCATGTCTTGAGAATGATTATTGATAGGAGCAGTAGCTGAGAACATAATGTGTTGTGGCTTGTGCTCGGAGTCGGACAGGCAACATGACATGGATTCAAAGCCCACACTGCTCCTCTATCGGTCTATAGGCTAGCACCATGTTCAGGATTGGAGCACATGTTCGTCCTATCGGACAAGGACCTAGAAGGTGGTCCCATCACAATTGTGAACAATAATGTATGCACCTTAAAGAATGCTACTGTGGCGATGAAGCTGCAGTTCGGCAAAAAATTACCTGAGCCCCTCTGACTCTCTATTATATATATAGTGTAAATAGTTGCACACTGACAGCTTGTGCTGGTGGGACTCAGGCGAGTGGCTCAAAGGGTCGGTAATGATATTGTATCTCCCTACTCCGAAAAGAAGGTTGCGCAGTAGCATGGATAGTTGAAAAAAAGATAAAGGTAGGTTTCAGAGGCGCCATTCAGTATGGTATACATCTATGAATTAACTTGATTTCAAATTTTGAAATTCAAAATGAACTACCACTGGAGGGATGAGGATGACTTTTACTTGTCTGCTTGGAACATGTATCAGAAATAATTTTGATTCAATTAACTACGAATTGATCAGATAATTATTTTCTTTTACATGGAACTTGTGTAAATTTATCAGATCCATGAATACAATAATGTCTAATTTCGCCAAGAAAAGCCTGAGCATTGCTAGGACAAATCTGGTTTCCGGTTCATACCACATGGAGGTATTAGACACATGACCCAGAGCCCTCTTCCTTGAATAATGCTGTCTAAATAGCCTATGACACATCTCTCCATTCCGTTGTGCAGCAGAACTAACTGAATTGAAAATCGTTGTATTATATGTCCTGGTTAGCTGAATTTTCTGCTTCACCGATTCATATGCCATTCAATTAGCTCTGAATCGATCAGATAGATAATGTTTTTTGACATGGAACTTGTGTAAATTTATCAGATCCATGAATACAATAATGTCTAATTT
This sequence comes from Pictodentalium vernedei, assembly GCA_031216915.1. NCBI lineage: Eukaryota > Metazoa > Mollusca > Scaphopoda > Dentaliida > Dentaliidae > Pictodentalium > Pictodentalium vernedei. The sequence continues at coordinate 713,348,972 of CM062296.1, forward strand.
TGCCAAGAAAAGTCTGAGCATAGCTAGGACAAATCTTGTTCCGGTTCATACCACGTGGAGGTATTTAACACATGAACCAGGGCCCCCTTCCTTGAATAATGCTGTCTAAATTTAACTTGAAAGAAGAGTTTTATTTTGAGAATGAATTATTGCTATTGATGAGTTTTGCAATGGATATGTATGTACACATATATATGTGCATCGATCTGTAATGCAATGTATTGGTATCATAATCAGAAGCTAAGAACCTCCGATCCTCAACCAAAAGTAATTTCAGATATATATATGTGTATACACAGACCACAAAGACCAATATTTGGGTGGAGTAAAAATATGGTGGCTACTGACTACAGGTATCTTGTGCAAGCCTTTCTGTAGGTCAAAGAATATAGATATAAAGACAAAAAGCTTATTCTTGAGAATAAACTACCCATTCAATAAGTATAGCTATGTACATGTATGTACACATATACATGTGCATACGTAATGTAGTGTATTGGTATAATAACCAGAAGCTAAGAACCTCCGATTCTCAACCAAAAGTAATTTCAGATATATATATATATATATATATGTATACACATGCACCAAAGACAAATATTTGGGTGGAGTAAAAAGGTGGCTACTTACTACAGGTATCTTGTGCAAGCCTTCCTGTAAGTGAAAGAATAAACATTGAGACAAAAAGCTTATTCTTGAGAATAAATTGCCCACTGAATATGTATAGCAATGTGCATGTATGTACACATATATGTGTATCTGTAATGTAGTGTTTTGGTATCATAACCAGAAGCTAAGAACCTCCAATTCTCAACCAAAAGTAATTTCAGATATATATGGGTACACACATGCCCTAAAGACCAATATTTGGGTGGAGTAAAATATGTTGGCTACTAGTACTGACTGTAAAAGCCTTTCTGTGAGTCAAACAATAAACATGCAAGACAGAAAGCTTTTTTCTAGAATAAATTACCCACTCAATAAGTATAGCTATGTCCACACATATGTGTGCATCTGTAATGCAGTGTATTGGTATCATAACCAGAAGCTGAGAACCTCCGATCCTTAACCAAAAGTAATATCATATTCCTATTTTTATATGTGTGCATACACATGCAACAAAGACCAATATTTGGATAGAGTAAATGAAAGTAAACTACAGACTACAGCTGTCTCGTGCAAGCCTTTCTGTAAGTCAAAGAATATAGATTAAGACAAAAACCTTATTCTTGAGAATAAATTACCCACTCATTAAGAATAGACACATATATATGTCCATTTGTAATGCTATGTGCATGTGTATACACATATAGGTGTATCTGTAATGTAGTGTATTGGTATCAACCAGAAGCTAAGAACCTCCGATCTTCAACCAAAAATAATTTTATATATATATATATATATATATATATATATATATATATATATATATATATATATATATATATATATATATATATATATATATACTTCATCAAATATTTTATATAACTTCGTCAAATTGCCGTCATGCTCGGAAGTTTACTTCCTTCTAAGCGGCTTTCATTTTTGACTAATACTTATTCCGTTACGTTAAGTACCGTACCAATGTGTATCGCGTCATAGGAACGTAAAATTTAGCGTCACGCTGATCCTAATTGTTGAATGGGAAGTATAAAATCAAGAACCCGTCTATAAAATCGCCGATGCATATCTTCCTTGGGTGGCAACAAGTAAAGATATGTTCCGCATTACACGTTTTTCACTGTTTTTAATTGTAAATTATGGACAAACAAGACCGTATCATATCTTCCTTAGGTGGTAACGAGTGGAGATATATTCCGCGTTATTGCGCGCATTTTTTGTTCTCAGCCTAAGAATTAGAAGCATTCAATCATTTATCTCAACCTCGCCCTGGTAACAGAGGCAGAAGCGAGTTCGCAGGCAGTATTCACACATTCAACCATTCCTTGACCCGAATTGTTCAAACGCGTTGTTCTCCATATTCAAGTGTATTGCTTGTAAACCACCGTATCATATCTCCCTTGGGTGGTAAAGATATGTTCCCCGTTTCATGTTGTTCCCCGTATCCGAGTCTATTACGCGCAAAATAACTGTATCATATCTTCCTTGGGTGGCAACAAGTAAAGATATGTTCCGCGCTTCACTTTGCTTTTTGTATTCAAGTGTAAATTATGAAAAAATACCGTATATCTTCCTTGGGTGGCAACAAGTAAAGATATGTTCCGCGTTATTACGTAAAAAACAAATATGAATTAGACACTATTTCTAAAACCTCGCCCTGGTAACATAGGCAGAGGCAAGTAAGTTCGTATACCGTATTCACACATCCAACCACTCCTTGGCCCGAATCATTCAATCATTTAAAAGCGCGCCTCCATATCTCCGCCCCAGTACCCAACCCGCGTCAATCAGACATCAATACCGCTGATGGAAAATATAATTTTTTTATACCCTCCTTGAGTAGTAATAACCCCCCTCCCCCCCCCCCCCCGGACGATCCTTCCAGGGTGTGTAAATGTCTTGTCCCCACCCACTATTGCAGCATATATATGCCCTCCACCACTGATCTAAGGGCAATCCCTCCTATAATGTCTACACCGACAATCGTTGGCTAGGGTTCCATACTCCCCCCCCCCCCCCCCACACCACATACACATGATGTACGCACTGACATATACCAAATGATCATAATCTCACAACATATACACGCTATGTTCAACACCAATGCGTGTTTAGGTGTAATTGCTCTGTACACTAATTTATATCCCCCGCCCCCCCTGCCCCCCCCCCCCCCCCCCCCGTTCAGCAAGTTTATAAATGAGAATATTTGGAATTATTCTTGTCTATTGAGCCCATTGGGTTCTAGTGTTTGAAGTTTGTTAATCCAAAATGCTTCACGACCCCTCCTGTAAGCTGTATTTTGTTTATTAATTTGTTCAATCCCAATAATCCTAAAATTGTTTATACCATGGTTTTTCGTCAGGAAATGATGTGGTATCGGTTCATCCATAACCTCAAGTTTTATTCTACTCAGGTGGTTTTGCATTCTCTCATACAATTTTGTCCCCGTCTCTCCCACGTACACAACTTCATTGCACTTGTCGCAGAAAATCCCATATATCACATTCCTGGACATGCAGGTGATTTTTTTTCCTATGTGGTAGGCCGTCCCGTTCTTGTCTGCGAATTGTTTTGTTTGGAGCATAAACCCACAGATTGCACATTTTCTCTCGCATCTATCAGATCCCGTCCCTTGATTGTTGAACATTTTATTATGCTTGCTGTGGACTATGATATCTCCCAAATTTTTCAATCTTTTGTACGAAATCAGGGGAGATTTTTCGAATGCCAACTTCATGCGTTTTGAGCGGTGTAAAATGGGCATTCGCTCCCGCGTTATTTTCCCGATGTCGGGGAGGCGCCGCGAGTAGGTGACCACAAACGGGACTCTTTCGCCGGTTGATTTGTTGGATCGTTTTTCAAGTAACTGTTTGCGCTGGATTTGATCGACCTTTTCTAGTTGTTCGCTTACAAACTTTTCATCGTAACCTCTGGCATGCAGGTGTTGTTTTATATCATTTTTGTGGCATTCATATTCAGCATTATCGGAACAAATTCTTTTTACTCTTGAAGCTATTCCATATGGTATCGCTCTTTTAGTGTTGATTGGGTGATCTGACTTTGCGTGTAGGTATTGATGCGTGTCCGTGGGTTTTGTATATAAACCGGTTTTAAGAAATCCGTCTTCAATTTTGACTATCGTGTCTAAGAATTCTATCTCATTTTCAGACCACCTTAAATCAACCTGTATTCTTGGATGTATCGTATTTGCCAAAGAATGATATTGTTTCAGAGACTCCAACCCATGCGTCCATACTCCCCAGATATCATCAACGTACCGTACCTGTTCAAGGGGTTGTAACTTCGATGCTTTTGACAGTTTCTCTTCCCATTCACCCATATATGTGCACGCATAATTCATCCCTAATCGCGAGCCTATTGCAACGCCGTCAGTTTGTAAATAATGTCTTCCTTTAAATGAAAAATTGTTGTTGTCCAAAACAGTTTCTATTAGTTTAAGACCTATCTCTGTTGGGAATAATTTTCCTTTAGAGTTTTCTAGTGCTTTTTTACATGCTAATATACCTTCATTACGTGGGACGCTTGGATATAGTTTCTTGACGTCCATACAGTACATTATGCTGTTTTCAGGGAGTGGTTGGGGTATACTGTCTAGTCTGTTCAAGAAATGTGTGGTGTCGCGTATGTAGGATGGTAATGACTCGACGTGTTGTTTTAATTCAGACTCCATCACTTCTGCTATTTTCTCTGTTGGGTGGTTTATTCCCGAAATTATTGTTCTTAAAGGGGCTTCATTTTTATGCATTTTGGGGTTACCTTTTACTCTACCAGCCTGTGGCTGCTTAGGTATCATGTACGCTAATACTTTTTTGTCTATCAGTTTGTTTTTTTCTAGTTTTTTGAGTTGGCTTTTAATCCTGTTTGTTATTTTCTCTGTCAGATTTACAGGTACTTCTTTGTATGTTGTTTGGTCCCCCAATTCCATCAAGATCTCATTTTCATATTTACTTGCATCCAAAACGGTTATTCCAGACCCTTTATCGGCTGGTCGCACGACTATTGTATTATCATTTAACAACTCCTTCAGAGCCTTCTCTTCCATTTTTGTTATGTTGTTTCGCACGCGTTTTTTTATGCCCTTCAAAATATCTTCCCGTACTATCTCTAAATAAAGGTCAAGGTGCTTATCTCTACCTTCTTTAGGGGTCCACGGGTTACTCTCTTTAAATTTATCATTAATATATTGCTGTTTATTGTCTAGGAAATACTCACATAGTCGCATTCTTCGCTCCCATTCTTTTATCTCAACGATAAGGTTCGCTATATCCAAAGTTCTTTCCGTTGGGACAAACTTGAGACCCCTTTTAAGTAATGTTCTTTGGTGTTTTGTGAGTTTCTTACCGGATAAATTAAACACGTTATTTTGCCGATTAATTTTAGTTTCGTTGTGCAGAATTTTACTCTTTATATCTACATACATGTTATTTTGATCATCGCTCATATTCTTAACTTCTACAGATTCATCCTTTATGGAGGGTTTCTCAGACTTTTTGTCGGTAATTTGTTTTGTATAACCCCGGGGATTCACAGATTCGTCCTTCTTGGAGGGTTTCTTAGACTTTTTGTCGGTAATTTTTTTGGAATAACCCCGGGGATTCAGTTTTGTTTCATCCCTACGGAACGCGGAAATATTTTGTGACTGCAAGTATTTGTATTTGATTGTTTTAGGCCCATTTGTCTTTTTCATACTTCCAATCATTTGTGCAACCTGAAAATGAGAATCATTCAAAAAGAGATAGAAATTTAATTCATTTGTACTCACCGGTTTTTCAGGTTCGAATCGCACCCACCTGTAATTTTGACCATACTTACAATATACATGGATCCCTATTCCCAGCATATTCACCAAACCTATTATATCCTCATCTGTTGCCCAGCTCTCAATACTACCATTCGTTTTTGATCTGTTTCTAATGAATCCTGATACTGGCCCATCTATATATTTAGACATTATTTTCGCGTGATGTTCCACATACTCCATTACTCGTTTCCGTATTACATGATGATATTCCTCATCGCCTGTACAGATTTTGCTGATGCATCTATAAAAACAATTTCCATCAGCTCTAACATTTTGCAATCCAAACCCTTGCCTTCTCAGTTCAATGTTGTGTGTTGCGATATCAGTGTGGCTGGGAAGTTTCTTCTGTAATTTTATTCCTAATACTTTTAACACATTATTTATTTCCAACAGCGATACATTCTTTCCAGGTAGGTCGGTACCGTCTGAATCACCCAGTCCCGCTATCTTCTTATCTTTTGTTCTTTCAGTAAGGACTTGGATTTTATCACCATGGTTCTTTATTATCTTCAGAATTGCCTCTTTATCCGAGATGTTGAAACGGGAATTTATCGAATTTTCTAACTTCGCGAACTCATCCCTCAGAAGACCCAACTGTTCCTCGAATTCTAATCGCGTAATATCTACCAGTCTCTCTGATGTTTCATTTAAAAGGTTTTCATATTCCGATTTTCGTCTTCCACTGACATCCGATGTCATATTCCATTTCACTTTGAATCCTCGCGGTATTATATTTTCTTCCTGGCATTTTCTAAGAAATTTTATGTGTGATTCGCGTTTGTTTATTTTTTCAATTAGTTTCCGTCCCACATTGCAGACCGTCTTCCCTTTTCGCGATAATTCCTGAAAATCCGATTTTATACGTTCCTTTCGCGCATTACTTGGTACGACATCTTTCCTTGGAATTCTTTTAGTCGGCATAAACATACACTTCATCAAATATTTTATATAACTTCGTCAAATTGCCGTCATGCTCGGAAGTTTACTTCCTTCTAAGCGGCTTTCATTTTTGACTAATACTTATTCCGTTACGTTAAGTACCGTACCAATGTGTATCGCGTCATAGGAACGTAAAATTTAGCGTCACGCTGATCCTAATTGTTGAATGGGAAGTATAAAATCAAGAACCCGTCTATAAAATCGCCGATGCATATCTTCCTTGGGTGGCAACAAGTAAAGATATGTTCCGCATTACACGTTTTTCACTGTTTTTAATTGTAAATTATGGACAAACAAGACCGTATCATATCTTCCTTAGGTGGTAACGAGTGGAGATATATTCCGCGTTATTGCGCGCATTTTTTGTTCTCAGCCTAAGAATTAGAAGCATTCAATCATTTATCTCAACCTCGCCCTGGTAACAGAGGCAGAAGCGAGTTCGCAGGCAGTATTCACACATTCAACCATTCCTTGACCCGAATTGTTCAAACGCGTTGTTCTCCATATTCAAGTGTATTGCTTGTAAACCACCGTATCATATCTCCCTTGGGTGGTAAAGATATGTTCCCCGTTTCATGTTGTTCCCCGTATCCGAGTCTATTACGCGCAAAATAACTGTATCATATCTTCCTTGGGTGGCAACAAGTAAAGATATGTTCCGCGCTTCACTTTGCTTTTTGTATTCAAGTGTAAATTATGAAAAAATACCGTATATCTTCCTTGGGTGGCAACAAGTAAAGATATGTTCCGCGTTATTACGTAAAAAACAAATATGAATTAGACACTATTTCTAAAACCTCGCCCTGGTAACATAGGCAGAGGCAAGTAAGTTCGTATACCGTATTCACACATCCAACCACTCCTTGGCCCGAATCATTCAATCATTTAAAAGCGCGCCTCCATATCTCCGCCCCAGTACCCAACCCGCGTCAATCAGACATCAATACCGCTGATGGAAAATATAATTTTTTTATACCCTCCTTGCGTAGTAATAACCCCCCTCCCCCCCCCCCCCCCGGACGATCCTTCCAGGGTGTGTAAATGTCTTGTCCCCACCCACTATTGCAGCATATATATGCCCTCCACCACTGATCTAAGGGCAATCCCTCCTATAATGTCTACACCGACAATCGTTGGCTAGGGTTCCATACTCCCCCCCCCCCCCCCCCACACCACATACACATGATGTACGCACTGACATATACCAAATGATCATAATCTCACAACATATACACGCTATGTTCAACACCAATGCGTGTTTAGGTGTAATTGCTCTGTACACTAATTTATATCCCCCGCCCCCCCCTGCCCCCCCCCCCCCCCGTTCAGCAAGTTTATAAATGAGAATATTTGGAATTATTCTTGTCTATTGAGCCCATTGGGTTCTAGTGTTTGAAGTTTGTTAATCCAAAATGCTTCACGACCCCTCCTGTAAGCTGTATTTTGTTTATTAATTTGTTCAATCCCAATAATCCTAAAATTGTTTATACCATGGTTTTTCGTCAGGAAATGATGTGGTATCGGTTCATCCATAACCTCAAGTTTTATTCTACTCAGGTGGTTTTGCATTCTCTCATACAATTTTGTCCCCGTCTCTCCCACGTACACAACTTCATTGCACTTGTCGCAGAAAATCCCATATATCACATTCCTGGACATGCAGGTGATTTTTTTTCCTATGTGGTAGGCCGTCCCGTTCTTGTCTGCGAATTGTTTTGTTTGGAGCATAAACCCACAGATTGCACATTTTCTCTCGCATCTATCAGATCCCGTCCCTTGATTGTTGAACATTTTATTATGCTTGCTGTGGACTATGATATCTCCCAAATTTTTCAATCTTTTGTACGAAATCAGGGGAGGTTTTTCGAATGCCAACTTCATGCGTTTTGAGCGGTGTAAAATGGGCATTCGCTCCCGCGTCATTTTCCCGATGTCGGGGAGGCGCCGCGAGTAGGTGACCACAAACGGGACTCTTTCGCCGGTTGATTTGTTGGATCGTTTTTCAAGTAACTGTTTGCGCTGGATTTGATCGACCTTTTCTAGTTGTTCGCTTACAAACTTTTCATCGTAACCTCTGGCATGCAGGTGTTGTTTTATATCATTTTTGTGGCATTCATATTCAGCATTATCGGAACAAATTCTTTTTACTCTTGAAGCTATTCCATATGGTATCGCTCTTTTAGTGTTGATTGGGTGATCTGACTTTGCGTGTAGGTATTGATGCGTGTCCGTGGGTTTTGTATATAAACCGGTTTTAAGAAATCCGTCTTCAATTTTGACTATCGTGTCTAAGAATTCTATCTCATTTTCAGACCACCTTAAATCAACCTGTATTCTTGGATGTATCGTATTTGCCAAAGAATGATATTGTTTCAGAGACTCCAACCCATGCGTCCATACTCCCCAGGGGAGTACTGGGGAGTATGGACGCATGGGTTGGAGTCTCTGAAACAATATCATTCTTTGGCAAATACGATACATCCAAGAATACAGGTTGATTTAAGGTGGTCTGAAAATGAGATAGAATTCTTAGACACGATAGTCAAAATTGAAGACGGATTTCTTAAAACCGGTTTATATACAAAACCCACGGACACGCATCAATACCTACACGCAAAGTCAGATCACCCAATCAACACTAAAAGAGCGATACCATATGGAATAGCTTCAAGAGTAAAAAGAATTTGTTCCGATAATGCTGAATATGAATGCCACAAAAATGATATAAAACAACACCTGCATGCCAGAGGTTACGATGAAAAGTTTGTAAGCGAACAACTAGAAAAGGTCGATCAAATCCAGCGCAAACAGTTACTTGAAAAACGATCCAACAAATCAACCGGCGAAAGAGTCCCGTTTGTGGTCACCTACTCGCGGCGCCTCCCCGACATCGGGAAAATAACGCGGGAGCGAATGCCCATTTTACACCGCTCAAAACGCATGAAGTTGGCATTCGAAAAACCTCCCCTGATTTCGTACAAAAGATTGAAAAATTTGGGAGATATCATAGTCCACAGCAAGCATAATAAAATGTTCAACAATCAAGGGACGGGATCTGATAGATGCGAGAGAAAATGTGCAATCTGTGGGTTTATGCTCCAAACAAAACAATTCGCAGACAAGAACGGGACGGCCTACCACATAGGAAAAAAAATCACCTGCATGTCCAGGAATGTGATATATGGGATTTTCTGCGACAAGTGCAATGAAGTTGTGTACGTGGGAGAGACGGGGACAAAATTGTATGAGAGAATGCAAAACCACCTGAGTAGAATAAAACTTGAGGTTATGGATGAACCGATACCACATCATTTCCTGACGAAAAACCATGGTATAAACAATTTTAGGATTATTGGGATTGAACAAATTAATAAACAAAATACAGCTTACAGGAGGGGTCGTGAAGCATTTTGGATTAACAAACTTCAAACACTAGAACCCAATGGGCTCAATAGACAAGAATAATTCCAAATATTCTCATTTATAAACTTGCTGAACGGGGGGGGGGGGGGGGGGGCAGGGGGGGGCGGGGGATATAAATTAGTGTACAGAGCAATTACACCTAAACACGCATTGGTGTTGAACATAGCGTGTATATGTTGTGAGATTATGATCATTTGGTATATGTCAGTGCGTACATCATGTGTATGTGGTGTGGGGGGGGGGGGGGAGTATGGAACCCTAGCCAACGATTGTCGGTGTAGACATTATAGGAGGGATTGCCCTTAGATCAGTGGTGGAGGGCATATATATGCTGCAATAGTGGGTGGGGACAAGACATTTACACACCCTGGAAGGATCGTCCGGGGGGGGGGGAGGGGGGTTATTACTACGCAAGGAGGGTATAAAAAAATTATATTTTCCATCAGCGGTATTGATGTCTGATTGACGCGGGTTGGGTACTGGGGCGGAGATATGGAGGCGCGCTTTTAAATGATTGAATGATTCGGGCCAAGGAGTGGTTGGATGTGTGAATACGGTATACGAACTTACTTGCCTCTGCCTATGTTACCAGGGCGAGGTTTTAGAAATAGTGTCTAATTCATATTTGTTTTTTACGTAATAACGCGGAACATATCTTTACTTGTTGCCACCCAAGGAAGATATACGGTATTTTTTCATAATTTACACTTGAATACAAAAAGCAAAGTGAAGCGCGGAACATATCTTTACTTGTTGCCACCCAAGGAAGATATGATACAGTTATTTTGCGCGTAATAGACTCGGATACGGGGAACAACATGAAACGGGGAACATATCTTTACCACCCAAGGGAGATATGATACGGTGGTTTACAAGCAATACACTTGAATATGGAGAACAACGCGTTTGAACAATTCGGGTCAAGGAATGGTTGAATGTGTGAATACTGCCTGCGAACTCGCTTCTGCCTCTGTTACCAGGGCGAGGTTGAGATAAATGATTGAATGCTTCTAATTCTTAGGCTGAGAACAAAAAATGCGCGCAATAACGCGGAATATATCTCCACTCGTTACCACCTAAGGAAGATATGATACGGTCTTGTTTGTCCATAATTTACAATTAAAAACAGTGAAAAACGTGTAATGCGGAACATATCTTTACTTGTTGCCACCCAAGGAAGATATGCATCGGCGATTTTATAGACGGGTTCTTGATTTTATACTTCCCATTCAACAATTAGGATCAGCGTGACGCTAAATTTTACGTTCCTATGACGCGATACACATTGGTACGGTACTTAACGTAACGGAATAAGTATTAGTCAAAAATGAAAGCCGCTTAGAAGGAAGTAAACTTCCGAGCATGACGGCAATTTGACGAAGTTATATAAAATATTTGATGAAGTGTATGTTTATGCCGACTAAAAGAATTCCAAGGAAAGATGTCGTACCAAGTAATGCGCGAAAGGAACGTATAAAATCGGATTTTCAGGAATTATCGCGAAAAGGGAAGACGGTCTGCAATGTGGGACGGAAACTAATTGAAAAAATAAACAAACGCGAATCACACATAAAATTTCTTAGAAAATGCCAGGAAGAAAATATAATACCGCGAGGATTCAAAGTGAAATGGAATATGACATCGGATGTCAGTGGAAGACGAAAATCGGAATATGAAAACCTTTTAAATGAAACATCAGAGAGACTGGTAGATATTACGCGATTAGAATTCGAGGAACAGTTGGGTCTTCTGAGGGATGAGTTCGCGAAGTTAGAAAATTCGATAAATTCCCGTTTCAACATCTCGGATAAAGAGGCAATTCTGAAGATAATAAAGAACCATGGTGATAAAATCCAAGTCCTTACTGAAAGAACAAAAGATAAGAAGATAGCGGGACTGGGTGATTCAGACGGTACCGACCTACCTGGAAAGAATGTATCGCTGTTGGAAATAAATAATGTGTTAAAAGTATTAGGAATAAAATTACAGAAGAAACTTCCCAGCCACACTGATATCGCAACACACAACATTGAACTGAGAAGGCAAGGGTTTGGATTGCAAAATGTTAGAGCTGATGGAAATTGTTTTTATAGATGCATCAGCAAAATCTGTACAGGCGATGAGGAATATCATCATGTAATACGGAAACGAGTAATGGAGTATGTGGAACATCACGCGAAAATAATGTCTAAATATATAGATGGGCCAGTATCAGGATTCATTAGAAACAGATCAAAAACGAATGGTAGTATTGAGAGCTGGGCAACAGATGAGGATATAATAGGTTTGGTGAATATGCTGGGAATAGGGATCCATGTATATTGTAAGTATGGTCAAAATTACAGGTGGGTGCGATTCGAACCTGAAAAACCGGTGAGTACAAATGAATTAAATTTCTATCTCTTTTTGAATGATTCTCATTTTCAGGTTGCACAAATGATTGGAAGTATGAAAAAGACAAATGGGCCTAAAACAATCAAATACAAATACTTGCAGTCACAAAATATTTCCGCGTTCCGTAGGGATGAAACAAAACTGAATCCCCGGGGTTATTCCAAAAAAATTACCGACAAAAAGTCTAAGAAACCCTCCAAGAAGGACGAATCTGTGAATCCCCGGGGTTATACAAAACAAATTACCGACAAAAAGTCTGAGAAACCCTCCATAAAGGATGAATCTGTAGAAGTTAAGAATATGAGCGATGATCAAAATAACATGTATGTAGATATAAAGAGTAAAATTCTGCACAACGAAACTAAAATTAATCGGCAAAATAACGTGTTTAATTTATCCGGTAAGAAACTCACAAAACACCAAAGAACATTACTTAAAAGGGGTCTCAAGTTTGTCCCAACGGAAAGAACTTTGGATATAGCGAACCTTATCGTTGAGATAAAAGAATGGGAGCGAAGAATGCGACTATGTGAGTATTTCCTAGACAATAAACAGCAATATATTAATGATAAATTTAAAGAGAGTAACCCGTGGACCCCTAAAGAAGGTAGAGATAAGCACCTTGACCTTTATTTAGAGATAGTACGGGAAGATATTTTGAAGGGCATAAAAAAACGCGTGCGAAACAACATAACAAAAATGGAAGAGAAGGCTCTGAAGGAGTTGTTAAATGATAATACAATAGTCGTGCGACCAGCCGATAAAGGGTCTGGAATAACCGTTTTGGATGCAAGTAAATATGAAAATGAGATCTTGATGGAATTGGGGGACCAAACAACATACAAAGAAGTACCTGTAAATCTGACAGAGAAAATAACAAACAGGATTAAAAGCCAACTCAAAAAACTAGAAAAAAACAAACTGATAGACAAAAAAGTATTAGCGTACATGATACCTAAGCAGCCACAGGCTGGTAGAGTAAAAGGTAACCCCAAAATGCATAAAAATGAAGCCCCTTTAAGAACAATAATTTCGGGAATAAACCACCCAACAGAGAAAATAGCAGAAGTGATGGAGTCTGAATTAAAACAACACGTCGAGTCATTACCATCCTACATACGCGACACCACACATTTCTTGAACAGACTAGACAGTATACCCCAACCACTCCCTGAAAACAGCATAATGTACTGTATGGACGTCAAGAAACTATATCCAAGCGTCCCACGTAATGAAGGTATATTAGCATGTAAAAAAGCACTAGAAAACTCTAAAGGAAAATTATTCCCAACAGAGATAGGTCTTAAACTAATAGAAACTGTTTTGGACAACAACAATTTTTCATTTAAAGGAAGACATTATTTACAAACTGACGGCGTTGCAATAGGCTCGCGATTAGGGATGAATTATGCGTGCACATATATGGGTGAATGGGAAGAGAAACTGTCAAAAGCATCGAAGTTACAACCCCTTGAACAGGTACGGTACGTTGATGATATCTGGGGAGTATGGACGCATGGGTTGGAGTCTCTGAAACAATATCATTCTTTGGCAAATACGATACATCCAAGAATACAGGTTGATTTAAGGTGGTCTGAAAATGAGATAGAATTCTTAGACACGATAGTCAAAATTGAAGACGGATTTCTTAAAACCGGTTTATATACAAAACCCACGGACACGCATCAATACCTACACGCAAAGTCAGATCACCCAATCAACACTAAAAGAGCGATACCATATGGAATAGCTTCAAGAGTAAAAAGAATTTGTTCCGATAATGCTGAATATGAATGCCACAAAAATGATATAAAACAACACCTGCATGCCAGAGGTTACGATGAAAAGTTTGTAAGCGAACAACTAGAAAAGGTCGATCAAATCCAGCGCAAACAGTTACTTGAAAAACGATCCAACAAATCAACCGGCGAAAGAGTCCCGTTTGTGGTCACCTACTCGCGGCGCCTCCCCGACATCGGGAAAATAACGCGGGAGCGAATGCCCATTTTACACCGCTCAAAACGCATGAAGTTGGCATTCGAAAAATCTCCCCTGATTTCGTACAAAAGATTGAAAAATTTGGGAGATATCATAGTCCACAGCAAGCATAATAAAATGTTCAACAATCAAGGGACGGGATCTGATAGATGCGAGAGAAAATGTGCAATCTGTGGGTTTATGCTCCAAACAAAACAATTCGCAGACAAGAACGGGACGGCCTACCACATAGGAAAAAAAATCACCTGCATGTCCAGGAATGTGATATATGGGATTTTCTGCGACAAGTGCAATGAAGTTGTGTACGTGGGAGAGACGGGGACAAAATTGTATGAGAGAATGCAAAACCACCTGAGTAGAATAAAACTTGAGGTTATGGATGAACCGATACCACATCATTTCCTGACGAAAAACCATGGTATAAACAATTTTAGGATTATTGGGATTGAACAAATTAATAAACAAAATACAGCTTACAGGAGGGGTCGTGAAGCATTTTGGATTAACAAACTTCAAACACTAGAACCCAATGGGCTCAATAGACAAGAATAATTCCAAATATTCTCATTTATAAACTTGCTGAACGGGGGGGGGGGGGGGGGGGGGGGCAGGGGGGGCGGGGGATATAAATTAGTGTACAGAGCAATTACACCTAAACACGCATTGGTGTTGAACATAGCGTGTATATGTTGTGAGATTATGATCATTTGGTATATGTCAGTGCGTACATCATGTGTATGTGGTGTGGGGGGGGGGGGGGGAGTATGGAACCCTAGCCAACGATTGTCGGTGTAGACATTATAGGAGGGATTGCCCTTAGATCAGTGGTGGAGGGCATATATATGCTGCAATAGTGGGTGGGGACAAGACATTTACACACCCTGGAAGGATCGTCCGGGGGGGGGGGGGGGGGAGGGGGGTTATTACTACGCAAGGAGGGTATAAAAAAATTATATTTTCCATCAGCGGTATTGATGTCTGATTGACGCGGGTTGGGTACTGGGGCGGAGATATGGAGGCGCGCTTTTAAATGATTGAATGATTCGGGCCAAGGAGTGGTTGGATGTGTGAATACGGTATACGAACTTACTTGCCTCTGCCTATGTTACCAGGGCGAGGTTTTAGAAATAGTGTCTAATTCATATTTGTTTTTTACGTAATAACGCGGAACATATCTTTACTTGTTGCCACCCAAGGAAGATATACGGTATTTTTTCATAATTTACACTTGAATACAAAAAGCAAAGTGAAGCGCGGAACATATCTTTACTTGTTGCCACCCAAGGAAGATATGATACAGTTATTTTGCGCGTAATAGACTCGGATACGGGGAACAACATGAAACGGGGAACATATCTTTACCACCCAAGGGAGATATGATACGGTGGTTTACAAGCAATACACTTGAATATGGAGAACAACGCGTTTGAACAATTCGGGTCAAGGAATGGTTGAATGTGTGAATACTGCCTGCGAACTCGCTTCTGCCTCTGTTACCAGGGCGAGGTTGAGATAAATGATTGAATGCTTCTAATTCTTAGGCTGAGAACAAAAAATGCGCGCAATAACGCGGAATATATCTCCACTCGTTACCACCTAAGGAAGATATGATACGGTCTTGTTTGTCCATAATTTACAATTAAAAACAGTGAAAAACGTGTAATGCGGAACATATCTTTACTTGTTGCCACCCAAGGAAGATATGCATCGGCGATTTTATAGACGGGTTCTTGATTTTATACTTCCCATTCAACAATTAGGATCAGCGTGACGCTAAATTTTACGTTCCTATGACGCGATACACATTGGTACGGTACTTAACGTAACGGAATAAGTATTAGTCAAAAATGAAAGCCGCTTAGAAGGAAGTAAACTTCCGAGCATGACGGCAATTTGACGAAGTTATATATATATATATATATATATATGGGTAGAGTAAAATATGGTGGCTGCTGACTACAGGTATCTTGTGCAAGCCTTCCTGTAAGTCAAAGATAATAGATCAACTGGTTGAGTGCAGGGTGCCACCATGATGGCTCTACTGAAAAGTGCTGAAAGCCAGTCTGGTTCTGTACACTGCATGCAGTTAGCTTGCAGATTGCTCAGTTGTAGACAAAAAATGTTAACACAAAATTGTTTTCTTACAATTCATAGGAGAGTGCCAACACAGACCCTCCAATAAATTGTAACAAAACAATTGTTTGGAACAACATCATGCTATACTGAGGCTCCCTTTGCGGGTAGTATAGTGTCTTTGAAAAAATTGCACAGATTGCTTTCTGAAAAATAGTTTAGCACTCAGACAAAAGCTTATTTTTGAGAATAAATTTCCACTTAATAAGTATAGGGAGGTACATGTTTGTACACATATATATGTGCAGCTGTAATGCAGTGTATTGGTGTCGTAACCAGAAGGTAAGTACCTCTGATCCTGAACCAAAAGTAAATTTAGATATTTTTAGGTTATATATGTAAATACATACATGTATGCAGCAAAGACTGATATTTGGGTGGGTTAAATAAATGTGGATTACTGACTACTGGTCTCTTGTACAAGCCCTTCTGTAAGTCAAAAAAATAGATTGAGACAAAAGCTTATCACTGCAAATGGATTTGTATGATTTGAATTTTAGGATTCTTAGTTGAAAAATCTCCCAAAAGCTGACCATGGAAGAACATACCAGGTATTGTTTGCAAAAGAATGCAATAATAGCTTATAGCACATGTATATAGAACAGTACATGTATGTATACATATATGTGTGTAACTCGAATGCAGTGGTGTCTGAATCAGAAACGAAGAACCTCCGATCCTTCACCAAAAGTCATTCCAATGGTATATATATATATATATGTTTATGAACATGCAACAATGAACAAAGTTAGATATTCAAAATTATAAGGCAGCTATCTTGTACAAAGCACAGGCATTTCTGTTTATCAGAGTGACCAGAGAAGACACTGGCATATTCTTCAGTCTGGAAATCTTCCTCGCAACACAGCCAATCATCCACGGAGAATTGACTGAGCAGTACCGAAATGGTGAAAGGTAAGGCGAGTCAGTTTCCAAAAGAATTTTGTCTGTTCTCAACCTTGCAACTGCTTCTACACTTGCTTCATCAGTGTAGAAATTGACAGCAAACCCAAAATAGCAATTTGGGAGTAATTGCTGCCATTTCTGCATTTCATGGGGTGTACCAATGAAGCAATGTCGATGTATTGGAAGGTGAGTTAGATTTAATTGCACAAGTGTTTTTAACATCAGTTCTGAGGCTTCTCCATTCCCATTATCCCTGCAATGAATGATTAGAACTTTGTTATATTTTTCAGACAGTGGAAGAATACATTGAAGGAATTTAACTTGGGCAGCAATCTTTTGACTTTGGCAAAGGTTTTTGTCTGAACATGAAGGTTTACAGTGGCAAGAAGTTGTGAGATCTTTCCAACTTCCCCAAGTGCAACACACTGTGGAAGCTGAAGTAGTTCTTCCGAATCCTGACAAAAAGAACTGTACGTTTCCAGGGTAATGAGATGTGGATGAACACCAAAAGATAAGAATAATCTCTTGTCACCAGCAATTTGTTGTCTCCACTTTCTCCAGTGATCTGGGAAAACATAATTAGCAATTCCTGCTGCCATGAAAAAAGATTCATCAAGAGAAATACTGTCTTCCAGATCTTTAAAAGACCATAAATTAGTCCTTTTTAGTATTTGGTCCAGGTGAAAATGACTATCTATGAAGATTATTGGCTGTGTTTGTTCTCAAGAGAAATGTCAGTTTCAACTTGCAAACCAGAAAAGTTCATTGGAACTTCATGAGAACGAATAACTTTGGTGGCATTTTCAATATCATTTTCACGATAGGATATCATGAAGCATAAAATTCTCCAGTGAATTAGAGAAACAATAGAATTAGGAGGAGTAACTGACAATTTTTCTGGCAAGTTCTGATCAATGAATTTAGAATATGGCTCTATGATTGACATGTCCTCTTCAGTAAATGGTTCATCATTTGGTGTGGCTGGGTACAAGTTATTGTGTACAACAAAGTGTAATAGGCTTTGCAGGTCTGGCAAGTTGAATTTGGCCCTGAAGAAATGCAATAACCCAGTCATCAGATAAAACCAACGTGTAAAATTTGCCTCACTAAAATCAGCTCCATTATTGTGGCTGGGACCAAGATTGTGTCTGGCCAGTATATAGCA
Source organism: Pictodentalium vernedei (assembly GCA_031216915.1). Lineage (NCBI taxonomy): Eukaryota > Metazoa > Mollusca > Scaphopoda > Dentaliida > Dentaliidae > Pictodentalium > Pictodentalium vernedei. Next base: position 713,367,376 of record CM062296.1, read on the forward strand.
ATTTGATCCTTCTTGAACCTTACAGGACCAGCAGGCTGTTTTGGGTGCAAAGAACCAGGGCAGGTGATGGGACACAGCATGTCGTTTCATGTTGCGAAACTGTCGATGACATAAAGGACATGTTTTGTGCGTGGCAGCACGTTTGTTTCGATCTTTTACAACTACCACTCTGGTGTCCATATGTTTATTTTTATCTCTACCAATACCTCTTTCAGTCTCTGCCTCTGCCATAATAGTCTGGTTTGCTTCAGATGGAGTAGATTGTACTGTGGCATGCATGTCCTACAGTCCTGTTTCATCATAATCAGGAACAAAATGTGCCTCGTCAAGTTCATCCATGTGGAAGTGATTTGTAGATGTATCTGAAATATGATTATTCATACATTTATATACAGTAAAACAAATCCAATGTCAGCTCCTATGGGAGCCCAAATGTTAACATAGTGCAATATGTGGAATCTTCTTCTTCGGGTCCACCTGTCAGAATCATTTCATATTTGGTATACAGCATCTTTAAGGGGATCAGATTCAAATTTGTTCAATTGAGTCCCTGGGTTAATATTTAGGCTTCTAATGAAGCCCAAATTTTAATTTGGTGCTGTATGGGGAATATTCTTTAAAAATCTTCTTCTTCAAACCCAACAGTCAGAATGATTTCATATTTGGTACACAACATCTCTGCTGGGGGGGGGGGGGGGGGGGGTAGATTCAAGTGTGTGCAAATTGATTCCCTGGGTTAACTTAAATCAATATGCGGAAAATTAAAAAAAAATCGTCTTCCGATCCACCAGTCAGAATCATTGTATATTTAGCATACAACATCTCTAGGGAGGTCAGATTCAAATTTGTTCAAATCAAGTCCCTGTGTTAATATTTGGGCTCCCTATGGGCAACGTGGAGTATGAATGATTAACTAACCTTGACTTTATCTCCATGTTGTGGTCGCGATGAGCCATTATGCATAAATATGTGACCTTAAACACCAATAAATCAATCAACCCTCCTAACTAACATCACTTACAGCACGTGAAAAGTGGATTGCTACTAAATCGAGATGGGGAAGATTTTCCACCAGTGACTAATACAATTTTAGTAAAGAAGGCATAAGAAGCACTTGCAAATTTTTGGTTCCTGGACCCAAGTATCACATGGTGGTTCATGAGCCAAAATTTTTCTGTTACTTCATGTGCTTTTATACACAAAAAATGCAAATATTTGTTGGGTGGAAAATCAACCCCACCTCGATTTCATAACAAGCCACCGCCAACGTACTGTGTTCATCCCTTTACTTACCGTAACAACCAAATACATCCAGAAAAATTAATTACAAAACTTGTCTTTCAAATGTTGTTACTTTTTTTTTTTTGCTTCTCAAGTCTGACTTATGACCCCTCACTGGAATGAGCTTGCTGCAATGAAGGGTCACAAGGTATGACGTGAAAGAAAAAAATGATTTTCTTTTTTGTTATTTTTTTAACCCTTTACCTAACATGAAAAACAGACGACATTTGCAAAAAAAATTCTTGAATAACTAATTTTTTTCATTTTTTGTCTCAAAAACATAGGTTATGACCCCTCGTTGGAACGAGCTCGACGAGCTCGTTCCAACGAGGGGTCATAACCTATGTTTTTGAGACAAAAAATGAAAAAAAATAATGAAAATTAATTGACGATTTTTGAAAATAGCGCTGGCCGGTTTTGGCCGTTACGTTGGGTAAAGGGTTAAAAAAATATTGTAATTGTTGTCTTCTGATTGAGTTTGATATAGTGTTTCAGTGTGACACCAGATAAATGGTTAAGCACTTTATTCCTCAGGCAGATTATTTTCAAGCTTTTCCAATATTCCATTCAGTATGAAATTATTATCCAAATGTTGGTACTTGTATTTTGTATCCTCTGCCATGTGTAAAATTCTTTGTACTTCTTGAGCCCTTGACCTTGTGGTTGGAGTATCCACAACATGACGAATTCTGTCTTCATTAAGAAGTACATGTGGATGCCAAGCAAAGTCTGGCTCTTCTCTATTCCCTCCAGCAGTCTTTGCCCGAGAGAGTGCAACAAAGAGGGCTCCAGGATTTTGTGATTCAAATTTCCTTGTGCCAGGATTTATTACAATATACCTATTGCATTCTCCTTCTCCAATGGTAAGTCCTTGGCATCGATGTATAGTTGTACCCCAACCCAAGCGCAATGGTATCTGCTTCCTTCTGCACCACTGACAGTTACACTGCAACTTCCTCTCAACTGGAACAATTGGGACAATCTTAGGATTAAATTCCACAAATGGGGGGCCTGTATACTTCAGGAATTCAACCATTACAACATCAGGGAGGGCATTAGAGGGGCATCGACCATCAAGATAGATGATGTCGATGATTTTGCCCATTGAGCCATTGTACAATCCATATTGCACATTGATATTTGTTGTGAGCATCACCATAGCACCTCTGCACAGAAATAATGTGCGAACAAGTCCACCTGCCTTGTCAGATGAAGATACTTCTGAATGAATTCCAGTGGTGATTGAATGTGTTCTTGCAATTGGGTTAGACTCATTTGCTTGTAATAGTTTGAGCTTATTGTGATTCCACTCATCAACATGAGAGGGAAATACAAAAAGCCCACGTGCATCCATTCTTTCCAGCATGGCTTCTCCATATGTGCGTCTAAGATTATCCCAATGAAATTCTTGGAGCCACATTGCTTGTTGTTTCGAGAGCTTGTAATCTCTCACGGCCATCAACGTTTCTTTGAGCTGCATTTGATCGGAATCTTGGCGAATTATTCTTGACAGCACAACTGCATGGTCAAACTCTTTCCAGACTAGTGCGCCATGCATAGCTGAAGGGGTTTTACATTGCATTTATAGACAGGTGTATCACACACGGGAGGCAACTGAATGTCATCACCAAGAAACACCACCACTGGCATTCCACCCCAAGACTGTGCAGATGAATGGTTACTACCAGTCGAACAACGACACATGTACTCCATCCATCCAAGTGTAGAGCAGCCTATTAAGGATCTTTCATCTACTAACAATGCAACTTGTCCTTCACAGTTTTTTTGAAGATCTTCTCCATTAAGTCCAACGGGTGGTATCATCTTTTGTGTAGCAGTTGCATTGGTTGGAATTTTAAGAAAGCTATGGATGGTAACACCAGAAATTATGTTGGCACTATTTCCTGTTGGGCAAAGATTCTGAACAGCTTTGTTTGTATTGAACAGTTTTCTTATGGACTGAACTAGGCATTTGACCAGGTATGATTTACCAGAACCTGCTGTACCTGCAACAATTAATCTTAATGGGTCACAATGACTTGGATTTTCATAGTAATCAACAAGTTTAGTCATCACAAGATTGTAAGCAAATTTTTGATCACCATTCATTGAAGTAATTGACACATTTGGTAACTGCAAAATGTTTTCTATTGTTGCAGGTTCTTCATTTATGGATGACACAAAATTCAAACCCAAGTCATTTGGATAGTGGAATTTGCACTGACTCCAGTCATATTGATCTCCCCCATTGTCATAAATAAAATCTGTTGTAAAGTCATCATAAATGGCATTGGGTGCAATTAATTCCATCCACTCTGGTTGCTCTCTATCCAAATCATTCGACCAATCTGAGTCACTGTCATTGTTGACTATATCTGGAGGATTCACATATCTTTTAGCTCTTTCCAAATCAGCTATCACAAAATTTGGACAATGGCCAGAGGAAATGAAATTTTCCATTGCTTTGATCCAGGATGTACTTTCATGTTTTATGTCGGGTATTGTTCTCCAGTTTGGCCAGTGGAGAAGCAAAATAGTCCTGCTATATTCATCAGTAAGTGGCCAAGAAGCTCGTATTTGAGTACCAGATATTACAGGAACTTTTCCACCTCGTGATATGTACTCATACCATGAACTCCAACAGGCCGGGCAAGGTACTTATCAAGTGGGGTACATTTTGTTAATGTTGAACCTGTTCGCTCTAAAACTCTTGATCCTGACAGGCTCACTGATTGGAAGTCATGGCTACACCTATACAGAGGCAAGGAGGAAAGTTCAAATGAAGCTTCAACACTAGATATGTCCCTCTTAACAGTTTCCTTTAGCAGTTTAACACACAAAGATTTGGCTGTTGCACCAGTTGATTGGCGATCTGCCAAATTGGTGAGATCATTAAATAACTCGACAAGTGCACCAGTTGGTTGATTACCTTTGCATGCATAACCAGTTATATAGTTTTCAGTTGCAATGATTTCATCCACAGACGGATGACCAGGGTCACTTTGAGACAACATTAATTAAATGTCTCCATTTGCCCTCCATCCCTGTGTATGGTATCTTGAGTGTTGCACAAGCATTGGGTGATCCCTTTCCATTTCTAGTCTCAAAGAACCATTTTTATCATGGACAATGGCAGGTTGATTCCTTATGGTCTTTCCTGGATTTTTGGCAGTCCCAAATTCCATCCTGCACACCTTTTCCATTTTATCTGATGAAACTTTTTTTGGTGGAAATCGTAAGCAGTAATCGGAGCAGCGATGAATGTTTATTCTGTTGGTCAGTAAAAGATGATCTTCCAAAAGTGTTTGTTGGCTTTCACTAACTTCCATCATAAGTTTTAAAAGAGGATTTTTTTCTTCAGGTGGTGCTGGAGCGAATCCTTCGGGTGGGAGCGAATCCTTCGAATTCCTTTGGAAGACCATCTTCATCTTTACCTGCTGGATGTAATGCAGTTAATCCAAATTCGGATTTTGCCCAATCTGACAGCATCTCGGCTGACTCACTGCCACTGAGTCCTCGTTGTAGGGCCTCATATAGTAAATTGTGGGGTTCCCTATCTGACCGCCAACATAAACCATGCCAATGGATCATCCCTCTTGATTTGGCAAATTCCTGCCTATACCAGTATGCACTCACACCAAAAACTGGACCCATTACCTCTTTGAAATACGATTGTGTTCTTATTTCGAAGTAATGTGCAACAACATGTGTATTTTTTTGTAGTGCTGAAAACAGTCTATTTCTGTCAGTTAAATCTATTGCATTCCCAGTGGTTTGATAGATGTATTGTTCCAGTAAACTTCGGAGTGGTTTAAAGTGGTATTCCGCACAACTCCCTGTGGTGAAAAATGACGGCAGTCCTCTGCCTTCATTTATCTGATACTGGACGAGCGATCGAAGTTCTTTGGTCTTTTGTGCCCAGAACTGTGGTGTACCCCGTAAGGAAGCAGCAAAGTAAAGTATTTTTTCTGCGACTGACTCGCCATTTTTTATTTTTTCCTGGAGGTCAGAAACTGACAGGTGTTCATCGCCTAATTGCTGACGTACAATGAATGAGCTTTGCTCTAGTGTTCGTTTTCGCATTATAATGTTATGCACAATAAATTTAAAATAATTGTGGCTTGCGAACCGACCATCCTTGTACCACAGCAAATGTTCTGCTCAATCAGACATAGAATTAAATGTTCGTGATCGCAGAATATTGTAGTCACCTGTGCCATGTGGAAATAGGGAAGAGAAAGCCAGCGTAAAAAAGTTTCGGGTTGTAAACTCTAATATAGGATTATTGTCTCTTGTTGGCCAAGGTATGGTAAGAACATTTCTTTTAATTGTGGGTGTTGAGTGCTCAGGTCCTAAAACATCTTTCAGTACCTTTTCTATTTCACTGTGAATGTCAACTTGTGGTTCGGGTAGGTTTGCATAGGAGTCAGTTTGGCCATCTATCATGCCTGGGTCAGATTGTTGATGGGCGGGACCAAGATCATTACTTACATTCCCCGGGTCTGTTACATTTATAACTAGTGATTCTAGTGAGCCATCTAAGGGCAAATGATTTATTCGATCTTCACTAATTATAATGTTTGAAAATGCTGGGTTGTGTAGTTGTAACCAGTGGAGGGCAGATTGGACTGCAAATCGACGTACTCTGAACTCTTTATTTGTATTGTTCCAACCTGGCTTGCAAATTTTAATTATTTTAATCTCGTTTGGTAGATTTGGAAGAATTTGTGCTGGCGCATTAATATTCTGAGGAAATATTACACAATGTCCACTTGCAGCTATGCCACCATGATTAAGCATGTGAATATTTATGGCTGGTGCTATTCTACAAATAAGCTGTTCTTCAGCAGTTGATAATCCCTGAAGCTCTCGTGGCACATCTCCAGGGTCCATATTATTTTCTTTTGAAAACATTTTTATTTCATTTTTGTCTTTTGAACATCTCAAACAGGTATAATCAGTGGCCATTTTCATATTGATTCTGCGCTCGTTACAAGTAATGCATAATTTGAAACCATAGGACATTTGGGCAAGCTCAAATGATCTAATTGCATCCATAGCTTTGTTATATTGGCTATCAGTTTCTATTGGTGGGGGATTTTGCAGGTCGTCTACGCTTAAACCCAGCCTTGTCTCTGTTGATTTGATAAGACGCCTGATTTTAAGTCTGCGTGAGTTCTTTGAAACATTTGATTCATTGGGTGGGGAATAATGAAATGGGAGGCCCAGTTTCCTGCATTTCAGGTGTAAATCATATTCAGTTGCGTCCAAATGAAGTGAATGTAGTATTACCTGGTTGGGGGCAACATTCATACAATGCGATTTTTTTTTGTTTTTTTTTTTTTGACACATTATTTGTTTCAAGATTTGTTGGACGTTTATTATTTTGATTTAATTCTGAAGGTTTCCTAATAATGGCTCGTAACTTGGGAAGAGCAGATGGAATAGTAAATTTACTAGTTACTGGTAAGCATGAGGGAATATTTGTGAGTGTTGTGCTTCCCGTGTTATTGTTTGCATGGCAAAATGGGTTATTTCTGTGAAAAGGAAATAATAAAGTGTAATGATTGTGGCATAAGAGTAGTGATATGTTTTTTCAGTTTCATTTGGTGGACTGTATGTCTCGTCGAAAAAATATTTTTCATGTGTGTTTGTATTTTCATTTAGTCTTGTACCCTCAATCCATACTGTTAAATTGAGATTCAAGAGTTGCGAAATTGCTTTTATATCACAAGCAGTTGCCCACCCATTGTGCTGAACCATGGACTTGAAGTATTCATTGGAAGAAGTTACTTGGTCATGATTTGACTTCACAAGGTCTTCCCAATCCACCCAATTGTTAAACAGAAACTTGCACACAAAATTTCTGTAATATCTGTGTTTTGACATATCACCATGGAAGGCTAGACTTAAGCAGGAAAAAAAACAATTTCCATCTCCTGGGACTCTGAAAGCATTAAACTTATGGCCATCTATGGTTATAATTCTTTGTGCCTGAAGATTTTTCAAATCAAATAGTTCAGATGGAAAAAAGCTGGACAATTTTGTTGGAAGTTTCTTTCTGGCACTAGAGTAATATGTGTGGTCATTGTGTTTTGTGTTTTCAAAAGTTTGATTTGTCTGTTTGTGTTCTATTGATGGGCTTTGAAGAAAGTTTGTGTGTTGTAAATCCACATTAGTTGTTTGAGATGGAAGAGTCATCGCTGATTCATTTGTTTTTGTTTTATGGTTTAAATTTAATAGCACCTCACTGTACAATTTTTTACTTTTGGGGGAAGTATTTGATCTGACTTGTCCCTGGGTCACACGAAGTGGGGAAGTTGGCTTTGCCATTTGTGAACAGTAGTCATGGTCATGATTTGTGTGTGTTAATAGTACCTCACTGTAAAGTTTTCTGGGTTTTGACAAATTGGACGGGCCTAAATCATAATCAAATGTACTGATTCTGGGTTCTGTCAGTTTCTCAATAGATTGGGTACTCAGGGTAGGCCAAATCGACTTTGCACCTGGTAAACAGTAGCTATTGTCATTTTCGTTTTGACTATACACATTTCTGCTCACAGGAATGGAGTAATTATGGTCATTCAAGGAGTTAACAACTTTACTGTAAAGCTTTTTGCCAACAGTGCTGGGGTTGCGCACACCACTACCACTACCCAAGACGCCGCAACTGCCGCGGGTGTCAACTTGTGAGATGGGCATTATGAATATTATGATTCTGATTCAACTTTCAAAAATCAAATTAATGAAGATGAAATTGGAATCGTTTTTTAAAAAATTGTTTAAATTTCTTTTGTTCCACCAAATCACTCACCGTTACAAAAGTATTTTGCAATCAACCTAGTTTCGAAAATTTTGTGTGAAAAACACGTCTTGTTGTGTTGATCAACAAATCGTCTGCTGAGTGCTAGAATGTTCTATGTCCCATAGGGGACATAGAACATTCCAGCACTCAGGCGACGAAATGCAGACGACAAAATTGATTCCAAAGAACGCTTATGTCCCTCCCACAATCCCGCTGCTAAATATGCAAATCACTTATTCGTCTTCGTGGAACCTAGTTTGCTCCGCCAACTGTGACACTCTGTCAAATGACATCAGATGAGCATTCGTTCTTTCGTTGCTCCGCCCACACTTCAAAACGTTGTTGCATCACGATTGTGATTTCGGTGTCAAGTCGGATTTGAAAGTATTGTTTCATTAAAAACCAAAAAATAACTTAAATGAACTTCGCTGCCCGATTTTTCACCTGGAATGTTTTACAATAGGTGGATAAAAAGTTAAAACTTTAGTATTTCTAAAATAATTTTCCCATCATCCTACAAACATCCTGTTGATTTCAAAATGGCAGCCGGCACGGAGACACAAATTTTGACATCAAAGCTGTATAGGAGTTTCAGAAGAATTGACTCATTTACACGTGTTAACCTATAGAGCTTGCTTCCGAACGGGCTTCGCCCGTTCTGGGGGCGCTCGCTATTACCACTCAATCTGTAAGTTACTAATCGATTAACATAAGTTTGGAGGTCCGTTAAAACACCATAATGTCAGTGACGCCATTCGAAGGAGCCGGACCGCGGGCGATAGTGATATAAATAGCCATTAGCGGCCCGCGGCCCGGCTATTTTTAGATTCCATGGTCTAATGAATTACTCCCATTCGGAGGACGTCCCTTTGTATTTCTGAACTGAAGTCGAACGCACGATCGAAACAGAAATATCCAACCGACTTTAGTGATTATTTTTGTGCTGAAATGAAGTACTATCAGATGGAAACAAGTTTCATTGCACTGTGAATCGGTCGCACTGTAAGTATACTGATAAAATCATCGTTCGTTCGTTACAACGGCTTGGTAATAATAGTAATAACATGATTGTTGTCAGGCATCATGATTCATTAGCGGCCCTGCAGCAATGATGAACAGCCTTTTGGCTTATTAACGGCCATCGACGAAGTCGAGGGCCGTTAATAAGCCCAAGGGCTGTTCGTCATTGCTGCAGGCCGCTAATGAACCAAAATGCCCTCCAAAATCATGTTATTGTTATAATAACAAGATATTTTTCACATTAGTGATTATCTGATTGAGGGTTAGATTATTTTGGTGGTCTGAATTTGTTATTCAAAACTAGTTTTATTACAAATTATTGGAGAGTGCCCACAGGCACTCTCCAATAATATGTAATAAAACAAATTTATAAAAAACAAAGTATTATTTGTGTTTGACTGAATATGAAATATAAGCAAGGAAAGTGTTGGCTTTTGCTCTGGTTTCCTCATTTTTTGAAAGTCTTGATAGTGGCTTCTTGCACTGAACCAGTTAAGAAGTATTGACAGCAGGATTATATTAGTATTTTAAGGGAGCGATAACATAAGACTCAACTGTTGTCACTGAGCACTATTCGGCAGAAAATAGGAATTGAGGTTAAAACTCTAAAAAATCGAAAAATAATAACAAAACAAATGACCAAGGCGCTGTTTGATTTCCTACGTCATAAGACGTACAGAAGTATCAACGCGGTTTGATTTCGTACGTCATAAGACGTACACAAGTATCAACGGGTTAAAGCCAAACATGTAAATATTTAGCTAGTAATTTTTACATGGGTCGTCTGCTATGCTGGTTTGGGTATGGGTTAATATATGATTATTCAAATCGTGCTTTGTTGTCCATTCTACCCAGATGTTCACTGAGCAACCACCAGACCATTCTGTCAACTCTTATTAGAGGTTTCTTCAGAGTTGTAGTAATTAAGATCCAATGTCAGAAAACAGAGTCATAAAAATCTACACATTTTGGCAGAGAAGGACCCATTGGGGAGTACAAGGAGAATGTTACCCAACTCCCCGTTAAAGTAACCCGATTTCAAACAATGGCGACTTGTATAACTGAGTAGTGATAAACAGGTTGCAAACTTGGTTTTGCTATTTTTTATTGTTTGAATGTCTCAGCTTGGATCTCAACTTTACAGATTATTAAGACGAAAACAATAAATAGTTTGATTCAGGTTACATGCAATGGAAAACATAGGGTCGTTAGACCAGGACTTATTAATTAACCCTTTAACCACCATAATGGTCAAACCGGTCAGTGCTATTTACAAACATCGACATTCATTTTTATTTTCATTTTTTATCCCCCAATCATAGCTTATGACCCTCATTGGAACGAACTCGATGAGCTCGTCCCAATGAGGGATCAAAGCTAAGCTTTCGAGGGAAAAAATGAAAATGTTTATTTATTCAAGAATATTTTTCAAGTGTCGTCTGCTATTCTGATTACGTCAGGGTTAAACTGTATGGCCCATATTCACGCTATGCATGTATTTGAAGCGAGGTCCGTATGTGTTTTCAGATATCGTTTTTAATGGATATTACGTATTTTTCAAGGGCGCACACAAAGAATAGGGCTGGAATAAACATTAAGGTCGGCTGTGAAACCTGAACCATCTAGTCCTCAATCAAAAACAACATTCCAATAAGTATTTTTTCGCAAACAACTCAACGTAAACTCCGTGTGAAAGGAATGTATGGCTTTGTTTATTTTGACAACTGGATCAAGTTGTATTCTACGCACAATGGCGAGGCTTGTTTTTATCAACAAACAAAACCTAAGATGTGTTGCAGTAAGGACTAGATGTACTATTTTATTAAAATTCAAACAAAGTTTCATTGAAACAAATACAAAATAACTAAAGTATACCTAGCCGAGGTTAACAATAAAAAGGTGGCGGCATGAACCGCCAAAGATGTGGCGTGAGCGTCAGATGTCAGGGTTAGCAGCACAGGCAGTTTCGCTTGACATCAGTAGCTTACTCCACATCCCACCGCCACAAATGGTGTGCCTTCCGGAAACGGAATGGGGTGAAGGTCAGATGACCGTGAATGCTCTGTGTAAAGGTTACCGAGAGAGCCCCCTAGGTACCCCCGGGTCTCAGAGCACAGCCGCGTATGTATGACTAGGAACATCTTCACTGTCAAATTCAATGGAGAAAGCCATGTCAAATCCACACCGAGAACTCCGATACTCGCCTAATTCTCGATAATAGCCAACGATGGCCGGACTGTCCTGCTGTCCTGCAGTATCCGATGCCAATCAGTAACCAAGGTGCTGGCAGTTTCCACTCCCAAGGAGTGATGGCCGACTGTAACTCAAATGAAGTTCAGGGTCACCGCTGCTGCTCATGAGGTGAGGGCACTTAATCTCTGTGGTTTGCCAGAACCCCGAAACACACCCATGTATTTCATGGCACCCACCTGTCGATCTCTCTGCTAGGAGAGCATCAGTCGATTTATTGTAAACACTGTGTCTCGGTCCCAAAAATCGTGGACAGTAGTAAACTCGGGCACTCGCCAAGTTCTCCACTCACTATAGTATGGTCTGTAACGTTGTGCCACTGCGGTGCCAGCAGTACCTCAACTGGTGCCAAACCGTAGGTCTTCTTCTGTACGGTTGAATGCCAACACCCAGAGAAACCGAGCAGGTTTCTATTTCAAAGTGAACCAAGGACTCATCGGAGGCATAGGAAGCCAGACCATCTACCAACTGGCCAATCCCGACGAAAGAGTGAATCAGACACCCACCGTTTCCACCACTCTACTGCGTGTATGGAAAGCATTCAACATGCATGAATACACTAGGTAGGGTCAGCACTCGCAACCCACTCCCCACGCTCCTGTCATACAGTGACATTATATAAATTAAATACGTTTCACGTTATGCCCCGGCAAGACTGAAGAAATGCCTATTGTTTATAGTGCCCTAACCGGTTATAGTGGCTCCACCCGCATGTACTTTGTGAATGCATTGGACCTCCATCTACCCCACTGGCGTATCTATGCATCTGACACCACCCTCTGGGCTGCCAAGGTCGAACCGAAGACTGTGACCCTTGTTGCAGGATGGGCCGAGACCACAGAATTGGAGGACGGCGCGCATGGCCTCGTCAAATTGTCGTCTGGTGGTAGCAGTTCCACCGGGGAAGGCAAATAAAGGACAAGAACGGGCTCCGCGGAGCTGCACAAATGCAGCTAAGAGGGAAACTGGACAAACTGAAGATTGCTCATTATACCGAAGCGGCACGATATGTTGTGCTTAAAGTGTCGAAATGTCAGGGTCGCCGCAATGAGATGTGAGCTGGAGGTCGTCAAATTATAGCACCTTTGTGGCATCGAGCGATTAGGCAATGCACAGTTCTCCAATGCGAGCAAAGGCATAAAATGATTCGCTTTTTATTGGTTTAAAGAATGTGCAGATGTAGAAACTTGGAAGGCAGGTGGGAAGAGCAGCAACCATTCGAACCAGTACACCCTCAGTAATAGGCAGGCGTACGCCCAATGTGGGCTTCACCCGCTGTACATCTGTCAGCATCTTCCGAATCGAACAATGAAAGAAGCGGCCGGATCATATACCCCTTGCATTTTATGGAAATAGGCTATCGCACTTAACATGGCCAAAACCGAGGATCCTGAATAGTTCAATGAAAATAGGTGATCCACAAATAAACAAATGAAAGGTACATTCAATGGGATCCCCACCGGCATCTCAAGGTCACGTCCGAATGATTGAAGAAGGGACCCAGCTCTTCCATATGATGTAGTAGGAAATTCACGATGTTATTATGTTGTCGAAACTGTGATGCTCTGGTATCGCTGTTGGTGTCCGGTTGGCCCAGGGCGCCATCTGGAGAAATTCTCGTACTTGAAAACGAGAAAGACGATCTGCCCAAGTATTTTGAATTCCCGCGATGTGCTTAGCCTTGCTATGTACATTATGTTGCAGTGTGAAAAAGACAAGGTGCCGCAAAAGGCAAAGGAGAGTATCATTTTTAGACATTTGCTTATTAATAACCGCGACAACTGTTTCATTGTCAGAATACAACAAGATGCTTTTGTTGGCGACACAAGGTCCCCATAAGGCCAGGGCAACTACAGCGGGATACAACTCTAGAATCGCAATATTGGAGTAGCAGGAACCATCATGCTCCCAGCCCCCGAAACAACATTCCGACCCGAATACCCCAGCAAAACATTTGCACCGGATGCATCTGTATATAGGTGGAGAGTCGAATTGCTCAAGAAAGTTTCGTCAAGTAAAATCATCCAGAAAGGACAGCCACAGTTTTAAATCAGATTTCACATTCTTATTGAGACGAAATGGGTTTGGATACACTTAATATCAGACTGATAAGTCTGCAGAGGAACACTAGCCCAGGTATGATCACAGAGCAGACAAAATTCAGTGTGCCGTTGACCGACTGGATTTCACGTAGAGAAGCTTTCTTACGAACTAACAGAGATTGCAGTTAGTAATTTGCCTTCTGTCAATTGTGTTTCTATTGCGATCCTGTCAATAGTGATCCCTAAAAGTTCCATTGTCTTTGCAAGCATCAAGGCTTTTTCCTGCGCGATTGGAACACCCAATTCGGAACAAAACTTTAGAAATTGCTCAAGGCTCGAGGTGCAGAGAGGGGCAGAGGATTCTTCAAAAAATGAAATCAGCCAACACATGCACCACGTGCTGTACTCCCAATGTCTCCCGCAATACCCACTCGATAGCTATGCTGAATTATTCAAAGACAGAACAAGACGTGGAACAACCCACGGGCAAACACTTTGCAAAGTAGTACTGACCATTTAACTTGAAACCGAGCAAAGGATAGTCATCAGGGTGTATTAGAATAATGCGGAAAGCGGGTTGAATATCTAACTTCGCCAAGAAGCAGCCGGTCCGGGTTGTTTCACAACGTTAATGGCATGCTGTACCGAAACCATCTCAGGGGATGCCATCATTCAGTGAATTCCCCTCTGGCGCTGACGGGTGGTGTATGGCGTGAGACTCGATGGGCGTTTTCTTGGGAACAACACCCAGGGAAACCCTGAAATCACGAAAAGGAAGGGGAGGTAAAAGGCAATGTGCCCAAGATCCAACTCTTTACCTATCTTGTCCATCAAACCCTACTTGTGCTCGTAGGTTGAAATAAGGTTGGCACTTTCCATCTGCGCATGACTCCCCTGAAAGCCCAGAGAAATGTCCTCCGTGAATCCCCTGATTAAGTAGGAAAGTGAGGGTGGGACATAATTCTATAACACCACATGTAAGGAGGAAACCCGTATCGGAGTTGGAAATAGTTTGTCGTTGAAAAGCAATGCAGGTGTGGACTCCACAATTGGAGGGACAATTGGCAAATGAATGTTCCTTTGAGTACTGGAAGCTGGTGGAGCATGGAAGTTTTTCGGGTTTTCGGTTTTTCGGTTCGGTTTAAGTTTTTGCCGCAAACCGAAAAAACGAACCGACAGGCGCCAAAAACCGACCATACGGTATTTGCATACTTTGACTTTAACCTTCGAAATTTACAACCACCCCTCTCGTAATCTCATTTTGAAAATGGCAACGAACGTCAACAGAACGGGCAAATCCAAAAGCGATTATTTCCGTATATGTCCGAGTATAAGTCTCTCCCACGTATACGTCGCACCCAATATTTCCAGCCAGAATACCTCCCCCTGCGACTATTATCTTTGTATATAAGTCGCCTCCGACTGTGAGAATAGCCGGTGGGACCGACACAGGAAGGACTATGACCAGTGAGTGTGTGCTACTGCACGAAATTAGGTGAGTGTCGGAACACGTGAACGTTTTCTTTTTTATTTCAGTCATATTTATCTCATATTAAATGCATGAAATAAAATAATAATAAAAATTATATAGAGTTATTTGCTTTGACCATTTATTCCCAATGTGATACTCTTTGATACCGTAAATCCATTTTATTTTGCACATAACAACACGAGGGAGGGACCCTGCTCAGTACTTCGAAAGGAGGCGAGAGATCCAGTGAGGGATCTTGGAACAGGTCAGTGAATGGAGTCGCTGTATTATGGAGATGTTAAACATAACAGAAAAGTTGCAAGTCAAAATTATTTATTTTATCGAAATTAAAACTGAACACTAAAATAACAAAACAGGTATATAGTGTATAGCAGTGGCGGCGCCAGAATGTCGATTAGGGTTTGGGATGTGACGGGAGGGGGGGGGGGGGAGGAGGTAAGTAAGATGTTGGGTCCAAGGTCGAGAAGCTTTTGGCATCTCCCGAAGGTCGAAGGCTTGAGCTAGGGGTGTGGCTATGGGAGGTTTGTACTAATATCTGCGGGCCCTGTCCCAGGAAAAAAAATCATATTTGGATAATTTGGACGCCATGGAGGCGATATCTGAGAGTTTCTACAATGCCTGTCGTGGTCTTCAAAGGCGCCCAGATTGTGTCAGATAGCAATTTGAAGTTTAGTTTTGGGGGCCCGATGGAAAAGCGTGAGGTGGGGGGGGGGGGGGGGGGGGAGGTTGACACCCCCCCCCCCCATGGCGCAGCCACTGGTGTATAGCATTTGCCAAATAAAACATATACTACCAGAACATAAACAAAAGACATGCAATCTACCCCAAATTCATATTAACACTTCGTCAACTGAGTGCTAGTGAAGTGTGCTATGTCCCAGTACTGTCAGTAGGCTCTCAGGTGACATTTCTATGTTTTTTTACAGTAAGACGATAGTGATTTAGATTAACTTCAGGGCCTGGAAATAATTAGGGCTGAAATGGTTGGCCATTTTCGTAACCGACAAATCGAGCGCTATAACCGGATAATATCCGGTTATCCGTGGCCATTATATTACCGAATATGGCATCAAAACTATAGGAATTGGAAAGCTGTATTTTCAAAATATTCCGTAGTGTGTATACAAACGAACGTTGTCGAGGACTCGACAACGTTCGTTTGTATACACACGATGGAATAGTTTCTACGATTACTCATTACTCACGGCACCTGCAGACCATTAACGAAGTCTTGAACGCCAAAGTAGATTATTTCTCAATATATACAACGCGGCTTCGATGTGTAATCTTTCACAAAAGAGAAGCGGCAGATTTACAACGTTTTAAACGTGGAATGACGATCACTATCGATATTTCGGATAACCGGTTGACGGTTTTTCTAATCGGTTAGGGAGATAATTGTTTTCAAACGATTATCCGGTTAACCATTTCAGTACTAGCAATAATAACGAAAAACCGAACCGAAACCGAGGTTTTAAAACAAATAAAACCGAAACCGAACCTTGAACAAACCTAAATGCACTACAAGCGTGTGAACATTTACATGGTGTTCTGCAACTTTAACCATTAAGGAAACTGTCGCAAAACCTCTTTGTAAATTTGCGAACTGGCTTGTTCTCTTTTTGAGTTGAATTACGCTCACCTCTGGCAGCTGAATTATGTTTGGATTGCTGTGCCTAACTAATGGTAGGGTCATGTAACGCTTTGGACCACAGCTCATGGAAACTTTGAATGCTGAACGCCATTGTGAAATGAATTGAAGGCCTGAACTGAGGGCTGAACTGAAGGCCTTTCAGTGGCTTTGGAGTGCATGTTAAAGCCTGAATTCAGTTTAAACAATATTTCATTCAATAAGTGTTAATTTTTACATAATAGAGACATCAGTGTATTATCAACTCAAAAATGAATAAACAGTAAGACAATATAACACAATAAACAGTTACATGGTACAAGGTAAATGAGTGATTTGACAAAAAGCTTGTAGCTTATGCCGGAATTTCCCCTCCATTACCTGACATGGTCAGAGTATATTGAGCTGGCTCATTGTGAGTAGACAACAGTCACGACGGCTCAACGTACTCCCTAGCCCATATCTTGTCTTTAAGGCGTTGCGGGACATTGCCATCTAACGGAGAAGCCTGTGAGATAAACGTACTTGGTCCTGGTTTCAACATGGGGGAAGCCATGTGGCCAGGAGCTATTCCAATCTTCCCTGAATAATGAGGCGGATGTTGTGGTAATGCCGCATTCGTGGCACCAGGTGGCAGAAATTGGTTGTCCTAAAACTGATGAATCGTTCTGTACACCTGCATAGTGTCCTTGTGTTATTACAACAGACATGTTAACTGGAAGCATGCCTAGATACCCAGAAGGAATAGAAGGCATAGGCACAGTTGTATCTGCAGTCATGATGTTTGTGATGGGCAAGCGAATGGTGTCAATGTAACTAGAACTTCCACCCTGGGAGTTCGCTGAGCTGATCAGGTTGAGATGCGACTGGATAAGGTTACAAGCTGTGGTTTGCACTGGAGCAGTTAACTGAGAAACTGTAGAAGGTGTTAAGGATGTAGGCACACAAGTACTAGTACATGCCGGCACCACTTGCAGCGACTTGAGGTCTTTGGCTTGCTGACCGGGTCCGATGAACAGGAACTCCACAGCTCCGGGAAACTTCCTCTGCGGATTGTTGTAGGAGGAACAGCGTTATTGACCGCGAATCTGCGACATAGGTTCTGGAAGTGTCTGGCTGAGATGGAGCATGTCGGAAGCAGCTGACGGTATGGCTGGTGACCTTACTGCTGCGCTTGATGTTGATACGCAGTATATATGTGACAGTCCATTGTTCAATGCAGAGGCTGCAGCCTTCTTTGTGGTACGCTTGGGAGCCGCCTTCTTACGTTTTACAGAAATAAAAACAAAACAGAACAGGCAGGGGCCTGCCTCCCTCCTGTCACCTGGCATGCGAAGGAAAACAAATATTACCGAGCAATTTCATACAAAAGTCATAAATGAGAGAACCGACCGTTTCCGGTCACATGTGACACTGGGCGAACTCATTGCTCCCGATTTGCAAGACAACAATGTCCGGTTCAAAGTGCTCGACGACGGTCATGTCTCTCTGACTCAGTCGATCAATCGTGTTTCCCGAAACGCAATGAATTCGAATTTCCAAGTCGTGAAGTTCACGATTCAAATGAAAATAGGTACCAAAACCAAATGAGACCCGTTGCTCAAATGCCTAGCCAAACGCTGCATGTACGAATGACGCAACAATAAGCAGCTCACGCGATTTCTCGGACATAGTGCCATGGCCAGTCTGCAAGCTATTGTACCTCAAAATAATCTTCTGTATCCAGAAAATCCTACTCCGCCGCTGCTGTTGGGGTAATAATGCAACCTTGGCACTTGTGATGCTAGAATATTCGGAGAGACAGATGACGGAATGATGTTGGAACACTTTTGAAAAGGTTTCGAACTCCTCTCCCACTTCATAGCATCTGGAATATGCGGCCCCACGGTTGTGCTCTGAGATCTGGGTGATGCTAACCGATTCCGTATCTGGTTCCTGATTGATCACCTCTTCGAGAAACTCTCTGAACCAGCCTTACGAAAGGTGGCGGAGCATGACGTCGTTAGTTGAAAAGGAAAATTAGGTATTTTGCATGAATTTTCTGTGAACTTTCTTTGTTTGTATTATTTAAATAAGAATTGGCGAAATAACAGGGCTGGTTCTGATTCCTGACATCAATGTTCTAAAGATGGACCGCACAGTTGTGCACAAGTTGCATTGACTTTTATTACTATACTTTAGGTGTCCCAAGCTGGACAGTTATTCTCAGAATAACATGCAACATACCCAATTGGTGTCTCTGAGCACAAAACTCAATACTGGTGCGAGTATATGGGCTGCTGTGTTCTCTGTCCATTCAGACAAGCTGTATTCGGTTTAGGATTAAACGATAAATAAAATTTTAACTCTTCCCCAGTTTATAGTGAGATTTACAAATCTCGTACAATAACGTAGGCCTGGATCGAGGATATAGCATCAGTTTAAACATAATTTATTTGCCTAGTTTTTTTTAAGTTTCACAAAAATCTTGGGATCCTATTTTTTCAAGATAGTCCTTCTGAAGGACTAGGGAAAAGTTACCCCTGTAAATTTAAAAACAAAAGTAGTATTATGTTATTCACGAGCTGATTCGGGCGTGCATGTCTGTTGTTATGGGTGTAATTGACGGCTCACATCCTTAAAAGGGGCACTTAAAAATATGGGCCTTCACTTTCATTGGAAACTGCTCTCGAAAGAAAAGAGCAGACTTTCCGCCCGCTGGCTCACCAATAGACACAGCAATTACGCGCGATCATTACAATTTGTAGCCTGCCCACGGTTGAAAAACTGATAAAGACGGAATTTGCGTACTTGCGCAAAATTGGAAAGGTGGGAGATAGTCTAAAGCGTGCAACCACTGCTGTATTACATAATGGTGTGGTTTTTGCATTAGTATTATTTTGGTAAGACGCGATCGACATTGCAGCAAAATCCATGACTCCAGGGATGTGTGAGTTATTATCCAAGCCTTTGATAAATATCAATGTTGCGAAAACTGTTTTCCCTTGAGAACATTTCTCAGAAAAAAGCGTCAAGTATTTCGCTTGATGTCTTCGAAGTACAGTTCATCACACAAATATGTCTTCTTCCTCTCAACTAAAACCTTGCAGGGCACATTACAGTGGTTACTTATTCCGTGTTCCCTATTCGACATTCGTTATCAACAGATACAATCGGTTGATAACGAATGTCGGATAGAGAACTAAGAATAAGTAACCGTGGTCACGTCCGTAACCAGGTAATACAATTAGAACCACCAAGATGATGGTGTGAAAATATTCGATCACAACAGCGTGCACAAAGGTATTACAATATGGAGAAGGAACTGTTTCAGTTAAAATAACAGTTTATTGTACTGGCGAAGTGTGCATTTAAATTATATTCTTTTTCAGACATGAAGAAAGTTTTTTTAACACAAAACAGACATACATACAAGGTAGCATGATTTGATCCTTTATTTACCGGATTAGAATCAGTGGCGTATCTACGGATGGAATATTAGGGAGGGGGGGGGGGGCTTAACCCCTCCCCCACTTTTCCTGGCAAAAGTTAACTTTATATAAATTCATGCCTGAAATGCATAAAACTGGTCAACGTTGTCTTGTTATTTAGTGGGTCATTTTACTATAGATATTCCTTCGCTTTCTGGATTCTTAAGACTTCAAAAAGTACCAAGGTGCTCCAGTTTTTTTCCCCGGGAAGAACCCGGAGTTTCACCATGGGGTATACACACTATTTTCTCCTACCTCTAAGGTACTGAGACATACATAAAGTCGTGTGAGATAGCTGGTAGAGGTATGCCTGTCTCACCACAGCCATGTGGCAGATATCTCACCCACCCACGTGACCAACCTTTTGCATATTTAATTAGCGCCGGAGCTATTTAATCATCGCAAATCACGTCTGCAGATGTATAAACAAACAAAATGGATAGCCGTTTTGCTTCAGTAAATATGACTGACTCTATAAACGAAAATCGAAATCAGAACACTCGAAGACAAACTTCAGCACACCTCAAATTGCTCTATATGGAGCCTTTTTGTAATCCGTGCGAACGGATTACTAAGTCGTGCGAACGGTGTACTAATCCGTGCGAACGGATTACTAATCCTTTCGAACGGATTAATTTTCAACGATTTTTCACACTTGACACCTCCCGGACACCAGTCATTACATGCGCCCGACAAGGGATATGTTAATTTATTTTATGATTTCAACAATAATCAATAGGCACGGCTAAAGAGGAATGGCTCAGTTATTTGGATACATAATGATAATTACATGGGGGATGACAGGAAGACAGCCAATCTGGCTATGTCATCTCCCTGTGGTATACTTTTACGTTCGCACGGATTAGTAAACCGTGCGCACGGATTACAAAAGAATTGGCCATGTCACCTCTCGGGCTTCAAAGCTCTATCAGTTCATTGGAGAGAAATGTTAAGATTATCGGAGGATCGATGAGATGGAAACCGAAACATTAGACAATTATTTGGCTGAATTTATAATTAACGTTCGCCAAGAAAATAGCACTAAAGTACATGTCTGGAAATGACGTGTGCAGACATGTCGATTTCATTTGAGGTCACTTCAGTGCATTAACTCCCAACGTACGGTACTAGTCTGCGTGTTTTGAAGTATATACCTTCAATATATACCATACTTCTCGAAAAGCTTTCCGAATATATTATTGGTTTTCTCCTAGAATGAACGCACTAAGAATTATTTTTCCTGGAAAATATGGTATTTCCTTATTAATGTTATTTTCTTGCTCCTCGGGTGAGATTTCACCATCCCAGCCAGATAACCATCGAAGATAATAATAAACCCAACATGAGGTGAAACGAAGAGGGGGATTTAATAGTTTTCTGCTGGCACTGATAGCAGAAATTATTTTGCTTCGCACACATCATTCAGCCATTCTACGCCCCTCAGTAGAGTGATCTTTCCATTGTCATATCGAGGATCGCTATTCCAAGTCTCTTCCTTTTGATATTTTTTTCCTTTCATTAAAAACTGTCCCTGTTACCTCTTTTAGGAACGACCGGTTACGAAGCCACAGAAATCGTTCCGCTCAATGATAATAAGAACGTTGTCTGAAAAAACCGAACACCTGGCGCCCTGTGGCGACTATTCGGTCTTTTATATCAACTTTCCAATAATTTTCCTTATGAATTAGCTATACGAAATCTGTCTGAAATCTTGTGATTAAAACAAAATAAGGCGGGCATGAGAGTGGTGACTTTAGGACCATGACGACCTTAGGTACATTGACGTTACTGCCTACGGCCTCTGGAGACCTTCTATGAGAGGTTCCATTTCCCTATTTTTCAACTTTTCCTATAGAGGCTTATATATTACTCAAAGTTTGCTAAGCACCAAATATTTGACACATCATTGTGAAATTTGCGTGTGAAATATTTGCGATATTTTTGGTGGATATGATTGAGGAATGTATTAAGATGGTGCCCAGTCCTTACATTAGCTCTCTTGACAGGCAGACTTTTCGTGACAGTCATGGAAAGCATGTACCCCTTGATTTCCATGATGTTTTCGTGTACTGTCTACGTGTACATGACATGTGTAGGGTATTCAGTCTTCATTTCAACACAAACCCTTGTGACTTAATGATTGAATATGGCAAATGCAAATGTAAGAAGACATTTGTCTGAAGCAGAAATGTGGCGGACTGTAGGGATGGTGGAGCAAGGGGCTACCCATCGTCAGGTTGGTGAAGCCCTTGGTGTGCATCATACGGTGACCACCAGAGCCTGGGCAAGATTTCAGCAGTATGGCACACCAGTGAGACAGCATGGTGGTGGCAGAGACAGGGCAACATCTGCAGCTGAAGACCGGTTTTTGATCATTCAGGCCCGTAGGAACCGCTTTGCCACAGCAACCCAGCTTAGCAGTGACCTTCAGAATGCATACGGGGTAAATGTTTCGACGCAGACTATCCGGGCAAGATTGCACGAAGGTGGTCTCCGATCGAGAAGACTAATGCATTCGCATTCCGCTGTCCTAGAACCACCGCCAGGCACGATATGAATGGGCCATGGACCACGTTGGATGGACCAGAAAAGATTAGCGACCTGTCCTTCTTTTTACAGATGAGTCAAGGCACTGCCTAGACCAAACAGGTAGGCGTTCTAGGGTATGGAGAAGACCAGGAGAGCGATTCCATGCAGCCAACATTGCTGAGCATGAGCGCTATGGTGGAGGGTCAATCTTGGTCTGGGGCGGCATCACCTGGGATGGACGTACAGAGTTCTGTGTCCTTGAACGTGGTACATTGACTGTACATCGGTATACTGATGACATCCTGGATGTCCATGTCATATTGTATGCAGATGCAGTGGGTGATAGATTCATTCTGGTGGACGATAATGCCCGTCCTCATGTTGCCCATACTGTCGGGGAGTACTGACAGAAGGAGGGGATTGAGCGTATGGACTGGCCAGCAAGATCTGACCTCAATCCAATCGAACATGTCTGGAATGAGTTGCAGTTTGCAATTTCAGCCCGTCCAGCCCAGCTAAGAAGTGTATAGGAGCTTGGTGCCATGCTGGTCCAAGAATGGAACAACATCCCACAAAGGACCACCAGGAACCTGATTGGGGGTATGAGAAGGCGTTGCCAAGCTGTAATTGACAGTAATGGGTCTCGTACTCGATAGTGAAGCCATACCAGTTCGCTCCGTCAACTTTTTTGGCATATTGAAAAATTTCCTTTTCAACCAAAAATATCCATTGGTTATCGTATTCAAAAGCTAAAAAATAATGTCAAACACAAATAAAATCTTAATTTCTCTACTTAAATCATTAAAGATATAAGTAAATAAAAAATAGATACACTTTTCATTACAATATTTCAACTAAAACGTAAAACAGGTAGTTGGATGTACTTGGTGCATAGGAAACTTTGAGTAGTATATATTCATCACATCTGTTTTAATGAAAATGCGAAAAGTATTCATATTTGCTCCTTTCAACCGGATGGTACCGGAAATTCTTTTCTTTGCCAACTTTATTTATTTTTATACCTTTATGTGATAATAGAGTACCGAATCTTTTGTGTTAACATTGCAATGTTTTTCTTGTGTTTCAATATTTTGAAACAATTCTAACAATTCCCATATATTAGTGTAAACGCAAAAAAGAAGGAATGTTGTCTAAATCATGGTCAGTGGAGGATTTAGGTTGTAGCCAGAGCAGCCCTGGTGACTGTCGCAAAATTGTTGACAACGAGACAAAAATATATGGAAACAAGTACATGTATTCAACAGCATTCATATTTGATATGACAGAATTTGTTTAGTAGCCATGAATCGTCCGTCATTACTCAGAGCTTTGCCGGTGTGAGAGGAATGATAGTCCGTAGGAACGTTAGTCCCTCTGGACTATTATTCCGCGGAATTATAGTCCTAGGTCTAACATTCCTAGGAATAGTAGTCCGCCGGACTACTATTCCTAGGAATGTTAGACCTAGGACTATAATACCGCGGAATAATAGTCCAGAGGGACTAATTTTCCTACGGACTATCATTCCTGTCACACCGGTGCAGCTGGTGTTAAATTCCCATAGGATCCGGAGCATTGCCGGTACAACTTTTTCTATTACAACATTTCGGCACCATTCAGACTGCATCCGGCAAGTGGTACTGCATATATAGTATGATATGGTGTATATATAGTGATCATATGTAAACACCCGGCCATGGGTATATAGTATGGGTTTGTGATGGGAAACTGAGAATGGGAAAACGACGTTGCCAACGACGTCGTGACGTCATGATGCGCACACGACATCATAGAGACGTTGACGGTTGTTGTTGTCCACTGCACAATCTGACATAACGTTGTGTTCGGGTCAAGGGTGTCGGGTTTCTCCTACTGGACTGATAGGGTAACATAGTATGGGCGTCATATACTCCTGCAGGTCCCCAGTTAGCCTTTGGTACTATTGATCTGCATAATGCTTTATACTATCCCATGACTGTTATTCAGTTCATTCAGGTCAACAAAGTGAACAAATATTGTATAGTGAACCCAATAACGAAGTTTAACAGAACGGAATGAACTCTGTATAACGAACTTTGACTTAATATTAAAGGTTCGAACTGAAATAAATTCTTGAATGGGAAAGTGCTATACCCTCGAGTTTTAATGGCAAATCGTGGAATCCCATTTGTAGCAGAACCTCACTTCTGGCACCCCAGTTTTACAGGTTCAGAATTCTTTTGGTATCGTCTTGTTCAGCACGCCTCCGTTGATCCTGTCTGTATATAGCAAATCACCTTCTCTCAACAGTGATCAGGACAATCAGAACGTCTGGGATGGCTATAGTCTTTAGCGAATGAATTTCAACGAGCTTCAAGAAATACTGATTGGTTCAGTGGGCAGTCCAAAGTTACATTAAGAGGGAATAGTATGCAATTAGCCCACCTCCACCCACTCATAAACCCTCCAGTCAGAAAATTGCCATTGCCTGCCAATAATAGATAGAAATTAAGCATTCTGGTTCACCAGAAATGCATTTCTGGCTCACAATGTGAATTTCCATTGAAACATTTTCTGGCTCAGCTGAAATCAGGCTTAGTCAATTTTCGCCTGAGCTGGTATTTCGGCTAAGGTTAATCCAAGGGAGGAAAATAAAAAAATAAAATAAACTCGAAGTGAGCCAGAAAAAGACGATCCGATCTTTTTTTAATGTTAATTTCCATAAGAAATTCTAAAAGTGTCGAGATCGCTGGCCCCAGATATTTGAGAAAACGAACTGCTCCTGCACATCTTCGCCTTGTCGCTTAGTACAATTCGAATGGAGATTTTATAGAGAGATGTAAAGTGCTCCCTTCGTTCTCACTCCTCGAAATGACGAAGACGAAAAATCTCCTCCGTCTCCATGCAATTTCTCATAGAGATTTGTAATGCGCTGTCATCTGGACACCGTCAGGACTGGCGATTTTGTTATATTTGTAATTGATGTTTCATCGTCGAGAGAGCAGAAATTAAAAATAGGAACTAAGAAAAGTGCCGCCTCCGCCGCCTTGGAACTCATTAGATTTTTTCACCTTCGTTTTACAGTGTCTCATCAATAGATATAATGGTTTGACAGAGATCTATCGAATGAGAGGAAATACCCCCCCCCCCCCCCCTCCAATTTAATCGATAGCGGTTCCATCTGTTTTTATTGTGTTTCATCAACAGATGTGGTCAGTAGTGTTTTGAGGGGCATTTGAGCTCAGTGGAAGCTTTTTGCAATTTTCGAACTTATTTTCCAGAGAAAAATACGAGCTCACGTAGTGATAGAGCTCGTATTTTCTATGTGACGTCACGCGACTTGGGGTTGGGTTTTTTAAGTATTTCCTCGACTCCGGAAGCAAAAATCAAACTTAGGAAATCTTAGAAAAATTTCGAATCATCCAGTTCGAACTCAGTGCGAGAAATCACTGCATTTTTACCCGAGATGACAGTGCAGATACGCAAATCCGAGATGAAATTGAACTAAACCGTGTTTTTTACTTGGGTTTTTTAAGTGTTTTCTCTCTCGAACTGATCGATTTCGTCGAAATATCTCTGAAGCGAACTTACAAATCGCGGGTCAAAATGTCAAAACGTGTAATTTTCCGTCTGTGTTTTCAAGTCTATCATCGACGAATGATGTCTATTATGCGAAAGATTTTCAATCGTCCAAATGATAAAAAGGCATGTGATTTTCCGATTGCGTTTTCCAGTGTTTTTGACGGCTCGCATTGATCGATTTCGCCGAAATATCTCTCATGTCAAATTACAAAATCGCGATTCAGAAATGTCCCCAGATATAGAGATTTATCCAATAACAAAAACGCATTGTCGCACAAAGTATCCCTCTGTCTTTGAAATTCAAATAACTATGAAGATTCATCTAATATATAATTGCGAATGTCTGTATCTATATCTCTATCTCGCTCTCTATCTTTGTTTCGGGTGACCTCCTCCGTTTCTCGACCAATCGATTTAAAATTTTCTACGCGGGGGTAATTCGTCCCTGCGAGTAACATGGGATGGGTGCCGTGCCCGTGTGAGGTGACCTTGACCTTGAAATTGATGACCTTGACCTTTTATTTCGAAAACGGCTGGGCCGATCGGGCTAAAATTTCATATGTGAGGGTATAATGACTCATCGATCATTTTCACTTTATCGGTGTGCCCGTGCGGGGTGACCTTGACCTTGAAATTGATGACCTTGACCTTTTCTTTCGAAAACGGCTGGGCCGATCGGTCTAAAATTTCATATGTGCGGGTATATTGACCCATCGATCATTTTGACTTTATCGGGGTGCCCGCGTTGGGTGACCTTGACCTTGAAATTGGTGACCTTGACCTTTTATTTCGAAAACGGCTGATATAACCATCTTCTCCCGTGCAACTCCGGGTATCACCCGCTAGTATAGAATATACACATAGTAGCTGGTGGTACCAAATGTTCACCATTCGTGGTGAAGTGGTATTGACCGCGAGCCGTTGGCGCGCGGTTAACGCCACTTCACCACGAATGGTGAACATTTGGTACACCAAGCTACTATGGGTATATTTTATTTATACCATGATCGTCAGATTATGAAGAGTCGCTATTGTTTTTTCTCTGTTTTACTGAGCAGCAGCCGTACATTGATGCGAATTTGTTTTTGTTTGCATGAGCATCGGTTGGCGGTACTTCCGCTGTCAGTTTTATCACCTAAACGAAAAAGGATTAGGAAAAGAAACATGTTTTTTTTTATTTTTAACAACATAATAACATACTATTTCGAGTTATGGATGCTTTATTAACACGAAACAATGCATTTTTGTTAATTATTGGTGTTTTATGGGGGAAAACTCATTTAAAACGTAATAAATGATTGCCACTTTCATTTCACTCTTCGCGAGGCGACGTGCGATAAATGTAGACAAGTTCGCATTCAGGTCGACGTTACCAAAGGTCAAGGATGTAGTTCAACTGTAGGTGTAAATTGTAACTATTGCAATTCATTGCTGGTGTGTTCACCACAGCTGTATAAAGCTAAAATTTATGTCATAGGCTTTTCATATATAGTAGAATAGGTAATCATATATTTTTTTGTTATTGACTTTCTCCAGTATCTTACTGACACAATACATATAAAGACACTGGAGAATAAGACAAGCTTGCCCACCACTAAAAATCATTTTTACATCACGTCATGTCTACATTTCGGTGTAAGCTGGTAGCAGTGGACTATCTGTTGGTAGCAGAGTCTGATATTTGAGAAATAAGCTGGTACCACCATAGATACAAACCTGAATGTTCATTTTTCTGAGAACTTCTCACTCATTTTTAGAAACCGCTTGAGGAGACTATTGCTTTGTAAGACTCATTTCAATTGTCTCCGCACAAATTGCAAAGATGAGCGTGAAACACGGACGATTTACAGTTATGTCTAATCCAATTCCCTTTCTCTTGTATTACTTTAAACAATATTTCATTTCATAACTCAGTTTCACATTAATATTCAGACAAGCAATAAATTAACATTTCACATGCTGGTTGTTATGAGATAGGATTCAGCAGCAAGCTAGAAGCTGATGTAAGCTGTTTTCTCTTGTTTTGATAGAAATGGCTCAAAATTTCATATCAATGAATTTATAAATTATATTGAGAACACCTCAGAACAAAAATAACTGCGTGTGTATCGATGAGTGGAATTACGTAACTTTGGGGCTGTTCAGGTTCAGATTTCTTTATTGTCACATGATGTTACGTGATATTAGACAATTATAATGTATTTACACAAGATATTTCACCGCGCATGCCGTACGACTGTGTTCAGCCGGGGACCGAATATCCCAGGAGTTCGAGGCAGACAAACTTAAGCATGTCATTATCACATGTTGTCTTTCGTAGCTAATATCAGAATTTAAACAGACCAAACTGACATTAACCCTTTACTTTACGAATCGCCCGCATCCGCCCGCATAATATGCAAATTGAGCAGTTAAAAAAAAAATTAATTTTTCAAAATATTTCAACAAAACCATATCATGTGACCCCTCATTGGACCGAGCTTATTGAGCTCGTTCCAATGAGGGGTCACATGGTATGGTTTTATTGAAATTTTTTGACAAATTTTAAAAAATGATTCAAATAATGCATTTTGATATCGTCTGCGTTGGGTAAAGGGTTTTAATCGCCGCCACTCACTAGTACAAGGTCTTGGAATTATTTCCATTTTTCAACTCATTGTATGTAGTTAAGACACTATAATTACATTGTTAATGTAGTTATAAGTTTTGGGTCCAAATACTCAATTCTCATTGGTCAGCTGGATGAAAACGTCATAACCAAATGTAATTCATTTTCCAATGGATAAATTTGCTCGAACTTTGACCCGCATTTACGGTAGAACGCAGTTGACAGAATGCAATTCAGGCGGTGTTTGGGCGGGGTTATAACTGTTATCGCCTCTCGCAGTGATCAATGATTATAGTTTACTGATGTGTTAAATAAATTGTTTTGAACATTCCAAGTTTCGTTGCGAAAGACGGCAATTTGACAAATTTGGGTCAATGCCGAAAACCAGCGCTCAACTCAGAATGGTGCGCTTTGTCTTTTGTGTGAGGGTGATGTTTCGCCTCGTTCGTTCGTACATGTTTTATTTCGTCTTTCTGCTATGTTGTTTGGTAAAAAGTAGTTTAAACAGTTACGGAATGTAATTAAAAGAATTGAATGCAATTTTTATAATCTTTATTGGAGTATGAACGTGTGGGAATGGATACAAATTATGTATGAATCCTTCGGGATTCATACATAATTTGTACCCATTCCCACACGTTCATACTCCAATAAAGATTATAAAAATTGCATTCAATTCTTAAATTAACGAGGCGTTCGTAATTAATAGAAGAACAAAATTGCAATCTCAGTATAAATTTATCGAAATAGCTTGAGTTCTCCTAATCATTTACCGTACGGCTTATACGGTTGCGTTACCTATACTTATGCGACAACCACGGTGGGCCACAGCAGATTTTAGAGCGCAACCTAAGTTCAGCTTAACACATTAAAACCTGTCGCAATTAGTTCATAACACCTTTGCTATTGCGCGGATGTGCAGCGTAAATGTGAAACTACTGGGCTGCGGCGTTATAAGTATTGCTTGTACAGACAATACAAGACAGGGTTATCGAAGCAATCATAGATGTACTGAAAGTTCAGGGGATATACTCCCCGTGGAAGAATTTGATCTTAGAGGATTTAGAAATGTATGGTACAATAATATTTGGTACCTTAACAAAGAAGGAATTCAGGAAATAGCTAAAAAGCTCAATCCATTCTGGAGGACTTACCTTAATGCCTGGTCACTGTTTGATAATGTCACCACAACCCCATAAGACTTTTTCTCGGAACCAATTTCTTTTGAATAATAACATCTTAGTTGATGGAAAGCCATTTTTCCATAAAAAATGGTCACAAAAAGGTATCGTCTTTATAAATGATCTTTTAAATGAAAATAATACTTTCCTGACATTCCAAGAATTTAGAACAAAATACAGCATAAGTACACCATTTACTGCCTATGCTGGGGTGATGGGAGCAATTCCTAAACACTGAAAAGATGCCTTAAAACAGAGCAAAACCCCAGGTATAGTAAAGAACGATAACATATCAAAATTAATAATGGTTAAAAAAAACTTGCCAAAGTTTTTACCCTATTGTACTAAGTACTTCAACCTCGTTCCCCTTAAAAACACAACAGAAATGGGAAAGTGATCTAAATATAAACCTACAGCCTGAGGCCGGGGACTGGATATATAAACAACATTTTTCACTGACAGATGAAACAGGCTTACAGCATTTGCAGTTCAAACTCGTACATAGGATTATGTCCACTAATGCCTATCTTTATAAAGTAGAACTATCCGAAACAGAACTTTGCACCTTCTGTGAAAATACAAAAGAATCTCTTCTCCACCTGTGTTTCGTGTCCTCGTTCACTAGGACTGTTTTGCTTCTCCTTTTGGAAAAACTAAGAGAAAAGTGTAACATATTAGCACCTTTATGTGTGGAATATATTCTATTGGGCTAACCAAAGTCGTTGCCAATTGCGGGGTTACTGTAAACACGGTAAATATCTGCTTACTGTTTTTCAAAAAATATATATTTGCTTGAAAAGTCAACCACTGTCAGCCTTTGTTTCTGGCGCTGGTAGAGCAGATGAAGAGATACCGAAAGTTGGAAATGCACATGTATTCACCATAAAAGGCCAGTGCAGTGAAAAAACGTTGGGAAATTATTGATAAAATGCTTTAATTCTTCATTGACTTCATTCTTAAATTTAGTAATTTGCAGGCAGCCCATCTCACAATACATCCATAACTGATAAAATTAAGAAAAGAGTTTTAATTTTGATACCAGAGAGGCGGTTAGAGAGAGGCCGATCGAACAGTTAGGTTCCCCTTTGTCTACAAACGAGCCAGCGATGTTACTTAAATGTAAGACGATGTTACGTAAATTCCCCCATAGAGGCACTTGATATTTTTGCCCAATATAACGTTCAGAGTCAACTAGCGCTACGCACGAATATGTTCATCCAAATCTTGCCATTTTGTTTTCACTTTTGCTTCCAGCGTATAACCACCGACTCCTCTGCGGGACGAAACCTCCGGTGAAACCGGAGATTTCAGTCTTTAATTCCGAAGATATGGCCCGTGTTTGTTGTTTGGAGGGACCACCCTAGGCAAAAAGAAAAAGTTAACTTAACGGAATACCAAACAAAGGAAATATGCAGGCTTCTTCGCAGCACAGTAGAATTCATATTCTCTTCTCACACAGTAGCTTCTTTTTTAACCGGGAATATGCTAACATTATAATCAACTAAGCTTTCATGTTTCATGTTATATATATATATATATACATATATATT
The DNA here is from genome assembly GCA_031216915.1 of Pictodentalium vernedei. Classification (NCBI taxonomy): domain Eukaryota; kingdom Metazoa; phylum Mollusca; class Scaphopoda; order Dentaliida; family Dentaliidae; genus Pictodentalium; species Pictodentalium vernedei. The sequence continues at coordinate 713,398,795 of CM062296.1, forward strand.
TATATTCTGTACTATTGACAATGTAATTATGAATCTGATATAAAAAAATTTAAAAAAAAGAAAATTTCGTTCAATGTTTAAACGCTTGAGACTTAAATTTTAAGTCGGAAGAACAAATGGTGTGAGTGTAAACATTATCGAGTTGGTTGACATTTTCCCGAAATCGGTATGATGCTTTGCCTCTAAGCATCGGGGAAGCAGACACAGCGTTGTGGACGAACATTGTGCTAGCACAACAGAACCGGTCATATTTCATAAGTAAACGGAAGGCATTGTTATATCAAACTGTTATGCGACGCATGTTATGCTTAAGACATTCACCCATAAGTGAGTGCAGTATAACGGGGAGACGAATTTTTTAAACAGAAAAGATTTAAGATCTGGACTGCATTTTCCGAACTTCCTAATTAACATATTGGACTTCATACACAAGGCGCGATACTGCCTTTCAATATCAGCATCGTCACTTAAATCATTTTGTATACTTTGGCCGAGATACTTGAAACAGCTAACGAATGTTACAGATTCATTATTCAAAAAGTCAGGTGGGGTCACACAGATGGGGAAAGTCTTAGGAATAAAAGCCACTTAAACCGTTTTCTTGGTGCTGCACATCATGTCGATCTGCTCGACTTCCCGCTCACAGATTGTTAGAAGCTTACGCAGACCTCGAATACTGGGGCGTAGCAAACACACATCGTCAGCATAGCAAAGTTGGTTGGCTAATACTTTACCTACATAGCATCCTACAGGGGATGTGTTAAGCGATTCACTCATATGATTAGTGTATATGTTAAACATAAATGGTGAGCGCAACTCCCCTTGTCTCACGCCATTACTGACATGGAGCACAGTGGACAATGACTTTCCCCAACGTACAGAGAATATCTGTTTCCTGAACCAGATATTATGGAGTCGAGCGATCATATGGGCACGTTGAGATCTAACAATTGGTTAAGTAATACAGAATGGGTGACAGGGTCTAATGCCTTTTTGGCATCAAGAAAACATACATATACTGGGTAACTGTTGCTCATATATAACCTAATAACTTCTCCTAAGACAAAGATACAACATTCAGTTGAATGGTGGGGGCGCGGTGGCGTTGCGGTAATCGGTTCTCGTCAGATCACCGAAGTTAAGCATTGTCGAGCCCGGTTAGTCCTTGGATGGGTGGTCGTCTGAGCGATCGATTCGGACTCCCACGTTGTGTCCTCGGGCAAGGCACTTAACCCAGATTGTCCACCTGGGGGCACGATGACGCCGTGTACTAAGGCGCACTGCACGTCGATGGTGCGTATGTCTTCAGTTTAACCCTGTCTGTGCTGCAGTACGAACTTACGATGTTTAGGAGCTGGCAGCTGCTCCTCATTGTCTCTACCGGTACTCCGGCTTCCTCCACCCGTAACACTGCCACCGACACAGTATGACCTTGGCTGTTAAAGCATAGTTAAGCCTTAATAAATAAATAAATCAGTTGAATGGTTGCGTCTAAAACCAAACTGGTAAAAGGTGGTCTTCAGATATTCTGAACAACGATTAAGGATAAGTTTCTCGACAAGGTTTGAAATTATTGTTGCTAGAGCGATAGATCGATAGTTTTCCTTATCTACGACGTTCCCAGCTTTGTTCTTAACGATAGGTACAATGGCAACTTCTATTATCTTAGATGGGATATAATCCATGTGAGATAATAGATTTTACCAGCACCTGAAGTAAGTAATGAATGTATGGGTCACTAAATTTCAGGTGCTCTGCAGTTATGCGGCCTGGGCCGCCCGAGTTCCCGGAATTGAAGCTTAATGTAATATCCTCTATTTCAGTTAGCGATATCGGGACTAAAAATTTTCAATGGGAGGCATTCCAAATATATGTTCATTCGGAATAGAATTCAGGATTGTCTTAAAGTGATCAACCCACATATTAGCGATATTATCCTCACCAGAAACACCATCAATGGTGTCGGCTATTTTGCTCTTACTTCCACCGGAGATTGATTTCCAAAATTTTCGAAAATCTTTTTCATGAAATTTTGTGCAAGGGCGTCGGCTTTGTGGTTATCCCGGTTCGCCCTACATGTCCCAAAGGCATATTACAAGTTATCTCCGCCAACATGTATGGTATATGGAGATTTAATACCTGGATGTCGGTTTTTAAACACCGAGCCGCAGGCGAGTTGTTTAAATGAGACATCCAGGTTGTTAAATCTCCATATGCCATACATGTTGGCGGGGATAACGTTTTTGTCCCGTTTGAAACACAATACAAATATAGTGGAAATAAATTTGTGAACACATTTCTCAGCTCAACAATCACTTGGACCAAATTCGTGATAATTATTTTGTTTTTATAATCGCAGAAGACAACAGATGGAGTTACATCCCTTGGGTCGTTAAGGAAACGAGTAAACAGTGCTTTGTTGACATATCGTCCCCTGGGTTCCAATATGTTCTATGTGCCTACTGACACATAGAACTCATTGGTACTCAGGGGACGAATTATTTGCCCTTATTTTATTTTTATGATTGAATTGTCGGAAATCTGATGATATTTGTGACTATTTTCAGGTATTATGGTTCGATTTTTATTTCGAGGCGAGCAAAAGCGGAAAGTTTTCGTTTAAACCATATACCCCCGATGTTTCGCGTGCGCTTATACCCTGGATGTTGCACGCTCTCATATACCTTGGGTGTTGGATGCACTCTTTACCATCGCTGTTTGTCCAAGGCAGTCTGATCAATCAAAGGACAGAATTTATCGGGATATAGGGACAATTAAACTTGACTCTGCTATCATGCATAAGGTCGTAAATAGGACCAGTGCGCGGCTTATAGTATTTCCTCCATAGGAGATCGCATGGATGTGCTGAGAAATGTAATTCCGTCAACTCATTCGACCAGCCTGGGACGACTTTTAATGGTTTGGCCTTACGTCTATTTAAGGCGTAATCGGCACTGGGGAATATTATCTGTAGACACACGGACCCCAAAACGTATTCAACTAGCTTCTTCTTGATACTAATACAAGAAACTACGCCTAAACTTGTGAAATAATTATCGCTTTACTCTCAAAGTCAATATGGAAACCAAACGTGAAGCTTGCCAATATCAGTTTTCTCGTTGATATGATCCGAAATGTGCCACTGTATGTCAAAACCATTACCTTTTACAAGTACATGTCGATCTAGTACAGCTTTTGACAGAAAAAATTACATTTTCTCATCTTGCTACAAGCTCATAGACGGTTACTACCAGTTAATACTCCCATTTAGCCCCAAAACTATATGCTCATTCGAAAATATGAAAGGTGTGTTATTAATATTGGCTGCCAAACTAGAATGTTTGTATTATCTTGAAACTGACTGTGGGTATGGGTTGAAGAATCATTGTAGCTACATTGAAGTTACTATTTAGTTGCAATGGATGTATTGTGTTAATTTGATTAGGGTTTGAATCCAATTCTCATGAATTATTCAAACGGTGGCGTTGCGGTAACAGGTTCTCGTCAGATCACCGAAGTTGAGCAACGTCGCGCCCGGTTAATCCTCGGATGGGTGACCGTCTGAGAGATCGATTCGGACGCTCGCGGCGTTGTGTCCTTGGGCAAGGCACTTAACCCCGATTGTCCACATGGGGGCACGATGACGCCGTGTACTAAGACGTACTGCGCGTCGATGGTGCGCATGTCTCCAAGCAATATAACCCTGCCTGTGCTACAGTGCGGAGTGACGATGTTGGGGAGCTGACAGCTGCTCGTCGTTGCTCGGTGGTTCTTTCCGGGTACTCCGGCTTCCTCCACTCGTAAAACTGTCACGGTCATGATTAGCCATTCTGCATAAGTATGTGACCTTAAACACCAATAAATAAATTCAAACAAAGCCTGCAGACAAAAGACTATAAAATGGGTATCGCGATACTTGGAGGAAAGAACTCAATTACTTATCGTAGGTATTTGATTTCCACATCCTCAGAAAAAAACTGCTGATTTCGGAAAGGAGCAAAATTACAACATCTTACCCCCAATTGACGTCATGTGTATTGAAATCTCTTCGCGGGTATCATCTGCCACAACCTCATTCTCAACTATGTGATTATACCGTGGACGGGGTGAGTATATTCCACGAGACGATAGGCGCCTTGGAACCTTTTAGAGTTTTCGCCTGCGTTTTGCAGTGCCCCATCAATGGATACAGCCGATTTCAACAGAGATTTAACGACTGGTAGAAAATACTTTCACCTCCAATTCGATCGATCGCGGTTTTGTCTGTTTTTTGTAGTGTTCATCAACAGAATTCGTCGCGTGAATGCGAGAATGTCCTATGTCCCATAGGGGACATAGGACATTGTAGCACTCACGCGACGAAATGTGGTCGATTTCGCAGAGGTCTCTCGGATGTGTGACATTTTCAACCATGTGACATGCGAAATGGCGAATGCCTGGATCCAAATGGGGATGAGAGAAAGGATGGCAGAACATTCATGAACATACTGTGATAGAGCATCGGTTCGACTATCACATGACAACCAACATGGACTGTGCTCGCGATGGATATGTAAGTTCCTGAGCGGATGATTGCGAGATACTTGTCGACAAGAGAGATTCTTGAAAGTGTTGTGACAGAGAACTGACTACAATCACTACCCCATTTCTGGAGAGTGGAATATGACAAAACTTTCGAGCAAGTTATGTTTGAGACCATATTGAGATAGAGGGATCTGACTGCTATCACCGCGCCATTTCAGGAGAGTGAAATATGACCAACCTTCGGGTTAGAGACTTGTGGATATACTGCGTCAGAGTAGACATCTGACTGCTATCACTACCCCATTTCAGCAGATTGAAACACGACAAACGTTCGAGCAAGAGATTTGTAAATGTGCTGCGACTGACAGGATATATGACTGATATCACTACCCTATTCCAGGAGATTGAAACATGACAATCTTTCGAACAAGAGACCCGTGAATGTACTGTGACAGACTGGAGATCTGACTGCTATTGCAACACTATTTCAGGAGAGTGGAATATGACAAAACGTTCGACAAGAGACTCGTGAACATACTGTGACAGAGTGGAGATCTGACTACTGTCGCTCCCCCGTTTCAAGGGAGTGAAACATATCAAACTTTCAAGCAAGTAGTTCGTGAACATACTGAGACAGAGAGAAATTTGACTACTATTATTACCCCATTTCAGGAGATTATTAGTTACCCCGTGTTTGATCACGTGGTACGGGTTTTTACCTACCCGAAGCCAGCCGTATCCCATGAGGCCGAAGCCTCATGGGATACGGCTGGCTTCGGGTAGGTAAAAACCCGTACCACGTGATCAGACACGGGGTAACGAATTTATCTATTGACTTTCCGTTTACAACCTGCTGCTACAATCTATTTCACGTGTGAACACACACAGCTTGAGATCGTTTATCTTCCATTGTTGAGCCATACAGGTTTCTGTGGAATTTTTGTGCAAAAGAGTTTTTGTGAAAATATGCCGATATGACTAGTATAAAAAAAATTATTGAATTTCTTTTTTTCTTTTTTGTCTCAAAAACATAGCTTATGAACCCCACACTGGAGCGTACTCGACAAGCTCATTCCAATAAGGGGTCATGAGCTATATTTTGAAGATAAAAAATTAAAATATAATACATGTACACTGTAAAACTGGAATGACGCGTCTTCTACGGAGCATGGACAATTTGTAGATTTCGGAACAAGGCTTTCACCGGGTATGGGAAATTTCTCAGTGGCTGGGCGGACGTATCGTGGGTTTCAATGAATATGGTCTCATACCACGTATCTATCAACCAATCAAATAAAAAAAATCACTTTAGTCAATAGATAATGAAACATAACCAACTTTTGCGCAAGAGGTTCGCGAATGTACTGCGACAGAGCGGAGATCCGACTGTATAACATTTCAGGAGAGTGGAATATGACAAAACTTTCGAGCAAGAAACTCGTGAACATACTGTGCCAGATTAGAGACCTGACTACCATTACTACCTCATTCCAGGAGAGTGAAATATGACAAACTTTTGAACAAGAGGCTCGTGAATGTGCTGAGATAGAGAGATCTGACCACTGTTATCCAATGTCACGAGAGGGGACAAACTTTCGGGCAAGAGATATTGAATTTAATGCGACATGACTATTATTACTACCTCATTCCAGGAGAGTGAAATATGATAATTTTTCGAGCAAGAGACTCGTGAACGTACTGAGATGGATAGGTGTAACCACTATTACTACCCCATTTGAGGGAAAAGGAACATGACAAAACTTTTCGGCAGGAGCATAGTGAATATTATTAGTTACACCGTATGTTGGTGGCCTAATATGGTATATATGGTGTCAGTTAATTTCATATTGGACGAGAGCGAAGCTCGAGTCCAATTTCCAATTAACTGACCCCATATATACCATATTAGGCCACCAACAAACTGTGTAACGAATATATCTTACCGACTGCTGCATAGATGCACAGAACTAATAACAATAGCGATCAAAATTAAATGAGAGAATTGTCACAGTGTGTTTACGTGTCTTTGCCTTGTTACAATTTATGGGAGACAGCAGACACTCTCCTATAAACTGTAACAAGGCCAATTCACACATACCAAACAGTTTCATTTCGAAGGTAACATGACACACATCCACAGAATATGAAGCCTTTTAAGTTGCCTAACCTGCACTTCAGACCAAATATGGGCTTCCAACACTCAATCTTTCAACTTGAAGCGTTTATCGGCTGCCGCCATTTTGAATAATCAATGAACAAAGGGGAGATTACCCATAACTTTCAGCGTATATTGATGTTGACAGGCAGCATATGGTTGTATATGCAGTCTGCATGTGACGTCTTTGAACCAATAAAATTTCCAGATACTTGTTGGAGGTAAGATATACTGAGATCTACCATCACAGAAAAACTTAACAGACACGAGCAATATGAAAAAAACTATAGTGTTTTTTTCCCGCTAATGGACACATCGCCATTCACCTGACACACCTGCAAATATTAAGACCGAAGATGAAAATACTACATAGGAAGAGCTTTTTTGATGTACACATTTTTATGTAAGTCGCAAGAGTGAATTCTGTTTTTTTTTAAATTGAAATTTAGCTTGTTTTAATCGTTGATGGAACGTTGTGAAAGCACCCCTAAAAGGTCGTCTCATACGCCAACCTTTCGGCCTTAGCGAATAGTCGCGGATATGGTGGTGTAGGGATCCTTGTTCGCGAGGCGTGACCTCTCAGCCACACGCTTCATAAACGATAACAGGACACCGGGCCCGTGCCTTCCAAGTGACTAATATATGACCTTTTTTCTAGACATTCAGTTGAGAAGAATCACACCAGCCCGCGTGCTGGTCCAAACAAAAAACAATTTGAATTTTAAAAACAATTAAGCCAAACATACACGCAGTAGTTCTTCAATGTAATGAAACTGAAGGAAATAAATCATTCTTTTTTTGAAAAAAATTCTACTGGTGTACATATAATAGGTGTTTTTTGAGTGATATCACTCTTTTTTTATCTAAAAAAATCCGAGAAATCATTACTTTGAAATGTTTTTTTGTTTCATTCTAATTTATTTTTCCTTCCAATATTACTATTTTGTCAGATATTCTGAAAAAAAATCTTAGGTATTTGGAAGGCGGTTATCATCAAATGTAAGGCTTCAGCGTGTAGAGGTAAAATGAGGTGATCGACTCTTTTCGTGGGTGGAGCTGATGTGCATCAAAAACTCAAGTTTTAGAAAGGTAGGCATATGATATATCATTTTAAAGGTCTTGATGCGTGTGATGCGAATATTTGGTATTTGCCCCACCCCCTCGTGAAGTTTTAGAAATATGGGCATGTGAAATATCATTTTAAAGGTCTTGACGCACGTAGTTCGGATATTTGGTATTTGCCCCTCCCCGAGGGGATGGAGCTGAGGAGCATCAAAAACTCAAGTTTTCGAAAGATTGTCATGTGATATATCATTTTAAAGGTCTTTACGCGTGTAGTCCGAATATTTGTATTTGCCCATCCCCGAGGGGGTGGAGGTGGAGGGGCATCAAAAACTCAAGTTTTCGAAAGATTGTCATATGATATATCATTTTAAAGGTCTGTACGCGTGTAGTCCGAATATTTGTATTTGCCCATCCCCGAGGGGGTGGAGGCTGAGGGGCATCAAAAACTGCAGTTTTAGAAAGGTTGTCATGTGTTACAGCATTTTAAAGGTATCGACGCGTGTAGTCCGAATATTTGTATTTGCTCCTCCTCGAGGGGGTGGGGGCTGAGTGGTAAGGCACCAAAAATTCAAATACCCGGATGGTGACATGGTTGGTTACAATGTTCTGTGCTTAAGTAAATAATCTTTCAATTTCCGGTAAATGGGGTGTAATTAATTTACCAAAATGGTGCAGTGAAGATTTTAAGTTATTTCCAGCGTGAAAAAAACTTGTTTTTGAAAAAAGATGCTGTGAGAATAGCGAGAACTGTTAGTTTTTATCAGAAAGTCGCCTATTTTCGTCAACCTTCTTTGTCCTTGGGATCGTACTTTTAGATTCGAGTGTAGTTACTGAGAGTTGTCATTGAATTTCCCTGATTGTGTGATTTTGTGATTACAGATGCCAAAAGCCAAATCTAAGAGGAAACAATATAGCCCTCAGAAGCATTTTGCAGAAATCCGATATACACCGAAAATAGCCAGGATTGTCGAAACAGAGTCCGAAGAGGAGATAGAGAGAATGGAGTCAGGGGCTACAGGGTTTGATGTGGATGCAGTGGCCCGTCGTCTGAAAGAGATCATGATGGTTGATGTACGATTGATGATTAGGGAGACGGTTAAAGGTTCAGTAAAGGAGGCAACTAGTAGTATTTTAGAAGAACTCAAAAGTGTTAAAGAGGAGAATAAGAAGCTGACTGGAGAAGTAAAACGATTAGAGAATCGTGTAGATGATCTAGAGCAATACACGCGTAGGTACAGTTTACGTATAAGTGGGATAGAAGAAGTAGATGGTGAGGATGCAACTAAAATAGTGTTAGAGATGGCCAGTTTCATTGGTATTGAGCTGCGGGAGACAGATCTAGACCGGTCACATCGTGTAGGGACAAATACAAATAGCAATAGACAAGTAATAGTTCGGTTTACAAATTATAGTGCCAGAAGGAAGTTTTTTCGGACCAGAAAGGTCTTAAAGGATAAGAAGTTTAGAAGAAAAGAGTGCTACATCAATGAGGATATGACAAAATCGAAGTACCAGTTATTCAGGGAGGCTATGAGGTTGAGAAGATTGAAGAAAATTCAACAGACATGGACAATAGATGGGAAACTGTTCACTAAAGACAATGGGGGATCTATCTCTTTAATAAGAACAGAGGAAGATTTAGAGAAGTTCTAGAAAAATTGAGTATGAGGAGAAATTATATATAAGTACATTAGACTGTAGTGTAGTGTAGTCAGAACACTGGGGGGGGGGGGGGGGGTATTTAGATGAATGTTTCAAAGATGTAAAAAAAATGACAATTCTATCTAGGGATTTCCAGTGGTTTTCCCATATGAATGTAGATATTGCACAACCTGGTCGACAAGGATCATAAGGTGGCATACAAACATTTATACAGGAATTATAGTACTTTGAAAACAGAATTTTGAAATTGTGATAAGGGAGTCCATTAACAAAAGTAAAATGGTACGGAAAACCTATAGTAATTATACCAGTGTAATAGTAATAGAATGTAGTAATGATTTTCTGTAATTATAGAAACCTATAGTAAATATATAAATATAACAAAATAAGAACACACAGAGAGTGGGGTGGGGGTGGGGGGTGGATACAGAAAGTTAACAAGAAATTACCAGTAAAGTAATTACATAAACATATAAGAATTATGTAGGGAAAAAGGAATGCAGTGAGAACTCCGGGGGGGGGGGGGGGGGGCATTTAGAGAAACGGTTGAGGAAGTTTGATAGGGGGTTGGACTTCAGAGAAATCTTTGAGTAAGTTTTGACAAGATAGATTAGAGTACATATTACTCATATTAGAGGTAGTAATACTACAAATAGTAACAGATTCTCCATTCTACACAGTTATTTTTTCCTTATAAATGTAGATATTGCACATCCTGTCCAATAGGAAGCCAGGGTGTGGCATATAAACATTTACACAGGTATCATAGTAACTATAAATTACCAGTACAGAATTACAGAAACCTTTAGTAAGTATGTAGAACATAAGAACACTGAGGGGAATATATAGAGAAAGGTTTGAGAAATTTTGACAAAGGAGATTGGACTAAATATAGTCATATTGGGGGTAATCATACTATAAGTAGTAACACATTCTCCCTTCTACAGAATTATTTTTCCACATAAATGTAGATATTGCACCCCCTGATCGACAAGGGACAACATTTGTACAGGAATTATGGTAACTGGAAATATCTATCACAGTAATTACAGAAACATATTGTAATTATATATGTATAATACAGTCATACCAAGGTAAAATATTTAAAGACTTGTTTGATAAATTTTGACAAGGGAGATTTAACTATATATTAGTCAGAAGTAACTGGAAATTACTAATATAGTAACAGTGTGGTAAGATAACTGGGGAATATTTAGATAAATGTCTGTGAAATGTTAAAAAATTAAACTATATATTGGTCATGTTGGAGGAAGTCAGACTGCAAGTAGTAGTCTGACTGCTTCCACTATGACTAATATATTTCTTGCCATACTACAAGTAGTATACTTATAGAAATTACTGGACTATATGTTGGTCATATTGGAGGTAGACGGATTGCAAGTAGTAGTCTGACTGCCTCCAATGTGATTAATACATTTGTAGTCATGCTGCAAAAAGTGTACGTATAGTAGTTATATAGGTGTAACAGAGTGTAGTAAGAACACTTTAGGGAAGTGTACTTATAGTAGTTATATAGGTGTAACAGAGTGTAGTAAGAACACTTTAGGGAAGTGTTCTTATAGTAGTTACATAGGTGTAACAGAGTGTAGTAAGAACACTTTAGGGAAGTGTACTTATAGTAGGCATATAGGTGTAACAAAGTGTAGTAAGAACACTTTAGGGAAGTGCACTTATAGTAATCATATAGGTCTAACAAAGTGTAGTAAGAACAATTTAGGGAAGTGCACTTATAGTAATCATATAGGTGTAACAGAGTGCAGTAAGAACAATTTAGGGAAGAGCACTTATAGTAATCATATAGGTGTAACAGAGTGTAGTAAGAACAATTTAGGGAAGTGTACTTATAGTAGGCATTTTGGTGTAACAGAGTGTAGTAAGAACACTTTAGGGAAGTGCACTTATAGTAATCATATAGGTGTAACAAAGTGTAGTAAGAACACTTTAGGGAAGTGCACTTATAGTAATCATATAGGTCTAACAAAGTGTAGTAAGAACACTTTAGGGAAGTGTACTTATAGTAATCATATAGGTCTAACAAAGTGTAGTAAGAACACTTTAGGGAAGTGTACTTATAGTAATCATATAGGTCTAACAAAGTGTAGTAAGAACACTTTAGGGAAGTGTACTTATAGTAATCATATAGGTCTAACAAAGTGTAGTAAGAACACTTTAGGGAAGTGTACTTATAGTAATCATATAGGTGTAACAAAGTGTAGTAAGAACACTTTAGGGAAGTGCACTTATAGTAATCATATAGGTGTAACAAAGTGTAGTAAGAACACTTTAGGGAAGAGCACTTATAGTAATCATATAGGTGTAACAGAGTGTAGTAAGAACAATTTAGGGAAGTGTACTTATAGTAATCATATAGGTGTAACAGAGTGCAGTAAGAACAATTTAGGGAAGAGCACTTATAGTAATCATATAGGTGTAACAAAGTGTAGTAAGAACACTTTAGGGAAGTGTACTTATAGTAATCATATAGGTCTAACAAAGTGTAGTAAGAACACTTTAGGGAAGTGTACTTATAGTAATCATATAGGTCTAACAAAGTGTAGTAAGAACACTTTAGGGAAGTGTACTTATAGTAATCATATAGGTCTAACAAAGTGTAGTAAGAACAATTTAGGGAAGTGCACTTATAGTAATCATATAGGTGTAACAGAGTGCAGTAAGAACAATTTAGGGAAGAGCACTTATAGTAATCATATAGGTGTAACAGAGTGTAGTAAGAACAATTTAGGGAAGTGTACTTATAGTAGGCATATAGGTGTAACAGAGTGTAGTAAGAACACTTTAGGGAAGTGCACTTATAGTAATCATATAGGTGTAACAAAGTGTAGTAAGAACACTTTAGGGAAGTGCACTTATAGTAATCATATAGGTCTAACAAAGTGTAGTAAGAACACTTTAGGGAAGTGTACTTATAGTAATCATATAGGTCTAACAAAGTGTAGTAAGAACACTTTAGGGAAGTGTACTTATAGTAATCATATAGGTCTAACAAAGTGTAGTAAGAACACTTTAGGGAAGTGTACTTATAGTAATCATATAGGTCTAACAAAGTGTAGTAAGAACACTTTAGGGAAGTGTACTTATAGTAATCATATAGGTGTAACAAAGTGTAGTAAGAACACTTTAGGGAAGTGCACTTATAGTAATCATATAGGTGTAACAAAGTGTAGTAAGAACACTTTAGGGAAGTGTACTTATAGTAATCATATAGGTCTAACAAAGTGTAGTAAGAACACTTTAGGGAAGTGTACTTATAGTTGTTACATAGGTGTAACAGAGTATAGTAAGAACACTTTAGGGAAGTGCACTTATAGTAATCATATAGGTCTAACAAAGTGTAGTAAGAACACTTTAGGGAAGTGCACTTATAGTAATCATATAGGTCTAACAAAGTGTAGTAAGAACACTTTAGGGAAGTGCACTTATAGTAATCATATAGGTCTAACAAAGTGTAGTAAGAACACTTTAGGGAAGTGCACTTATAGTAATCATATAGGTCTAACAAAGTGTAGTAAGAACACTTTAGGGAAGTGTACTTATAGTTGTTACATAGGTGCAACAGAGTATAGTAAGAACACTTTAGGGAAGTGCACTTATAGTAATCATATAGGTGTAACAGAGTGTAGTAAGAAAACTAGGGAAGTGCACTTACAGTAATCATATAGGTGTAACAGAGTGCAGTAAGAACACTTTAGGGAAGTGTACTTATAGTAGGCATTTTGGTGTAACAGAGTGTAGTAAGAACACTTTAGGGAAGTGCACTTATAGTAATCATATAGGTGTAACAGAGTGTAGTAAGAACACTTTAGGGAAGTGTACTTATAGTAGTTATGTAGGTGTAACAGCGTGTAGTAAGAACACTTTGTCAGAGTGCAGTAAGAACACTTTAGGGAAGTGTACTTATAGTAGGCATTTTGGTGTAACAGAGTGTAGTAAGAACACTTTAGGGAAGTGCACTTATAGTAATCATATAGGTGTAACAGAGTGTAGTAAGAACACTTTAGGGAAGTGCACTTATAGTAATCATATAGGTCTAACAAAGTGTAGTAAGAACACTTTAGGGAAGTGTACTTATAGTAATCATATAGGTCTAACAAAGTGTAGTAAGAACACTTTAGGGAAGTGCACTTATAGTAATCATATAGGTCTAACAAAGTGTAGTAAGAACACTTTAGGGAAGTGCACTTATAGTAATCATATAGGTCTAACAAAGTGTAGTAAGAACACTTTAGGGAAGTGCACTTATAGTAATCATATAGGTCTAACAAAGTGTAGTAAGAACACTTTAGGGAAGTGCACTTATAGTAATCATATAGGTCTAACAAAGTGTAGTAAGAACACTTTAGGGAAGTGTACTTATAGTTGTTACATAGGTGCAACAGAGTATAGTAAGAACACTTTAGGGAAGTGCACTTATAGTAATCATATAGGTGTAACAGAGTGTAGTAAGAAAACTAGGGAAGTGCACTTACAGTAATCATATAGGTGTAACAGAGTGCAGTAAGAACACTTTAGGGAAGTGTACTTATAGTAGGCATTTTGGTGTAACAGAGTGTAGTAAGAACACTTTAGGGAAGTGCACTTATAGTAATCATATAGGTGTAACAGAGTGTAGTAAGAACACTTTAGGGAAGTGTACTTATAGTAGTTATGTAGGTGTAACAGCGTGTAGTAAGAACACTTTGTCAGAGTGCAGTAAGAACACTTTAGGGAAGTGTACTTATAGTAGGCATTTTGGTGTAACAGAGTGTAGTAAGAACACTTTAGGGAAGTGCACTTATAGTAATCATATAGGTGTAACAGAGTGTAGTAAGAACACTTTAGGGAAGTGTACTTATAGTAGTTATGTAGGTGTAACAGCGTGTAGTAAGAACACTTTGTCAGAGTGCAGTAAGAACACTTTAGGGAAGTGTACTTATAGTAGGCATTTTGGTGTAACAGAGTTTAGTAAGAACACTTTAGGGAAGTGTACTTATAGTAGTTATGTAGGTGTAACAGAGTGTAGTAAGAACACCTTAGGGAAGTGCACTTATAGTAATCATATAGGTGTAACAGAGTGTAGTAAGAACACTTTAGGGAAGTGTACTTATATTAGGCATTTTGGTGTAACAAAGTGTAGTAAGAACACTTTAGGGAAGTGTACTTATAGTAGGCATGTTGGTGTAACAGAGTGTAGTAAAAACACTTTAGGGAAGTGCACTTACAGTAATCATATAGGTGTGACTGAGTGTAGTAAGAACACTTTAGGGAAGTGTAATTATAGTAGTTGTGTAGGTGCAACTGAGTGTAGAAGAACACTTCAGGGAAGTGCACTTATATTAATCATATAGGTGTAACAGAGTGTAGTAAGAACACTTTAGGGAAGTGTACTTATGGTAGTTATGTAGGTGTAACAGGGTGTAGTAAGAACACTTTAGGGAAGTACTTAGGAAAATGTCTGATAAATGTTAACAAAGAAGATTGGATTATATATTGGAGGTAGTGAGGAACTTTGGGGGAATGTTTAGGAAAGTGTTTGATAAATGGTAACAAAGAAGATTGGACTACATATTAGAGGTAGTCATACTACAAGTAGTGACCATTCTTCCCTTCTACATAGTTATCCTATAAATGTAGATATTACACCCCCTGTTCAGCATGGGACCAGGTGGTGGCATATAAACATTTACACAGGAATTATACATATATTAACTAGAAATTACCAGTATAGTAATTACATAAGCCTACATAGCCTACCATTTTCTCCTTCTACATAGTTAGCTATCCTATGAAAGTAGATAATACACCCCCTGTTCAGAAAGGGACCAGATGGTGGCATGTAAACATTTATACAGGAATCATACATGCATATAAACAGTTACACAGGAATTATACATACATTAACTAGAAATTACAAGTATAGTAATTACATAAGCCTACACAGCTTACCATTTTCCCTTCCACATAGTTAGCTATCCTATAAATATAGATATTAAGCACCTGTTCAGCAAGGGGCCAGGTGGTGGCACACAAACATTTATACAGGAATCACACATGCAGTATAGTAACTAGAAATGATCAGAACAGTAATTACAGAAATCTTCAGTAATTATATAGGTATAATAGAATGCAGTAAGAACACTGAGGGGAATACAGAGAAAAATGTTTGAGAAATTTTGACAAAGGAGATTGGACTACATATTAATCATATTGGAGGTCATCATACTACAAGTAGCAATAAATTCTCCCTTCTAAACAGTTATTTTTCACATAAATGTAGATATTGTACCCCATGATCTCAAAAATTATTGTCGTTACGTAAGTGAGAGGGACTGTAGAAGCACACCAGAGTGAAATGTTTTGGGAACTATTTGATACATTTTGATGAGGGAGATTGGCCTAGGTATTAGAGATATTAAAAGTAATTGGACGTTAATAGTACAGTAATTACAGATACCTTTAGTAATTAAATAAGTATAATGAAGTGTCAGTCTACGTATTAGACATATTAAAGGTAACAGAATGTTACTAGTACAGTAGTACTAGGAAAATGGGGTTAATATAAAGTACAATCTGTTGGATTAAAAGTGTTACTGGGGGTAAAAGCACACGTATACACACACACAACTATAAAGTACAATCTGTTGAATTAAAAGTGTTATTGGAGGGTAAAAGCACACGTATACACACACACAATACCCTCACCCTCACACACACACACACGCACACACCCTCACACATACACCTATACTCATACAGATATACATTAAACTTACATGGATTTAATATTAACACAACGCACACAGTCAATAATTTAAGTATGCCAAACTATGCAAACCCCAGTGGCCTCTTTGTTACAAATGGATAAATATTGTTTCGTAGAACACAGCGGGATTTGTGTGAATACAAACAAAGTGGTAGTATGATTGCTGCCCTTTCGCATGAAACACGAGGTAAGATTGTCTCGCAAGCCAATTGTAGCCTGTATTACTGGTAGGATTGGCCTAGTAATATATACTCTCCCCAAAAATAAAGTGTGCATGCTAAAAAATAACACTTAAAAAAGACATATATCATTTTCATTCATGGAAATTTTATTCAATCACAGATGAATCAATTTGTGATCAACACGAGAAATTTCATTACGCTACGACGAATACTCTTGGTGCCATGGAGAGTCAAAGACACTAAGGGTCAAACACAAAAGTCACACACTCAATATCTGATATGACCTCCGTCTGCATCGACTACTGCTGTGCATCTACGCCTCATGGAAGCGAACAAGTTAGCATGGAAGTGGGTTAGAGTAGGGTTAGGTTAGGGTTAGGTAGGGTTAGGGTTAGGTTAGGTAGGTTAGGGTTAGGGTAGGGTTAGGTTAGGGTTAGGGTTAGGTTAGGTTAGGTTAGGTTAGGTTAGGTTAGGTTAGGTTAGGGTTAAGGTTAGGGTTAGGTGAGGGTTAGGCTTAGGGTAGGGTGAGGGTTAGGGTAAGGTTAGGCTAATCCTAACCCTAACCCTACTCTACACCACTGCAGTCGAGCACGACGATGACGTGACGTCAAAATCGGACGAATTGCAGGTCTTCGAGGACGTAAGCCGTATTCTCTCAGCCGGTTGATTACTGTTTGAGGATGTATCCGTCTCAGGTTAGGGATGTTCCTGGCTGCCGTCGTTGCCGTTTGTTGCCGGTTCCGGAGATGGACGACACGGATATACCGATCTTGTGCAGGGGTGGTAACTCGGGGTCTCCCGGAGCGGGGTCGGTCTTGAACGTCATCATGTTGTGCATGTCGATGGACTAGCCTGTCTACAGTGTTACGGTGGCAGTTCAAATGCTGGGCAACCTCTCTGTGTGTTCTGCCAGCTCTAATCATACCCAGGGCAAGGAGACGTTGATTCATTGTCAATCTTGGCATGCTAATGTGGAGTCGTTTTAACAGCAGCGTAAGTTTGAATGTAAACGATAGGAAGGCCTTACTTTAGTGTTTAAATACCTAAGGATTCACACTGCTGCATGAATTTTCAGACTCTCCACGTGCAAAACATGCCTTTTCACACATGTGCAGCACGTCATTTAACGTTAATGCAATTTTAATGGGGAAAGCTGTTTTTGTGTTCAATATAACTTATTCATGAACAGGTTAATACTCTTTACACCTACGAAATTATTTTTTTGGAGTTTCATCAATTTCTGCAATGCACACTTTCTTTTTGGGGCGAGTATATAATACATGCAAACAGCCTGAGGAAAACGTGCACCCTTCTCTATATAGATTACGTTTTTTTGTCGAATAGCATATGGGACTTGCGTTAATTTCATTTACGTTTATTTTCTGAACTGGTGGGCAGAACTATATAATAACCACTGTTCTGTGAGTGCGTCTGTCTGCCCGTGTGTCTGCTGTGTTCGTACAACCGAGTTTTGTTCATGGTACAATGTTACATGTATCGCATTCTGGGACAACCGCGTTGCGTCCTTGGGCGGGGCACTTTCTCCTACATGGGGGCACGTTGGCGCCGTGTGCGTTGCGTGTCGATGGTGCGCATGTCTTCAGCCGCTGTGGTCCTGCTTGAGCGGAGCTTGAGCAGAGTTGGAGTGTTGGGGGCTGGCGGTTGTTCATCGGTGCTCGGTGGATCTCTCCGAGCGCTCCGTCTTCCTCAATCCGTGGGGCTGTCGCTGTCGCGATTGACCTTTGTGCATAGGTGTGTGGCTTTAAACACCAATGGATACATATAATCTTAATTATGTTTCCAGATAATCTAGCTATGACCTCTTAATCAAGTTCTAAAACTAGTTCCATCCAATTCTTTGACGGAGTTACAACCCTTGGTTCATTGATTTCATAAAGTTCGAATTGTTTAAGTCGCTAATTCCACCTATATAAATATCTAAATAAGTAAAGGTTAAGCATTAAAAAGAAATTCTTTACGGCTACATTTACCCACAATGCAGCATTGTTAACTGTGAGAATTCCCAGTCTAGATATTATATAAAAGATTCGCTCAATTACCACTCTTTGGTGAGCAAGTTTATATGAGTGAACACTCGTACCCTGCATGTCATGCGAGATATAACCCTTTCGCCGCGACCACCGGGCAACTCCTTACAAATGGAGTTAAATTTTAGGCAGCACTTAGCGTGCATAATTGTATATACATTTGTTTTTCTATATATACATGTATTCACCGTTTTACCATCCATTCAATCGATTGTGTCAGACCATCAGAAACACTTCAAATGACCAGTAATCTCCAAAGAATATTTTCTTACAGCATTGTAAACCTTTGTTTAGCAGCCTTTGTATTAATTAAAACAAATCACTTGATATTCGCAGCAATACTAGTCCTGTCGACCTCTACGAATATCATGGCGGGTAACATAACTCTAGACGAGATCCAGAGTGGTATGGAATTCGACTTCGTAACTTTATGCAGCAGCAAATGTGCCGACATAAATGACGTTGACGATTCGCCTTTTAAAGACCATTCTGCATGTAGACATTACCTACCTGATGAGTTTCAGTCGTCTATTGGAAACTTTGGGCATACATTTTCATTATTCCATATCAATGTCCAAAGCCTAACTGCTCATTGGGATTCCCTAAGTGACCTTTTATCCTCTCTTCAGAAATCGGAGAACAAATTTGATATCATAGCCCTGAGTGAAATATTTCAACCGCCTCCCAATATGTTATACAACTTAGCTGGTTATCATTACCTTTTGAAAAGCGTAAGACTGAGTGGTGACGACGGCCGGGGTGGGGTGGGATTTGATATAAGAGATGATATTAGCTACAAAGTACTAGAAGATTTGACAATATTTATTCCGCATGTTATAGAATCCCTTTTTGTAGAAGTTAAATGTGGCAAATCGTCTCGACTAATTGGAGTTATCTATAGACCAAATACGCCCCCAAAAGCTGACTTGGACCTATTTCTAGTTAAGTTAAATTGTATTACAGACACACTCAACAGGGAAAAGAAACCGTCGAGCATTGTGGGAGACATAAATGTGGATCTCTTAAAGTTGGAGTCTCATCAGCAAACATCTAGCTATTCAGATCTAATGTTTAGGCAAGGGTTTTTACCGTTTATCACTAGACCTACCAGGGTAACGACGCACTCAGCTACACTGATTGATCATATTTATTCAAACCATATAACCAACAACATTAATTCCGGAATTATAATAAGTGACGAGTCTGATCACTTTTGGCACATTTCTGATCGAAATGGAGCACAGGAAGGCCGTTAATCCATTTTCCGTATTAAGACATAAAATCAAACAGGGGACCATTCAAGATTTTATTAATATTCTATCAGAGTATGACTTCAGACCTGTTTTTGATTTATCGTGTCCAAATATAGCTTATGATACTTTTATGAATCTATTTTGTAATGCATTTGAACAGGCATTCCCCTTGCAACAAATTCGGCTGAATAGTAAATTCGTAAAACGGTAGCCCTGGATGTTCAGGGGTCTTTTAGTATCCTCAAACAATAAGATGAAATTTTATCACCGACAATTAAAGTCCCCAAGTGAGCAGAATGTAAGTAACTACAAAAAGTACTGTAAAATATTCAATAAAGTTAAAAGACAAAGCAAAGCCCTATATTATAAACAAATATTACATGAAAATCTAAATAATCTTCGTAATACATGGAAAATTCTAAATGATGTAATAAAAAAGGCCAAAAATGACTCGTCAATGCCTGCTCATATAACCGTAGAGAATAAACGTATCAGTGATCCAGTTAATATTACTCATGAATTTAATAATTTTTTTGTAAATATAGGAAACCAAACGAGAAATCAGATAGTAACTAATAATTCTTTCACTGATACCATGTTTGGCAGCTGCACTAACAATTTTTTCATGAATCCAACTACTGAACAAGAAGTGATTGATACTGTAAAATGCATGAAAGCCAAAAAGAGCAGAGATCACAACAACATCTCCTCTTTCCTAGTTAAACATATAATTCACGTAATAGCGCCCTCGCTTGCTCACATTGCTAACCGCTCATTTGAACAGGTTGTCTTCCCCGACAAAATGACAATTGCTAAAGTGATTCCGATCTACAAATCTGGCGATCCACATAACGTCAATAATTATCGGCCGGTGAGTATTTTGCCTACTTTCTCTAAAGTATTAGAGAAAAGTATGACTGATCGACTTATAAATTTTTAAAACAGATTTGATATCCTAACCCCTCAGCAATACGGTTTTCGTAAAGATCATGCCACAATTCATCCCGTTCTCCAATTATTGAGTCATATTGCTGATGAAAATAATAAAGGAAGTAAACATAACACACTCGCTGTCTTTCTTGACCTCTCAAAGGCTTTCGATACAATAAATCACAGTATCTTATTAAGAAAGTTGGAATATTATGGCATTCGTGGAGTCAGCTTAGAATGGTTCAGGAGTTACTTGTCCAATAGGCAACAATACGTCGCGTTCGGAGATGATGTGTCATCCACAATCCCAGTTACTTCCGGAGTGCCGCAAGGCTGTAATTTAGGGCCGACCTTCTTCCTGCTGTATGTTAATGACCTTTGTAAGGCTACATCCCTAAATCTGGTGTCATTTGCGGACGACTCAACTGTGTATTCGTCGGGGCCGGATGTAAATATTCTTGTAAATTATATTAACCTTGAACTAGAAAAGATTTCTCGGTGGTGTTCGACTAATTACCTCCTCCTCAATACTGCTAAAACCAAATTTGTCATCATAAACCTCAGCAATAAGAGAGCAGTTCCACTTCTCAGTGATGTAGTTATAAACAATAAGAAAACAGATAGAGTTGTGTCTGACCAAAACGAATCGTCATTAAAATTTCTAGGCATACATATTGATGAGCATCTCTCATATAAGGCTCATATTTCTAATTTGTGCGCAATAATAGCTCGTGCAAACTATGTTCTTAACAAAGTAAAAACTATATTGTCACATGTTGCAATGAAAACGTTGTATTATACTTTAGTGCACAGTCATTTGATTTATGGGATCCATGTTTGAGGTAACTCGAAAGGTATAAATAAATTGTTTTTAATGCAAAAACGCTCCATAAGAATTTTAAACAATTCACGATATAACTCTCACACAGATCCTTTGTTTAAAAAAAACAAAATTTTAAAGGTTAGCGATCTTTTTGTGCTCCATACGTCTCTGCTTCTATTTGACTGGAGAAATAATAAACTCCCCGTGGCTTTTGATAAGTTGTTCAGTGCTGTGGAAAATAGAAGTGGAAGATCCACCAGACAATCTGGCATGTTTCTTGAAGAAAGATCTCGAACAAGATCTCTAGATGCCCTCCCTACATTCGCTTACCCGAAAATTTGGAACAGACTGGATGAAAGACTGCGCAATATCCCACTTAGAGGCACATTTAGAAAGGAGTTGATAAAAAAAATTGCTAAGATCGTATGATGCTAATGTAAACTGTAATAACCCATATTGCGTTGATTGCTTAGGTACTTAATCTATCTTTTCGTCCTTTCTAATTATATGGTATTAATAGCTCGGGAATTTGGCTTTTCCACAGCCTTAATTTACTTACACATTCTGATCTGGCTAAAAAAAAAGAAAAAAAGAAATAAATAAATGACTAAGAATAATAATAATAATAAATAAAATAAAAAATAGTTTTCGCTCTCTGACTCTGGGTCTTGTCATGTGGGCTGCTTACTTCTCAGATCACAATCATTAATAATGCAAAAGACAATGCCCACATTGGAAGCATCCATGGAAAAGTCGACAGGATATCTAGTTATATATATATATAAGCACACATAGTGCATGCAAATAACTATCTGTTAGTTTATATTTCTTATTGTTGGTCTGACACAAGCTGATACTGTGTAGGTTACAGGGGGATGAGAGGTAAACAGCCAATCTGGCTATGCCATCTCCCTACGGTATACACTATTTTTCTATTTGTTCACAAACGCAATTGTTATTTATTTATTATTTTTATTACTGTTTTCAATGTGTTTAATGTACACCTTTCTGTATTATGTATACCGTAAAGTAAACCAATAAACAATAATAAAGTTTGAGAAAAGTTGTCATGCGATATAGCATTTTAAAGGACTTGACGCGTGTAGTCCAAATATTGGAATTTGTCCCTCCCCAGGGGAGGGAGCTGGGAGGGGGGGTAAGGCATCAACAACTCAGGTTTTAGAAAGGTTGTCAAGTGATATATCATTTTAAAGGTCTAGACGTGTGTAGTCTGAATAAACTACCCCGAGGGTGTGGGGGCTGAGGACTAAAG
Source organism: Pictodentalium vernedei (assembly GCA_031216915.1). NCBI lineage: Eukaryota > Metazoa > Mollusca > Scaphopoda > Dentaliida > Dentaliidae > Pictodentalium > Pictodentalium vernedei. Next base: position 713,421,491 of record CM062296.1, read on the forward strand.
CATCAAAAACTCATGCTTTAGAAGTTTTAGAAAGGTTGTCATGTGATATATCATTTTAAAAGTCTTGATACGTGTAGTCTGGTGTTTGGTGTTTGCCTCTCCCGAGAGGGCGGGACTGAGGGGCATCAAAAACTCACGTTTTAGACTGGTAGTCAGCAGCGGTGATAGCAGTCAGATCTCTCTATCTCAATATGGTCTCAAAAATCACTTGTTCGAAAGTTTTGTCATATTCCATTCTCCAGAAATGGGGTAGTGATAGTAGTCAGATCTCTGTCATAGTACTTTCACAAATCTCTCTTGTCAACAAGAATCTCTCTATCTCGCTATCATCCGCCCAGGTACGTATAAATCCATCGCGATCGCAGTCCCTGTTGGTTGATATGTGATAGTCGAACCTCTGCTCTATCACAGTATGTTCATGAATGTTTTGCAATACTTTCTCTCACCCCCATTTGGATCCAAGCATTCGCCATTTCGCATGTCACAAGGTTGAAAATGTCACACATCCGAGAGACCTCTGTGAAATCGACCACATCTGTTGATGAAACAGACAGAACCGCGATCGATCGAATTGGAGGTGAAAGTATTTTTTATCAGTCGATAGATCTCTGTCGAAATCGACTATATCCATTGACGGGACACTGCAAAACGCAGGCGAAAAAATCTAATGGGTTCCAAAGCGCGAATCGTCTCGTGGAATATACTGGCACAATATCTCGTGTGGACAAATGCCTCACACCTCAGAGAGATTTCTGTCAAATTGACTAAATCCGTCGCTGATGCACTTGAAAACAACGACGGAAAATTACACGTTTTTGACATTTTTGAATCGCGATTTTGTAATTTGACACGAGAGATATTTCGGCAAATTAAAAAAACACCGTAACATGCAAACGGAAAATCACATGCTTTTGGACGATTGAAAATCTTTCGCATGCGAGACAGTCCCGCCAAACTGACCAAATCCGTCGATGATACACTTGAAACCACAGACAGAAAATTACTCGTTTTGACATTTTGTCTCGCGATTTGTAATTTCGCTTCAGAGATATTTCGATCAATTTGAGCGAGAAAACACTTAAAAACCCTAGTAAAAACACGGTTTTGTTCTGTCTTCAATTTCATCTCGGATTTGCGTATCTTCAATGTCATCTCAAGTAAAAATGCTGCGATTTTTCGCACTGAGCTCGAACTGGATGATTTCGAAATTTTTCTAAGATTTTCTAAGATTTATTTTTGATTCGAGGAAACACTTAAAAAACACAAACGTCTCTTGGAAAATACGAGCTCAATCTCTAAGAGAGCTCGTATTTTTTCTTGAGAAAATACGTTCGAAAATTGCGAGAATCTTCCACTGAGCTCGAATGCCCCTTTATACACTACTGACCACATCTGTTGATGAAACACTATAAAAACAGACAGAACCGTGATCGATTAAGGGGTGGGGGGGGGGGGGGGGTATTACCTCTCATTCGATAGATCTCTGTCAAACGACTATATCGATTGATGAGGCATTGCAAAACGCAGGCGAAAAAATCTAATGGGTTCCAAGGCAGCGGCATTTTCTTAGTTCCTATTTTTAATTTCGATTCTCTCGGCGATGAAACATCAATTACAAATATAACAAAATCCCCATTAGAATAACATGAGGCAAAACAGCAATGTTTGCAAAATCGTCAGTCTTGATGGTGTCCAAATGACAACGCATTATAAATCCATATGAGAAATTGCATGCAGACTGAGCTTTTTCGGCTTCGTCTGCTCACTTCGAGGGGTGAGAATGAAGAGAGCGCTTTACAACTCTCTATAAAATCTCCATTCGAATTGTACTGAGCGACAAGGCGAAGATGTGCAGAAAAGTTCGTTTTCGCAAATATCTGAGGCCAGCGATCTTGACACTTTTACAATTACTATGGGAATTAACATTGAAAAAAGATCGTCTTTTTCTGGCTCACTTCAAGTTTATTTTCTTTTTTATTTTCCGGCATTGGATTAACCTTAGCCTAAATACCAGCTCAGGAGAAAATTGACTAAGTCCGATTTTAGCTGAACCAGAAAATGTTTCAATGAAATTCCCATTGTGAGCCAGAAATGCGTTTCTGCTGAGCCAGGATGCTTAATTTCTATCTGCTGCCAATTACTACCATCTCGAAAAGTACCCTCTTTTTCCCCGATTAATAATTACAAGCCTCGACATCATCTCTATGGAAGCTCCCCATGAGAGCTTCCCAAGAAAAGGTGTAAAAGCTTCGAACTATCAATAAGAGAAATTGCAACGAAATGTTTCATGTACTTAACCTACAACTTGTTTTAGTTGATACTGTACCTCGAGGACACAAACAAATTCGAAGTGCAAAGGCGAGACGATGGCCAGAATAGCTTCACGGGTACTACTACTACATTTACGCCCGATTCCAAACACCTTTCAGAGAGATACGATTCCCACTAATGCATGATATACTTTCTCCAACTCAATGCTTTGCCATATTGGTAATAGTTAGGACGATAAGGTTAAGATTTCCGCTAAGATAAAATGGCTATTCAGTATGGTGGATTTTGTATTTGAACACAAGAAATAAGTTTATCATCCACGGAGATGTCATTGTAACAATTTACGCTCACCCGTTTACTTGAAAAAAATCGAATTTAAGTGTTTAAGTACTTTATACATTTCCATCACAACATCTTCAGTTTTCCGTTCCTCGGTAACATTATAAATTTATTGTCTTCTTCTCCCGCACCACTGTCCATGTCTGGCTTCGAAGAACGAACTTGTAATGTTCGCGTTATTTCAGATAAAAATCTTCAGATTGTCGTGAGCAGTTTGTTTATCCTATTACCGATCATAACGACCGCAATTGTCCAGTTCTGTTGCAAAAACGCCCTGAAATTTTACAAAATCTTTTTTTTTGGTAAATTGCTGCTTTTCTTGACCGGACTCAATAAATTCCGGGACCGATATGAGAAGCGAATATGAGAAGATGGTTGATTATGCTGAAAAATAAATGGCACAAATCATTGATCATTGTTTGTTTCCCATGTTTAGAACCTTTGGCTCGATCCTCGTATTTAATTATGCCCAGAGGTGGCGGAAACAGGGGTGGGGTGGGGGTGTGGGGGGGGGGGACACAGGGGACACGTGCCTCTCCACTTTTTTTCCACAGACATGTTGCGTGGTTTCACAATGAGTTGAAATGGGCGCATGCAAACGTGCCAATATACATATACAGGCATTCCTGTAATATTTTATTTGCAAATCCAAACAACATTTGGCCAAGGAATCCTACCTTCGGTTACTTCGGTCCGTGTCTTCCACTTCGTCCGTCTTCCAACCCGAAGGCTATCTTTCGAGTTGGAAGATGATTGAAGTAGAAGAAATGGACTGGACAGTGGCCACACCGTGGTATTCTCATCTAAACGAGAGACTATAGCGTATTATAGTACATTTACCCTTAAACGATTGTAACTTTTTCTCCTACGGAGCCGAATCAGGGTAGCCTTGAAAATTCGTGCTCTCCACTTTTATCGAAATTCTGCCGTCTCTGATTACACAGTGTCGTGTAAGGGAACAAATCGTAGATCTCCAATGAGTCTTCACTTTATACCACGATTGCGTTGTGTATTCAACGTTACCCGGTTTTAAAATGTGGTAGGAAAATCACGCATGGAATACGGCCTGCAACAATTTGGAGTATGTAAGAACGCATTTTATTGGTGTTACGCATTTGATTGACGGTATGAGTGAATGAACTGCTTTGATTCAAAACAAGTGTCATGCAGGAAAGTAAACAGAGCGACGAAGGTGATATTTGTCTATTAAAATCTAAGCTTCTTTTCACTCAATTCAAGTTTAATCGTGGTGTAAATATATTATGTAAAGTAAATGGGCCAGGAATCGACGGCCTTTGTTGGGTTTTTTATAAAATTTTACTCGCAGCAACGGCTCTCGTGAAACCTGGAAAACTCCAACTCATTGATCCCTTCTATAGAACTGGAGTTATTTATTGCAATTAAGACCTCAAGTGAGGCAGATTGCAAAACACAATAGTATACGTGTAATACAAAATAACTATCAAAAAATGTATACATGGCGTTAAATAAAACGTTATATTATATCTCACGTGACTTACTTGCATTCTGATTGGCTGAAAGATGATACCTTATTTCGTGTAGTTTGCATCCACAGAACTGACCAGGCACTACACCCAGGCACTACACGTTTTCTATTTTTAGCACACTACTGGGCGAATAAAACTGATCAGGCTAAATTTAAAAATCGATTCACAGAGGCACAACATCCACAAAACGACCCGGAAAGAAATCTTTGTAGAAAAATGTATCGCTTTTCCATTGTTGAAGTCACATTTTTCGAGGCGTTCATTTTATTCCTTGAGAAGATGATCCATATCTCGTTTCGAAGAGAATGATCCATACCTGGGTCCAACTTTCATGAGAACGCGTCCGGATATGAAAAATCGTTTGCTTCGCTGCTCATATTATTTCGCTATTTAATTGTATGTTTTGGGCAGTAAACCAATAAATAATGGAATTCAATTGAATCTTCGGAGTTTATATCCCGCGCTGACCCATTCGGTAATGTATATGTGTGACAAATGTGTGGAAATTATCGAACTGCGTTGTCAAATTTCGAAAATTTTAGTTTTCATTCGCGAGATTCGCGATTCTAGAATACACAGTTCCGTTTGGGGGAAATGTTTTGTTTACCCTTGCCGACCGATTCAAAATCTGTCTTCTGCTCATATCAATAATCCAAGTTAGCTGTGTTTTGGAAGAAGAAAATGTTTTTTAAAAACTACATGGTATTTTTTGTCGATATAACGCTGGTTGGTAGGGCTGCTACCTTGGTAATAGATTAACAAATCGGACAGATCTTTTTCTTGATGGGTGTTCGATATAATATAAGGATTAGTGCATGTCTTGTCGTTGACTACGCCCATATAGTGCCCAGTGAGGTGGTGTAGTTCTCTCCGATTCGCGGCGGGAACTACACCACCTCACTGGGCACTATATGGGCGTAGTCAACTCCAAGTCATGCACTATTCCTTAAGTAGCGTATAACACGTCTCTCGTTCTCCACCCTCGTTCTGTTTCGCCTTGTTACAGAGAAATTTACGAAACGAGTTCAGTAAATGGGGCCTGTCCCGGCCCAATCTGCTGGACGAGTTTCATAATTATCACTCTATACGGGGAACGAGTCGGATACTCTATTCATCACTTTAATTAACACTTTGAACGCGAGAGGCCGTTTTTTTCCGGCCGAGGAACCTGTTGTGTCATGATTTCATAAAGCTGGTTGGCTGCTAAGTGAATATGTGGGATAGACCAAGCAATAGACCCCATGGCTGCACGTTGAAAATATTAATTGGCTTCCCCACAAATAATGAATGTGGACTCATCCAATTTCTGCCATTGAAGATACCCAGGGTTCAAGGATTAACCGAAATTCAACACAAGATGTCTAAATGGATCTAGAAACAAACCGCCCTTTCCGTAACTACGCACGGCTTTGGAGACCATGCTAAATGAAATTGTGAAAGTGGGGAGAGGGCAAAATATCTTTTCTCTCCACCTCCACACAATGGCAGCTGAAAAATATTTTCCCAATGCATTTCGACTCATGTTGGGTCAAGAGTGAGTGCGCCCATAGGTCTTCCCCGTGGCAAAAATATTTCCTACAAAATGGAGCACCCTGTGTACTTTTTAAAGTATCCAAAAAGTGAAGGAATAACTATACCAACATGACTCAGAACTATCAGGGTGAGAGTACATGAGCCAGTTTTAGGAATTTCTGTCATGAATGGAAGTAGTCGTGCTTTGCTCCTTTCAGGGGTTAGATACAGGCCCACGGTGCCAGGCCCCGGAAATGACGTCATGCCACGTGACCCAGTAATGCCATGTTGGGTTGTCATGGTAACTCACTAGAGCAGCCATGTATGGACCACCTATTTATTTCAATGACGTCATTGATAAAATCACTGATTACGTGCCTCATGTTGTCACTGAACACATGGTCGATCTAAAGCAACGACCTTGAACTATAGCTATAACATAATATTTTATACTTCCTTGAAAACATACTATTTCCAATGATGCTTTGCAATATGACGTCATAAATGATGTCACATCCGGTATGGCACATGGATGCCTGCAAAGTGCACTATGATAACTAATATGCACTGCAACTATGACGTCACTTACTGTTGAATGTAACTATGCTCCAGATGGTGTCTTCTAAAAGGTATCCTCAAAAGGTATCCTCCAGTAGCACATCACCATATCCTGGGTGTCTTCAAGTACCCGCATGTGATCAATAGACCGTTTCTTGTATATAAGGTACACTAGCATGCGCATGGCCAACCAACTGCGCAGAATAAGGGAGACTTTGATAAATGGAGCGATCTGATTGAACTCATTAAAGACTTTGTCGAGTCAGACAGAGTTAGTCATTCTCAATAGGCACCTCAAATAGTACATCACCATGTCGTGGTTATCCCCAAATACCTGTGTGTGCCTTTGTGCTGTATGTGTTGTGCGCACATTGTACATTTTCACAAAACCACATATCGGAACATCCAATGCATGCCCGTGTGCTGCATGTGATGTGTGCACTTGTGCACTATCACACATGCACATCTCGGTACGATCAACAAACTGTTTATTATATATAAGGTGCCCTAATATGCACAAGGCGAGCAACTATTTAGAGGGGGGGCAGGTTTTCATGAGCAGAGTTATCTGAATGAACTCATTAAAGACTTGGCCGAGGGCAGAGATCACAACAGGGTTCATCATATCCAGCAAATCTGTATTAGTACCACAAGTCAGCAGTAAGGGGGATCAAGGCTGAAAGAGTGGTAGAACACTTTAGTAGTATAATAGTACTGAGTGAATACAGCGATGCTAATCATAGGACAGATGGTGATGACTATGGGCAACTCAGTAGTTGTGACGCTGTGGATATGAAGGCTCTGAGTGGTACAGAGGAAGAGCGCCGCACGCGTGTAGTGAGTCATAACTATCCTCAGATAGATATCCTCCGATAGGTATCCTATAAAAGGTATCCTCAAACGGTATCCTGAAAATGGTATCCTTCAAAGAATATCTTCAAAAGGTATAATAGTACTCCACTATGTCAAAGGTAAAATAACGATATGAAGACTAGAGTTGTACGAGATGTGCTCACATTGCGCATTTTGGCATAGGTACATATCGACACATCCAGCATGTGTCCATATGATGCATGCGCTGTAAACACGTTGTGTAATATCACATATATACATCCATGAGGTCATAACGTAGGCAAAATAGGTCAAGGAATGGGGAGAATAAGGATGGGAATAAGTAGATACCGAGGATACTGGGGCAATCTAAATAAAGTACGTTTCGGTGATTGTGGGTGGATTTTGGTGATTTTAGGAAATATCCTGGTTTATGTGTGTACTTTGCTATACTCCCCGTGAATCGAATACACTCCCATCCTAAAAGGCCTCCGTGTAACATAGCAACCACATGCCACCATAGAAACCAAGACGGTGGTTTCCAATATATAAAATGAACGACGGAAACAGGTGCCACCCCAACAGCACTCATAATGCATGCATACTAACACCACGTATCACTATGGTAATGTTGTGACAACATGGGTGCCTACGCGGACTACCATCATAATCCAACGTGGGATCAATGGGTCACGTGACATGACGTCACTCCCGGATCCCTGCACCGGAGTCCTGCAACTAACCCCCGAGCACTACTGCCATTGTATAATGGGTTGGCATTTTCCAGTAAAAATATAGAAAGGGGCCACTCATTCCTCCTGTGTCCACGACGCTGATCCACACTGTACGAAATGAAAACAGATGACCAGAGGTCAGAGAACATATTTCCCAATATCTAAAGATAGTTATGGACATGATTACTGCTAGAACAACCACATATACAAGGTCTCAATTCATCAGTCTAATTCCGTAAAGAATTCGACTCTGTTACGGTCTGGAACGATTCAATTATATCAGTGGTCTGAGAGTTTGCCGCGGAAAATAAATGCATTTTTATGGAAAAGTGGCTCGCATAAAACATAGATCGATAACGATTCGTGCCCTGCACATTAGTCCCCTGGTCACAGTGGACTTTCTCCTGGCATTTCCAGTTTGAGAACAGTTTTCCTTCTTAGGGCTTATTAAATGGGTAATGCTGAGAACAAAAACAGCAGTTTGAGATTCATTTTACAAAAGTGAACTGTTAGAAAGTACGATATGACTCGATGACTCCGACGAGACAAAATCCTTCACTTTGAACATTGTGAAACAAAGATGTTTAACTAAAGAGTTGTCTCTCTTCGACCGCTCACTTCAGCAAACGTCTGACACGCGTGTAGGACTTTTTCCATTATCCATTCAATGAACGAACCTGGTCGACGTGATTATCGAATCGCCTGATACTTCATAGCCGGTGGTCTCCCTTCAATAAACACACTATTTTATCCGAACGACTGTTCGTGTGGATTTCAGAGGCCGCAGCTGAAGCACGAAAGCGATAAACTCGAGCTGTGCATTGATAATATTTGTGATTTCAATACATGCGAACGGCCAACTTGCATGCGGTTACATATATATATATACTTAGTCAAAAAAGAAAGTATAATAAACTTTGAGGAGCATTGTTTTTTAGTATTATCGACTTTAGTCCCAAACAAATTATTGTCATTTCATATTTCGAGTCTAGCTGCATGAATTTGCATAATTTCATGTTCTTACTGCTGCCAGCGTCACGTCAGGACGTCGCAATTCAGAAATGGAGTGAAATGAAAAGTTCACACATGCAGTCAATAGCGTGTATGTCCACCGTTTGCCTCTTGGGTGGCAAGACATCGACGGCGCATGAACCTGAGAAGTCTCTGAATGTCACCCTGTGGTATTGTCTTCCGCTTCTGCCTTTGAACATTACGTAAATCGTCTAACGTCTGAAGATCATGAAGTCGTACCCGGCGGTCCGATTGATCCCAAAGAAGCTCGATTGCCGACAAATCTGGCGAAAGTGGTGGTCATGGAAAAAGTTCGATGCTCTGCTCCTCAAGAAAGCCACGACAGATATGCGCCACGTGACATCGGGCATTGTCTTGCTTGAATAACTGCAATCCGACGTTAGCGTTGAACACACGGGACAACAACAGCGTTAATAATTTCGTTCCTATATCGCTGTTCGTTCAGATCAACAGCGTTCGATGGTGCAAGGAAATTCCTGGCCAAACCATTACACAACCCCCGCCAAACGGTCGCAGGCCCGCACGCAAGCATCAGAAAACCGTTCTCCTCGTTGGCGATACAGTCTTGTCCTACCATCAGCGCACCGTAGACAATATCGTGATTCGTCACTAAAAAGAACTGTAATCCAACGCTGCTGAGTCCAGCGTACACGCTGACGTACCCATTCCATTATGACGGTACGACGACATTGAGTAAGGATTGGTCCGCGGTATGGACGCCTACTTCGGATGCCGTGTTCAGCGAGTCTGTTGCGGACAGTTTGTGCACAGATTCTATTGTTAGTTCTACCAGGAGGAATTGCCGCAGCCCTCGTCTCCGGAAGGAAGCGATCCCGCAAGTGAGACGTCCTGATGTATCGGTCTTGTGCTGGGGTCGTAACTCTTGGCCGACCTGAACGCGTCGGTTGGCAGTAGATCCAGTGCTTCCATACCTTCCAACGAGACGGTAAACAGTGGCCACTGTAACTCCGAACTCAGCAGTACACTGCAAAAAATTGTGGTTCCAACTGGTTCTATATAGAACCAACTGGTTCGATATGGAACCAAACGGGTAAATGGGTTCCTTATGGAACCCAGCTGGTTCTATATGGAACCAGCTCATTGTAAAAGGGAAAATTGGTTCTATATGGAACCAACTGAACGTAAATTGGAAAATGGTTCCATAATTTATCGTTTTGGTTCCATTTGTATTTCCTGATTGGGAGTAAATTTTGTTCATTCGAGTACTATTGTCTGCTTTATTTTGCTTTACTTCTGTGTTAATGTTTTAATTTGAAGGTTGTAGTATCTTTACTTCTGATACATACAATATTATTGTGATTATATACTGATTGAACCAAAAAATCAAAACAAATAATTGATTCGTTAACCATTCTGTTTTCAGCTTTATAATTGATATATTCGGAAGGGTGGACAGAATCAATCCCCCCCCCCCCCCCCCCGCACTCACACACGCACTCCAGAGGTGAGGTGGACTGACAGAAACATTCGGCCCGAGAAAACTTTGGATCGACCGGCCTAAGGGAGCGCAGTCCAGTTGAGAGGCCGACCCATTTTACAACTCTTCTGCCCATTTGCCCGACCCCATCCCTCCCTCTCTACACACGTCACCAACAACCCTCTGCAAAAAGGTTTTGTTGGAATTTTAGGAAAACGTATTGCCACTTAAAATCAGGCGAAATTAGAAGTTAATCCGTCATCGCCACTGTCTATTTCTGTTCAGTTAGTTCTATTAAATTTATTTGAAGACATCTGGATTAATCTCCCTCAGCCTTTGAAGAAATCAGATTGTTTAGACCGACCATTGTTCAATAACAACTCCATATTGGCGATTCTCAGAACAGGCACAATTATTTACCAAAAGAAACAAATACAGCAGACTATCCTGCTGTGAAGAAATGTGTTTTTTTATTGCTGTGAAGGTTTCTGGTATAATCTTGCTTTTGAGTCGAAGCTTCCGACACTGAAAAACTTTGCTTAGTCAAAGTAACTAACAAAAGTTAGTCAGAGGCTTTGTTAGTCACACTGACTGACGTCTGAGCTACTTAGTCAAAAAAGTGGTTAGTCAAAGTGACTAACCTGAAAATGTCGTGTCAGCCATTCGTGAAAGCAGATCGTTATTCGGGTGTTTTAATGCGAGTATTTTAATTCCTATTATCAAAAAAATAGAAGGAACAGATAAACAACCACTGATTTTTAAAATAACCCAGACGCTGCGTGCTTTAAATCAACAGAATGAAATCCGAGGTTCTCGTCCATGGTTTATTCTCCAAGGCGAACTCCGAAATTTGCAGGATTATCGCTCCTGCGAGAACAAAGAATGTTGGGATAGTTCTGCCATTTTAAAATTTGCCGGAGTGCCGAAAGTTTGTTTTTGTCTGAAGCGGTTCTCCTAAACACCGGAATGACACGGAATGACGCGGAATGACACGGAATGATGCGGAATGACACCGGAATGACAAAAAAATATATGTTGAATGGTATTTATTTCGTCGTATATTCCTTCTATAGGGTATATTATAATGTGATACAAAGGTAACCTCCCAAAACTTCTACAGCCAAAACTTCTACAGTCTAAAACAACACATTTCAGGGTCCAAGGCATGATTAATATTGTGCATGTTACCTTAACTTGTGAATGGGATTGTCCAATTAAATAAAAACACAGTATGTGAAAAATGGGTTGTTTAGTATTAATTTTATGATAAGGCGCATATAAATTAAAAGTTGTTTTGATTTTTGATACAAAATAAAATACAAGTAGTTCATAATAAATAGAAGTAGTTTTGATTTTTGACATATGTCATGATTAGGTACATATAATTAAATACAGGTAGTTCATAATAAATAGAAGTGGTTTTGATTTTTGACACAAAATTAAATTCAGGATATGAGTAGTTTTGATTTTTGACATAAAATTAAATGCATTTAGTTCCTAATAAATATAACAATGGAATTATAACAAAAGATATAACAGTTGATTTAGTACAAAAAAATTAGTTTGTTTTTAGGTTTAGGTAAAGGGTCAACCTCAACCTAATCTCAGAAGATGGCCTACAGCATCTAAAAATTCTAAGTTTGTCTTTTGTCCTCTATTTAACTGCTCCTTCATACGACCTAAACGATTTTCCGTTTCTGTGTAGACACGTTTTCTGCTTGGTGGGACTGCACCAAAATCTAATTGTCCAATTTTTGCTCTGACTGCATTTTCTACTTTTTTATGACTTCAATAAAACGGTAAATGTTGGGATGACAGTGAGGTAATGTCCTGTTCAGTCGGTTATGAAACCCTTCTAGATTGTTGTTAGTTCGTGGCCCATTAGTGAGGTTATGATTCCACATGTAGATTGGGTACCTTGCATCATCGTCAACCTAGGTAGTCACTATGTAGTCATTGAAGTCTGTAGCTCTTGAGACCTCTGATGTAGAGCTCATGACATCAACCCAAGTGTCTTGTATAGTATTTTCGGGAATGAGTGCTAGACCAGCAGCCCTACGGACCCATTTTTGTACCTCAATGTCCTCTTTGTATTGGACAGCTAGCCCAAGCTGTTGTGTCTTCCTCCAAATGGCTTGACAATAGTGGAAAAAACACCCTTTTATTTCGGCACTGGGGAATTCTCTCAACTGCACGTATCGATGCAAGTTCAAAGTCAGTTTGTACACGGCTTGGGGTTAAAGATTTAGTCTTTGTTGTATTTCCATCTTGAGCCGGCTGAAAAGTCTTTTATATGTTGTTGCCTGTCGATCTGGCAGCAGAGCAAATACAAGTGGATATGTGGTTGAACCAGTACGTGCATGTATAATGTAAACTTGATTCCAAAGATCAGGAGAAGATGTGAACGTTCCATCCATATATATGGTTTCAGCTGACTGAAGTGACTCAAGCTGTTCAGTGGTGGAAAAAACCAGCATTTTGTCATCCTCACCATCTGTGAAAAAAAGAAACTTCATTCGGGTTTTGTCTTGCTACCTCCTCGTTGTACATAGTGTGCATCTGTGTAGTTTCGTCTCTGGCTCTCTTTCTCACAGAACTCACGAATCTGACTCGGTTGCTGTCTTCTGGGCCATGTGAATGTTCAGTTACATTTTTAAAAATATCCCCCACAGTTGTGCAACGTCCTTTACATGTAGACAATACACACTTCCAATGGATGCATGTCTTTCTAGCAACATTCTTGTTATACAAATATCCATCTAGGAGTACTTGGGAAGTTCCTTTCTGTGACATAACAAACTCTACTTTTCTCAAACCCGCCATTCTGATATTTTTGATGACATGAAGATGACGAGATACATCATTATATACCATTTTTTAAATCCATCACAATTATATTCACTGACTAAAATTCACTTTATTTAATATTATTTTGTAATTTGTTGTTACTAAATACACATACAACTCATCAAATTTTATTATTAAGATGAGCAGTTATTTTAGGTGATCTCCTAATCACTGTTTGGTTTGTTCCATTGCAAAAAGAGGTGTGAACAATTAACTGATCAATCATAGTGTAGAAGTTCTGGGTTGTAGAAGTTTTGGCTGTAGAAGTTTTGGGAGATAACCGATACAAAAAATTGGACTTGTAGGATGCGGTATATTATCGATAATACTTAGTTATTCTGTACCGGAATGACGGGGAACCAACGGAATGACACGCGTATTTCAACATTAAAATACTCGATTTTTCCAATGCCTGTTCAGTTTAGCCAGGAATAAATTCCCGTTACCGACTCACACCACTGGGAGGTACTGAACTCGGACTTCGTGAGCCATCTGGGGCATCTGGAATAAAAACAAATACTTAAGTTAGTTTCTGTTCACCTACAATGAAAGAATCGAGTTAATTTCTAAATAAAAACAAATACTTACTTAGTTTCTGTTCACCTACAATGAAAGAATCGAATTAGTTTCTGTTCACCTACAATGAAATAATCGAATTAGTTTCTGTTTAAATTAAAAGGATACATCACAAGAAAACACGTTCATTCACATTTAAACCTTCTGTCTTTTGTTTGGAATGGTTTTAGCCGATCGACACCGTTTCCTCTGCCCTGGTTTTTTTTCCACCATTCAAATCTTTCAACACACAACACTGACCATCTGATGACACAACAATTCTCTTATCAACTTGTATTTTTTGCTTTAAAAATTTGACCAAATGTTTTTCTCTCTCTGCTTTTGATTTTACACTCCACGCTTGAGGTGACATATAAAATTTCTGAAAATCGGGAACTAAAGTGTAATTGCCCATGCCGACGAAACTTCTTTCAACTTCTTTGTAAAATGCCTTCACAGTATCTGACAAGGTGTTAATTAAGTCGATAAGAGGATGTTTCTTCCAGTCGACTGCCAGTTTTAGCACGTGATTAATACTTTCACAGTTTTTGTTAGTCCAATCACTTAAGCTTTCGAATCCATCTAGTTGTCCAACTGTGAGATTTTCCTTCAGCATATTTCCCATGCGTCCTTCCACGTAGTCCACAAACTTTGGAGCCACCGAATCACATATTTCTTTAACCTTTCCCATCCTTAAATCGTAAATGAAAGAATTGTCTGCCGTCGATAGTCCATTCGCACCAAATAAAGCCTCTGAAATAACATGTCTGTCTTTAGTGTTTAAACCAATTTTATCTTTTATGTAATCAAGTGCATTGTTCGGAAGTGTTCAATGAATACTTCTGTTCCATTTCGACATTGGATGACACTAATGCATCCTTGCCAGATCCGCCCCTGCCTCCCCTTCAAACGCTTGACAAGATAACACTTGAAAGCAAGGAAGTGTACGAAGTAATCAAGAGTATTAAGGTATCGAAGGCATCTGGTCCCGATCTCATAAGTCCCAGGCTTTTAAAAGAATGTAGTCACTCTTTGTGTGACCCACTTACGGCCCTCTTCAATAGGTTATTAGATAACTGTTATTATCCAATTTTATGGAAAAAAGCCAATGTGACACCGGTGTTGAAAAAGAACCCGTCTAATGTAGTTACTAACTATCGCCCAATATCTTTGCTTAGCTGTACTGGTAAAGTACTTGAAAAATGTGTCTTCAAACGATTATGGCATTTTTTATGTGATAACAATATACTGAGCCAGTTCCAGTCTGGTTTTACCCCAGGTGACTCTACTGTCCTACAACTGACAGACCTCTATGATGAATTCTGTCATGCTCTTGACGAAGGAAAAGAAGTAAGAGTTGTCTTTTGTGATGTTAGCAAGGCATTTGATAAAGTTTGGCATGTTGGTCTTATCCACAAGCTCGAGAGAATAGGAATATCTGGTGACTTGCTTTGTTTCCTAAAATCTTACCTTTCTGATCGGTACCAGCGTGTCCTTGTAGCCTCTGAGGCATCCCCTTGGAAACCAATAACGTCTGGTGTCCCGCAGGGTTCGATCCTTGGTCCCCTGTTATTCCTGATTTACATCAACGATATTACTGAAAACCTACAGTATACGTCTATTTGCAGATGATACATCCCTTTATCTTATAATTGAGAATCCTGACCAAGGTGCCATCATACTCAACCGTGATTTAGCCACAATTGAACATTGGGCTAAAACTTGGCTCGTTGAGTTCAACCCCCTTAAAACGGAAACCATGATCATATCACGTAAAAGTAATGTCCCGGTGCACCCACCAATATATTTATGTGGAACTCAAATCTCTGAGGTGAGCAGCCATAAGCATCTGGGTGTAATTTTGAATAAAGGTTGTACATGGAACGACCATATCGATCATGTGTGCGCTAAAGCCTGGACACGTATTGACATGCTCAGGGCCCACAAGTTCACACTTGACAGGAAAGTCCTTGAAAAGATATACTTCGCATTTGTCCGACCTCTTTTAGAATATGCTGACTCTGTCTGGGACAACTGCTCAGCAACTCAAGCTGCGGACCTGGAGAAAATACAAGTAGCTGCAGCAAGAATAGTTACTGGCGCCACTGTGATTATGGAGCCAAATCCCGTGCTGCCCAAATTTATCATTGCAGGTTACGCCTGCATTGCAGTAATATCAACGCCCACTTATACTATAACCATCTCTCAACATCTCCACGTTGCCAGTGTGGGGACCTTGAAACTACTGAGCACTATCTTGTGCACTGCCCAATCTTTAACGATGCTCGTGATTCCACAATCAATGCATTGCCAATTACTCCTGAGCTTTCCACACTCTTATTTGGATCCGAACGACTAAATAATAACGAAAATCTTCTTGTCTTCAGAGCCGTGCAGGACTATATCATACTGAGTGGACGCTTTCAACAGTAGCGGTGCACTCTTGGACTCTCCTGGTGTTGTTTGTCACACAAATGGGCCACCGTTACCGATACACTATTGAGGCTGCCCTATTGAATATTTTTTGGTAGCGAACATTGAATTCAGGTTGTCCCCTCGTTTCCTACTTAACCCCCTGCCCAATGTACCGCCGTGTAACCCATAAAATTGCCATCTAAATCCTTTTATATTTTCAGTTTTTGTCTCGGGAACATGGCTTATGACCCCCATTGGAATGAGCTCAACGTGCTCGTTCCAGTGAGGGACCGTGAGCCGTGTTTTAGAGACTGTCATTGAAATTTCCAGTTATTGAAACATTTTTTCTTCGCGTGTCGCCTGCTACACGTGTTGGGCAAGGGGATAAGTTTCCCTTTCCTTTCCATTCTCTCATTCTCTCTACTGCTCTCCTTACTCTCTCTGTCTTCTGTGTTTAAACAATATTTCACTTAGTGTTTGCAGCTACTATCAAACTTCGTCAGTATTCCAGAGGAGACGGCTTATAAAAGCTTAAAGCTTACTGCTGAATCCTTTCAACAAATCTCGTTCTTGATTCATTACTTTAATGCATACCACTGTACTGCGCACTCTGTATGACAATCATGTTGTAGTTTATAATATGTATGCATCATACTTTTTCATGAATAAATATTGTTTAAATTAAGTGCATTGTTCTTTAAATGGCGTGTACAAGAAATAGTTTTTCCGTTGGGGAATGCCAGTTCTACAGCTTTACGCATTGCCTTTTCATCATCTGTTCCAATGACGGGTGGTTCAGGGGCGCTATGTAAGGCAACGGCAATCTGTTCCTTACTGAATATAATCACAGATGGTACTTTGTCTTTGGAGTGAATTACTTTCTGCACAAAAGGATTAGTATTCACTAAGTTGTCAACACTTTGTATATGATCTGCAAAATTTACTAACTTGTTGTCTGCCTTTTTTGCTTTCTTCTTCTCGTTATATTTTATATTTTGTATTTGTTTCAATGAAGATGGAGCTTCAAATACATCACTTTCATCTAAAACTGTCTCTTTGTAAATTTTGTTCGGAGCAGCATTTTTAATTTTGTTTTTGATTTTTTCAATAACAGCAGGCTTTGCACGTATATACTCAGTTTCATTTTTGGTTGAATGGCCATGTACACTTCGTCCAGGAAAATTTCCTAAATACTCAACGCAGGCAGTCGTTGGATAACGTTCTCCTTGATTTCGAATCCATGTCACTTTTCGCTGGTACCCTGAGTCCAACTTATGTTTTGCATAATTCCGCTGAATTTCTAAAACTGATGACTTGTCTGGCGTTAGAATGCTGCTTCCATGCCCCACAGTCATCCCAGAATTCACTTTTTTTACCACTATTTTTTCGTTCCACGTTTCTTGTGTTGTCAGTAACGCAGCGCAATCATTAATAACATTATCATTATTATTTTCAATATAACAAGTAATGTAATAACATTCACACACACACACGCACACACACACACTCGCTCTCTCTCTTTCTATATTTCTCTCTCTCTCTCTCTCCCTCTCTCTCTCTCTCTCTCTCTCTCTCTCTCTCTCTCTCTCTTCTCTCTCTCTCTCTCTCTCTCTCTCTCTCTCTCTCTCTCTTTCTCTCTCTCTCTCAGTAAAGCCTATTTTATTTGGGGGGGAATACCCACTTAACGCCCCACTGCATCCCCACCCGACCTCCCTGCCCCACCTCCCGTTTGACAATAGACTATTTGTCATTGGTACACAGCGACGATGGATCCAGTTAGAACATCCAGAGCATTCTATGCTGTTGACTCCACAACCCGTGCCACATATACCACATGGATATTTTGCAACCTTCTGTTTCGTTACAAGAGACATTTTGGAATACATTGTTTAAAACAAATGATTTGATGACCCATGGGCTGTTCTGGTTTTATAACAAATTTTAAGATGCTACCATAAACAAAACACTCATAATCATCATCAAGCGTCATTCCGTGTCATTCCGGTGTTTAGGAGGACCCGTCTGAAGATATATTGTATTTTATTTGCGGATCCTCAAAAAAACAACATATTGTGTAAGAACCTGAAAGAAAGATAAAAACTCATAGCTTTCACAGGAATTAAGTTTCGTGATTGAATATTGAAATACCGTGTGATATGAGCTGGAAAACGTTGAGAATCTGGATGATATTCCACCCCAGACAAAGTGAAGATTCGTCTGTTCTATTCCTTGTCATGGATGGTAAATCTCAAGATACAAATATTGGATCTGAAACGTTGGAAGATATGGCATCTGTGGAATCGGACAAATCCGGATGGTTTGGATGAAACTTTCCCAACAGATTCAAATCAAAAGTAAGTTAATGTATATACATGTACAGCATTGCTGGAAATAAGTTGTAGTATACAATACATATAATTTACAGTTGGTGAAGGGTGGATTGTCACCAAATCACTCATGGAGTGGAGATGTCACCCAATGTACTACTCCAAAAATGTTATACAGAAACACAAGAAGCACAAGTAAAGTTTCAAGCAATAGACCTCCAGATTTAACCCAGAGGTCCATTGGCTGAAACTTTTCTCCAGCTAATTCCACTTGGCAAGTTGCAACAAATTAGCATTTATTGCTGGAAAGAAATCATCAGTCATCACTCCACGGGTGATTTATTGATAATATACTCTCCATGTACTGTACATGAAAATGCAATTAAACTTTTTCTTCCTTTATTTTCCATTTACTAGTACCAGCCTGAGACTGAGAGGATTTAAGGGCCTATATAAGTAATGGAATATTGTTTATTTTGAAATTCTCACCTCTCATATTCCTTAAATTCAGATTAAATATACACAAATTATACATCAAAATAAACGTTGGGATGTATAGAATACGAAACACATGTGTAATCAGCTCATAGAGTCGACTGTAGGCACCACTGGTTCCTGGAAGTCTGCTACCGTATTCGCACCAGAACTGATAATAAAATAATATTTCATCAGAACAACTTGTGGCCAAATGTGCTTCATATATCCAAGAACAAAGCTAGGCATTCAAAACACTTTCGAATACAGCGATAGGACTACATTTTGAAAAAGGACAACACTGTCTGCATTTTTTATTGAAGATGGTTTCCATGCTCGACAGACATGCGCAAATCACTCGTTTCCACGAATTTCTATCGAAAAATAAAATCGTAATTCTAAGAAATTTCAACAGGTATCATGATACCTTGCATTGAATATGGCAACTGTGCAATCTCTATCTAATAACAGTATACTGTATGAAGGCGATCTTTTTCATTATTTGATTTTAGACGGCGTTGTTTTTACATGCTTTTTCTGTCCGATGACGTCGGCCGGAAATCGAAAGTATACAATTCGTAAACAAAAGCAAACGCTTTGGAATTTTCCCCAATGCAGCTCTGTCGCCGTGTTGTGAAGAATTTTTATCCCCTAGCTTTGTTCTTGAATATGTAAAGCACATTTGTTTTCGTGAAATATTATTAAATTATCAGTTCTGGTGCGAATACGGCAGCAGACTTCCAGGAACCAGTGGTGCCTACAGTCGACTCTATGAGTTGATTACACATGTGTTTCGTGTTCTATACATTCCAACCTTCATTTTGATGTGCATTTTGTGTATATTTAGTTTGAATTGAAGGAATATCAGAGGTGAGAATTCTCAAAATAAACAAAATTTCATTACTTATATAGGCCCTTAAAGAAAACCTCTCGAAGATCTTTTCAAAAAACTATGTCTGTGCTGTTACTAATAATAAAGGGCAAACTATGAAAATTTATTGTGTTAACATTGCTTTTTCTGTGGGGGTCAGAGTGAATAGGGAGGGGGGCTGAGAGGGGTTATAATCCAAATCAGATTAATTTTGATCTGATAATGTTGATTAGATCTGCAACAGTAATGTGATTACACAAAATTCAATTGTTTTAGAATTGTGCTGTGCACAGAGAAATCATTTGTGCATTGCTATTTCATTTGATGAGTTTTCCATATGCCATGGCAAATTTTGAGGTTTGTTTTGTTGGATAATTGAACATGCATAACAGTGCAGTTACAGTACAGCCGCCATGTCACTTCCCACTGGTGAGCAATATATCCATGGACACAATGATATTAGATTCCAAACATAATTATACATGTCATAGAGTATCCAGGGCTCGTTTTAAGTGGATTCACAAAGCAGATTTCTAATCAATTTTTCACTATAGCTAATCAATTTCAAAAGAAAAATCATGTAAATAATAAGAAATGCTAACCCAAATTTATCCAAATTAGAAAACTGCTATTCAATTTTTCAACATTAAATGTCATTCATTTTTTCAAATATTGCAAACACTTTAGAATATTTTATCAAAGTTTTATATTCATCTTTCTTTCAGAAATGACAGCAGTTGATGTGTTTGAGTCACAAGAATTGAAAGAAAACACAGCTTCAGTTATAACAATTGAACTAGAGGTATGCATCTAGTAGCCATATATTTACACATGCACGCAAGCATGTATGCACACACACGCACGCACACACACACAGAGGCTTGTTCAGCTTAGTGCAGTATGAGGAAACCTCTTAAAAATTCATCTTCATATCTACCTGTCAGAATCCTTTCTTATTTGGTATACAACAGCAGATTCAGGTTTGTTCAAATTGGATCCAGGTGGGCGAGTAAGGCCTCTTGGGCATCTTGTTTCATTTGTTGTCAGTGACAAAGGCAGACAAACAAGTCCCCATAAAATCATGAAGACAAAGCATAACCCATTGTTTTATTTGTAAGGACACAGCAAAACCAGGGGAAAGTCTTGTAGGGATGCAAACACCATTGACTACAGTACAGCCACTGTGAAAAGGTCCACGTGTATGCAACAATGTCCACAAAATGCATTTACCAGGTTATAAAAATCATCAACATCAAAATTTTAATTAATGAAGCATCGTGTTGATGATTATTCCTATAATTAGTGTTTGGATTGGAATCTAATATTATTGCGTTCGTGGAAATATTGCCCACCAGAGGAAGGTGACGTGTCCACGGCGACTGTATTGTAGGTATTCCCCCACAGTAATTTGATATTTGTACCGAAACTTTATACTTTTATGTATTGATTGCATACCGAGAAAATTTAAAATTTCGGTATTCTCGATTAACATTTTATTAAAATCCCAAACTAATGCAGAAAGTGGACAATTTTCTTTTGTTTGTGTTCAAATATCGCTTAAACCTTCAACGAAGTTGTGAAATGCAACACATGCTAACCAATTCGAAGATTAAAATGACACGTGTACAGCCAGTAAGTTATATTGAGTACTAGTAATTACATAGCACACAAAAGATGACTATTCCTATTTATTTAATTTTAATCCCCCAACAATGCTGACATATCATGGGTTTGCTGAACTTGTGCACATGTGCAAATAAATCCTGATGGCTTTTTTTATTAATGTGAATCCCTGTTTCAATGATAATTACATAACTGAGAGCAAAACAATCTGGAAAATACGGTATCCTCCCAAAACTTAGACATCCCATAACTTAGACAGCTTAAAACAACAACATTCACACTTCAGTGTGCAGCTAATCCCCTGCTTGTTACCCATTATTCTAATGGACTAATCTGTGAAATATGCACACACAGTCTGATTTATGGAAAAATGTTTATTGCAAGAACAAAAACGCACAATGCTCAAACACATTACAGAAACATAAAAACACTAATCTATAGGCGATTTGTTGCCATCAGACAACAAGCAATTTACTTAAAATATAAACTTCAAAAGCATACACAAAATACAAACATAAAACAGATACACAAAAAACAAAATGCACAAACATAATACAGATACATAAAAAACAAAATACACAAACATAATACAGATACATAAAAAACACAAGATAATTTACAAAATACACAAACATAATACCAATACATAAAAATCACAAGATATTTTACAATAGTTCACTCGTTTATCCCTTAACCCAACAAAATTGCCAAAACGGCCTGTATTATTTCCAATTTTGAAATTTACATAATATATATATATATAAATATTAAATATAAACTGCCTCAAAAACATAGCTTATGACCCTCCACTGGACCGAGCTCATTGAGCTCGTTTCGATAAGGGGTCATCAGCAATGTTCAATTGCTAAGACATTTTCTTGCAAGTGTCATCTATTGTCCTCGTTGGGTAAAGTAACTCTACTTGGTCTCTACCAATTATTTCTTCATTATATGAGGACTTCATTTGGGTAGTCTCTTCTCTTGCTCTCTTTCTCATTGTGCTGATAAACCTCACAGTGTTACTATCTTCTGGGGGATGTGAATGATCAGAGATATCTCTGACAAAGTCTCCAACGGTGGTGCACCTTCCCTTGCAAGTAGAATGTATACATCTCCAGTGAGTGCAGCTCTGTCTTATTTTATTTCTGTTATATCTGTAGCCGTCCAAAAGTACCTGTGGCGTGCCCTTCTGTGACATTACAAACTCAACTTTCTTAACAGTAGCCATTTTCAGGATATGATTCCCAAGTAAAGTCTGGCATCTTATATAGAGCACTTTTTTGACTGTGCGTTTATAACATAACTGAGTTCACTGTAAATATGTTCTGTTTGATCTTGATTAGAAGATAAATAATAATAATGATAATAATTAACAACTTATTTGATGTTTTGTTTGTGTGAACAAGTTTTACTAACAAATAATAATCAATTCTTTGGTAATTCTCTTGTTTGGATAAACCTGTTTTCATTAATATAATATCAGTCTATTCCATTGTAATAGTGGGTGAACATAATTAACTACTTTTACTGAGTGTCTGAGTTATGGGATGTCTAAGTTATGGGATGTCTAAGTTTTGGGAGATAACCGAAAATACAGTGCTTCTCTATACGCGTGCATCCTGTCCCAGTGTGTGAATACTACTCACGAAGAAGAAGAAGAAAAATTTCTGCTCGGAACTGTTTATAAGTATCTTTTTAATATTAGTTTTTATTTCAGGGAAGCTTTTATATATTTAGTTTTGCAAGTGTTTTGGGGAGGATCGTAGGGTGTAGTAAGGAGGTTTAGTTGAGAGGTTTTGCCAATTTTGCCGTTTGTTTACCTTAGTTACCTTTTTTTCGTGTGTTTTTGTCGTTTTCGGTCATTGGATTCTGTATATAATTTTAATCATGAATGGTAAGTGTACGACGGGTGTTCAGACGGAGGACTGGTCACTTTCCACGGCTGGACAATATTTCTACGGAAGGAATAATATTACATTTCTAAAACGAATTATGGGAATAATCATAAGAAATTTAATTAATGAAGCACAAGGTAAAACCGGGTGCTTCATTAATTTAAAGTTTGCTGCTGATAATTTTTATTTTCGAAGTCGGAAAAGGGTCATAACTTTGCCCAAAAATATTGGACCAAGCCCACTATCAATCCCAACCTGTACAATGTAGATATAAACCTATGTATAAAATTGTGTTTCATTTCATTCAGTCAAACTAAAGTTATCGTCCGGAAACCACATTCTGGACAAATTCCAAGTCGGAAAAGGGTCATAACTTTGCCAAAACATATCTGACCAAACCCACTTTCAATCCCAACCTGTATTATGTTGTTATAAACCAATGTATAAAATTTTGTTTCATTTTGTTCAGTCAAAGTAAAGTTATCGTCCGGAAATCACATTCCGCACATACGGATGGATGGATGGATGTCCGTACGGAAGGACAAACAAGGGTAACACTTAATGCCACCGGCTAAAATTGGTGGGGACATAAAAACATGACAGATCGACTGCTATTGTCATATAAACTGTTGCTACATTAAAAAGGTCCATATATATCTTTTTGAAGTTTATTTTTATCTTTTATTTGCAGGAACCCAGCACACCAAATCCAGTCATCATCTTCCGAGGTTGTGTAGAGAAAATTCCTCTGTCATCCAAGCAGATTGAGATTTACGTGGACTTCCAAAAAGTTGTCAGTGCACAAGAAGATCTGGTGTCGGGGTTTGCATGCTTGATGTGTGTGTTTTCATTTATGGTATAAAATACCCACAAGGTATCAACAATGCCATGGCATTCATAGAGAGGTTTCTGTGCAGATGACACTTGACTAGATGCACCTGCTTTACTGTAAGTACTTACAGTTTTGGCAAATAACTCAAAAAATGGAAAATGGTGGAATCAACAGACTTTCAACCTTGACAACGTTACAATGAACTGCTATAGCAGTGGTTAAAATCTGAATGTTTTTTTCATTAAAAAATGTAAATCTTTTTGAAAGTACTTACAGTTTTGGCAAATAACTCAAAAAATGGAAAATGGTGGAATCAACAGACTTTCAACCTTGACAACGTTACAATGAACTGCTATAGCAGTGGTTAAAATCTGAATGTTTTTTTCATTAAAAAATGTAAATCTTTTTGAAAAGTGTTTTGAAAAAGATAAAAATACAAAAGAATTGAGCAAAAAAACCATAATTTTGCATAATTACCTCAATCCGCTATTGTAACGGATTACCAAAATTGTAACAGTGCATTACAGTCAAAATAAGTTGCAGGGTCACCACTATAAACTATGTGTCCTACTTTGATAACACCGGGTTCTAACATTATTTGTTGGAAAGCCCTCAGAGTTTTCCAAAAAATAATGTCAGGACCAGGTATCATTGTAGGAAAAGCAGGACACATAGTTTAAAGTGGTTATCTCTACAACTTATTTTGACTTGTACTGTATAGTACCGTACTGTGATTACAAAAGCAGACAGAGAATTTCAACAAGATTGTGAGTGAGTAATAACTTTCTGATTGAAATTCTATGTCTGCTCCCCTTGTATTACTCACTAACTCTTTCGTATTTTTCGAGTGTTCATGGGCCCTGAACACTCGGTTATACAATAGTAGTATATTGTACGACCGGGTCCTGTCCAGTCTAGCACGATTATAGGGCTTAATATTCGCCAGGCATCGCGAGAATCTAACATTATTCTGGCAAGATATATTTGCACGAATGCATTTAGGCCATAAGCCCATAACATGAAATTCTGCAAACACTAGCTGAATGCTTCTGGGAAGATCATGAACTATGTTGTTAAAATTTCCACACATCCAGGTGCGGCCGAAGCTCCAAAAAAGTGTTGGGGGGGGGCACAATTTTTTTTTCTGGGTAACTGCAAGGGTGTACACATGCGCACGTTTTACCATAGTCCAAACTTGGACCCAAAGTCCGTAATGTAATTTTTTGGTTTGGTACGTTGGATTACATTACAGACTTTGGGTCCAAGTTTGACTAGTATTACTATTACTATACATGTAGTCTGTGCTTATTATGGCTAGTTGCGAACTTGCGATGTGCAATATCTCAATATATAAAATAGACAATGACACCGATAGTATTGCGTTGCTGATTTTGATAGAAGTATATTAATATCTCCCACAGTCAATATGGCCATAGGGGTTGTGTACGTTATGTCAGAATATGTCGTGTTAGGGTACCCATATTTGGTGAAAAAAGTGTGTGTGTGTGTGGGGGGGGGGGGGGGCACCTACACCTGGAACCCACGGCTCTGCCGCCCCTGCACACATGGTTTACCACATGCTTCACATTTTGTTGAGTTTGGTATCAATCAAGTCATGGCTGCTAATAGCAGCCATGACTGGATTTGATACCACACTCAAGAAAATGTGAATAAATAGTTTCACATAAATATGTATCTTATGATACATGTACACCCCGATCAGAACATGATTTTGAATCAAAGCCATTTACATGAAGTGAATCCAAGCAGTAAACTGACGCGAATCCACTTAGATTCGCACATGTGTAGATTGCTAGAATCATTACAAGAATGGATCCTCGGATTCGCGTGTAATTTTAAGCCCTGGATTAGCAGACGACACTTAAAATATTTTCAGCTAAGAAACTATAAAGTTTTAAATTTTTCTCCCGAGACATAGTTTATGACCCCTCATTGGAATGAGCTTGTTGAGTAGTTTCAGTGAGGGGTCATAAACTATCTTTTGGAGGCAAAAATTGAAAAACATATTTATTTTTCTTCAGTTTTTTGCTTCCAAAACATAGCTTATGACCCCTCATTGGAATGAACTTGTTCCAGTGAGGGGTCCTAAACTGTTTTGGAGGTAAAAATTAAAACTTTTAATTCTTCAAGATATTTTTAATCTCTCTTGGCTTCAATTAATAACTCAATTGTTTTGTCTGGTGGAATTGGGTCAAGATATTTTGAAAAGTATATAAATGTTGTGAATTGATAATTTTTTGGAGAGTCAGTGTGCAAGTTAGTTGCCAACTTAGTTGTCGGAATTCATGAATATGAACAACCTGGGAATGTGCTGTAACACCTTGTGCTACATGCTCGGTGTCACTCGCCGCTCATGCCCAGGTTTTTCATATTCATGAATTCCTCCAACTCCGTTGTTAACTAATACACAATACTCGATAAGATTTAATTTTACCATTTTAAAAAATAAAATCCCCCCTCCCCAGTGGTGTTGTGTGTCTTGATTTTGTGGAGAATAAGACCATTTTTTGCATCACTGTACTATATATTTGTGAGGCTTAGTAATGAATCTGATACAAAATTATCGCACTGTTAAAAAAATCTTGTGCGACATGACATGATGAATGCATATAACTTGAGCATTTTTGTTGTTGTTGTTGTTGTTGTTATTGTTCTATAATATTATATATAATTGGTGTCACTTTTTTGTTATTCTGTCATTACTTGTAAGAGTTTTATTTTATTATTTTGTTTGTTCTGAATAGTCTCCAATAAAATACTTATGAAATTGTATATTTGTTTTATTAAATTAATTTAGTCTCAACAGTTCTCCATTGTGGCAGCACTGGCAGGTTCCCAGTACATTTTCATGACTTGCAACAAATTTGATCTCTTTTATTTTTTTCTTGAATCATGATAACACTATATGCAAAGAAACTGGCATATATTACAGATTTCGAACTTATCAGTGGGGTTGGGAATTGGGAGGAAGGGGCTTGCTCAGTTCTTTTGTGGTTTAATTTAGGCAGAATAACAAACAATCATGGTTCTGTAATTGAACCTTGTTTTGGGTTCCATCTGTGGTTCTTTCATTGAACCATTGCTTTTGGGTTCCATTATTTAATGAGCCACAGAACCAATTTTGGTTCTATAATGGAACCAATTAAATTTGGTTCTAATTTGGGTTCTATTTTTGGTTCCATATACGTGACGAGGCATGGAACCAATTTTGGTTCTATAATAGAACCATTTAAATTGGGTTCCATAATAGAACCACTTAAATTTGGTTCTATAATAGAACCATTTCAATTGGGTTCCATAACAGAACTACTTAAATTTGGTTCTATAATAGAACCATTTAAATTGGGTTCTATAATAGAACCATTTGGATTCTATTTTTGGTTCTATAATGGAACCATTTATATTCGGTTCTATTATGGGTTCCATTTTTGGTTCCATATACGTGACAAGGTATGGAACCAATTTTGGTTCCATATAGAACCTACATTTTTTGCAGGGTAAGCTCAGCTGGAGGTATCCCCGCCTTATGCATACCAATGGCACGCACGCAACCTCTGATTTTCGGTTAACCTTGGCATTTTCTCAATAACCCAGGCTCTTTAGCACAACATAACACAAAGAAAATCGTCGGTCACCCATTCAATTTGACATTCTCGGGTAGCACGTGCTATTTTGAAATCCGTAGCAAAATTGTATACGGTTGGGTGGACAATAACAACATGTCATTAAACTCCTTGCATGACTTCTTGTCCACAAACATGAAACATTAGAACTGTTATATTTCATCCTTTATGCTATTTTTTAACATTTGTTTCTATTATACTTTCTCTTTGGACTCAGTATGTATAGTTTCGGTGAACGTATAGTTCTATTCAATAATAGTATGGGCTTGATGAATAACACCTTTAAGACCGATTTCCTTTTATTCCACGAGCATTCTACTGATCATAGTCTTTATCACGTGACAGGCAGAGTGGACTTTAACTAAAAAATGTAACACAGGTAAGGACAACGATAACGTAACGTAACGTGACGTGACGTCTGACGTTGGACATAAGCACAGAAGTCTGACTAGAGGAATGTCGACGTTCTAAACTCGACTATTACATCGAGGACGTACGAAACAGAGTAAAGTCTGAATTAATCTCACGAAATCATAAACTACTGAAACGTCTTAAACCGAACGAGAAGAAAGCTATATACAGTCAACGAAATAACCGAGATATAACGATAAAACCGAGTGATAGGGGAGGGCAGTGGTTATCCATAATACTACTGACTGCATAGCAAAGGCATACAGACAACTGCACGACACATATTATTATAGAAAGTTAGGGGCGACCCTACAGAAGCTTACCATAAGGAAATGGATGATCTAACTGATTCTCTTGCAAAATATTTAAGGAACTTATCCAACTCCTCATCGTTGAAAAACCTCGCGTAACTCGTTTCTATACACACTACTCAAAGTACA
Organism: Pictodentalium vernedei; assembly: GCA_031216915.1. Taxonomy (NCBI): domain Eukaryota; kingdom Metazoa; phylum Mollusca; class Scaphopoda; order Dentaliida; family Dentaliidae; genus Pictodentalium; species Pictodentalium vernedei. The sequence continues at coordinate 713,450,048 of CM062296.1, forward strand.
CAAAGAGAGTGGCCGGGCTGGAACCATTATATCCGGTTTTCGCGCACTTGCAGAAAAAAAATCCAAATTCATCGACGAAGAACTTGGGCCTACTGCCAAGTTTGCCGACAGTTTTATACAGGATTCCGCTGACTTTCTCAATAAAATTTCTAATGTGGATGGAGTCTGGGGACAAACTCTTCTCGAAACCCTGGATGGGAAAGTTCTTTATTCAAATATAAACCACGAAGCAAAGACGGCATCAAGGTATTGGAATTGTCGTTAAATTCTTACGGAAAAACGAAACTAGTGTGGAACTGACAAAGTTCATTCGGCAACATAACTATTTTGAGTTCGGTGGTGAGATCTATTGGCAGGAAGGGGAACTGCTATGGGCACGCCCATGCCACTTTTTAGTCGAGTTGTGACGAAGTCAAACTCGACTTATAGTTTGGTGAATGGCGGGCGGGCGTCCGGGCGGGCGGGCGGGCGGGCGGGCGTAAACAATTGGTTTCCGGATGATAACTTGATAGTGGTTCAACTCACATTCATTAAACTTCATACGTAGGTTGGTCTTGGTGGGAGGAAGAACCCTATTGATTTTGGACATGCTACGTCGAAGGTCAAGGTCACAGTGACCTTGAACGTAGTAAATCTTAAACAATTGGTTTCCGGATGATAACTTGATAATGGCTCAACTCACATTCATGAAACTTCATAGGTAGATTGGCCTTGGTGAGGGGAAGAACCCTATTGATTTTGGACTCGCTACGTCAAAGGTCAAGGTCAACGTGACCTTGAACATAGTAAATCGCAACAATTCCTTTCCGGATGATAACTTGATAGTAGTTCAACCTACATTCATGAAATTTTGTGCTGTCACAACTCGACATTGGATCGGTGATCCTATCGGCATTTTTTTCGAATATTTACGTGACGGATTTTGAAGAGAAATTATTTCATTACATCCAAGCAAAACCCACAGTCTATGTCACATACACAGATGACATTTTTTTTAAAATGGGAGCATGGACTTTCCGCATTGGAAAAAAATTCTTCAAAGAAATTGATAATGCACATCTTAATCTGCAATTTTCTATGGAAAGTTCTACCGAGGAAATAAACTTTCTACACTTAAAAATCTTCAAAACAAATGGAAAGTTGGGCATCGCTTATAGGAAACCGACGGGCAGATTTAACTATTTACACGCTGAATGCTTTCATCCAGAAAACATTAAAAGATCAGTTGTATATAGTCAAACTTTGCGATAGCACCGCATAAATTCCGAACCTTGAATACGGACACAACAACAGTCAAAACCAGAGTCGGATTTTGAGAAATTCGGGTACAAGAAATTCGCGTGTGATCGATAAAGAAATATCCAGAGCGCTTTTGCATCAGCGTGAGTTATTGTTAAAATACTAATGTGCTTCCCGACGCGACCGTGTCCTGCAAGTTGTAACTTATCATCCAGCAACCAGAAAGATGGGACAAAGACACCGTGAATCACAACACATTCTTCCCGGAGATGACTACCTGAAGCAGGTATTCCCAGATATACCCGTACTAACCCCGAGGCAACCACCCAACCTTCGACGAAAGTTGGTCTCTGCGACGATGGTTTGATTCCCAACCGGGGATTAGAAATCAACCTTCCCTATTCCTTCAAAACATAATTTACCCTTCCAAATACACACTCGGGCCCATGCTACTCTTCATCTAGGTTCAACCACAGCACTTTCGTCGCAAAGCAGCCAGTGCTTTTCACACTTCCGTGTAGCTGCAAGGAAAGTGAACCACGTAATCATGAGAACTCCATCTAAAAAGCTACAATCCAGCCATCGTTTTTGATGGGTGGAATAGTCTAGTTGTTTAGGTATTGTACTCCCGATTACCAGGTGGGGGTTGACGTATGTTCGATTCCCGGCAGCGGATCAGAAAACAGTATTCTAAATTCCTCCAAATCATGATTGTACCGTTCAAAGTACACAAACAAACTGCTTCACATCATTTCCGAAGTTTGTTTGTTTGTTTGTTTGTTGGTGGTTAACGTCACATATTTATGCACCATGGCTAATCGTGACACAACATGGAGATGAAGTCAAGTTTAGTCAATCGTTGATCTACATGTTGCCCATTTTAGAGGACTTTCACCCCAAGCATTGGTGACTGGGTCCTATTTTACTAGTAAAGCGGAACTGGTTTACCACAGTAAACAAGTGCTGCTTATTTCCCGGGGTTCCCACGGGGAATTTCCGAAGTTAAATCTCTCCCAAGACTATTATTTAAAATGTGAGTAAATTGAAGTTTTTGTTAATAGTTCTTAAAACTTGTGTATGTTTTTTTACTTTCAAATGGATATTCAGTAGAGGAAACGAAAACACACAGGCCTTTTTCCGTCTCTTGTGTGGAACAAGGCGCCATCTGCAATACTATAGCATTGCAGATGGTGCCTTGTTTCACTCAGGGGACGATTTAAAGTGTTATATTAGATTATCATCCTCATGAAAGCATTTTTACGGAGAGTGATATATTAGTTTATCACCCTCATGAAAGCATTTTTACGGAGAGTGATAATCACCCGTCAGTCATTCAATAAAGGCCAATACGAAAATAATAAAGGGAGATCGGGGAACAATATAAAGCTAGCACTTGACAGTTTTCAGGTGACGCGTAAACTGGATTTTAAGCGATTTAAACTTTGCGTGTCGGACAAAGAGATAACTTTAAAACTAAAGAAACGTAAGGATCATTAGAAGATCAGCAAGTGGTGTGACTAACATGTATCGAAAAGTGTCAGCTGATGACATGACTATCAACAAGTACATTTTAAAGTAATTCATTGAGATGATTGTAGATTAAGGTATAACAGATCATAACGGTCATTGATTGTGTACGGAACAATGGCTGAAGATTGAGATTCACGTAAAAGTTGGAAACAAAACGAAAGTAGAAACCAGATGGCTCGATAAAATTAGTTTCTAAAAATTGGAAACCGCCTGGAAATGTTCGACTCAAGAGTTGTTTCCCCTAGACCGGCTATTCGATTTTATCCCGACAGGACAGTCTGGAAATAACGTCTTCATTATTTATGAAGATCATTTTTCGTCACTTGCGTGCATTATCCTGCACCTATTAAATGTATAAGTTTACATTTACCGGTTTTGTTTGTGTTGGTTTTCTTCGTGGTCGTGGTGGATCGAAAAGCATGTCTACCGTAAGACGTCATTATCACCTAACGTTTGAATTCCTTCATCTTCACATCCTGGATTTCAACCACAAAGATTAAGATATATCTACTGGACATCACTGATAATTATTGTTGGAGATAATGATCAAACGTCCCAATAGGGACGTGGCTAGATGTTTCCGGTTGGGGCGGTGTAGTGTACTGAATTTTCAACTAGGGGAGGTCCCTCCCCTGGTTGGAAATTCACTACCGAGAAAAACACATTTGTGATAGAATTATCAGGTTATTATTATTTGGTATTTTTCTGTGAATTGAATATGTGCTGAACAAATGCTCAAGCTGAGAACTTTGAGCAATTCACACTCTCCTAACATTAAACCAGATCTCTTCAGGAATGATCAATTTTTGATGTTTCATTATTTTGTAACTGTGAATGACAGAATTAATTTTCGATAACCATTTTACGTGATGCGATTTTCTTGAAGTGCATTTCGAAGATTTTTTTTTATTACGATAAGTAAACGAACTATAGAAGTCTCGTATCGATTGACATCATGTTGCGTACACGGTAGTTGTAAATAATAGCAGTTGGAATTTTTGCCGATTTGAAACCGAGTTGGGATTTTGGGAAGTAAACGAGACATCAGCATCATCAAAGAAGCTCTAAAATCCAGATAGATTGAATTTCCAACTAATCATGACTTGCCCTCCGAATTTCCAACTACAGGAAATTTTGGCCAGGATTGCGGAGAGGGGGTGACCCCCCCCCCCCCACACCCCACCCCCGTCGCCATGTCCCTGCGTCCCAATTGTCTGAAGATTTCCCAATGGAAACATATGGTCGCCGAGATGAAAATCTATTGCGCAGTGTTCTAATATAATATTTCCATTGTTATTGTTTTTGCTCTGACTATCGCCTGTTTACTACTAGTATCGACTTTTGAGGATACGTAATAGTTATCGACCTAGCTGGTTGTTATCATGGATTTGAACAACCTGACAGCGATCGGCGAGAGGCACCGAGCCATGTAGCGGCGAGCGAGGTGTAAGTAACAGCACGCTGTCAGATCGATCAAATTCGTGAATATTGACAGCTAGGTTGGCAACTGACTTGGACCTTGTCTTTTGTCAATCAATAAAAAACACGGACTCGAGTATGTTTGGTACACAAGAGGTATTCGAGAGTGACGCCACACGAACACTCGGTCCATTGTTCTATCATTATTTCAAGTTGGTTACTAACCCCAAAAACACAAAAGAGCCATGGTGTAATGCATATTGAGTTCTGATCTTACGCAAGCATTTTGCGCCGTTAACCCTTTCAGGAAGTTCTTCATTGGATTGTTGAATACATCACTGGTTACAGGGCTTGGGAGAATCTATTTCATATTTGTAGGAAGATTCAGCAATAATTTAATCCAACAGCCATGTTGGGCTGTAGCATTAATTTAATACTGAGCCTCCGTAACTACTGGTTGTGCACAAAGTTGTTTCCTGACCGACAACCGAAGTTTCGTTTGTCGCGACATGTTTAGGAATACGGTTCTTGCTCACGCAGTCATTCAGGTCGGGAACGCGGTGGCTCAGTGGTCAGAGCATTGAACTTCAAACTGAAAGGTCCACCGTTAGATCATGGCCAGCGGCGATAACTGCGTTGTGTCTTCTGGCAAGCTCCTAACCCCGAGTGGCCACGTGGGGGCACAGTAGCGCTGTGTACTAAGACGTACTGCACGTCCATGTTGTACTTTCATTCAAGCAATCCTACCCCTGCTTGTGTGAAGATAGTACTTTGGGGAGTCTGACTGTTGCCCCTCGCCGATCGGTAGTTTCTTCCAGGGTACTCCGGCTTTTCTCCGCCCGTAAAACGGTCCGACACGAGGTTTCCTGACTGTCGAAAGTGTCGTTAAACCTCAATAAATAAAAAAAAAAATAAATAAACAAACAAATAAATAGTCATCCAACTAGAAGGAATAAATGATCTTGTTTTGACAGAATATTTTTTTCAAAATTGTCTAACCCAACGCCAGTGTCACGAACGAACCCCCATCAAATTCTTCTTCCCACGAGACTGCTCTCATTTAGGAGCAACGGAGTCGAAAATACGAAAATTGCTGTATAAATAAGTAATATCACATATAGATTTTCCAGTGGTGTTTGCGGTGAAATTGGGCAAAAAATGATAAACTGAACGACGACTTATAAAACAAATTTAAGTCAACATAAGTGGGTTGGTGACTCTAATAAGAGTTGACTGTTATTAGTACATTTGTTAACCCTTTACCTAGCATAAAAAGAAGACGACACTTGCAAAGAAATTCTTGAATAATTATTTTTTTTTAATTTTTTGTCTCAAAAACATAGGTTATGACCCCTCAGTGCAACACACTTGACATAGCAGAAGCTATATGTATGGTAATTGTTTGGGTTATAGAAGTTATTTAATTAACATCTCGTGCCATCACAGTTGTAAATGTACCTTTAGTGGAAACGACCTTTATTAGCTCCCAGCTTACTGTCGAATCCACACACATTTCATTGTTGCATGTCTTTTTCTCCGATAATTGGAAATAAATATTGTTTAAACAAAAACACTCTAACGTCATCAAAAGTAATCCAGGGGCACGAGCAGCTATATCGAACAATTTTGTTGTCCATGTCTGAAAAAAAACTGATTTGCTTATCGGAAGGAGCGCACAAAGGTTATGTACTGTAGAAACCACAGGTATACACCACGAAATTAAATTTCAATGCCGGCAAGACAGGGGTTAAAGATTTGTAGCGAAATGAACATTGACACATTCCGATGACGTCAGTTGGGTGCGTGCAGCAATCGATCGACGGATGCTGTAGTGATAGGAATTGAGTTAAGAAATAGAACAAACTGTATACAATATACTGTTATTATTAACACCAAGTACAACAAACAACAATACTTTGAACACCAACGCAACATAAGATACGGTCACGTGGGTCATGTGAGACAAATATCTACATTACGTGTACGCTCCATTTAAAACCCCCTTTCGTCACACCCGGTGAACCCATTGTCTTCACGGGTCCACATTTGCGAGGCTAATTAAAGACGACGGGAAAATCCAGACATCAAAGGCGGTTTGTTTCTTGATGAAACCGAATTACTGATATCCAGTCGCATATGAAAAACATTCTGTGTTCAGGCAATTAATACATCGATTCGTTTTCAAACATAATAAAAATGAATGTAGACTAATTCATTATTTGTCCCACAATAGGAATCAACTATGTATCTAAACAAAAAAATAGCATAAATGATGGACAACAAGTTTGTTGTGAATGCGAATTAATTTCAAGCACATTGATAACAAGAACACCCTCATCTTTGCATTACGTGTACATTGCATACAAAACCGCACATGTTAATTACCCCGTCGTTTGTGTAGAAACGACCGGATATATGAAAAGCTGTTTTAGTGCGGTCATGTGAGAAGGATTACATAACCAATTAATGTTTGGCGAAAAAAATCTTTGAGACTGTCCCTGATTAGCAATTATATTGTTCAGTCAGGAAATTTCTAAACCCTACATTTAATAAAATATTCAGATACAAATGCAGTATCTTTCATTTCCAGAACTCTGTACTGCGGTTTAATATAGGAACTGAAAAAATCCGTCCGTTAATTCGTGAGATTTTCGATTTGTTTTCATATTAAAATAAAATTTTCGCTGATGTATGATTTGGATTCCCTGGAATAGAAAGAGTATTTCAGTGAATAAAATGTGTTCTTGGTGTATGGTGTTTTTGAAACAACAATGTGACAGTCTTGGCGAAACATCCTGGCGTTTCGCTGCGGCAATAGCTTTTCCGATACGGAATTATGGATTCTATATACTGTGTCGAGTGCCCGAACATTTCAAAGTTAAAACCCGGTGATTTAATTTTTATTATAGCATAAGCATTTTACCGAAATAGTTTAGATGAACTAAAATGAGAATGTATTATTCATTAAAAAATTAATCGTCCAATATGCGGGGAAAAGCATGAAAACCGCTAGCAAGCTTTCTGTTTTTACCCAACGTCAACAGCCAAATTCGGCCAGCACAAAACACAAAAATCTCCATTCAAATTTTATTATGTTTTACATTTTTGTTAAAAAAACATAGCTTATGACCTCTCATTGGAACGATCTCGATGATCGCGGTAAGGGAATGTCAACCAAGGTTTATGTTGTTTTGACCAGCTGTGCAGCACGGAAATGGAAAAGGATTCCCATTCCGATAAGGCAAGCACTTCGAAGGGTTTTCCCCGTCATGTCCTTCCATCACACCATGGACTGCATTGACAGTAAAACTTGTTTACCAACAGAAAATTATCAGTTAAATTTACCGAAAAATGTGTCCATTTTAAAAGATACCACCCTTGAAAAAAATATTTTGGCAGGACACGCAACATGATCAGTGACATGAAAAAAAAAATGAAGAAGACAAAAATAAAAACACCGATCAAACTTATCTCCCCTGGTCGAAACAGTTCTTTGTACTTTGTTTTCCAAAAAAGAAGTGAAATTATAAAAAAGGACCCCGATTAAATTTTAAAGAGACTCGTGAGTATAACCAAATCACGTCTCCGAACCACAAAAAACTGTTAACCCCCCCCACCCCCCCCCCCAGTTAAATTATTCTCGTGTGTTTAAACAAACACGTTGAATGAATCACAACCTCGCTCAAGAGGTGTGCTGTCTGAAATATTTGGGGGGGGGGGGCGGTGGGTCATTGCATTTCCACAGAATTTCTTAGACAATAATGTACACAGTGATAATATTTAATAGTGCTTCTTTCCCCGTGGCAATGGGAAGTGAAGCATTGCTTATTTACTATGGTAAGAAAGTTCTGCTTTATTTGTGAAATAGGACCCACGTCACCCGTGCATGGGCTGGATGTCCACTAAAATGGGCACCAAAGGGGTAAACGATCGGCTAAACTTGCCTTTAGACATTTGTTGTGGTCGCAATTTATTTATTTATTGGTGTTTAATGTCACTTTTCTGCAAATATTGCCAATTTCGACCGATGGGCACAATTAGCCATAGCTGATGAAAAGTGACCTTAAACACCAATAAATAGATAAATAAATAGCTAAAGCTTCTTGCAAAGTGTCTAGTTTGTTCACACAATTTATTTCGTGTGTGTAGAAAGTGAGGGGTGAATTACAACTAAATCACACACAGAGTGAATTATCCACTCAACTTCAACTTACAGGCGCCGATAAATAGCAGACAAGCAAGCAAATTGTCTCTTGATGGATGCTTAGATAAATCTTGTGGGCCTTAAAAAATCAGTTTGTGTAAAAAAAAATATGAGTTCTGTAAAACATTCACTTGACAAGTGATTTGGTAGTAGTCCGCCTGTCACGTACTGTGTATTTTTACCCATTAGCAGTTGAGTGCTAACTCCATGGAAAATTAGCAGAGATTTTCTATTCAAAAGTGCAAACAAAACCCGATCGATATTATAGTGCTTTGAAAGAGTGCTTGTGTATATATTTTTTTTAAAAGATAATATATTCTGTTATTCGTGTGAGCAAATGTTTGTAGATAAAGCATTAAAGTCAGCTATCATTAATAAAAAAAAGTTGCTTAATAAAGTATTGTTTGTTAAAATTACTTGGCCCATATAATCAGTCAACACAGATGACTGTCCATAAGATCATCATTGACAACTGCACTTGTTATTGTTGAAGTAATTACCGTGGATACTAAAAAGTTCCCCTCAAAGCCAATTAGCTTATGCTATTTTTAGACACCCTGTTATGCAATCGACCAGTGGAGAGGAGAGAATATTTTAAATGGACTGTACACGTAATGTATTCCACATGGCCTTTTCACACGAGAAACGCATATCTTGCATAGGAAGTGGGGAGAAAAAAAGTTCTACCTCCATTTTACGTCGCGATAGAATTGATTCTGAGGTGCAACCCATTGGTCAATCACCTAACAAATTACTAGCAATTCTTGTGTTTTTTCAGAAACATTAAACATACGTGGGGTAGAAAATCCTCTCAATTTAAACACACTAAACAGCTTTTTCCTCTACTCCATCACAAAATCAGGTTTTATATGGTGCTGCACGCAACTTCATGGAGTTACCCCTGAGTACTACCAGGTGCGTAACTACGGGGGAGTAGGAGTGTGACCCCCCTCCCAATAATTTTCCAGTGGTGACATTTTCATCTGGCTTGGAGTCTTGGATATCTATTTGCTCTTGCTGACAATCATGTTCAAGTACTTTCGTACGGGAATAGATTGCACCTTGTACTCATGTAGCATTCGCAGTCGGTCTCATGCAAATTGAGTTAGGTGGCTGATTAGTGCCGCTTGTCTTCCAAGCATGACCAGTTTTGACACCGGTACATGCTAATTAAATTAGAAATTGAGAAACCCATAAATCGCCACTACTATATGCATTTTTAATTATAATCCCAATTGACGAATATTTCAACATCATCAAGACATGCCTTCGAAGAAGGCATGCCATGATGATGTCATTGGAACGTTTCTCTAGTTAGAACCTAAGTCCCGATAGTCAGAACAAATTTGGTTTACATCCCCTCTCCGCCCCAATCGGTCGTCTTCGTGACCCAGAGTTATACATCCATTTTCTACTGAGAAAATTATTTATTTATTTATTTATTTATTTATTTATTTATTTATTGGTGTTTAAGGTCTCATACTTATCCACAGTGACTAATCGTGACCGTGACAGTTTTACGGGTGGAGGAAGCCGGAGTACCCGGAAAGAACCATCGAGCATCGACGAGCAGCTGTCAGCTTTCCAACATCGTAACTCTGAACTCTGCAACGCAGCACAGGCCGGGTTAGACTGGTTGAAGACATGCGCTCCATCGACGTGCAGTACGCCTTAGTACACAGCGTCATCGTGCCCCATGTAAGCAATCGGGGATAAGTGCCTTGCCCAAGGACACAACGCGGGAGCGCGAATCAGTCGCTGAAATGGTCACCCATCCAACTACTAACCGCGCTCGCCGTTACTTAACTTCGGTGATCTGACGAGAACCGGTTACCGCGACACCACCGCGACACCACCGCCCCCCCCCCCCCCCCCCCCACACACACACACACTGAGAAAGACCTTTAGTACGGTGATATCAAAAGCGCACTCTTTCGCGGTCAGATCGCGAGTGGAATGCATACTGCGAAGTCAAGACCGCATAGAGAGAAACAAATGGGATAGGCACTTCAGATTCTGCCTTCTCCCTTTCTTTTTCGCAAGTGATATTCAACAGTGTTACAGTGGAAAAAAGTGGGCAAAGACTCTGCTAGCCACACTCCGGTCGAAAATCTCTATCCGGTTTTGCTAGTAACATCGTTTATCAATGACAATTTCGTAATATTACTGTCTGATTACATCTTTCTTCTGCCCTTTTCTCCTTTGATATATCTGTGCATGGCCTTTTTTTATACCTACCACTCACAATCGGAACTTGTACCAGAATAAACATATAGCATTTTAAAATGTTGAATGTCAAATCATTTCTGCTATCTGTATGAAAGTCTTCAAATACAGCGAACAGTGATGTATTTCTGATGTCAAAATCATTTTGCATTCCTGTATAGGACTCCTCAAAGGAACAATGAGGCACTAATATGAAAAAACACATACGTTGATTGTATGGGAAAGAGCATATAAAGCACAGTATGTGAAGGGTAAGACATCAGAAGCAACGCTAAATTTCTTAACAATTAATTTACACCGCAAACAGCCATAAATCCGGAGGGAGTGAATGGGGCTGTTGGGGTGTGTCGCTCCTCTAATATTTTCTCAGACAGGGATTTCGTCGAGCCCTCGTTGAATAATTGTTGTGCATTGTACTGTTCAACGATCGACCAAGAAACGTGGCACAATTGTCTAACAACCCCGCAATTGGCGTGTTATTGCCAGACGCAAACTATTGTTGATCCCCTGTCAATCCTTTCTTCGTCGAGTTGTGTCAACAATTCGACCCATGTTTTGATGAAGGTCGGGGCGTGCATCTGTCTGTCCGTTCGGGTATATGTCGTACATTCCTTTCAGGCATCTGTCCATGACGCGATGTCAGCACGATAACTTGAACAAACGTTATCCAATTTTTACCAAATTAGACTGTCGTGGATCAGCTCGAAAAACCTGTCCTGTCCAATTTTTTTTCAGGAGTTATCCCCCTTAGATTGTTTGACTGCATGATAACTTGAACAAACGTTATTCGGTTTTACCAAATTTAGTCTGTGAGTACTATGCGAGACTGTCTTGAACATGTTCAAAAACAAGTTCAGTGGTTGTGCCCCTTAGCCAACTTTCGTGCAGTGTTCGGACAATTACTTGAACAAACGCTATCCAATATTTACCAAATTTTGACTGTGCGTTCAACTAGACAATGTCTTGTATAAATTCGATCACACGCGGTGTAAGCACGACAACGTAAACAAACATTATTCCAATTTGACCATATTTTGGTCTGTGAGTTCTGCTCACGAATATTTTGGATGAGTTCGAAAACCACTCCAGCCGAAATATTTTTGCAGGAGTTATTCCTCTTCGGTTATTTTCTTCTTTGAATTTCCGACTGGGCAGTGTCAGCAGGATAACTTGAACAAAGGTTATCCAAATTGTATCAAATTTGGTTTGTTGGTTCTACTCGAGAATGTCTTTGATATTTATGCTCCTTAGATTGTTTCTTGTTTGAATTTTTGACTTGCAGGCTGTGTCAGCACGGTAACTAACACAAGCGTTTTTATTACACGCCTGTCCTATATAATCCCCATCTACAGCAATACTTACTAAACCAAGAAGAAAATGAAAATCGTTGACGGACTATTTTTAAATAGAAGCGAAATTTTACTAGAATTTTCTACAAATCGCGCACCACAATTACGATTTGAATCGCTAACGATAACTAAAAATCGCCCCCTGAGTTCCAATGTGTTCTATGTGCCAGGAGGCACAATAGAACACATTGGAACTCATGGGGCGAAGTAGTAACGCGGGTTCCCCTCGCATATTTGGTTGGCGATAAAATGTGTTCTTTTTTGTTGATAGTTGCCAAATGAATTGCTGAGTGTCATTCTAATAATTGCTTTTAAAGACGTGAAGGCGCGTAAAAACACAAAACGACACAAGCGTGTGAATGGGTTAGTCGATATGGCACTTGTGTTATCGCGGAAGGATAAAACTCGAACCCAGTGGCCTCTCGTTTTATCCTTCTGCGCTGGCACTCGTGCCATATCGATTAACCCATTCACACACGCGTGTTGTTCTGTGTATTTATGCTCTTTAGATTGTTTTTCTTGTTTGAATTTTTCGACTTACAGACGGTGTCAGCACGATAACTTACACAAACGTTATTCGATAGGATTTAGCTAAATTTGGTCTCTGTGGTTTACTCAAGAATATCTTGAATGAAATCGAAAACCAATCCTGATGGAATATTGTTTTTACGAGTTATGCCTCTTGGACTATTTTGTTGTTTCACTTTCTGACTGGAGGTGTACTGACACGATAACTTCAACAAACCTTATCCAATTTTTAACCCTTTGAACCTGAGTGGCCACTTTTCTGGCCCAGAAGCATGATACGCAATAACTTCATTAAGTCGGATGGCTGCTGAGTGAATGTGCGGTGTAGATCAATTAATATATTCCACGTGCAGCCCCAAGGCTGCACGTTGAAAATATTATTTGGTATACCCCAAATAATGAATGTGGACACTTCCAATTGCTGCTATTGAACTGACATGGAAGATATCACCAAGATTCAAGGGGTTAATATATTTGACCTGTGGGTTCTTCATTAAAATGTCTTAGAAAAATTCGAAAAAAGTCCTGTTCGAATTTGTCCGGAGTTATGCCCCCGTAGATTGAATTCTCGACTTGTGGGCAGTGTCAGCACGATAACTGGAGTAAATATTATCCAATTATTATCAAATTTGGTCTGTGAGTTCTACGCGAGGATGTCTTAGAATAGTTCGAAAACTAGTCCTGTCTATTTTTCTGTTGAAATGATCCTTAGATCGAATTTTTGAATTTGCCGGTAGTTTCAGCACGATAACGATAACTTGAACAAACGTCCCCAAATCTGTCTGTGAGTTATATGTATTGGATAAGTTCGAAAACCAGTCCTGTCCTTCTTTTGTCAGAAGTTATGCCCCTCAGATTGAATTTCGAATTGCGGGCAGTTTCAGCACGATAACTTGAACAACCGATAATCAATTTTTACCCAACTTAGTTTGTGGGTTCGACGCGTGGAAGTCTTGGATGAATTCGAAAACCAGTCCTGCCCAAACTTATTTTCGGGAGTTATGCTCCAAGATTGTTTTCTTGTTTGAATTTCTGACTTGCGGGGCGGTGTCAGCACGATAACCTGAACAAAAACGTGGTCTACGAGTTCCACTCAAGAATGTCTTGGATGAGTTGAAAAGCCTGTCCTGCCCGAATTTTTGAGGAACTGGGCCTATTCGATTGTTTTCTTGGTTGAATTTCCGAAGTGCGGGCAGTGTCAACACGATAATTAACTTAACCCTTTACCTAATGAATCGCCCGCATCCGCCCGCGTAATTTGCAAATTCAGCAGTTGAAAGAAATATTTTTTTCAACAAAACCATATCACGTGACCCCTCGTTGGAACGAGCACGATGAGCTCGTTCCAACGTGGGGTCACATTGGGTGAAGGGTTACACAAAAGTTTGTTAAAGGGTTAAACAAAAATTATCCGATTTTTACCAAATTTGTCCTTCGCTTCTTAGATCGTTTCCATGCTTCAGTAGTTTCAGGTTCCAGCAGATTCACTTTTAGGCACACAAATCGACCCCCAGCACAATATCCAACAGCCAGAGATCTTCTTATTAGCGCACCTATGATTTCTGTACCGGGAATAAAATAGATCATCTATTTTAGGGACTCGGATGCATTTGGGGTCTGGGGTAAGTACAAGACATCAAAGGGCGATCACTATGGGTTCTCCATATAGGCAGTCCAAATTTTCTTACCTCCACAGGGCGTAATATAATGTGTACGGTTGTACGCTGTGCAAGGCGAGCAACCACAAAAAAATTATATAACGCCCTGTGGGGACAAGTTTGGATTACAAGTTGACATGCATACCTAAGGCAATACTTTTCTCTCAAGCGTTTAGAAAAATGCTTGTCCTCAGTGATGTGTTGGTCGGAATTACATACTATAATACTAATTTTTAATCCGAGGAGTATTTTCTAGATATTTTCATTCAGTCTAGTCTTGGCTTCTTTAAAGCAGTCATGACTAGATTTGATAAAAAATCAATCTACATGTAACAACAGAAATCATTGGTGAAAAAATCCTTTCCATTTACAGGGAGGAAATATGATTAAATATGCACAAATTCTACTTATTTCACAGACAAGAGAAACCCTGTGCTCCGCAGAAATATCCGTCAGCAGCATGCAAAGAGTTAATGTTGTCTGTCGTGCTATTTCATCTAGTCGACCAAGAGTTTGTTATACCCCATCAAATCTATTGGGCAAGTTACCACCCTGATGTCACTTCCGTTAATGAAAGGGATTATTAACCCTTTATCCAACACGGCTAGAATGAGACAATTGAAGAATGTTTTGCCTCCAAAACATACACTACGGCCACCACTGGTGTGCAATCATTCCACAGACGCAATAATATTTGACTCCAAACACTAATTACAGGTAAAAATCTTCAAACAATTAATTAACGAAAATTTTGATGATGATGATTTTTATCACCTGGTAAACGCATTTGTGGACATCACTGCCCACGCGTGGATTACAGCCTGTCCATGGCGACTGTACTGTAACTTAATACCCTCGGGGAAACGAGCTTGTTCAGCTCGTTCCCACTTGGAGCGCAAAGTTATGTTTTAAAGGGGGAAATTTAAAAGCAAATATTAAACTTCGAATGGCAATTTTGGGGAAATAAAGGTATTTGGATATGAAGTTGTGTTTAGTGAATAGTCAGCCAAAGGTCGGTGCTCTAGAATACTGTTGGTTGTTTTTCTTTTCTAATTCCACGCGTCAATTTTCTGTCAGTTGACACTATTTTTATCTTGTCGGTTTCGATTACCCTTACGGATTTGTTTTCCTCTTCCATTTCCACGGATTGACAATTCTCTCAATTGAAGCTATTTTTGTCTGATCAGTTTCGATCGCCCTTACGGAGTTTTAACCATTTACCTAACATAAAAAGCAGACGACACTTGCAAAAAATATTCTTGAATAACTAATTTTTTTAATTTTTTGTCTCAAAAACATAGGTTATGATCCCTCGTTGGAACGAGCTCGTCGAGCAAAAACATAGCTTATGACACATCATTGGAACGAGCTCGTTGAGGGGTCATAAGCTATGTTTTTGAGACAAAAATTGAAAATGTTTAGTAATTCGTTATTTTATTTTGCAAGTATCGTCTGCTACCCGCAATGGGTAAAGGATTAAGAATGGCCATTTCCAGCCACTGATAGAGTATGATGATTAAGCAAGTAAATAGGTTTGTCAGCAAGTAACTTGCATGCTTTACTCTGTCTCATATAATTGATGCGAGTCAGTGTGACAATGTTTGCCTGTTTTGGAGCAAGTTTGTTCCTTTGTTAACCCATATAATACAGTAGTTCAAAAGTAACGCTTAATCGATCAATTACTTTTTGGATCGATCAAGATGTTGATCATTGATTAATCGATCAATTGGTTAACCGTTTCCGTTCTAGTGTTTTGAGGAAACACTGAGTTTAACATACACGTAAAATACACTAAATGATCTCGGGGTCAAAGAAATTATGAAAAAGTTTGTTTCAAAATCTTGGAGGTTATATTGTTTCGTTTCAGGGGACGAAGTTCAGCAAGTGGGAAGAGTGTGTGGGGATGGGGGTGCCCTCTCCAAAAATTGTGCTATAAAAATTGCTCGGCTTAGAGTTGGTTATGACAAATCTGTTGTTCTCGAGGAAGAATAATTCAGACGCCAAAGGTGTGTGGTCTATTCATCCCCGAGGACCACACTATTTGCATAGTAACCGACGTGTCGTGCAGTAATTAGTCTGTGTGAAACACACAGACTATTGTTTTTGCACGGTTTCTTTTTCTTTTTTCTTTTTTTCTTTTTTTTCTTTTTTTTCTTCTTCTTCTTCTTCTTCTTCTTCTTCTTCTTCTTCTTCTTCTCTTCTTCTTCTTCTTCTTCTTCTTCTTCTTTTTCTTCTTCTTCTTCTTCTCCTGTCTTCTGTCTTCTCATCACTTTTTTGTCCGCAAGATAACTCGAAAACGAATTGCCCTATCTCGTTGATTTTTGGCATGCTGATAGACAGCCACAAGTTCTCGGCCACCTATGTTTTTCAGATTCCTGGGGTATCTGGGGTGTCTGTAGGGGTGTTTTGAAAGTGGGTCACGCCCATATCTCAGGCGTGGTATGACCTACAGACCTGGGACCAACACCAAATGAGTCGACATTCGATGGAGGTTCAAAATATGGGTCAAGGTCACGGAGGTCATCTAGGGGTCATTGAGTGCATTTTTCAGAATTGCTGGAAATCACATTTTTTGACCCCCATAAAGTATTCCTGACGTACACACATGCATTTTGACGTAAAAAAAAGTGGGCGTGGCCAAATTTTTTGAAAGTGGGTCACGCTCATATCTCAAGCATGGTATGACGTATGGACCTGGGACCAACACCAAATGATTCGACACTCGATGGAGATTCAAAATATGGGTCAAGGTCACGGAGATCACTTGGGGTCATTAAGTGCATTTTTCATAATTGCTAGAAATCACATTTTTTGACCCCCTAAAGCATTCCTGACGTACACACATGTATTTTGAAGTAAAAAAAGTGGGTGTGGCCAAAATTTTTGAAAGTGGGTCACGCTCATATCTCAAGCATGGTATGATGTATGGACCTGGAATCAACACCAAATGAGTCGAAACTCGATGGAGATTCAGAATATGGGTCAAGGTCATGGAGGTCACCTAGGGGTCATTAAGTGCATTTTTTATAATTGCTAGAAATCACATTTTTTGACACCCTAAAGCATTCCTGACATACACACATGCATTTTGACGTAAAAAAAGTGGGCGTGGCCAACATTTTTGAAAGTGGGTCACGCTCATATCTCAAGCATGGTATGACATATGGACCTGGGACCAACACCAAATGAGTCGACACTCGATGGAGATTCAAAATATGGGTCAAGATCACCAAGGTCACTCAGGGGTCAATGAGTGCATTTTTCATAATTGCTGGAAATCACATTTTTTGACCCCCCTAAAACATTCCTGACATACACACATGCATTTTGACGTAAAAAAGTGGGCGTGGCCAAAATTTTTGAAAGTAGGTCACGCTCATATCTCAAGCATAGTATGACGTATGGACCTGGGACCAACACCAAATGAGTCGACACTCGATGGAGATTCAAAATATGGGTCAAGGTCACGGAGGTCACCTAGGGGTCATTAAGTGCATTATTATAATTGCTAGAAATCACATTTTTTGACCCCCTAAAGCATTCCTGACATACACACATGCATTTTGACGTAAAAAAGTGGGCGTGGCCAAAATTTTTGAATGTGGGTCACGCTCATATCTCAAGCATGGTATGACGTTTGGACCTGGGACCAACACCAAATGAGTCGACACTCGATGGAGATTCAAAATATGGGTCAAGGTCACGGAGGTCACCTAGGGTTCATTAAGTGCATTCTTTATAATTGCTAGAAATCACATTTTTTGACACCCTAAAGCATTCCTGACATACACACATGCATTTTGACGTAAAAAAAGTGGGCGTGGCCAAATTTTTTGAAAGTGGGTCACGCTTATATCTCAAGCATGGTATGACGTATGGACCTGGGACCAACACCAAATGAGTCGACACTCAATGGAGATTCAAAATATGGGTCAAGGTCACCGAGGTCACCCAGGGGTCAATGAGTGCATTTTTCATAATTGCTGGAAATCACATTTTTTGACCTCCAAATGCTTCCCCAAAATTCAGATGTGCATTTTTTCATGAAAAAAGTGGGCGTGGCCAAAATTTTTAAAAGTGGGTCACGCTCATATCTCAAGGATGGTGTGATGCATGGACCTAGAACCAACACTAAATAAGTTGACACTTGATGGAGGTTCAAAAATGTGGGTCAAGGTTACGGAGGTCACTTGTGGTCATTGAGTGCATTTTTCAGAATTACTGGAAATCACATTTTTTGACTCTCTAAAGCATTCCTGAAGTCCATACATCCATTTTTACATAAAAAGTTGGTGTGACCAAAATTTGTGAAAGTGGGTCATGCTCATATTTCAAGCATGGTATGATGTATGGACCTGGGACCAATACCAACGAGTCGACACTCGATGGAGATTCAAAATTTGGGCCAAGGTCGAACAGGAGTCACGAGGGCTATTACCAGAATTGCTGGAAATCATATTTTTGAACCTCCTTGTGCATTCCCTTGATTGGTCCCTTTGAATACTGTGAAGATATATACCTTATCTGGTTTCTTGGAAAAAATTAACTGATGTTTGAATGAATATCTATAAATACGGTCATTGAAAACCTATTTCTTATTTCTTTAAAACTATTTTATCCCCAAAATAAGCCTCTAAAGTATTCCCATTACATTCATAGAGGGGCACGGTAGCTAAGCAGTTAGAGGTGCAGGCTGCAAGCCGAGAGGTTCTCAGTTCGAATCCTATCTGCGGCAACTGCCTTGTGTCTTTGGGCAAAAACACTTCACCCCCATTGCCCACATAATGGCATAGTGATGTTGTGTACTAAAACATACTGCATGCCAATGATACACTTGCACTAACCCTGCTTGTGTGGAGTTTGCATGTTGGGGATCCAGACAGTTGCTTGTTGTTGTTGTTTGGTGGTTCTCTGTGTTCTCTGGTTTCCTCCATCCATAAAAACTGTACGACACGAGGCGGGCTTAGCTGTTGAAGTGTCGTTAAACCCCAATAAATTAACAACATTCATAGAATGTCTTCTATGCACTGTTTGTCAGCTTGATAACCCAAATACAATCAATCCTATCTCAATGTTTTTGGTATACTGATAGACTGCCTGCCATTGGTATTTGGTCATCTATGATTTGGAGGCATGTGGGGCCTTCGGGCTCTAGATGTTAAAAATATGTTTACAACATTTACTGGGAAATGAGTTAGCTGAAGCAGTAACCATTATCTAAAACAGAAATCTCCAGAGAGAAAGCTGAGATAGAATTCTTTGTTACATTGAACAGCACTGTATATTTATGTTGTATCATGTTACAAAACTTCAGTCTCAATCATTGAAGAGAGAGAGAAACCTTCACTTTTCAAAGCATTTTTTTTAAAAAATCTATTTATTCTCAATCATAACTCAGGATTGAGAGGTTTTGGGATGGAGTGGTGTGTGGCTTTCTCGAAACACCTATCACAGTTACAAAGAAATAAAATGGAATATTTGAATGGTCAGATTTTAACCCTCTTAATACTTCGATGTGAGTAAAAAAATATCTTTAATATAACTCATGGCTACAGAATGGTTTTCGCTCTCTTTTCTGAAACATTTGATTCTATGTCGAATGGGACACCTTTTCAGTGTGCTTTCCAAACTAAGGGATTCTTAACCCTTTAACCAACATAACGGCAAAAACCGGTCAGCTTTATACACAGAAATGTCTATTCAGCTTTAATTACTTTTTCATTTTTGCTTGACAAACATAGCTTATGACCCCTCATTGGAATGAGCTCATTTTTTAAAGGATTATTTATTTATTGGTGTTTAATTTCACATATTTCTGCACAGTGGTTTACCAGAACCTGGATAGTTTTACGGGTGGAGGAAGCCAGAGTACCTGGGGAGGAGGACCTCCGGGCAACAGCGAGCAACTATCAGATTCCCCACATACTAACTCCACACAAGCAGGGTTAGCATTGGTTGAATACAGGTGCACCATCGATGTGCAGTACGCTTTAGTACACATCGCCACCATGCACCCACGTAGGCAATGGGGTGAAGTGTCTTGCCCAAGGACAGAGTGGGGACCGCTCGACTTGCAGCCTGCACCTCTGCCAACTCAGCCATTGCGCCCCCATTTAACCCTTTACCCAACGGATACGATAGCAAAATTTATTATTTCAAATATCATTTTTTTCAAATTTCCCAAACAATTTCAACAAAACCATATCATAGGACCCCTCGTTGGAACTAATATTTTTTCAACTTCTCAATTTGCATATTACGCGGGCGGATGCGGCCGATTCGTTGGGTAAAGGGTTTTTTATTTGTATTGGTGTTTTAAGGTCACATATTTCTGCACAATGGCTAACCATGACCGTCACAGTTTTACGGGTGGGGGAAGCCGGAGTACCCGGAGAGAACCACCGAGCAACGGCGAGCAACTGTCAGCCCCCAACATACCAACTCCACACAAGCAGGGTTAGCAGCATTGGTTGAAGACAGGTGCACCATCGACGTGCAGTACGCCTTAGTACACAGCGTCACCGTGCCCCTACGTGGGCAATGGGGGTGAAGTGTCTTGCCCAAGGACACAACGCGGTTGCCGCAGGTGGGATTCGAACCGAGGACCTCTCGGCTTGCAGCCTGCACCTCTACCATCTGGGTAAAGGGTTAAAGGATTAAAATGGAATATTTAAAGCGAATATTTTAACCCTCTGAAAATCTTAATATGGGGGCACGGTGGCGCTGTGTACTAAAGCGTACTGCACTTCGATGGTGCACCTCTCTTCGAAAAAATCATTGAGAATAATGAAAACCATTTCCATTCTCACAGTGTTGTTCTAAACACACATGTGGGTATAGATGGGACCTCGGTATTTTGACAATGCCAATAAGTCTTCAGACAGGCTCTTGGGGGTCTTCAAGGCCTTTCAACGTCTACATTCCAACATTACTGAACCTTTTTACTTGCAATATATTTTCCAGAGGTACCATGCACGCACTTCATCATTGCCTTGCTAATATGAACATTTGCCATCATCTACAAATATGGCAGATCCGGAGTTGGTGGAGCCAATATTTATAAAGTAGTTTAAGCTCATACTTCAGGTTTAGTATGACCTATAATGGTACCTGCACCAAATGAGTTGAAACTTGCTGGAGGTTCAAAATGTGGTCCATCTCTATGCGGTCAAGAGAGGTCATTAAATGCATACTTTTTCGACCCATTGGGAATTTCATTTTATACCAATTAATGCAGTTCTGAAGATTATACATGTATCTCATCATTCAAATAAATGGTAGCGGCAGTAATGTCCATTTCTGATTCCTTGATCGAATCATCGAACCCTATAAATGGTGTGCACATATATGCCTTTTCGGGTTTCTTAGAAAAATTGTTCTGATACCTGTATGAATATTTTCTCCATGAAAGAATTTCACAAAAAGCAGTGGGGAGAAAGCTGTGACTGTCACATACAATAACATGATCTATTTATTTAATCTCATTGTGTACATGTAATTGTAAAACTACACTCTAGATTTGTTATTGAAACCTATCACAATACTGTCAGGATGCCGGTAAAAGATGCAATACTGACAAAGTTGAATGTTCTGTTAACTGTGTTAGTGCTATGACTGTTTAAAATTAATTTATTAGAGAAGTTCTAGTTTTATGTATGCCTTGTTTAGGTCACTAGATGCTTTTAAGAGCAGGCTTTCAAATGAGCTCTTGGGGTTTTTTAAGGTTTTTATGACAATATCTCCGACATAGAGTCTATGCACCCTTTGTCAGCGCGACAACTCAAATACGGACCGTCCTATCTCTATGCATTTTGGCATGCTGGTTAACAATAACCAGTTTGCACTTATCTATGTTTTTTTCACCCGTTCGATCTGAATGTCAGATGACAGATCTGAAGTTGGTGGAGCCATTATTTCAAAGTGGGTTGCGCTCATTCTTCAATGTAGATGTGGACATGGGACTACACCGACTGAGTTAAACATTGCTGGAGATTCAATATATGGTCCACCTGAATGAGGTCACCAAGTGCATATTATTCAGAAAGACTGGGAAATGCATTTACACCTTAATGTATTTCTAAAGTTTATGAATGTATGTCATCACTCAAATTAGTGGGCAGAGCCAAAATTGTCCATTTCTGATTCGTGTATCGAACCCTTTAAATGCTGGTCAAATATATGCCTTTTCTGGTTTCTTATAAAAATTGTTCTGATTCCTGTATGAATATCTGTAAATACTGTTAACGAAAAACCCATTTCTGATTTGTTAAAAAATATTTTACACCAGAAGATAGGCCTCCATAAATTCTCTTTCTGTAGAGTTTATTCCTGATACTTTAACCCTTTTCACACAGACTTGAATTTACTGGATGCAGTAAATTCTGTTTCTCTAGTTATTATATTACATCGAACAAACCGAGGAACAATCTTTCTGCAAGTCCGGTTTTCAATCCTAAGTACATTGCCTGTTCTTGAGGACCTTGCCTAAGACAAGTATGCAGGGACGTGGCGACAGGGTGGGGGGTGGGGGTAAGGGTGTCACCCCCCCCCCCCCAATCCTAACCAAAATTCCCTATAGTTGGAAATTTGGAGGGCAAGTCATGAGTAGTTGGAAATTCCATCTATCTGGATTTTAGAGCTTCTTTGGTGATCTAATGTCTCCTTTACTTC
Organism: Pictodentalium vernedei; assembly: GCA_031216915.1. Classification (NCBI taxonomy): domain Eukaryota; kingdom Metazoa; phylum Mollusca; class Scaphopoda; order Dentaliida; family Dentaliidae; genus Pictodentalium; species Pictodentalium vernedei. The sequence continues at coordinate 713,472,871 of CM062296.1, forward strand.
CCATAATTCCATCTCGGTTTCAAATCAGCAAAAATTCCAACTGTTACTATTTACAATTACAGTGTACGCAATATCGAGCTTCCTAAGTATTCATGATGTCAATCGGTACGAGATTTCTATAGCACGTTTACTTATCGTAACAAAAAAAAATCCTCGAAATGGACTTCAAGAAAATCGCATCATGTAAAATCAGTATCTTGAGATAATTCCATCATTCACAGCTACAAAACGATGAAACAACGAAAACTGGTCATTCCTGCGTAAGGTCTGATTTAATGTTAGGACAGTGTGAATCGCTCAAAGTTCTCAGCTTGAGCATTTGTTTAGCACATATTCAATTCCCAGAATAATACCAAATAATAATAACAACTTGATAATTATTTCATAAATGTGTTGGCATTTAGTTACTAGAATCAATTTTATGCCCCCTTTCATGGCTTCATTTTCAAATTTTTTCTCCATAGTGAATTTCCAACTGGGGTAGGGGCCGGGAGGGGGAAACCCACTCCCGGTCCCTCCCCTAGTCGGAAATTCACTACCCTACACGTCCCCCGATCGGAAACCTCTAGCCACTTCCCTGCAAGTATGTTAGTATGTTCATTGTTGAACTTTGAAATAACGAAACAGAGGTGCAGATATCCACAATAGGTATTTTTTTATTTATTTATTTATTTATTTATTTATTTATTTATTTATTTATTTATTTATTTATTTATTTATTGGGGCTTAATGACACTTTCGACGGCCAAGGTCGCCTAGAGTCGGAGAACCACGATAGATGAAACTATCAGAAATACTTAATATTTCTAAGCCAGAGGAAAAGACAGTGAGATATAACATTTTAGTTTATTTTTATTCGTTTTGCTTCTCCCAAAACAAATCGTATTTCCACTCCCTCTCGCCGAAAATGATATTCCACTCCCAACATCGCATTCCACTCTCAGCGATGACGGACTATTTTTTACACGTTTTGAAAGTAACCACGCAATCAGTTATAAAGTGTTGTTTTGGGAAAACAAGTAATTTGAAAGCAAAATAAACACAAAAGTTCACTGCTCGGATTCGAGTACGATTTTATCGTATCGTGGGCCGCGCGGATTATTTCACTCGGCTAACTCTTTGTGAAATAATCCCCACCGCGCCCCACTCGAGGATAAAAGATAGTATTCGAATCCGAGCAGTGAACTGTTGTCTATTTATATATATATATTCGCCTCGTCAGGCAGTAGTGGGTCGACCGATAGTACTCCGGCATTGCCTCAATGGAATGGTTGGAGAGCATATTTTAAGAATTTGTTCGACGAAATTTGATAGGTTTCCATTTGGAATTCTAGTTAGCTGAATGGTTGAATACGCAGCGCTGTCTACTCAGCCATAACACGCCATATCGTCGGACCAAAGTTAAAACACAAGCCTCCAGATATCCATGTAGGTAGCCCAGCTGCCCAGGATATTAACCATCATTATGTCAAGTGTTCCCGACGTTCATTTTGTACACTATTATACTAACCAGCAGATATTTTATCGACAAGAAACCTCACTATATTAACAAACCAATAAGGGCTATGTATTTAACCCTTTGAACTCTGGTGGTATCTTCCATGCCAGTTCAATGGCAGCAATTAGAAGAGTCCATATTCATTATTTGGGGTAGACCAATCAATATTTTCAACGTACAGCCTCGGGGCTGTACGTTAAAAATATTGATTGGTCTACCCCACACATTTACTGAACAGACATCCTATTTAATGACCTTATGACGTATCATGTTGCTAGGGTTCATAGGGTTAAATGTCAATCAAAGGGTATAACTGTGTTAAAATTAGCAAACGAGACCAGCACTATTTTGGTTGCACTGTGCCCACGCGTGTTCAAATCATTCTAAAGAAATCCTCGTAACGACACAGTATGTTTGTATGGACAAGAAAACTCGTTGTATATTAAAATCAAACATGGCCTATATAACCCTGATAACCATTAGTGAATGAGACTCATCGCATGTTTATAGCCTTCCGTCTATTAGGGTCCATTTGTAAAAAAAAAAGAAAAAATAGTATTAGTTATGACTGAGCCAGGACACAAGACGTTTATATCTCAAGCCTGATATAACCTATGAATATCGGTGCAACACCAAATGAATCCAAAGTTATTGGAGGTTCAAAATATGGGTACAAGTAACTGAGTGCATTTTCATGGATGGCTGGAAATCGCATTTCAAGGCACACTGACGCATTCCTGATGCTTATATCTGAATTTCAGCTCTTAGGAATTGGGCGCAGTTTTCAAACATGATATAACCTATGGAGCTGGGACCAACACCAAAAGACACAGAGCTCATCTTGGATTTAAAATAGGAGTTAAGGTCACGAGCTCATAAAAGATCATTGAGTGTTTTTTTTTTTTAAGAAATCCTAAAGATCGCATTGATGACCCTTAATGCATTCCTCAAGTAAACATATAAACACCGGCACTAAAACGGGGGCGGGGCCAAACATTTTAACAGTTGATCACACTTCTATCTCAGGTACCCAATGGTCTATGGACCTGAGACCAACACTAAATAAGCTGAACCGTTCGGGTTGTTCAAATATGAATCAAGATTACTGGGGTCACAGGAGTAATTGAGTGCATTTTTCAGAATTGCTGGAAATCACATGTCATCGTCTCGAAATGCATTCCTGATGTTCATGTATGAATTTCAACACTCAGCAAAGTAGGCGGAGCCAAACATTGTGAAGGTGGGTCACGCTTATACACCAAACATGCAATGGCCTACATGGACATGAAACTGACATAAAATCAGTCGAACTCACCGGAGATTCAGAATATGAATGAATATCAACACTCAAAACAGTTGTGTAGCAAACAATTGTTAAAGTGGCTCTTGCTTCTATCTCAAGGATGGTATAGCATATGGATCTGAGACCGACATGAAGTGAGTCGAAACTCATTGGAGATACAAAACGTCTGTTAAAAATTACTGAGGTCACATGACTGTCTTTGAGTGATTTTTTTCAGAAATGAAGAAGATCATATAAGGTCTCAAAAATATTAGTAATCCATAAATAAAGTGGATCATGCTTATATCCCAAAGCAAGATGGGCACTACAAACTTGTAACCAATGTAAATCAAGTCAAAGCGCATTGGAGAGTAAAAATATATGTTACGGTCGGGTCTCCCTGCCCTCATTGATTGTATATTTCAGATATACTGGTAATCATATGTTCGACTCCTAATGCATTCCTAACTTTTATATTGAAATTAAACGCCCAATAACCCTTTACCTAACATGAAAAGCAGACGACACTTGCAAAAACAATTCTTGAATGACTATTTTTTTTCATTTTTTGTCTCAAAAACATAGGTTATGACCCCTCGTTGGAACGAGCTCAACGAGCTCGTTCCAACGAGGGGTCATAACCTATGTTTTTGAGACAAAAAATGAAAAAATAATGAAAATTAATTGACGATTTTCGTGAATAGCGCTGGCCGGTTTTGACCGTTACGTTGGGTAAAGGGTTAAGTGGGCAGGCCGAAAAAAATTGTGGGCTGAGTGAAAATTTTGAAGACAGGTCGCATTTATATGTGTAGAATAGTATGGCATATGTGCGTGGCAGCTATAGAGTTTTGAAACGTGGTGGTGGGTGTCAGTCAGTGCAGGCTTTCAGTCGTCTATGCAAAGCATTTCTGTTTTCTCTATGGAATTTTTCAGATACAGTACAGAATACAGATTTCTGATTTTCTTAGTATCTATTTCTGGCTCCTTCTCATGCTGTGTACAAAAGTTACTTCCAATTTTTTTAAACATTATTCCTGTTTGGAGATATTTTGCTCCCGAAACTAAGTATCCGTTAATCTTTTACCGAACGCAATGACCAAAACGGACCAGCGCTATTCACAAAACTCGCCAATTAATTTTTATTATTTTTTTCATTTTTTGTCTCAAAAACATAGGTTATGACCCGTCTTTGGAACGAACTTTTGTTTTTGAGACAAAAAATAAAACAAATTAGTTATTCAAGAATTTTGTTTGCAAGTGTCGTCTGCTTTTTATGTTAGGTAAAGGGTTAATTCTTTTTCGCAAGAGATTATAGTTCCCATACTTTCACCATTTTGCACAGTCTCGAATTCACAGATCACAGTAAATTATTATATTTTGTCACATAATCAACACTAAATACTCATTGAGGAAAATATAGTTCACGACACGTCTTATACGGAAATGACGTCAGAAGTCAAAGTCGACGTTGTGAATGAGTTGGTTTCGGAAGAAGAATTGAATTAATCTTCTCTTGTATTTCAATGACTGTTTACTTTATACAAATAGCAGACGATATTTGCGAAAAACGAGTTCCTGAATAACTGAATATTTTCATTTTTTGTCTCGCAAACGTATGACCCCTCATTGTAACGCCTCGACAAGCTCGTTCCAGCGAGGGTCATAAGCTATGTTTTTGAGGCCAAAATTGGAAAAAAAAATTTGGACAGTGAATTTTGTGTCCAGCTTTAGTCGCTATATTAACTAAAAGCTTATGGAGCGAGGTGGCTCAGTAGTTACGGCACTGAACTTCAAACACCCCACCAGGGATAACTGCATTGTATGCATGAACAGGGCACTTAATCTCGATTGCCCACGTAGGAGCACGGTGGGCGCCTTGTTCTAAGGCGTGCTGCACATCGATGGCGCACTTGTTTTCAACTAATGCTTGTTCGGAATTAATACGTTTGGGAGTCTGACAGTTGCCCGCCGCTGCTCGGTTGTTCCCACTGGGTACTCCGTTTTTCTTCGCCCGTAAAACTGTCCGACACGTAGTGGCCATGGCTGTTGAAAGTATCGTTAACCCTTTACCTAACATGAAAAGCAGACGCAACTTGCAAATAAAATTCTTGAATAACTAATGTTTTTCATTTTTTTGTCCCAAAAACATAGATTATGACCCCTCGTTGGAACGAGCTCGTTCCAACGAGGGGTCATAACCTATGTTTGTGAGACAAAAAATGAAAAAATAAAGAAAATTAATTGGATTTTTTTTAGAATAGCGCTGGCCGGTTTTGGCCGTTACGTTGGGTAAAGGGTTAAACCACAATAAAAAGTCTAAAAGTTTATGTGATGAAACGAATCTCAAATTCGTCACGATTTGATAGGATTTATTTTGAAATTTCTGAACCTCATTCAATAAAATCGATCAGAGCCTCGGTAAACTTCGGCTCAGGTAGATTGTAATGAACTCGGTACAGAAATTTCATATGAAAATGAGACTTATTGGAGATTCTCTATTTATGTAGACTTGTGATTCCCTTGGTGGGTGTGAACTTGCCTCTTTTCCCCTGACACGGCTAAGAATGGAGCTGCAGAAAGAAGAATTCTCCTGATCCGCACCTCAAAATGTCGTTGTTTTGCCCCAACTCACCCAGATTACCCCCCCCCCCCCCCCACACACACACACCTATGATTTTAGTTTTTATTCAATAACGTGTTTGTCAGTCTCATCTATTGTATGGAACTCCGAACAGTTATAGATAACTGGAATTTAAGCCTTTACCTAATACGCCTAGTTGGCGAAACTTACAAAATAAATTCTTGAATGACTGTAAATATTCATTTTCTGTTTCGAAAATATAGATTAAGGCTCCTTACAGAGCTCATTTCAATGAGGTGGCATATGCAACGTTTTAGATGCACCAAAAAAACCCCGAAAAACCCGAAATTTTTATTGCGATTTTTGTGAACAACTCTGGTCGAATATGGCCATTTCGTTAAATAAATGGTTTACGATTTATCGACCGGGGAATGATAACACTAAAGATAAGGGGGTCGGTGGCAGTCGCAAGTGGCCCAAAACATTTTTCACACACAACTCTCAGCGTGAGACGTTAATCTGCCAGTTGTCCTCGCTGTCGACCAATACCATATCATGCAAGGCAGTTTTGTGGATTCAGGAAAACGGCAAACTCGGTGTACCACCAAGGGGCGGCAGATAAACATGACACAATGATCCCGCTATTGATAGGAAGTGTTCGAGCATATATACATTGATTGAAGACATTCGTGCCATTATAGTGCAAAACACCTCAACTAATATTACGAGTCACTCGGGTTCGAACCAATAGTCTGTAAGTCATCTAGCGCGCCTGAAATAAAAATTATCCATGTGCAGGTTGTAAATCTGCCATTAGTTAAATGGCGCTGGTTTGGTTTACATTAAAGTCGTAGTTTACCACTCTGCACTATAATCTCAAAATACCAAAGTCTTCAGCAGGAAATGTTTTCTACACAGCAACTGAGAATTTAACAGATTAAATTTTATTTGACAGGACTCATTGAGTTCTGTCAAACAATATATAATTTACAAAAATTTTTGAAGCCACACGGGCGATACTTGGAATGACGTGTGAATCGGTGACAGAAAAACGTACTCCGACACCGATACACCATTTGTTCCTGAGCTTACATATCTTTGTTACAAAATTACCATCCGGAACCGGAACACCAGTGTTGTATGTTAACCCTCTACATGCTGCTGGGGGTGTGGGGGTGGTGTTGCGGTAACCGGTTCTCGTCAGATCACCGAAGTTAAGCAACGTCGAGCCCGGTTAATCATTGGATGGGTGGCCGTCTGAGCGATCAATTCGGACTCCCGCGTTGTGTCCTTGGGCAAGGCACTTAACCCCGATTGACCCATGGGGCACGATGACGCCGTGTACGAAGGCGTACTGCACGTCGAGGATACGCATGTCTTAAACCAATCCAATCCTGCCTGTGCTGCAGTACGGATTTACGATGTTGTGGAGCTGGCAGCTGCTCGTGGTTGCTCGGTGGTTCTCTCCGGGTACTCTGGCTTCCTCCACCCGTAAAACTGTCACGGTCATGATTAGCCATTGTGCATAAGTATATGACCTTAAACACCAATAAATAAATAAATAAATCTGTTGAAAACCAGTTAAAAATAAGAAAGCGGCGTTTTCACCACGTCAAGGAGGTGAGAAAGATAACTTGCAACTTACTGTATGAATATAGAATATACCCACAGTAGCTTGGTGTACCAAATGTTCACCACTCGTGGTGAATGGAGTTAACCGCGAGCCTTCGGCGCGCGGTTAACACCACTTCACCACGAGTGGTGAACATTTGGTACACCAAGCTACTTTGAGTATATTTTATTTATACCATGATCGTCAGATTATTAAGAGTCGCTATTATTTTTTCTCGATTTTACTGAGCAGCAGCCGTACATTCGTGCGAATTTGTTTGTGTTTACATGAGCCTCGGTGGACGGTCCTTTCACTGTCAATTTTATCGGCGAAAAGAAAGAGAAAAAGAAACAGGGCCTTTTTCATTTTACATTGTTTCGGGCTATGGATGCTTTATTAACACGGGGCAATGTATGTTTGTTATTTTTTGGTGTCTTATGGGGTAAACTCATTTAAAAACGTAATAAATAATTGGCACTTTCATTTCACTCTTCTCGAGGCGATGTGCGATACTTTTAGACAAGTTCGTATTCAGGTCGACGTTACCAAAGGTCAACTTGGATGTAGTTCCACTGTAGGTGTAAATTTTAACTATTGAAATCCCATTGCTGGCGTGTTCACCACGTGGTTGGTGGATAAAGCTAAAATTTATGTCATAGGCTTTTCATATATTGTAGAATAGGTAATCATGGTCTAAATATAGTTTCGCTAAAGTAAGAGTCAAAGATGACACTTAGTGTTGGTAGGAATGATACTGATAGATATTCTTAATGACGGATTGTCTGTGAACTAGTGTGCATCTAATTAGGTTGACATAAAATGCCAAGGTTTCTTTTGTTACTTTTAGGAAATGAAAACAACAGACAACAGACAGCTCACAGTAACAAAAGGGAACTTGGCTGTATTTTCTAATTGATGTCATAACTGTTTTCTCAACAATTATAAGTTATTGTGCTGAATTGACGGTAACATGGCCTGAGATTTGCGGCTCGGAGCTTATGTTCAACTGAGACGCGAATCCCAGACCACGTTACAATAACGTATATGTTCCAATATACACTACCCATAGCCCAAAACCTGCATCGTGAAACACGATAGGCTTATTTACTGAACGTGTGATCGTTAAAAGTTGCCTTGTTCAAGGCAACTTTTAACGATTACAGGTTTAGTAAATAAACCTCGGGTGTATCCACGACGGCACTGGGTAAATAATCAATAAACCAGATAAACTAATTCCATCTTTGTTCAAATCGAAAATCGGTTTGTAATTTAAACAACACTTCATCCAGAACACAGTCTGCTGCACACGTGAAACATTCAGAAAAATGAAGCGGCTTGCTAGTGACTTCGTTGATGAAGCAGTTACGAAACGGACGACGTCATTGCAAATATTTCGTGTTGTGACACCAGACGGTAACAAGAAGCCACTTGAGCCGTAAACATTGAATATACTCTCGTCCAATCAGGGGGGGGGGGGGGGTTTAGTCTTATTGGAACATTACGTGTTCTTTAATTGGATCTTCGGGTGCGGTCTCGTCAGATCACCGAAGTTAAGCAGCGTCGAGTCCGGTTAGTCCTTGGATGGGTGACCATCTGAGCGATCGATTCGGACTACCGCGTTGTGTTCATGGGCAAGGCACTTAACCCCGATTGTCCACATAGGGGCACGATGACGCCATGTACTAAGGCGTACTGCATGTCGATGGCGCGCATGTCTTCAACCAATTTAACCCTACATGAGCTGCAGTGCGGAGTTACGATGCTGGGGAGCGGGCAGCTGGTCGTCGTTGCTCGGTGGTTCTCTGCGGGTACTCCGCTTCCTCCACCCGTAAAACTGTCACCGACACGACAGGACTTTGGCTGTTAACGTGTCGTTAAACCTTCATAAAATAAATAAATAAATAAAATAAAATAAATTGGATCTTCCTCACTCATTTAATAATTTCAAGGGAGATAATTTTTATCGAAGGACTGTTATGACGATCTGAGCCAAGGATGTCCCATCACGAAAGCTAGCCTTCGGAGCGAACGTTACATGAAGTATGAGAAACAAAAGAAACCATGATCAGATTATAACATGAACAAAAAAGCTGTTGAGTATTTGTGCCATGAGTGCTAAAGCATTGCAGATGGGGCTTTAATACTGTTGAATTGCGATATGTGCATCTACTAATACTGGATTTTATTTTACGCCCAATTATAGGTGAAAGAAAACTTCAATAAAGATTTCCGCATCCACTAATACTGAATTTTATTTCATGGCCAACCACAGATAAGAGAAAACATCGCGGGAAAATCACACGAGTGTGCACCACAGTGAAGAAACAATTTTCACTTCCACTGTATTGAGAACGTTACGAAATAACTTCCGTGTAGCAATGATATTTTTGTTTACAAATTATGAAATATGTTAACCGTTGTTATTATAAGTATATTAATAATACTGTATGTTAAACATTGATAGCTTTATGAGGTATAACAACGGAAGTATGGGAACTATATTTTGTCACGGCGGTCTGTTTATGTGGTAAATGGCAACAATCAGTTGTGGGCTTTCGTGCCTCGATTTGAGGTCTCGTCAATATCTGTGATCCTTAGTGATCGTTGGGAGCGCGATATGGATGTGACGGCTGTGAGGTGAGGACTCAATGACGCCTCTCCTCACAGCCCTCGCATCCTCATACAGGGAGATGATCACTGATGATCGCTAGTAACGATCACAAGAGATCGCCATAAAAGATCACTAGACATCCCTGGTGATCGTCAATGGCGATCACCAATGATCATCTCCTCGTATGGGGATGTGTGGGGTGTGAGGAGAGACCTCAGTGCGGCTAGTACTCATAGCCCTCTAATCCTCATCTCGCTCCCAACGATCACTAGAGATCGCCATAGACGATCACTGGCCATTTCTTGTCATCGCCACTATACTGATCACCAGTGGTCATCTCTACAAACAACACACATTTACAGCATTTGGTTAAGACATTCAAATACAATTTGCTATTAATAATTGTATAATACAATGAATTAGTTTGATTGCTCTGCTTGAAAATATTTTATCACATTTTGCAACGTTTTGCCAGTCGATGTAGTTGCAGTTTGTAACATTTATTACATTTTGCAACGTTTTTTCAGTCCAAATAGTTGCATTTTGTAATAAAACTTCGGACATATACGAAACTCGCTCAAATACACGGAGAAATGCGTATAACATACCCGAACACAGTCGTAGAACCATAGAGACACAAATTTATTTTAATAGTTGTATAATAACGTGAATTAGTTTCGGATTTCCCCTTTGAAAAAAAAGTGCCCCTTTGAAAAAAACGTTTATTACATTTTGCAACGTTTTTCCCGTCCATGTAGTTGCATTTTGTAATAATTATTACATATTGCAAGTTGCAACGTTTTTCCCGTCCCAGTAGTTGCATTTTGTAATAATTATTACATTTTGAAACTTTTATTACAAAGTGGGTTGTAACACACACACCCCATCACACACACACACCCTCTCACACACAAACACTCACTCACACAATCACAATCTTGTTCAGACGCTTTCTGGGTATTTGTTTGTTTTTTCTTTTGTTCTCCGTGACAAATAATGACAAAAGGTCACGGCAAAATCGGGAAGACTAACCCTAATGCTGGCGTCACACTGTCACGATTATGACAAAAGATGCCAACACGAAATAGAAAATTCGATTTTCGCGCGAACGTGGCCCCGAATTTGGTCAAATGCCAATCAGCATCCGAGGCAAGTCCGATGAAGGCAGAAGGCAATACGATGTCAATGATATGTCACATGGCCGCCATGCGAATGCTGTGCGAATGTAGGCCTGATACGGGGTTAACATTGTGAAGTCTACACGAAGGCCACACGGTGGCTACATGATGGCAACTCGACGTCGTATTGAGAGTACGATGTGTAGGCGATGCTTCGAACTAGGTCACGAGGGCATTATGTCATGCCCAAATTCCAAACTTAGTATTTGAAAGTAAAATTTTAAAGTGGGAGGGGGAGGGTTTTAAATGTTGATGTTATCAGAAAAGTAACAAGTTATAATAATTATCATTTCAAATTATTTGTGACATTTACAAGTTGGAAAACTTAAGATATTAAAATTATCAAAATGTTTCGCCATAATTTTATAATTATCAAAATTGAGAATCATTTAAATTGAAATATTTTTTTATTTTTACTATGAAGTAAAACACAGACAAAAATGTACATGCAATATTTGAAAAACATATTTATTACTCAATTCACATATTGCTGATCAAGTTACAATGCAATACGCAAAAATAAAAAAGTATACATTTCTGGTAATATCAACTGACACAAAAGACTTTTCATAATCATGACAACATCAGTGTCACTAGAATCAGGATAATGTCATTGTATAGTGAGAATAGCGTCAGGCACTTCCATTGCAAGATCATCTTGTCCTACCAACGCACTGAACCAGCCTTGGATGCAAAATATTGGCTCAGATATCTTCTGATCTGTCTCCCCTCTTGGGTGCCAGCATGCCTGTCCTTCTCATGGTATACATCAGCCAGCACTTTGTCATTTCTCCGGGAGTCTGGGGTCACATTATGGCTTTGGTCCTCCAAGTCCATTACGTTACTGTGGGTGGCAGGCAGGGCTGGGAGCAGTTAACGTTTCAAACGTTAACGTGTTAAATTATTTTAACAACGTTAAAAAAATTTAACCAAGTTTATAACGTTTAATTTTGAAGATTATAATTGTATAATATGTAGCATTGCGTCGTTACCTTGTGCTTACCACAGCCGGATCGCGCATGCCGATGACGTCGAATTGTACGCCATTTGACGAAATTGAAGAACACGAATAATTTAGATGTCCGTCAATTATAGACGACACGTTGATTTGGTGGAGAGACCATGAAGTCCTCCTACCAACGTTGGAGAAGTTGGCCCGCCGATATTTGGCGATACAGCAATATTCATCCGAACACCTATTTTCCATGTTAGGACTGGTACTCGAGCAACGGCGGATGTCTCTTTATATGGATACGGCCGCAGGGTTTGTATTCGTAAATGAAAACATCGCTGAATATTAGAATTTACGATAACCTGCGAGAACTACTCGTCTCCTGAGTTCCAATGTGTTCTATGTGCCAGTAGGCACATAGAACACATTGGAACTCAAGAGACGAACTGTACGTAATAAAAATGGCCGAAGTTATTAAAATTTTGTTCATTTTAAAATTTAACGTCATTTAACTCGTTAACGCAGAATTATTTAACACATTAACGTGTTAAGACAATTTTTTAACTCCTCCCAGCCCTGGTGGCAGGGTATCTCATTCTGATAAGGTTGAGAAGTATGACACAGGTTGTGGTGATCTTTCTGCATGTTTCTGTTCTCTGATTCATGGTTCTGAGCAAAACTCAGAACCTGTGTGCCAGAATGTCAAAGACATTCTCATCTACATGCCTGGCTCCCGAGAGTCTACAATTAAATACTCTCTCGTGGTGCTCCATATTTCGGATAGAAAATGAATGGGTTCATCAGACGCTTGCTGATACCGGAAGCATTGTCCCCAACTATGTAATAAGGCATAGGAACATCATCCGCAGGTAGAGGCTTTTCATCAGGCAGGTTGAATGTGTTGTTCTCACTCTCCAGACCTTCCTTTTGTTCTGATCCATTGCAGATATTGGCATCATTGCTGGAGCCATCAGAGCCAACATCAATCCACAGAAACTTGTAGTCTGCGTCGACTCGGGCCATGAGCACAATGGAGAAGAAGCCCTTGTAATTTCTGTATTCAGAGCCAGTGTTCCAGGGACAGGTGACTGCCACATGTTTGCCATCCAGAACACCACAGCAGCGTGGGAACTGCCATCTCTTCTCAACCTGCTCATCAATGGTAGCCCACTCTTCAGTTGTATTTGGGCACTGAATCACCTCAGCAGCAAACTCAGCTTTTATGGCATAGCAGACTTCACTGATGGTGAGTGAGATTGTATTTGGAGCAACTCTAAAGTTGTATGACAGGCTGGGATAATCATCACCGCAGGCCAGGTGTCGGAGAGTGATTGTCAGTTTGAGACCAGTGGGGAGAGACCTTCGGTACCATGTGTCCTTCTTGATCATCCTGTCCTCTATCCTTCTGAGCACTTCATCATACAGTCCTCTGGGAAGCCTTATGTAATTGAAGAATGCCTTCTCATCTTCAGTTCTCTGCTCATCAAGTTGTGTAGTGGCCATAACGCTCTCTCCTTTTGTCAGACAGCCATTTCCTGACCCGCGCAGACCTCGGTTTCCTCCTGCGCCTCTGTTTGTCTCTGCCCTGGAAAATAAAAATCAAAACAAGATAAGTACAGTACGTGGAGAGTGTATTAACACTAAATCACCCGCAGAGTGGAGATTCCACCCAAGCAATAATTACAAATTTGTGGCAAAGCATAACCAGCACAAGCAAAGTTTCAGCCAATGGACCTCCGGGTTAAACCGGAGGTCCATTGGCTGAAACATTGCTTGTGTTTTTTGTCGATATGTAAAAAAATTGAAAGTTATAGCTTGGGTGATATATCCACTCCGCGGGTGATTTAGTTACAATCCACTCTCCACGTACTGTAGATAGGCAAATGATAGAATGATAAATAAAAGCCAAGTGACAAATGGCAGAGCGCAATATGACAAATGTTACCTGGGAAACACTTCAGCTACTCAAACTCAGCCCTGTTTACCGACACCGTGGTCCCATCGAGATGAAATCGTAATGCAATACGATGGCTATACGCAGGTATCTCGAGGGTTGTACGCAGTCGCGTTGCCTTCTTATGACAATCGGCAGCATTTTGTTTCCTTCGTATTTTCTTCGCAAGGTGAAAATTGCCCGATGGTACCGATGGACAGACGAAGGCAATACGATGACACGAATTCACAAGATGCCATCTCGATGGCCGTGCTAAGGGCAAGATGGAGACACGTATGCATCACGGAAATGAACCTTCGCACAGGGTATCGGAAATTCTTTGGCATGTCAAAGATTTTGCCCACTCTCCCGATGTTGCTGCCGGAGCTGGGGAAACTCTACCGGCGGCCAAACGATGGCTTAAGATGCCCTTGCGAATGGCTCGATTGCTTTACGATCCTTTGCGAATTTGCACATTTTCAAATTCGCGTATCCTTCTTATGACAAAATCGGCACAGTGTGACGCCTACATAAACATTGTTTTGATTTTGAGGATATGGAGAAAACAAAGAAAATCTTTGTGGGATCTCCAAAATATGTTTGTCTGTCTCTGAAGATCGGAAAGACAGACCTCCCGTAACATGAACTGCAGCCCATCAATGAATAACATCATTTATTACCAGTCAGTTTAACCATTTCCTAAGCTCAGCACTTAGTTTAAATCATATTTTTGTATGGATTTTTATGCCATGTTTGAAATCCATTAGGACTCCTTACCCTTTACCCAACGCAGACGATTTCAAAATTTATTATTTTAAAAATCATTTTTTAAATTTTTTCAAAACATTTCAACAAAGCCATATCATGTGACCCCTCTTTGGAACGAGTTCGACGAGCTCGTTCCAACGAGGGGTCACATGATACGGTTTTGTTGAAAGTTTTCGAAAAATAATATTTTTTCAGCTGTTGAATTTGCATATTACGCGGGCGGATGCCGGCGATTCGTTGGGTAAAGGCTTAATTAAAAAACAATATTGCAGCGGCATATTACAAGAGAAAAGCGTTTTAGTGGGAAATGTCTGTGTCAGTGCCTCTTTTTACTTTGTACTCACAAACCTACAACCTCACATACATTCACCTACCCTCACATAAAATCCCTCGCACCTGCACAGACCGTCTCCATACGTACACACTTGTAACACCTCATTCAAGACATGAAAAACTTCAATTATTGCCAGCCAATTTAACCAATTCATAAGCCCAACCCGTAGATTAAATCAAATTTGTGTAATTTCATCACCTTTTTGTCATGTTTGAACTCCATTTGGGCTCAATAGATATATAACAAATTATTAAAAAACACAATATTTCGTCGACATATTACAAAAAAAAAACGTTTCAGTTGGAAATGATTATGCCAGTATGACGTTTTCACCTCGAACACACAGCTACCCCTCACATATACACCCTCGCCCCCTGCATACATAGACAATTTTTATCACCTTATTCGAGACGTAAAAATCCAGAAAATGGTATTTCTGTGGATCTATTGTTCGCTTTTCCCACCTAGATGAATCAGATCCAGCTCATCTTGGGCATGTGTTCCCCATCCTTTCACTTAGTCCGTGCCTTCTCGAGACGTCTTTGGTATGTTGTCTAAAGTTCGACCTCATTATGCAGGAATAATCCATTTCCGAGATTTTTGTTTGCCCAGGTGAATCCCACCCCTCACTAACACACCAACACACGGGCATGGCACAGCGAGGATGTTGCCTGGAGAGTAATAAGGGGTACTGAAATCCTCAAATTTAGAAAAGGTCAACTCATAGCAGACATTATGCGAAGGTCTCCAAGTAATACTTTAGAAAAACAGCTGGATTGTATTTCAGTCAACGAGATTTTCCTCCATTTAAATTCGCCCAAAGAGCATTAGGGCTTCTACTTCAACCTCATGAGGTTGAATTTTCAAAACCTTTCCTGGGGGAGGGGGGGGGGTCATTAACCCCGCGAATGAGAGGGAACACTCCTCGTGTGCTCTTCCTTGGAAGACCTTCGATTAGTCCAAAAATCGGCCCAAAGGTGGTTATGTAATTGTTTGGTGTGGTACATCATGCGCAGAGGACGTACCACACCAAATAATCATATTACGATATTTGGATCCACGTTTGGACTTACCTTCGGTCATCGATGGTTTTACCAAACCCAAATTATTACCTACCCTAAAAAGTATTTGCTACACTCCGTACATAATTACCCACCCGCATCTACAGCCCCTTCAGAGAGCTCGGCGGCTAAGTGTTTACGGCATTGGACTTCAAACCGATCTCCACCATGGGCAACTGTGTTTTGTCCTTGGGAAAGGCACTTAATCCCGATCGCCCACATGGGGTGGACGGTCGCGCTGTGTACTAAGACGCATTGCACGTCGATGATGCACTCGTCTTCAACGAGTGCTAACCCTGCTTGTGCGGAATTAGTACATTGAGGAGCCTGACAGTTTCTCGTCGCTGTTCGGTGGTTCTCTCTGGATACCCTGGCTCTCTCCATCCGTAAAATGATCCAACACGAGGTGACCCTGGCTGTCGAAAATGACGTTAAACCTTAATAAAAAATCTACAGCCCTCGATCTTCTCTGATTACCCCCAAATGAAAAAACGAAACTGTGTGTATAGAAAATGCCATTGTATTTCTATCCACCTGCGCATGAGGAAACACTCTTCAAATGTCAAGACAAGAATGCGTAATTGGGACTATCAAACATCTTTTCTCTTTACATCTATCATAAAACAAGTTCAAGAACCGTTCTTATTCACCATGGATCAAGAATGCAAATTATTTTCCCACGATTGTTCGGTAACTCAAGATAGAACGCCCACGAAACGCGGAATTACGTCAGAAACAGCAAAATAGCTAGTTCTCTTTGAGAATGATAGGAAAGAATCGAATCGCAGCTGCCATACTTATCATAGCTCTCATCAAATTAGTGAATGTTTAAAACGCTATCTTAATTAAAGGATTCCCCAGACTGTGTGGGTTTCATATTCATAAGTATCATTAACAATTAGAACTGACGCAAGAGACAAATCTTGTAGTTAATGCCGTGGGAACAATATTAATACTTTAGCAAACTTAACGGTCATAAAGAACCGCGGATCTGCGGGGTCTGATGGGGCTGTACCCCTGTGTCTTTTCAATAGATACCCAATGGCGACGAAAACTCAATGAAAGTGGAGGTGGGTGGACATTTCCAAGACTGATAAGCGTACATTTTTACACTGTAGTAGTTCGGCCCAGTGTACAACTGTACGTTTACCAGCTGGTCTCACGTTCAGATGAGCATGCCGCGATGTGGTCACTGTCCAGTGGTCTATTTCTTCTCCAGCAATCTTCCAACCCGAAGACAAAAGCCTTCGAGTTGGAAGATGGTTAAAGTAAAAGGGACGGGAGCGATCGACTGAAGGGGCAATTTTTGAGCCAACTACGTACAGTTGTTTGAATTTGTAGATAATATATGTTTTAGGATTGCGTGTATATTGGCACGTTTACATGCGTCCGTCATGGCGGACTAGTTTCGCAATTGGAAGAGATTACAGGAAAGTTAGCTCACTTAATTTTAATTTCCTAAAGCTCTCAGTAAATTTGACATTAAAGGTATAGGAGTTTTATATAAAACTGAAATTTCGAAATGTTAGCGGCTTTGTATCATCGATGAGCGTATCGTTTCACAGACTTCAGGCATTTCCCCGTGGAGTATTATAAAAATACAGATGCTGTTTTTTTACAATAGTTTTTTCCCCACAAACAGTTTCAACGTTTGGCTATTATTCTCTGTAGAAACCCATTTAGAATAAGAAAACGGCTATTTCTCCATCTTATGTTGTTCTGTAGCTTTTTTCTTCTCATTTCATCAACAGTGTGCGCAATGTGACATGTATTACATACACTGTCCTTTCCATTAATATAAAAGTATTGGGGTGAGATTTGCTCATTTTCATCTTTTTCAGGGAACAATAAAAAATTAATCATTTATCGTAAATAACAGAAACAGAGACAAAGTGGACACTAACAGTGGCGGCGCTACGGGGGGGGGGGGCATGGGGGGCATTTGCCCCCCCCCCCCCCCAAACGAAAGCTTTGCCACCCAGTTGCCCCCTCCCCCAACCATCTCGCATGCATTTCCATCCACCCTCACACACAAACACATTCAGTCACTCTCTCTCTCTCACACACACACACCCCTCTCTTTTTTTATTCCCATACACACTTAGCCCAAAGCCTCAGGCTAGCTGATGAACACATCCAGGCAGAAGAGATTTAAAGACTCGGATGCAGATACTTATAAGTTATAATTAAGTTATGAGCCAACAAAGGCATGTCTATCCATATCCCTTCTTCCTCTCCCACCCCTCTCCCTCCCCCACCCCTCTCTCTCTCTCTCTCTCTCTCTCTCTCTCTCTCTCTCTCACGCACAGACCCACCAGACGCGGATCCAGGATTTTTTGAAAGGAGGACCGCTAATTACCATTACATTTAGTCGAAACTTGGACCTAAAGTCCGTAATATAATTTTTTGGTTTGGTACGTCCACAGGACGTACCAAACCAAAAAAGTATATTACGGACTTTGGGTCCAAGTTTGGACTACCTCATAACAAAGTAATAATATGATCCTTTACGTATTTCCACCCCCCCCCCCCCCTCTTCATGGCAGTCTGCCCCCCTAGTTGCCCCCCCCCCCCCCCCCACCAAAAAAATTCTGGCGCCGCCACTGGACACTAACTTAGTATTTGTACATGTAGGTGCAATACTGCTAAATATCCTCAATGATGGATTATCTCTGAAATATTTGCTTCTAATTAGCTTGTCATGTTATTATTATTGTACACCTTGGCTTCATTTCTGCTGGTGTCATTGGTGTTTTCACAACAATTACCTGCTTCTTAATTGGACTTGACTCGCTCGTCTAATAATGTCAAGGGAGATAACTTTATCGAAAGTCGATTTTCATGACGATTCAAGTCAAGGATGTGTTTAAATCTTTATGTTACCACGTAAACTATCTTTGAGAAACGAGGGGTGGGGGCATGTGTACACTGTACTCCCCTGGTTCTTTCGCCACTGTAGGTATCAATGTTTTTACAAGTAATGCAAGAAATAAAGGATATCTAGTGTTTTTGAGTGGATACCGAAAATTATCTCACGAGTGACCGATATAAATGTTTATTTTTCGTGAGCGCTTGCGCGGGCGAAATTAACCATTTCTCTCGGTCACAAGTGAGATAATTTTCGGTATCCACTTAAAAAACACTGGATTTTCTTTTTAGTATGCGCTTTGTATAAGAATCTGATAATTCCACTCGTTTCAGCCTTGAATTGATGCTTGAAAGTAAACAGCGCATTGAATGGGGCACGGTGACGCTGTGTACTAAGGCGTACTGCACGTCGATGGTGCACCTGTCTTCAACCAATGCTAACCCTGCTTGTGTGGAGTTAGTATGTTGGGGAGCTGAGAGTTGCTCGCCGTTGCTCAGTGGTTCTCTCCGGGTACTCCGGCTTCCTCCACCCGTAAAACTGTCGAGGTCATGATTAGCCATTGTGCAGAACTATGTGACCTTAAACACCAATAAATAAATAAATAAGTGATTTGAGCGATAATCGGAACAGACAGCATCTCGCAGTCTGCTTCAGCTGGCGGGTTTCTTGTCCAAACATGGTCTGAAAGTCCGTAATATAAGTTTTTGGTTTGGTACGTCCTTTGAAAGGACGTACCAAATCAAAAACTTATATTACGGACTTTCAGGCCATGCTTGGACTAGCGGGTTTCATTCACCAATTCAAGGTGAATGCATGTTAAATATTTACTGGAAATGGTCGGTATCCTCTCAAAAGCTCTAGATTTTCTTTTCATTGTACGTCTTTAGAACAAATTCGTCATTTGAAGTGATAATCCCGACTCGTGTTTACTTTGAAGTGATGCTTTGAAAGCCGCCATTTTGGTTCATACCGTGAAAGTGAAAATTTCTATATCTTTACAGTGGGGATACGATTTCTTTCTTTCCGTAATATCTTCGACAATCTATCGTTCAGCGTATAATAAAATTCTAAAACTGATATTGAAACTTCATAAGATTATCAGTCCACGGCAATAACAGGCGGAACTTGCGCAAAGCAATATCTCTTGAACTTCCAGTGATAAATAATTATATTACCTTTGCTGTATCGTTCACCTGCAGCTTCTCACGACTTTGCCTCGCCTTATATTGAGTGAAATTGTCCTCTGAAATTTACGCGTGAGTGCAATGTTTAAAACAAATATGTACTGCCATTGCTTCCAAAGTAACAAAGTTAGCACACAGTTATTTTAAATAATACCCTTACACGTTAGTTGATATGAACAATTTAAAAAATGACTCTAAAACACACACCTTCGCCCCCGGAACCTCACCCCTCAACAGGACACACATACAAAAAAATCGAGCCGTGGATTCGGCCCTCCAGTGTCAAATCGTTCAACCGTCCCTGTCCGACCAGCGCTAAGCGTAAAAATCTCCATTCAACTTTTTTTATTTTTTCAGTTTTTGCCCCCAAAATATAGCTTATCGCCCCTCATTGGAAGAAACTCGTCGAGCTCGTTCCCATGAGGGGCCATAAGTTATGTTTTAAAGGTAAAAATGAAAATATTTAGTTTTTGAAGATTTTTTGAAAGTGCACTCTCTTACTTAACCCTTTACCCAACGTAACGGTCAAAACCGGCCAGCGCTATTCTCAAACATCGCCAATTAATTTTCATGATTTTTTTCATGTTTTGTCTCCAAAGCATAGGTTATGACCCTCATTGGAACGAGCTCGTCGAGCTCGTTCCAATGAGGGGTCATAACCTATGTTTGGAGACAAAAAATGAAAAAAATTAGTTATTCAAGATTTTTTTTTTGCAAGTGTCGTCTGCTTTTCGTGTTAGGTAAAGGGTTAAATAAGGCGAGGGATTAACAGGTTCTCGGTCAAATTTCTATCGATTGACTAATAATGTATACTTTCAACTGCTTTCAATCAATATTTTTTTTACGCGTGCTATGACAATTTGATTTCAGGCTATTTTACTGAATAGGTCGCCGAGAAGCATATCTACGACGATATCAAATTTTGTCCATATTTCAGGAGGGTGGAAATTAAAAAAAAAATCTTTTCGTTTTGTAATATTCGTTTGTTGTTTTATGAGGGCCTACCTCATATCTAATAAGAATTAAATATGCAGTCTCAGGCATTCGTGTGTGAATTTTTATCTGGCTCACATTGTCAGTAATACAGTTGAAATGTATTTACTGTAACTATAATTCAAATCATCACCCCGTGTTCACACTGTAAAACATTACCGTAATTCTACGGTTAACTACTGTCAGATAACTGTCAAATACAACGGTCTCGAGGCCGTTAATTAATTTTAACGGTGTTGCCGTAGAAAAACCCGCGAATTTGATCCAATGAACGTATTTCTCCCGTCACGCTATCCAATTAGTAAAAATGGTGAATTATGGGATGGGAGCGCGGTGGCTCAGTGGTAGACTGTTGGACTTCTATGCTAGAGGTTCCGAGTTCGATCCCCGTCCGGGACGACCCGCGTTGTGTCCATGGGCAAGGCACTTTATCCCGATTGCCTACATGGGGGCACAATGACGCCGTGTACTAAGGCGTACTGCACATCGATGGTGCACATGTCTTCAACCGCTGTAAACCTGCTTGAGCGGAGCTTGAACAGAGTTAGAATGTTGAGGAGCTGACAGTTGCTCGTCGTTGCTCGGTGGTTCTCTCCGGATACTCCGGCTTCCTCCACTCGTAAAACTGTCACGGTCACGATTAGCCATTGTGCATAAGTATGTGACCTTAAACCCCAGTAAATAAATAAATAGAATTATGGGATCGGCCTTGCCATATGTCACTCTGGAAGTCGCCATTTCTAAGAAGGATGTCCGATGCTTTTGAAGACGAACAACGACGTATTACTTACTATCAATTTGTAAGTTTGTGGCCAAGTGAATCATGTTCATTGCAGTCTTGGATATGAAAATCAAACAACGTCAATTTTTTATGCGTATAATTGTTTCGGTAATCATGCAGAATAGCAGACTGTTTGTACTGCGTCACCGATATTTGATGGATCTCCGCTAAGGCCAGCAAACCCATATACTTCTATTGGTTCATGGTAAAATGCGGTTAATGATGGCTGGAATTAAATTACGGTCAAAATGACAGGTGGCAGTGTTCCAGCCTTACGGCTGGAACACTGCCACCGGTCATATTGACCGTAATTATTTTGATGGTAATTTTTACTGGAAAATAAGGCAAATGATAGTTAAAATTTTTCACGGTCATGTGTCCGGCAGCTAGTTTCCAGGTATATGACCGTACAAATAACGACAAACCGTGAAAAAAATTACGGGAATATACGGCAAATGACAGTGAATGTTTTTTACGGTTTGCCGTAACGCTTACGGTCATATGCCTGGAAACTAGCTGCCGGTCATAAGACCGTAAAAAATACGGTAAATGTTTTACAGTGCTGAAAATGGATGTGACAGCAACTTTTGATATGAACTTGCAGTAGTATACAAAGAACGACATGACGAGTATCGATTTTCTGGCAATTATATCTTTCCCTTAGAGTACCGATCTTAAACAATTTTTTTTTCAGAAATTGTTTTAACGTATATAATATACATTCCTGCTGAGAAAATTATATGCATCAAGATAAGGATTTCAAACCAGTAATTCCTTTAGTTCATACCAAACATTGAACATACAAAAACACTCAGTTAGCAACACAGGCATTCAAAATAAAAAAGTAAAATTCCTGTCTGTTACATGTTATACAATGGTCGTTACGCCTTTCAGTAACATGAACAGCACACTTGCAAACAAAATTCTTGAATAACTAATTTTTTTCATTTTTTGTCTTAAAACCATAGGTTATGAACCTTCTTTAAAACGAGTTTGACGAGCTCGTTCCAAAGAGGTGTCGTATCCTATGTTTTTGAGACAAAAAATGAAAAAAAATAATGAAATTTAATTGGCGAGTTTTGTGAATAGCGCTGGCCGTTTTTTGTGGTTACGTTGGGTAAAGGGTTACGCATGGGTTTTTTAACACCAGACATCGTTTCGATCATGGTGATGCTCAACTAATCCATTGTTAAATTACATAATGAAGTTCCCGATGGCTTTAGCAAATCAAAGAGACTGGATGCTCAAAAGATATGGGGAAATATTCAGAATTAGCAAATGACTCTATGTAAAATGTTACAGCGGAGACATACCTGTTACATTTCAGACAAATTTAGCTATGTTTTACAGGTAGGTACGAGTAAATACGGCAGACTGGAGGAGAGAGAAACCAGATGTTTATAAATTTAATCATCGAATGCCTGGGACCAAAATGCTGTTCGACCTGGTTTCTTATCTCACAAAAGACATTGGAAAACAGGCAACACCGAAGAGGATGAAGTTAGTGGAACTCATAGTTGCGTCTTTTTTGTTCGAGAGATGGGAATAGAAGAAAAATGAATGAAATTAATTCTTAGAATGAAACAATACTTTACAGCCAAATAAAGAGGCTTTCTCCTCCAACATTAGGACATTCGTGAACAAACTGCCTTGTTACTATTGGGACAATCGGAAACGATGTCAACACACTCCACCCAAAATATATTATAATCAACAGCCTTCTCAGAAAAAAACAAACAAGAGTCTGCTCTTCCAAATTACTATAATTTATATTGCTTTTTATCAAGCATGCATTTATTTGTAAACATGACTTAGATTGACGAACAACTTTTTTGATGCAACGAGGCTGATCAAACTATAGCCCAGAAGTTAAGAGAATGCACAGTACAGTCAACGTGAACGGGCACAAATCCATATTTGGGCGGTATTGTCCACAAATGCAATTTAAAGATCACTGACAATAAATCACAGCAAAAACTGCATTTATGAGGAAGTGGGTTATATTAAACAAAAATATAAAATCTGGCAACCCAGGGCTCATCCCTCACACCAGAATAATTATTCATCAGAATCCTAGGTGTCTTGTAACAGACGTTGTATAACATGTAACAAAAATAACATTTCACACACACAACACCTTTTCAATATTACACCTTTTTTTCAATTTGTGAGAAAGAAAATGCCACTTTAAAACCAGAAACATTCACACCAGAAAATATTTATAAAAAAACAATGTTTGTGAAGAACGTAAATAATGTAACAAGAACTGGTTCTTGTAACATTTTTGTGATGTAGTGACTCGTTCTTGTGTTTTTATTAATTTATGAATCCAATTCCACATATAGCATATTCCAGTACACCATCGAACTTTATTTGGTCAACTGTCAAACCAAAAGCAACATTTCGAGATCAATGCTTTGAGTTGAATTTTAACCCCTTACCCAACGTAACGGCCAAAACCGGCCAGCGCTATTCACAAAACTCGCCAATTAATTTTTATTATTTTGAATTTTTTGTCTCAAAAACATAGGTTATGACCCCGCTTTGGAACGAGCTCGTCGAGCTCGTTCCAATGAGGGTTCATAACCTATGTTTGTGAGACAAAAATGAAAAAAATTAGTTACTCAAGAATATTGTATGCAAGTGTCGTCTGCCTTTCATGTTAGGTAAAGGGTTAAACATTTTGTAACAGAAAAGCTCCTATAACGTTCTCAATCGTTATAAGGATAGACCATTACATGAAGTATGTACTGGGATTCAGTGTATAATATTTTAAATGAGTTTCCCTTCCCGTGCAGACCGCGTACCCGTATATAGAGAGTGTTCAAGAGAAGCTTTAAAAACCCAATATGGGTACATTATGTTTTTAGGTCAAGTTAATGAAAACACCGTTACATTTAATACGTTCTCGAAATATACGACAGAGATGGATTCACTTGGATGTCAGAATATATATTGTTAAAACCCTTATTCTATGAGTGGTGTAAATCTGATTACCGGCCCTGGTACCTATTTGTTTTATTTATACTATGTTCTTAATAAATAATCGACTTTGTCACTTAAAAAAGAGAAAAGACTATGCTTTTTATAGCAAACACATGGGTTTGTTTTGTTTATATATGCGCCGGTGGGCAGTACTTCAGGCTACACGTGAACGCTTGATTGACAGCAAGACACTTCGTCAAAGTTAATTGAATTTACCTTGCCTTTCTGGTCAAATTATTATTAACAATTCTTAAATTTTATTTTAAATATTCAGTCGTAGGTATTTTAAGATTAATAAGTCATTGCACGTAGTAGATAGTACCGCAAAATATCGTATGTTTGAATGAAACATCACGAAGTGTGAATGTATCGATGTCGGCAAATTGGGTCATGTCAAAGGTCAAATTGGATGTAATTCCTACTTTTGGTGTAATTTTTGTGATTGAGTTCCCATCGAAAACGTTTCAACCGCAGTAGAAGCTTTACACTGGGAGAGTGGTTAAAAGCTAAAATTCAACATACGAACTTTTCACAGGTAGTAACATGGGTGAGAATGGTATACATATTCTCCGGCACCGTCAGTCAATTTCCTGGCATTAATAGATTTGTAAGCAACATGGGACGTCTTGTCTGATTAGTGGGGAGAGTTCATTATTCTTTAATAGCCTGAAATTTTCTCAGGAGTTATTTCGAGTTGAGGGAGAAGAATCAGGGGTATTTTTCTTTTCGTTGGGATCGAGGTAGATAGGCTTTTTGCGACTATAATTCAGAGTGATGAATCGTTATCATCCACACATAGAGCACATGCCATAACTCGCACGAGTATTGCCGCACTGAGATGATAAACATAGAAGAAAGACATCTGGGACATGCATTTGTGCGAGATTTCCACCGTTCACACCATCAAAAAGAATTCATCCGCCTGGAGACAGTCAGCAAATAAGAAATGCAGAGTGATATACATATATATAAAGTTTTTTTTGTGTGTTAAGCCCAAGAGCTCTATGGGGATTTTCGGCTTTAAACTACATTTATAATTGTGTTATAAGAAGGAATGATAACGGATTGACCATTCCCCAGCATCAATCTGCAGAACGCATGAGAACCACAATTATCCACGTTAAATTATGTTTAGGAAGAGCCTGGGCGCGAAGTCATAAAAAATATGGACAAATTCGATATTGCCTTATATACATGTACATAAGAATTTTCGAACAAATTTGTGCTATGATCGATCAAACGTTGGTCACCTTCTCTCTTTCAATATTTAACAAGTGTTGCACGAGGTTGCGAGCCATATGGCAGTTTATGGACCAGTCCCTCAACCCGTAATGTCAATATTTACCAAAGCGAAGCTGAGGTCAATATGCACATTTCGGATTGACTGCCGGTCCATAAACTGCCATATGGATCGCAACGTCGATCAATATTTGTTATATTACACTAAACACCTCCTGTCAGGACCATATTGTTTTAATGCACGCCTATGCTTTTATTTTCATAACATACACGCTTTTTCTGCAAAAACCGAAGCGAACAATCATTTTTTTCTGTATTGTTCTTGAACAATAACGATCACGTGCGCGGACTATTTAACTGTCCAGCTTATAGTCTTACGCTATCCATTCGTATATCACCAGAGACACACCACTAACTTGAGCTTGTTCCTGTGTGTTAAAGTCTGCACATGTTGTGCTTCTACTCATCAAAACAACGGCTATTTTATGTGCCAAAGGCAGTAAGAGGATACTTTCATCGGACTAGTAAACGCCCTCAATGAGTTCAGATTCGCGTGATGATGTTCCAAAACCGTGTTTATATATAATGGTGTTAATAGATATCGCCCGAAGGGCCTCGTCGATCGACACCCTTATCCTTGAAGTTATTTTCGGAAAATTCTTATGGAAAGTCAAGCTATCATCCCAACAGCCAAATTCTTAATGAGTCGGACGCTGTTATGACCTGGAACCAGTTTAACCCTTAAATAGTCCACCATCTATTTTAGATTCAGTCAGGGGGAATTTTTCAGAAAAGCGAATCAAAACATACCATGAGCATTCTTTTTCCTTGAATGAATGCACGAAATGTTTCACAGTCGAACCTTGATTGAACCGAATCTTTGATGACATCATCAACACCATGCATGTTTGTTGACTAAATACTTATAACCGAAGACTCACCAGTCATAGTTTTATGACTACGCAGTGTAGTTTCACTAATTGTGTTAATATCTAGATCTTCTCAAGATGAATTAAATGCTTGTTGATTGGAATAAAAATAATGAAAGCAGGAAAAAATATCTGTATATTGTGTGAGTAAAAGAACATCACATTAAATCAATGGCAGATCGAACGAAACAGCCAATAACAGTGTCAGAATTCGACTGGTGGCCAGTCAGCTTGGCAGAAAGTGTTGCATATCCAGTCTTTCTTTAGATTATGGCACGTTGCAAGCGAGAATCGTCTAACAACTCTATTTATTAATTCATTCTCTCTGCTAGCTTTATTGTGACGTTTTTCTGTGCGGCCCAGAGAGGTGCTTGCTATTTTTGTCCACACCCAGGCTTGGGGTGGGGGTGGGGGGAGTTCGAGGCCGGAAAAAAGAGGTTTGCACAATTTCCCTCCATTCAACTTTACTCACTTCTGTCCTTTGTTAGCCTCATATACTTTCTTTATGCCCTAATAAACCATGTGTAGTACATTTACCAACATATAATGGGCATGGATTGGTCTAAGACATCCGAAGAACATGTACAGAACATCGGCAAAATACTGCATGTCATTGTACACGGTTGCCTAACTGAGTATTTTGAATAGAGAAAAGCAATCTTTGAAATAACAGGTTTGGGGTTATTCTAAATAAAGGGTTACATTATTCAAAGGGCATGGTAGGCTAATTCAAGCTGAACATATAGGCATCGTGTCAGATTAGATATGATGTCTAATATACCACGCAGAATATTTTTGACCCCGGATTTCTTTAGTGTATTTAACCGCATTTGAAGCATTTTTTTATTGTTTTATTACTTTCCAAAGTGTGATTTACTGGATTTCCGGGTTTGATTATAAACGATAACTTCACAAGTGAATTATGCAATCAACAATTGGGTCATGCATCCGTGCGCGCAAATGAAGACGCTTTGTCGTGGGTGTAATAGGGACTTCATTGTTTTTATGTTTTTTTACCCTTTACCTAACATGAAAACCAGACGACATTTGCAAAAACAAATTCTTGAATAACTATTATTTTCATTTTTTGTCTCCAAAACATAGGTTATGACCCCCCTTTGGAACGAGCTCGTTCCAATGAGGGGTCATAACCTATGTTTTAGAGACAAAAAATGAATTTTTTTTTAGAATAGCGCTGGCCGGTGTTGGCCGTCACGTTAGGTAAAGGGTTAAATAATATAATTATCGTTAATAATGAAAAGTAATAAACAGAGTAATCGCTTGACTGGACTGGTTACGTGAAATAATTCATTTGAGGCGAGAGACTATATTGTAAAACACCCGTGCGCATTCGCGCACTCGTGTTTGTCCAACGTCCCTCACCTCTCATGAATTATTTCACGTAACCAGTCCAGTCAAGCGATTACTCTCTATTTATTCTCACTTTTTGTTTCTGATAGTCTGTAAAATGCTGTTTTTATCTATTCACTCAAATGTAAGTATCAAAGCAGCCCAGCATTATGCACAGATATAGGAATTCCAATTTTAATATTTTTTACATATTCTGCAAGGGTCGGGTCTTCTTTTCCAGACACAGGGTAGGGGTAGGTGTGTGTTTTGAGGACGGAAAAATGAGTTTCAAAAATATATTCCTCCACTCAAATTTACTCCCTTCTTACTTTATTAACCTAATACACTCCTATCTATGCCCAAATAGACGATGTATAGCTCATCGAAGAATATTAGGGGGTTGCCGTGAAGGGGTGGTCTGAGAGATCTGAAAACAATTGCTGACTACTACATGTACTTTTATACGGTTGCCTGACTGAACATAACTGAACATTTTGAATAGATAGAGAAAAGTCATTTTGATTTAAATTACAGCTTTATGGCAATTCTTTTTGGCAAGCTTTATAGCAATTTACATTCATCAAAGAGCATTCTAGGCTAATTCAAGCATAACATGTAGGCTTTGTGTCAGATTAGATATGATGTCCAATATACCATATTTTCCGATGACTGAAGACGAAATCCTTGTTTCCAGCATTGCCCAAAGAAAACACTTGCTATATACCACAATACATGAAGGCTGTTTAACCCTTTGAACTTCAGAGGGCGTTTTTCCGGTCGGTCACAAGTTACGTCATAATGGCATCAAGTGGGATGGCTACAAGGTAAATGTGTGGTGAACACCAATCAATATTTTCAACGTGCAGCCCTAAGGCTGCACGTTGAAAATATTAATTGGTCTAACCCCAAATACTCTTCCAATTGCTGCCATTGAACTGACATGCAAGATACCATCAGAGTTCAAAGGGTGAATATGGCTGTGATAGACAACTTCATCGCACAAAAGTACGCACATCATCTGACATCGGCCAGCATCACCTAAGCTACCGCACTGGCAAATTTTCAATAGAAGCAGTTTTGATGATTCCTTTCACTATTTCTGCTGCTTAGTGCTAAACAAGTTAACATATTTGTTGACATTTACAGTAAAAAATAAAAAAATAACAAAGGTCATAGTCAGCCAATGTGTCATGAACATTATGATTCATATCTGTGCTGCCCATCCGGTTGAGTGGTTTCTACGTTCACCTCTCTGTGTTATTTTACCATCCACCAGGGCCCGTGACAAATTAATCCCTTGTGTGCCAAGGGGGGTGGGGGGGGGGGACTAAAAATTTGCAAGACGTGACGTCCTATTTTTTATTCGGCTCCTTTTTACACCCACCCACCCACTACGTACAAATTTTCTACTACCGTTCTCAGACACCAACCCCCACTCTCCCATTAAAATCCAAAATAAGCTTATAAACTTAGTAGGCACAGCTGTTTTTAGGGGGTTTCCATAATGTTCTTAACCCTTTACCCAACGTAACGGCAAAAACCGGCCAGCGCTATTCTCAAAAATCGCCAATTAATTTTTATTATTTTTTCATTTTTTGTCTCAAAAACATAGGTTATGTCCCCTCATTGGAACGAGCTCGTTCCAATGAGGGATCATAACCTCTGTTTTTGAGACAAAAAATGAAAAAAAATTAGTTATTCAATCATTTTTTTGCAAGTGTCGTCTGCTTTTCATGTTAGGTAAATGGTTAAACTGGCACCACCACTTTAAACCTCTGTGGGCTGCTGTGGGTCCCAATCTATAAATGACAAGCTGATCATTATCAGGCTTGGCCAGAGCAGGTGTACATACATGTATACGGGGACAAATTTTCATTTGAATTGTTCCCAAAATATTGTCTGCACATTTTCTACATTTCGAACAAGACACCCACCTCCTACTAACGTGTGACATTTTCCCAGTTTAAGCCCAATGTTCTCACATATAAAGCCTCCTGATGTTGTATTTATGTTAAGAGTGTGATGTACAACATCATCTTTAAGATTTCAAACACAAATGATGATATGTATTAGCTGATATATTGATATATTTTTAAGAAATTCCAAAAATTGCACAAGTTGGAAATGCACATTTTTGGCGCACTCAAGAGACCCACCCACCCCCACGTCACGTCTTGCAAATTTTTGGTGGCCTCCCCCTGTGTGTGGTACCATTTAATGCGTTTCCCACACATCTAGAAAACCTAATGTTGCAATTCGACCACACGTATATATCCCACATATATACATGCATGTAGGATATATACATACATTTATATATCCTACTATACATACACTACTGTGCATGTATAGTGGGATACATAAATATATATATATATCCCACAGAGATGTATAGTGGGATATATACATGTATGTAACTCGTGGTTCAACAAATTAAGACAAGCAACAAATGATCTTGAAATAAATTTTATACCGTTCGGCACCCCTGTCTATACTTCATTCCCCTGGGTTCCCGTAGAATTCAGACCGAAACAAACCACGAAACTCAGTCTGCATACCACTGCCTTCACAAGTTGTGATACTGAAAATTTGTTTGGAAAAGCGGTTTATAAGGATCAAGCCGGGGGTCAATGAAATGTTCGGACTGAGCCGGATTCAACCGCGGTTCTATGTTGATAGAATTAAAGCCCTCGCAATTCTGTCGAAATATCAGGATGTCATCCGGCAAATGTTTCCCACAATGCAACTAGGAATTTAATCCATTCAATCTTATATGACAGAGCTCATCGAGCTCTGGTTCAATTCGTTAATTCCTAGTTGAAATATGGTAAAAGATTTCTGCTTGTTTTTTCACTATTTCGACATCAGATTTCGGATGGTTAATCATTATAACTACAGTTGTATGGCTGATAATTGATGCGAAAATCAATTAATTCTTAAAAGAACAGAGGATAAGCGGGAATTGGCTTCTTGGGATCTTATTTAAGTCAGATTACGTTACAGCTTTAGCCTTGTTTAATGCGATTTCTTGAGTTTTATGACTCGGGGAAGACTGAAGAGATTCAAACATTTTGAACAACTGTTCAAAAAATGTTATTTCTTTTCTTCGTCAGACTGAAAGGCTGATAAATAAAATTTTATTTTGTAAAATACATATTAATATAACATCTCGGCTAACCACTGATTTGTGGATGTTCGGTGTGGGAGGGGGGTGGGGGCATTTCCTCGTTATTTTCCCGGACAATCTTATTCTTCTGGGTTGATAAAATAAACATTCCAAGATAAAAAGTTCCAGGTTTCTTCATAAATCTCAGGTTACACATCACATTTGGTACTTCATATCCCCGGATTTCGCAGCTGAAATCGACCTTGATCTCAATTTGAACACAGCCCCGTGAATATGACCTCTAGATGCTCCTAGATTTTGAAACACGTCCGAAGACCTTCACGCATGAACTCCTGGTCGCCAGTTTTCGTTACAATCCTACAGGACTCTTTCTCGATGAATTTTCTTCGTTACCAAACACCAAGTGCCGTAGAAACTGCGGGTATAAAACTGCTATTTACCCCAACCCCCACCCCACTTCCCTCCCAAAATGCCAACGATAGGGTTAATGTTTCGTCCAATTTAAACATTCTTTCATCATCATGTTCAGCACGCATGTGTTCCGGGCTCTTTAGACGAATATATCACTGAAAAATCGACTCAATGAAAAGATATTATCGAACACAAAGCTGCTTGTCCTACTATCGTTTCGCCATAAAGTTTGCGTAGCATTATTCAACAACGGGAGAGGTCGTAGTGTATAGAAATCCTGTTTGAAACCACCGGGAAATCACCAAATTGCTTGTGTTAACCCTTTACCTAACATGAAAAGCAGACGACACTTGCAAAAAAAACATTCTTGAATAACTAATTTTTTTCATTTTTTGTCTCAAAAACATAGGTTATGACCCCTCGTTGGAACGAGCTCGACAAGCTCGTTCCAACGAGGGGTCATAACCTCTGTTTTTGAGACAAAAAATGAAAATATTTTGAAAATTAATTGACGATTTTTGAGAATAGCGCTGGCCGGTTTTGGCCGTTACGTTGGGTAAAGGGTTAACAATAGGTTTTCAAAACTTTTCCCGGTGAGGTGCCCCGCATGCCCCTACTCATGCTCTCCCCTGGGCGACGCGGGTACGCCCGCGTCGCCTGGAAAAGCGCACGAGTGGGTTCGTCTTCTCGTGTTACGCCGTCGCTTCGTGACGGATTCCCTGGTTCGTCCACTAGAAGGTCCCCTTCCCACCGCAATATTATTTCCTTGCCACGACCATTTTTGAGTTGATCTTCCTCACATTCTCGTCCACCATGTTTTGAATTTAGAGTCCCAAATGGCAATGCAACGGAAAATGATTTTTTAAGCAACCACACCGATGTTGAATAAACATTATTATTTTTTATTACACGTCTGTTCTATGTAATCCCCATCTACAGCAACACTAAACCGTGCGGAAAATGAAAAAAATCTGCTCCGCACATATGTGCGGAACGGAAATCGTTGACGGACTACTTTCAAATAGAAGCGAAATTTCACTGGAATTTTCCACAAATCGTGCATCGCAATTACCATCTGAATCCCTAGCGATAGCTAAAAATCGTCCCCTGAGCTCCAATGTGTTCTATGTGCCAGTAGGCACATAGAACACATTGGAACACAGGGGATGAAATAGTAATACAGGTTGCCCTCGGAATTTTGGTTGGCGATAACATTGTGTTCTTTTTTGTTGATAGTTGTCAAATGAATTGTCGAGCGTCCTTCTAAAAAATGTTTTTTTATAGACGTGAAGGCATGTAATGAACACAGAACGACACACGCGTGTGAATGGGTTAATCGACATGGCACTTGTGCCATCGCTGAAGGATAAAACTCGAGGCCTGCGGCCTCTCGTTTTATCCTTCCGCGCTGGCACTCATGCCATATCGATTAACCCATTCACACGCGTATGTCGTTCTGTGTATATATGTTGGGCAAAAACGCACGCATGGCGTTTACGATGGTACTGGGTGGAATGGAATGGAGTACCCGTAGACCTAAATTATCGTCTGTGCTCTATTGAGTTTTTACGAAGATTCCCTGTTATTACATTTGCAGATACCCAAAACCGTAGGTATTTTATTGATAATCAACTCCTCACGTACTGTTTACATCAGATAGCCCTTTGCCTATTTATTGAGTGTTAACGGCACATTTAACAGCCAGGACCACAATATAATACAACCAGAGGATATATAATGGCAATAGATAAGATGTTGGAAAATACGGTATGCACTCAGCCTCGACTTTGTGAAATAATATTAATAAAAACACTGGCCGACCGTGGATTTGTCGAGGTTCTGATGAGAGAAGACTTTGATTAATCATGTGCTCTCAATTGCCTCCCTATTCTCATGCCTTTTCTCTCCCCCCCCCCCCTCCTCCCGCCCCAAGTTCCCAACACCGTAAACAAATTGCTTTAAAACATCCCGTACCCCATTCTACCCAAATCTGCCGGATTACATCTCATTTGTGTTACCCACTAACCACATATACTTCATTCTTCCACACCACTTTCTCATAATACTCCCAGTGTATCTTTTTCTATTATTCTCGTATTTTGGATATTCTAATAGAAAGTGTTCTTGGGTCTCCATTACTAAATTACACATTTGCACTCGTTTTCACTGTCCCTCCCTATTTTGCTCCAAGATCCAGCGTCTGCAACCTCAGCTTGGACAGCAGTTCCCCCCCCCCCCCCCCACCCCGCCACCAAGGTGCCATCAAGATACTCTTCAAACCCTGGCTTCTCTTTGCTTTCACCCCTCTATCCAATTTCGATTACAATCATCCGTACCCAGGGTTGTCCCCACTTCTAAGGCTGAGATCTCCATTGAATAGTTCTCTATTATCTTGTTCGACTTGTCTTTTTATTTGAATTTCAAATAATCTGGAACATTTGTTTACTCATTCGGCAGTCGGAAAGATTTATCAAATAGTTAAGATCCCTAATTGCTACCCATTCGTGGCCATGCAGGAGTTCGTTTCCTAAATTGTTTGTACATCTTTGATGTGCAATGCAAAAAGAATTGGCGATAGGATACCCCCCCCCCCCCCCCACACACACACACACACTCTCTAGGCCTACCTCCGACAGCACACGCTTTGTTGTTATGTTACCCAGACTAAGTTCACTTTGCACATCTTTATACAATGTTTTCAGAATTCCTACAGACTCACCAAGGCCTCAGACTTTGGCCACCCTCCCCATACTCTATAATATGCCCTTTTAACAACCAGAAAGGCTATAAACATCTTTTTCTTTTTGACTTTCGCAGATTATATCATTTGGCTCTCCCTACCTTCCTGAAACCATTTTGGTTCCCTCCATACAAAAAAACCCTTCTCCTACTCTTCGATCACATCCTCTAATCTCCCATACACGACTTTACAGAGGACTTTTCCAATGTTGCATCTAGCCATTGTGCATAATTATGTGACCTTAAACACCAATAAATAAATAAATAAATAAATAAATAAATAAATAAATAAATCAGTTAATCTTTTCTTCAAACTGCGCACAATCAGCATCTTTCTGAGTTCCCAAAATCTCCTTAAAGCTTCTTTTGTTTCTTACTGGGTTTTTGCCCTTGATCGAAACTGTAATGCATTAATCACCACATGAAAATTTTCACAATAATTATTTTAAAATTATCAAACGGTATTTGGCTGCTGGCATACATTGCGCTGCAGTGTTGTTGGGCTAGCTCAAATGTCGGAAGCGCATGCTCTCGACGTAAGTTAGAAAGTTAAAGGAAATGATACAATGGCGGCTTTTGATCGATTTCGTACATAATCGATCAAAATATGGTATTAAATATCATTGTGTCGTGTTATATATTTGGGCCTAGCAACTTTCTTTACAAACAATTATGTTCGTTCAGTATGGAGATATTTGTGTTTTCATGTATGCGGTAGACTGTCAATGCGTGACAGAGGTGACAACTGTTACTTATTCCATAGTTCCTTAATCGACATTCATTATCAACCGATTTTATCGGTTGATAACGAATGCCGAATAAGGAACTGGGAATAAGTAAAGGCTGTCACGTCCAACAATGCGTGTTCGTCTCAAATTTTAAAACGTATTTGTGCGTCCAAAATATAAACAGTGCGTTTTTGTTAAAAATGGATGCCTTCTAACGACTATTCGCCAGTGGTGGCGCTAGAATTTCCCTGACATGTGCATAAGGGTTTATGCTCTCCGACAGAATGGTTAGGATATATTACAACAAACCCACAATAAAGGAGGTATTATCCCCGACTTCGTGGGAGGAGGCTGGGGGAGGGGGGGGGGGGGGGGGGGCTATGCATTGACGCCGCACCTTTGCGCCATCACTGTTATACGCTTCTTTTCTAGCGCACTGAAACATCTACAATAATGCACTTTACAGCTCCACGCATAAAATAATAGCACATCATATTATGCAGAAAATAATACCACATTTTATTTAATTATAACTGATAACATAAAAAGCAGCATTTCACTGTTCGTAACACACACATCATAACAAACACATCGTCTCCTCATCTGACCTTAGTATTGTGTAGTACCCCTTTTCTGTCTAATAACTGCGGTTATTCTACGCGGCATGCTGTGGACAAGGTCTGTTAGGAAGGGGTTTGACAGCGTATGCCACCGTTTCTGTATCAGAGACCAAACGTTATCCTTACGTGTGGAAATGCTTTTACCTATTTCCTTTTTGATTATTGTGTCCGTGGAAATATTGCCCACCCGTGGGAAGTGACCAGTCCACAGCGACCGAACTGTAGAGTGTTACAGCATATATTCTTTTGATTTAAAATCGCAAGCTATGGACAGCTCGCTCCAATGGAGATTATTCCAAAGTGCAATAACATTTTCTTTGAAACGTAATACCATAATTAGTTTCAATTATCCAATAATACTTAATACTCTAATGGAGTGGGGCCAGTTTTCTTACAGGACTATTCGGAATTTAGACGCCTAGGACGCCCCCCCCCCCCCCCCCACCCCCCCCCCCCCCCACCCTTTAAAAAAATATTTATAGACGTTTTGACTCTTGGATGTTTCGGCATGGGCAGTGTCGACCTACACGCTAAAAACTAAGGTGTTAAACCCATTCTAACTCTTAGGGTTTGATTTTAACACTCCAAGTGCAATGCTCTAAGCACTCAGACATTACAATCGTCAGACATCTGAAACTTGAATGGATGGCACTTCCCATGTGTCTAGCATTGGTGGTTCTTCCAGAATCGTCCATAATTTGATTTGCGCTTGGTGGGTACATAATTAAAAGGGCACAACGCAGATGATACGGATCAGGCTCGAGAATTCGAGCCTGATCCGCGTCATCTGCGTTGTTTCCTTTTAAGTGCCGCGACATTATACTTGTCAAGTGGTATTATTTTAACACCTGTCAAGTTCTGGGATATCTACACTTGAACAAAGTGCCAGTTCAGCACTTAGTAAGTGTTAAATACAGCACTTCAAGTGTAGTTTTTAACACTTTAGTTTTTAGCGTGTGATTCAATAGGCTTGGTAACTGATCCCCAAGAACCCATAAAAATGATTAAAGGGAAGTTAGGCTGAACCCAATGGAGATACTTGCAGGCAGGGCTTTTTGTGGTAAATGGTATCATAACTATTGCGGAGCCTGTAGGGTTGTTACAAAATGTTTTTGCACATTGAAAAACTGAACCGAAAAAGTTTTTTCCTGAAACCAAACCGAAACATTGAAAAACTGAACCGAAAAAGTTTTTTCCTGAAACCAAACCGAAACGAAGCCGAATCTGAAGAATCAAAATAGCTCTATTTTAAAATTTTAATAGAAAATTCATGCTGTGACTTGTTAACATCAGCTATTAATAGTCGTGCTCACGTTTCAATAGCCACGCGATCGAATCTGTTGAGAGTGGGCCTAGAATAAATACTCCCAAATGTTCGCGACAGTTTCAGTTCGTGCAATCCTGATGGCTTGAGCGCCCGACACAGATTTTATTGTGTTGGAGGATTACGATATGCGTATTACATTTCTGTTAATTCATTATTAATTACTAAAATATTATTTCTAAACAAAACAGTTGAAAAGTAATGAAAAATAGAGTTCAATTTGAGATCATTAGTTGTCGTTTTCTTGAAAATGGTACCAAAACTACCAGGGATGTGATATGCATGTCTTCATTTTCCCAATTGAACATAGTGTTGGTGTTGACGAAAACATCCAACAATCTGGCTCCAGCTTTTATTTCATTCTGGATAGAAGAGTGATTTTATTCAAGTTATACAACACCTAGATAGACCCTGCATGCCTGAAAACATGAGTAAATTAGTACTGAAATGTTTAACCGGATAATCGGTTTGAAACCAGTTAGCTACCAAACCGATTAGAAAAACCGTCAACCGGTTATCCGAAATATCGATAGTGATCGTCATTCCACGTTTAAAACGTAGTAAATCTGCCGCTTCTCCTTTGTGAAAGATTACACATTGAAGCCGCGTTGTGTATATTGAGAAATAATCGACTTTGGCGTTCAAGACTTCGTTGATGATCGGCAGTTTCCGTGAGTAATGAGTAATCGCAGAAACAATACCGTAGAGTGTATACAAACGAACGTTGTCGAGTACTCGACAACGTTCGTTTGTAAACACACTTCGGAATTGTTTGAGAATACTGCTTTCCAATTCCCATAGTTTTGACCCCATATTCCGTGAAATAATGGCCACGGATAACCGGATATTATCCGGTTATAGCTCTCGGTTAGTCGGTTACGAAAATGAGCCAACCGTTTCAGCTCTAGAGTAAATACAGCAATGTCACAAAGTATTTATTCACACTGATTTCGACACATTCCGTAATGTCGAACTTCCGAACGATCGTTTAAGTTACGTCAATTGTAAAATACGCCAACGAACTACAGCTTACGACAAGGTAATACCCTATAGCTTTTATTGAATTACTATTCTTCCATGTTTTACCAGAAAGTCTTTCAGAACTATCTCGAATCAAATACTGAGTATTGCATCCACATATGAATAGAATGGCATGCGGTTTCCAGCTTTAAAAAATTCCTGCCAAAATAAATAGCAACAAATAACGCTCGATCTCACGTCGGCGAGATCGCGCATTAGTTGTTGATAAATTATATAGGCACAAATTGCGTTAAGACGTAAAAAGCATGACTGGCGTAGTGAAAGCAGATAAGCGGGGAGGCATCATAACATCCCCTTTCTCGTTGGGTGTCACCATGCTATCTAGCATAATCTGCCAACGGGTTACGATACAAGCCCTTTATAATTTCCTGCCATTTATTTTCCCCGTACAAGTAGACTTCCCGTTTATGCAACTGAGAGGACTCCAAATAAATGCGGGTTGAATATCAGTGGGATTTGTACAACAATTGCATGTATAAGGAGACTATTTAGATGAACATGTTACGGTACATCTTAAACACGGCTGACACACAAAGACAAAAGTTAGAGAAAACCGTAGCGCCTGTTTTGTAATTGTGGACAGGCAATTTTTCAGTTATTTTTTGAAAATCAAAACTGAACCGTTTTTCTGTTCTACTACCCATATCTTCTGTCTTTAACCCTAATACGATGTGATTATTTTTTTCACACACTGCTCTGGCTCCACTTCAAAGTGTCTTAACGGGTTTCAGTGAAGGTCACTCTGTTGGCGAAGAATGTATGTACAGAGAGTTTGTATTTCCGGAAGACATTAATTTTGTTCAGTTCATATAGATCGCATTGTGGAATCCAGATTGAGTCATATTTAGTAGCAGCTTCCTGTCGCGCTTTCACACAGGACAGTGTAAGACCGATTAGATATAGAAATGATTCTAACAGTTTTCTGCGTTACCTCTTTCAACACACCGCGCATCAGTTGCATGATAGGTAACTTGGCAGTCGATGGGTAGACTTAGAAAGCCATTGCCACCCATTCTCCACTTCAAATCATGTCACGATCCAAGGTTATAAAAACAAAGCTCATTCTCCAATCTATCACAATTCCAGTCACTGGGAAAGTTGGTAACGGGTCCAAAAGAAATTCACAGGGAAGTGGAAAGCTATGCGTGACTTGCTTCTAAATTGTGCATGTCAACAATGGAAAGCACAGTATCAGCATACTTCATAATCAGCAACCAGAGGCAGCGGAACCGGAGGGGGGGGGGGGGGGCACACGAGACACGTGTCCCTCCACTCTTTCCACATACGTGTTGTGCGGTTACACAATAAGTTAAATAGGCGGACGCAAACATGTCAATATACAGGTATTCCTGTAACATATTATTTGCAAAATCAAACAACATTTGGCAAAAGAACCCCAACTTTGGTCACTTCGGTCCGTTTCTTCTACTTTAATCATTTTCCAACCCGAAGGCTAGCCTTCGGGTTGGAACAGGATTAAAGTAGAGGAAATCGGCAGGAC
The DNA here is from genome assembly GCA_031216915.1 of Pictodentalium vernedei. Classification (NCBI taxonomy): domain Eukaryota; kingdom Metazoa; phylum Mollusca; class Scaphopoda; order Dentaliida; family Dentaliidae; genus Pictodentalium; species Pictodentalium vernedei. Next base: position 713,512,502 of record CM062296.1, read on the forward strand.
AGTGACCACACTGCGGCATGCTCATCTAAACGAGAGTTATTCATGTGTTACGGTACATTTACCGATATACGATTGCAACTTAGGCCGAACTATGGTAGCCTCCCACACACCCGGTCATTGTTTTTTGTTCTCAGAGAAGACTAATGATACGAAGAAGTTTGAATAACTCTCAAATTCAATGGAAATCTTTAAAAAAAAACACAAAACATATTTCAGGTAATAAACCTTCAGGATAATTTAACCCGGATGTCTATTAGTTCGCGGAACCCCTGAAACACTGTCTAAAACCGGGCTTTGTCGTTGCTGGGGGAATTAGTTTCACGCCGTGTATTCAGCCAAAACTCGAGGAGTGTCGTCTGAACCCGTGCGTGAAAGTATGTCTCACCGTAACGAACCCGCCCGTTTTTAGCTCACCGAAGGGAGCTTAACTTATCACTTGCCGTCCGTCGTCGTCATCGTCGTCCATCGTCCGTCGTCCGCCGTGAACTTTACATTATCGACTTGTCCTCACAAACTACTAGACCTAATTGAACTAAATTTGGCGTGCATGTTCCTTATCATATCTCAATTCAAGTTTGTTCAAATCAACTTGACCCGCCCCTCGGTAGGACCACTTCCGATAACTGAGCCTAAATCTTATAAAATCTTCTCATGAAACAGCAGTAGAGAGACTTGATATTTGGTGCGCAGCTTCCCTTTGAGGTGTAAACTCAGATTTGTTCAAGAGAAGTTAGAGAGGCTATATTTGCCGTCGTTATGGGAGAGGCAAGAATTTTCTCCCCGCCCAAAATTTCTATTTTCCAAACCGAGAAGCTGATTTGAACCAAATTTGATATGAGGGCTTATTGGGTCAAAAGTAGTTAATTTATGTCCAACAAATTTTTCTCGTCGCCCCATGGGAACTGCATGAGCTAAAAATATAAACATTGTAAAACGCCCATATCTCCGAAACTGCAAGGGACTGAGAATTTTTATTTGGTATGAAGCTTCCTTCGGACCAACAGAATGGACTGGCCAAACAAAATTGCTATCGGTTTATCGTAGGGTACTTTTTCGGGACTTTGAAAAAGTACCGAGTCGACATTTTTTAACACTGTTGGTAATGAGGAAAACTTTAAAGAATCTCCTTCTCTCAAACTACTGGTCAAAAAGCTTTCATATTGCACATATAACATCATTGGAAAATTGATTCACATATTTGTTGAAATCAATTCCCTGGGTCCATATTTGGGCTCTCTATGGGGGCCCAAATGTTCAAATTAGTTCAATATGAGGAATATTCTTTAAAAATCTTCTTCTTCTGATCCACCAATCAGAATCCTTTGATATTTGGTATGCAGCATCCTTGGGTGTGTGTGTGTGGGGGGGGGGGGGGGGGGGGTGAGATTCAAGTTTGTTCAAGCCAAGTCCCTGGGTTTATATTTGGGATCATTGTGGGAGCCCGAATTATAACTTAATTCAAAATGAGGTATTTTCTTTATAAATCTTCTTCTTCAGATCCAGCATTCAGAATCATTTGAAACTTGGTATGCAACATCCGTGGGGTGGGGGGTGGGGTGGGGTTGGGGTAGATTCAAGTTTGTTCAAGCCAAGTCCCTGGGTTCATATTTGAGCTCACTGCCGGAGCCCGAATTTTAACTTAGTTATAAATGAGGAATTTTGTTTAAAAATCTTCTTCAGATTCAGCGGTCAGAATCTTTTGATATTTGGTATACAGTATCCTTAGGGAGGTAAGATATAAGTTTGTTAAAGCCAAGTCCATGGGTTCATATTTTTGATTCCTGTGGGAGCCCGAATTGTACCAACATTTCTATTTTACAAACTCAGAGGCCGATTTGAACCAAATTTGATATGAGAGCTTATTGGGTCATATGTACCAACTGTATGCCAAAAACATTTTTCCTGTCACCCCATGGGAACCCCCAAGAGCTAAAAATAACAAATAATTAAAACGCCCATATCTCCAAAAACTACACGGCACTGAGAACTTTTATTTTGTGTGAAGCTTCCTTATGAACTTAGGAAATTGCCATCGGTGTTATCATAGGGTACTTTCCCAGGGGGGGGGGGGGGGGGCTTTGAAAAAAATGCTGAGTCATCATTTTTGAACACTGAGAGTAATGGGAAAAACATTAAAGAATCTTCTTCTCCCACACCACTGCTCCAAAGGCTTTCATATTTCAAATATAACATCTTTGGAAGATTCAGGTTAGTTCAATATGAGGAATATTCTTTCTTTCTTTATTTATTTATTGGTGTTCAAGGTCACATACTTATGCACAATGGCTAATCGTGACCGTGACAGTTTTACGGGTGGAGGAAGCCGGAGTACCCGGAGAGAACCAACGAGCAACGACGAGCAGCTGCCAGCTCCCCAACATCGTAATCCCGCACTGCAGCACAGACAGGGTTAGATTGATTGAAGACATGTTCACCATCGACGTGCAGTAGGCCTTAGTAGACGGCGCCATCGCGCCCCCATGTGGACAATCGGGGTTAAGTGCCTTGTCCAAGGACACAACACGGGAGGCTGAATCGATCGCTCAGACGGTCACCCACCCAAGGACTAACCGGGCTCGACGTTGCTTAACTTCGGTGATCTGCCGAGAACCGGTTACCGCAACGCCACCGCGCCACGGGAATATTCTTTACAAATCTTCTTCTTCCGATCCACCAATCAGAATATTTTGATATTTGGTGTGCAGCATTCTTATTGTGTGGGTGTGTGTGGGGGGGGGGGGGAGTTCAAGTTTGTTCAATGCAAGTCCCGGGGTTCATATTTGGACTCCCTATGGGATTCAGAATTATAACTTAGTTCAATATGAGAAATATTCTTTGAAAATCTTGTTTTTTTAGATCCATCGGTCTGTATCTTTTGATATTTGGTATAAGCTTTTCTTAGGAGGGGCAGATGCAACTTGTTCAAATCAATTCCCTGGGTTGACATTTAGGCTACCATGTCAGGTGGGTGCCCTCAGGCTACCTGCCCGAATTTTAACTTAGTGCAATATGAGGAAATTTCTTTAAAAATCTTCTTCTCCAGAATCATCAATTGGAATCGTCTCGTCTGATATTTGGTATACAACATCTCTAGAGTGGTCAGATTCAAGTTTGTCGAAATGGTATCCTTGGGTTGATATTTGGGCACCCTGTGGGAGCCCCAAAGTTAACTTAGTGCAATATGAGGACATTTCTTTAAAAATCCTCTTCTTTAGATCGCCTTATCACTTCACTCTTTCACGGCCGTCGCACGGCCACTGAAGTATTGTTACTTTCTCGGACGTCTTTGCTCTAACATGTGACGGAATGTCACTCTACCACTGCCGTCGCACGACCACTAATGTATTGTCACTTTGCTATATCGCCTTCCCTCTAACAAGTGACGGAATGTCACTCTACAGCTGCAGTAGTGCGGCAAACAGTTTATTGTCACTTACTGGACGTTTTTCACTCAAGCAGTCGCTACCAATGGGGTTGAACGCTCCCCTGCATTCATCTCATAATAATGTTCATACAGGCAAAGCTTACTCAGCCTACATTATTTTTTGCCTTCTACGACAGGTATGCCGTCTTCCTAAATACTAATAGCTCCTTGAGCTCACACTTTCTATCGCTTATCCAACACTCAGATATGGACACTGACTTGGCCCGCGACGACTCCTATTCTAAATATGAGTTTTATGGCACCGCTTCACTACGACGTGCCTATACTTTCGCACCGATGCGGCACCTCCTCTAATCTATAGCACGGGATATCCCGCCTGAGAACCACAGTCTTACACACCTTCAGACTGGAATTAATTTTTCGAGAAACCCTCGATTTTTATTTAGATAAGCCAGAACATTAATTCTCAGTTTAATTGCTTCTCTTGGACTTGGCCGCTTAGATCTATCTTAATTTAATATTCACTTTTAGGTTCCTTTGAAAGTCTCGCATTTTGGAATATCCTGACATTCAGTGACAGGCTAGATGCCTAACATAGGTGTGTGTCCAGAACATGTGCAATGTACTGTTTTACAACAATTACCTATTAACTGACCATAATTACGCATATTATGACCGCAGGGGAGCACTGGCAACCACTACGTTTAATCTCTTACCACACATCCCATTGTGGCGCTAAACAGTAATGGACATAAAATTCCATGCTTAATTAGCAGCGCATGACTTATCGCTGGTCTGTTTAAGTGACAAATCGGTTTTTGGAGTTCATCATATACATATCTTTACGCTTTATATTTAGCCCAGTGAGAAAGATTATCGAAAATATATACACTTTTAAACAAAAAATCTCTACTTTAAGCTATCACCTTGACAAACACATAGACAATCATGCTACCCTAAAATTACGTTCTGTGTATGAAATGCCACGCCATCGCCCTTTTGCTCTACTGGGGTAATATCATGGGAAAATCGTGTATTTTATCACTTGATCAGAAGGGGAGTAGTGAGAGGTATAGCGATCAGTGTGGTGTTCCACGAACGATGGCCTTCATATATGTTTCGGGCACTTGAATCCCAGCATGACAAGTTTTGGGTATGGGATTGTTAATAAAATGCGAAGTTTAATGACGACTGCCGAGTGTATTTTTATCCACAAATAAATGTCCGAGATGTCTCGAGTTTTTTACCTATAATCACTATTGACAGATACACAGGCCTTTTTTCGACGAACGTATTCCTTGATGGTTTATTTGGTATATTTTATTACACGCCTGTTCTACGAAATCCCCATCTACAGCAACACTAAACCAAGCGGAAATTGAAAATCTGTTCCGCACGCATATGCGGAACGGAAATCGTTGACGGACTCTTTTTATAAAGAAGCGAAATTTCACTGAAACTGTCTACAAATTGTGCACTACAATTACAATTTGAATCGCTAGCGGTAGCTAAAATCGTCTCTTGATTTCCAATGTGTTCTATGTACCAATAGGATCATAGAACACATTGGAACTCAGGGGACGAAGGAGTAACACGGGTTCTCCTTGCAAATTTGGTTGGCGATAAAATGTGTTGTTTTTGTTAATAGGTGTCAAATGAATTGCTGAATGTCCTTCTAGTAATTGTTTTATAGAGGTGAAGGCGTGTAATAAACACAGAAGGACACGCATGTCGGTCTGTTTATATATCGGCCAGGACTTGAACCATCATAATCGAGATAGGTCAGGTTTCCACCCTCCCTATATCCTAATCGGTCATGTCTGCGACATCCCTGCTCAAGGCATATTTCTTCGGGTGAAATTGGAAATCACAAATCATCAAATCTGGCACGTTTATCGTATATCTCGTTAAAAGCTGTCATGTTAAAATTCGTTGTAGAATTGTGAACAAGAATATTTCAACATTTGATCGATCGTTTGTAGACTCTGTGTATGTTCCTTATGCAAAAGCCAACGTTTTTAAGTAGGGTCTTCATGTGCAAAGCGTTTCGTCTGTTATACACGACGGAGGCAAAGCTAATGGCTAGAAACTGTGGGGATAAGGGGGTGGGCTTAAACTTGCCAGAGATAAGGTTAATTTTTCTTCAAATTTAAATATTCTTTCTTCATCATATTCAGTTCGCATATGTTAAGTTTCTTTGACTAATATATCACTGAAAACCGACTCTGTTAATAGGTATTATCGAACGCAAAACGCAATGACGTACCTACTGCGTGGGTTACGGTCGTTTCGCCACAGAGTTTGCGTGGCATTATTCAATGGCGGGGTAGGTTTGTGGTGAAGAGAAATCCTGTTTGAAACTACTGGGAAGCCCTCAAATTACTTGTTTTAACGACTTTGAAAAACTATTCCTGGGAGAACCCCGGAAGCCGCTTCTTATGCTCTCCTCCGGGCGAAGCGGGTGCGCCCACGTCGCGCGGAGGAGAGCATAAGAAGTGGTTTCCGGGGTCCTCTCCGGAATAGTGCCGCGTCGCCCGGGCAAGTGCACGAGAGGGCTCTTCCTTTCTAGTTGCACCGTGGCTCATTCACTAAAGATTTTGATTATAATATAATGCTCGCTTTCGTGTGCATAGCGTGGAGTTATCAGGCTGGGTGTTTGGTACTTTCTTCATTTTGGTTTTACAAAGAAAAATATGGGATGCCATTAGACTTACAGTACAGTTAACCCTTTACCTAACGAATCGGCCGTATCCGTCCGCGTAATTCACAAATTAAGCTGTTGAAAAATTAAAAAAATGTCAACAAAACCACATCATGTGCCCCCTCATTGGAACGGGCTCGTCGAGCCCCGTTCCAGTGAGGGGTCACATGATGTGGTTTTGTTGACATTTTTTGGAAAATTTTGAAAAATTTCAATTAAAATAATAAATTTGAATATTGTCTGCGTTGGGTAAAGGGTTAACGTATCATCAGACAGCAGAGTTGGAAAGTTTACACACTCTGCAGTAATAAGCTTGAGTACCATCATACCCAGGGATCAAACTGATTTTACCGCCTGGTCTTCGTGAAAAAGGAAGAAGAGTTGGGTTTATTATCTCCCGCTCAAACAAAGTTTGGATGTATGCTCGACCGTCCGTCCGCACATTTTTTTGAACGCGATAACATGAAGAAATGTAATTGGATTTTCAAGAAACTTGCCAGAGGTACACACTGTGAGAAGATCTCGGACAAGTTCGATATTCACTATCTTTACTCGGCTTTTGTCGGAGTTATTCCTCTTTTGAGAAAGTGTGGTGTGATAGTGTCTTTGTGAACGCGACAACTTGAAAAAAATGTATTCGGATTTTCCTAAAATTTATTTTTGGCATACATTGTTGGATGTCTTGGTCCAGGTCGATTTTCTCCAAATTCCGTCAGATTTTGTATGAATTGTGTCCTTTTTGTTGAGTGATCATTTTTTTTCTGATGATGACTTTTTGAACGCTATAACTTCAACAAATATAACTGGGTTTTCCCGGAACATGTTATAGGCATACATTTTGAGAAGATCTTGGTCAAGTTCGATATTCAGCAATTTTTTTTTCGGCTTTTGTATAAGTTTTGCCCCTTTTTGTTGGAAACTCAGTGCATGCCTGATAATGAGTTTGTAAACGTGATAAGTTGAGCGAATGTAATGGAATTTTAACGAATCTTTCGATAGGCACAACTAAATCACCCGCAGAGTGGAGATTCCACCCAAGCAATAATTGCAAATTTGTTGCAAAGCATAGCCAGCACAAGCAACGTTTCAGCCAATGGACCTCCGGGTTAAACCCGGAGGTCCATTGGCTGAAACATTGCTTGTGTTTTTGTCAATATATACAAAATTTGAAAGTTGTGGCTTGGGTGATAACTCCACTCCGCGGGTGATTTAGTTACAATCCACTCTCCACGCACTGCATTGGTTATGTTGGATATTTGCGATATGTCCTTGGCTTGCACAGAAGCTATGCCACTTTTTGTTGAAAAATAGACATTTGTCTGATACGTACTTGTGAATGTGATAACTTGAAAAATGTATTCAGATTTTTTCATGAAACTTGCTATAGGCATGAATTGTGAGAAGATCTTGTTTTATTTCATAAGCATTTGGGTACAATTCTCTCTGAACGGGTGGGGATATTGCCAAATTGTGACATATGCTTGCTTAATAATATATTAAAGAGTAACTGTTTTTCAACATGGGTGTGCAAGGGCCACTCCTTAGCATATGTCGAATTGCGTTCATAAGTTTAACTGATAATATATCATGTATATTCTTTTCGATGGAAAAGCACTAATCCTGACTCTCCCGCCCCCAACAAAATGTGGTTCATGTCACCAAACCCTTGGTTAAAATACGGATACATCCATCTACAGTGTTATATACGCAGGACAACAGGTGCGTTTGGACTCCTTTTGCTGCAATGGTTTCACTCCCTGTCGTTTGCCTGTGAGCTCGGGCAGAAAGTGCCCTCTTTATATAAAAAATAGTATTTTCACACAAAGGCCTGATCATACAGATCATCGCTTTAATCATTTGAACTGCTCGTCGTTGCTCGGTGGTTCTCTTCGGGTGCTCAGGCTTCCTCCACCCGTAAAACTGTCACGGTCACGATTAGCCATTGTGCATATGTATGTAACCTTAAACATCAGTAGTATGTACTGTGGTTTTGAGGCCCTATTTGGGGGATCTCATCGGGGGACCCCGCAGGGGACCGTGGAAGGGAGAGCCAGAGGGGAAGTGAAGTAGTAGTAGATGTGGAGATCCGGTTGTAGAAACCACAGGTTTTTACGACAATTAGCCTCTAGTCCCCACCAACCCCAAATAGTCCCCATCAGACCCCACTACTTCCCACCAGTCCTCAAATCACCAAAAAAAACAAACAAACCCGACTATATGTGATATGCATTCTTCAAGAATATTTTGCAGCACGTAGTGCAATAGGACTGCTATACCTATCACATAGCCTTCATGGACTCATACGACTAAAAAAGCCCTACTTACGTAATCTCTTTTTAATAATCCCTTTTTGGAATCCCTTTTTTCTGAAATGAGTCTAAGAGTCCTTTGAGGAGTCACTCGAACGAGCAATTGCTCGTTAGCTCATTTGCTCGATGGGATACGAGTCGTTCGAGCAATATATGCGAGTCACTCGAGGTAAGACGGAATCCCACTTATGGAATCCCTTTTGGGGAATCTCATTTGTGGAATCCCTTTTTCGAAAACGGCTGTGGCTATGGTATCCCTTTTTTCTGAAATGAGTCTAAGAGTCGTTCGAGGAGTCACTCGAACGATCAATTGCTCGTTGGCTCATTTGCTCGATGGGATTCGAGTCGTTCGAGCAATATATGCGAGTCACTCGAGATAAGACGAATCCCACTTATGGAATTCTTTTTGTGGAATCCCATTTTGTGGAATCCCTTTCTCGAAAACGCCTATGGCTATGGAATCCCTTTTTTCTGAAATGAGTCTAAGAGTCCTTCGAGGAGTCACTTGTACGAGCAATTGCTCGTTGGCTCATTTGCTCAATGGGATTCGAGTCGTTCGAGCAATATATGCGAGTCAATCGAGGTAAGACGGAATCCCACTTATGGAATCCCTTTTGTGGAATCCCTTTTGTGGAATCCCATTTGTGGAATCCCTTTTTCGTAAATGGCTGTGGCTATGGAATCCCTTTTTTTCTGAAATGAGTCTAAGAGTCGTTCGAGGAGTCACTCGAACGAGCAATTGCTCGTTAGCTCATTTGCTCGATGGGATTCGAGTCGTTCGAGCAATATATGCGAGTCACTCGAGGTAAGACGGAATCCCTTTTGTGGAATCCCATTTGTAGAATCACTTTTTCGAAAACGGCTATGGCTATGGAATCCCTTTTTTCTGAAATGAGTCTAAGAGCCGTTCGCGGAGTCACTCGAATGAGCAGTTGCTCGTTAGCTCATTTGCTCGATGGGATTCGAGTCGTTCAAGCAATATATGCGAGTCACTCGAGGTAAGATGGAATCCCACTTATCGAATCCCTTTTGGGGACTCCCATTTGTGGAATCCCTTTTTCTAAAACGGCTGTGGCTATGGAATCCCTTTTTTCTGAAATGAGTCTAAGACTCGTTCGAGGAGTCACTCGAACGAGCAATTGCTCATTGGCTCATTTGCTTGATGGGATTCGAGTCGTTCGAGCAATATATGCGAGTGACTCGAGGTAAGACGGAATCCCACTTATGGAATCCCTTTTGTGGAATCCCATTTGTGGAATCCCTTTTTCGAAAACGACTCTTAGACTCATTTCAGAAAAAAGGGATTCCATAGCATCAGCCGTTTTCAAGAAAGGGATTCCACAAATGGGATTCCACAAAAGGGATTCCATAAGTGGGATTCCGTCTTACATCGAGTGACTTGCATATATTGCTCGAACGACTCGAATCCCATCTACCAAGTGAGCCAACGAGCAATTGCTCATTCGAGTCACTTGAGGTAAGACAGAATCCCACTTATGGAATCCCTTTTGGGGAATCCCATTTGTGGAATCCCATTTTCGAAAACGGCTGTGGCTATGGAATCCCTTTTTCTGGAATGAGTCTAAGAGTCGTCCGAGGAGTCACTCGAATGAGCAATTGCTCGTTGGCTCACTTGGTAGATGGGATTCGAGTCGTTCGTGCAATATATGCAAGTCACACGATGTAAGACGGAATCCCACTTATGGAATCCCTTTTGTGGAATCCCATTTGTGGAATCCCTTTCTCGAAAACGGCTGACGCTATGGAATCCCTTTTTTCTGAAATGAGTCTAAGAGTCGTTTTCGAAAAAGAGATTCCACAAATGGGATTCCACAAAAGGGATTCCATAAGTGGGATTCCGTCTTACCTCGAGTGACTCGCATATATTGCTCGAACGACTCGAATCCCATCGAGCAAATGAGCCAACGAGCAATTGCTTGTACGAGTGACTCCTCGAACGAGTCTTAGACTCATTTCAGAAAAAAGGGATTCCATAGCCACAGCCGTTTTTGAAAAAGGGATTCCACAAATGGGAGTCCCCAAAAGGGATTCCATAAGTGGGATTCCATCTTACCTCGAGTGACTCGCATATATTGCTTGAACGACTCGAATCCCATCGAGCAAATGAGCTAACGAGCAACTGCTCGTTCGAGTGTCTCCTCGAACGACTCTTAGACTCATTTCAGAAAAAAGGGATTCCATAGCCACAGCCGTTTTCGAAAAAGTGATTCCACAAATGGGATTCCACAAAAGGGATTCCATAAGTGGGATTCTGTCTTACCTCGAGTGACTCGCATATATTGCTCGAAAGACTCGAATCCCATCAAGCAAATGAGCCAACGAGCAATTGCTCGCACGAGTGACTCCTCGAACGACTCCTAGACTCATTTCAGAAAAAAGGGATTCCATAGCCACAGGCGTTTTCGAGAAAGGGATTCCACAAATGGGATTCCACAAAAGGATTCCATAAGTGGGATTCCGTCTTACCTCGAGTGACTCGCATATATTGCTCGGACGACTCGAATCCCATCGCGCAAATGAGCCAACGAGCAATTGCTCGTTTGAGTGACTCCTCGAAGGACTCTTAGACTCATTTCAGAAAAAAAGGGGTTCCATAGCCACAGCCGTTTTCGAAAAAGGGATTCCACAAATGGGATTCCCCAAAAGGGATTCCATAAGTGGGATTCTGTCTTACATCGAGTGACTCGCATATATTGCTCGAACGACTCAAATCCCATCGAGCAAATGAGCTAACGAGCAGTTGCTCGTTTGAGTGACTCCTCGAACGAGTCTTAGACTCATTTCAGAAAAAAGGGATTCCAAAAAGGGATTATTAAAAAGGGATTCCGTAAGTAGGGCTTTTTTATTCGTATGAGTCCATGAAGGCTTTGTGAAAGGTATGGCGGTCCTATTGCACTACGTGCTGCAAAATATTCTTGAAGAATCCATATCACATATAGTCGGGTTTGTTTGCTTTTTTGGTGATTTGAGGACTGGTGGGAAGTAGTGGTGGGGACTATTTGGGGTTGGTGGGGACTAGAGGATAATTGTCGTAAAAACCTATGGTTTATACAACCGGATCTCCACATCTCCTACTACTTCACTTCCCCTCTGGCTCTCGCTTCCACGGTCCTCTGCGGGGTCCCCCGATGAGATCCCCCAAATAGGGCCTCAAAACCACATTACATACTACTTCACTTCCCCTCTGGCTCTCCCTTCCACGGTCCCCTGTGGGGTCCCCCGATGAGATCCCCCAAATAGGTCTTCGAAACCACATTACATACTACTTCACTTCCCCTCTGGCTCTCCATTCCACGGTCCCCTACGGGGTCCCCCGATGAGATCCCCCAAATAGGGCCACAAAACCACATTACATTCTACTTCACTTCCCCTATGGCTCTCCCTTCCACGGTCCCCTGCGGGGTCCCCCGATGAGATCCCCCAAATAGGGCCTCAAAACCACATTAAATACTACTTCACTTCCCCTCTGGCTCTCCCTTCCACGGTCCCCTGCGGGGTCCCCCGATGAGATCCCCCAAATAGGGCCTCAAAACCACATTACATACTACTAACACCAATAAATAAATAAATAAATAAATAAATAAATAAATAAATAAATAAATAAATAAATAAATAAATAAATAACCCTTTGAACTCTGGTGGTATCTTCCATGCCAGTTCAATAAAAACAATTAGAAGAGTCCATATTCATTATTTGGGGTAGACCAATCAATATTTTCAACGTGCAGCCTATGGGCTGCACGTTGAAAATATTGATTGTTCTACCTCACATGTTTACCGAACAGCCATCCTATTTAATAACGTTATGGCGTATCATGTTCCTGGTTGGAAAAGCGGCCTCTAGGGTTCAAAGGGTTACAAAAACTGACCACACAAAGGTTTTTCCCGTGCACTATTCATCTACCTGAATCAGATTGTCGTATACAATACGGGCTAGAGTATTTAGTGTTTACGGGGAGGTTCGCGACAACTGAGAAGCCTACCGGGCAATGAAAAGAAACCATCTGATAGGTCAACGGTTTCATTTCAACCCCTCCACGCTGATATCAACATATCCAAATTCCAAGCTGTATTTTATCTCCTGTAAAGGAACTTGGAACTTTACCATTTGAACCTTGTTTGGCAGGGCTCTTTGGGCTCTGCCAAACAAGATTAAATTTATTAAATTCCTAGTTGCCTCTAGGGAAGAAAATTACTACTTGATTTATTTTATTGGTATTTTATTATTCTTGTTCAAAGGGTTAAAGATACAACAAATATAGACAACATTGTATAATATAGTTTAATATGGTATTTTCGCGGTAACAATTTATAAAGCAAGTACAGGTAGTTGATTGTCGCTTTTTTAATCGTATATTTACAGTACAGTATTTATACAGTGTAAATCTAAATCTCTAATCTTAATTATCGTATTGAACCAACGATTCTTGGATTGTCAAATTGAACATTGGAACATTTCAGTTGTTTCTAATGGAGAATTTTGTTCAAATTATTAGCAAATCTTTGTGTATTATAAAGCGTGGGGTGCATTGTGCATATGTACTGTGGTTGATTTTTCAGGTAGCAAAGGTAAATGAATCGAGGCATAATAATTTTCATCTGACATAATTTCGCGATTGCTCTTCTTCGCCACGTGTTGCACAAAGATTTTGATAGAGCTTTGGTTACACCATCACATACGATTTTCTAGTCCGCCTATCGTACACGTATTTCTCTGCGATTCGCATCGTTGTATGGTCACACTATATATACGTTTCCATAGTACCAAAGCTCTCCGCAAGGAGCACGTATAAATTGAAAGTTCATGAAAATGGGTCCAAGTCCAGAAATTTTTATATTGGAGAGGGGGCATTTTGCTATGATTTTATGAAATTATCTTAATTTTCAATAGAAATTTGAATAAAAAAATCAAAATATTGGGGGCGGCAGTGACGCAGCCGTTAAATCACTTGAAAATTAATAATCTACACAAGTTCACTTCCGCACTAGAGAAATTATAACAAAGATGCACACATACCTTTTATACAGCAGCACTTCCAGGAATCAGAAAAATTACGTAGTACATGCACAATTATGTGGTTTTTGATATTTTGAATTGACCTTGACCTTCAAAATATTGAAAAAATCGTATACGATTGGTTTCCGTCTGTCAAAAAATGGAGCATATTCCATTTTATTCGGACGGACAGGAGCGACATAGACGGAATTTTTATCGTACATGTAGGTATGGCCACTCCAAAGGAACGTTATAGTTTTTATTTCAATCAGATGACGTATACGCCTGTCGTATCACAAATTGGATGCTTGACGTATGATGGTGTTATCACCGCGTAAGATATTTAACAACCTCGCCCTGCCTTCTCTTATAGAAGGTGGTCTCCTCGAATATGGTGAATTGACTAACAACAACAACAACAACAACAACAACAACCAAAAGTTACCCTTGTACTCCAATTTTGCGACACATTTCCAAACGGACCCCCCCCCCCCCACCACCACCACCACCACCACCCCCGATACCACAGACACCGTACCTGCCCCTCTAAGTGTGCAGCTGCTTCGGCAGTTAATATCTTACCTGTATCATGCCCTGTTACAAAATCACTTAATATCGCCCATAAAGTCTTTAACTCTTTCAGCCAGAAAGCCCTCTTTTCCTGCCCATGATAGTGTCATGACCTGAATTCATTAATTAGATATTTGCTCACTGACCTTGTGTGCAGACCAATCGAGATTTTCAACATGCAGCCCCAAGTCTACATGTTGAAAATATTGATTGGTTTTGTCCTAAATAACGAATATATATTTTACCAATTGATGGCTCTGAACCGTCATGGAATATGACATCCGGGTTCAAATGTTAAATCCGTCATTATGAATCTAACGCAGTTCGGGAAAATAGGAGCCCCACAAGAGGAATCACATATAGCGATAATGAGCAGTGGGGAGTCGAGATAGGAGATGGGTTTGTTATCCTTGCGAAAAAAAACCCCGTGCGACATAGAGTTTACCATATGCACATGCTTCTCTCACTGCATATATCTATTACATAACTTACTTAAGCGGACAATGATAGAAAATGCACATTCTCGTGAAACACTTTTATCAAAACAGTATTTTTCATTTTGGTATTATTCTTCCAAAATGTTCCGTCGTTACGAATTTTATTTTCATTTTTCTTTTACAATTACAATTTTGAGTCGATTTGGTCAGTCTTTTCATGTATAAATCGTTCACCTTTGTGTACAGTATTCGACATGTGAGATAAAGTTGAAATGGAATGCAACTTTTCTGACTCCAAAGACTTGGACTGGGTGAGCAACTGTAAAGACTATTTTTGAAATTTGCGAGCTGCCGTACAAACAATATGTGAAAAAAACGTTGACTGTGCGAAGAATTTGCGAGCTTCTACTCGCAATTTAGGCCACTGAAGTGCATAATATATCTTTTGAAGCAACGATACAACAAATCGGGTAATCAAACGTGTCATGATCCGGTCAATTGAAAGTGTTTGTATTAAAAAAATCCACCCTCCTATTTTTGCGTAAGTTTTAATATTTAATTTTAAAATATGAGCTTCACAAAAAGATTATTGAAGATACAAAAGGTAACATACTGAGCTCGTTATATAGAATAGGCTTCATGGCAATATGTAAGTAGATTTTTCCGCTTGCTAAAAGTCCTCCTCACTCCTCCTCAAAAATCGTAACATTATTTGTACACTTACGTTCATCCCTGTGTTTTCTTTCTCGACCAGATTGCAACTCGAATGCAACTCACATCAGTGGGCCGAGGTTCTGAAATTGAAATACTGCGAAATCACAACCGTATCAATAACATCAAACGAAAATAGCATATGATGCTCGCATTTCTGTCCTGACAGGTGATATTCTACAGGTAGGAAGAGGAAGGCGGGCAGAAAATTTCGACAGGATCGCGACTGAATCTCGATCCTGTCGAAATTCTTAACCCACAATTTGTGATCACACTACTCTGTTCTGAAAAACACGTACTGGTGGTCTTGTCGTGCTGAAATTTCCAATTTTTATGTGACGAGCCTCGTGAATAGGTTAAATATAATTAATAAAAAAAAAATCACAGAAATTCTACGGAGGTTAATTCCACTTGAATTGTTTCATACTTTTATAACTTCTCACTCACAAGAATGATTTTTTTTTATTTACATTATTCGATTAGAAGTACAATGGATTCATTTAATCGTAATTAATCGAACAGACCTCCCTGGAGTATTATAATATTTGTTGATTCTTGGTAATAATTCGTTCGGTAATAACTACTGAAGCGCGTGCAAACAATTGGAGTCCAAATTCAATACAACACAGGAAGTTTGTTGTGAATAGATATTTGCAGTCATCTGCGTGTGGTGGTTTTCGAGATAAAAGACGTTTTCTCAGATTTATTAACACTTTCTGAGTAATGTCCGTTAATTTCGAAAGCCTTGTAGGGGATATAATATGAGAGGTATGTTTAAAAACAATTATGCTTTTAACAAAGTTAGTATGGAGCCCCCCCCCCCCCCTCTCTCTCTCTCTCTCTCCCTCTCTCTACCATCTTCAAATCAGTACTGCATTTCTGTCGTCACAATGTAACCGGCCAGCGCCATTCTCAAAAATCGCCAATTAATTTTTTAATTTTTTGTCTCAAAAACATAGGTTATGACCCCTCATTGGAACGAGCTCGTCGAGCTCGTTCCAATGAGGCTTCATAACCTATGTTTTTGAGACAAAAAAAAAATGAAAAAAATTAGTTATTCAATCATTTTTTGGTAAGTGTCGTCTGCTTTTCATGTTTGGTAAAGGGTTAAACTGGTACCACCAATTTAAACCCCTGTGGGCTGCTGTGGGCCCCAATCTACAAATGACAAGCTGTTCATTATCAGGCTTGGCCAGAGCAGGTGTACATATACGGGAACAAATTTTCATTTGAATTGTTCCCCAAATATTGTCTGCACATTTTCTACATTTCGAACAAGACACCCACCCCCTACTAACGTGTGGTATTTTCCCAGGTTAAGCCCAATATTTTCACATATAAAGCCTCTTGATGTTGTATTTATGTTAAGAGTGTGATGTACAACATCATCTTTAAGGTTTGAAACACAAATGATGGTATATATTAGCTGATATATTGATATATTTTTAAAAAATTCAAAAAATTGCACAAGTTGGAAATGCACATTTTTGGTGCACTCAAGAGACCCACCCAACCCCACGTCACGTCTTGCAAATTTTTGGTGGCCTCCCCTGTTTCAACAGAGAATAATAGTCAAACGTTTAAACTGATCGGGAAAAAAATGTAAAAAGCCAGCTTCTGTTTCTTTATGCTGTTCTACAAGAAAATGTTTGAAGTTTGTAAAATGATGCACCCATCGGTGATACAATATCACTAACATTTCAAAATTTCAATTTTTATGTGAATTTCCCATACCCTTAGTGTTGAGTTTACTGACAGATCTAGGAGAACATTTCCGATACGAGGTGACCCTGGCTGTCGAAAATGCCGTTAAACCCCAATACAAAATAGAAATATGGAAATTAAAGGGAGCTAACCTTGGCGTGAATCTTTTTTAATGACGAAAATTTTCAGCCATGTTTCTCACTCTCCCCCAATAACTGGTTTTCAAAGTGCTGGGAACCTTTTTGCACTTTTCCAGTTTTTCTATCCGATTTTCTGGAATCTAATATCAAAATCGAACCATTTATGTAAAATCGCTCAAAATTCTTGGTAATTGGTCAGCAAGAGATGGTGTCCACATTTCCTGTCTAACGGGGCTTCACGTAATGAATCTCGGTTTAATTGCGCTGTTGAAGCTATTTGTACTCGATGAACAGACAGATATTATTGGATATTATACTATCTTTATCTCGCTTGCGGTAAGTTTATTTCGTATGAAAAGTTCACGGAACGCACCTCTGAAAAAAAATGTCTGTTTTGAGAAAATAAATACCCATAGTTTTATCTGTCCAAGTACAGGAACGGCATATCTGTGGCGCGAAAAGCGGGCCGGCAAATCAACAAAGTGCATGCATATACAGAACGACATACGCGTGTGTGAATGGGTTAATCGATATGGCACGAGTGTCAGCGCGGAAAGATAGAACGAGAGGCCGCAGGCCTCGAATTTTATCCTTCCATATCGATTAACCCATGCACACACGTGTGTCGTTCTGTGTTTATTACACGTCTTCACGTCTATAAAAAACAATTATTAGAAGGATACTCAGCAATTCATTGGACACCTATCAACAAAAAGAACACATTTTATCACCACCCCAAATTTGCGAGGGGAACACGTTTTACTGTTTCGTCCCCTGAGTTCCAATCTGCTCTATGCGCCTATTGGAACATAGACCACATTGAAAGTCAGGGGACGAATTTGGACTTTTGCTAGGGATTCAGATTATAATTGCGGTGCACGATTTGTAGAAAATTCGCTTCTATTTAAAAATAGTCCGTCAACGATTTCCGTTCCGCAGGTATGTGTGGAACAGATTTTCATTTTCCGCATGGTTCAGTGTTGCTGTAGCTGGGGATTTCACAGAAATGGCGTGTAATAAAAAATCTTTGTCAAATGTATATGTTGCTGCTGATGTTTACTCTTTAATCCCGATCTCTTGCTGAACGGTGCAGAGGTTATTTGACAGTGCGAAAACGCGGTGGGTCATTGGCTAGAGCAGTGGGTTTTAAACCGAAAAGTCGATGTTTCCATCCTGACACGCGCTATCTCTGCTGTGTCAATGGGCAAGATTCCGACTGCCCGCACGGGAGCACGTTGGCGCTTTGTACTAAGGCGAACTGCACATTGGTGGTGCTCTTGTCTTCAATCAAATCTAACTCTGCTTATTACTAAGATGGAGAATCTGACAGTTGATCGATGCTGCTCACTGGTTTTCTTCGGATATTCCAACTTCTTCTACCCGTAAAACTTTCCAACACGATATGATCCTGACTGTTGAAAGTGCTGTTAACCCTTTGAGACTTTAATTATCCTGACGTTCAAACGTCACTGGGGATTCCGTTTCTTCAACGTTTTTCAAAATGCGACGTCAAACGTCGAAAAGTACAAATAATATTAGTTACCCCGTGTCTGATCACGTGGTACGGGTTTTTACATACCCGAAGCCAGCCGTATCCCATTCGGCCGAATGGGATACGGCTGGCTTCGGGTATGTAAAAACCCGTACCACGTGATCAGACACGGGGTAACGAATTTATCTATTGACTTTCCGTTTTAGAAGTACAGTCTATTAGCATGAGATCTTTTATCGTCCATTGTTGAGCCATACAGGTTTCTGTGGAATTTTTGTGCAAAAGAGTTTTGTGAAAATATGCCGATATGACTGGTATAAAAAAATTATTGAATTTCTTTTTTTCTTTTTTGTCTCAAAAACATAGCTTATGAACCCCACACTGGAGGGTACTCGACAAGCTCATTCCAATAAGGGCTCATGAGCTATATTTTGGAGATAAAAAATTAAAATATAATACATGTACACTGTAAAACTGGAATGACGCGTCTTCTACGGGGTATGGACAATTTGTAGATTTGGGAACGAGGCTTCCACTGGGTATGGGATCTTTGTCAGTGGCTGGGCGGACGTATCGTGGGTTTCAATGAATATGGTCTCATACCACGTATCTATCAACCAATCAAATCAAAAAATTCACTTTAGTCAACAGATAACGCGATTTATTATGTGCTAGCCTGTGAATTATCGCAATTATTTAAAAGATATTTATCGATATCTATCGACTCGACAGACATCGAGAAATAATCTTCAGTAGCTTCCTAAATGACGACACGCTGCGCCGCATGACGTCGCCTTGAAGAACGATCAGCTGATCTTTGTTACTGCTTTGAACACCTCAGCATTTATCGTCGAATTGGACTGAATGGTGTACAATAAAATGTCTCGTAGCATATAATAGAAAAGAAAATCAACTCTATTTTAGTCAGTATCAGAGTCTAGAATTATCTCAAGAGTGTGGACCTGAAAGTTTTATTTTTCATGAGCTCTTGCGCGAGTGAAATATAATATTTTCAGGTCCACACGATGATTTTTTTTTTCAGTAGCTTTCCAAATGAGGTTACGCTTCGGCGCATGCCGTCGCCTTGAACGTCACCTTGAGGGAACGATCAGCAATCCTTTGTCATTGTCTTGAAACTGTTTACAGTCGAATTGGGATGAACATGGCACAGTAAAATGTCACATAGCATATAATAAAAGAAATCTACCTTGTTTTAGTGAATATCGGGATTTATCTCATTCGTATGGGTCTGAAAGTATTATTTTTCACTCGCACAACCGCTCGTGAAAAAAAAAGCTTTCAGGTCCACACTCATGAGATAATTCCCGATATTCTCTAAAACAGCGTAGATATCCTCCATATTTTTCAAATTAGTGATTATCTGGTTGAACACTAGATTATTTTCGGTGGTCGGAATTCAGAATTTGTTTTATTACAAATTATTGGAGAGTGCCCAGAGGCACTCTCCAATAATTTGTAATAAAACAAATTATATAAACAAAATATTATTTGTGTTTGACTGAATATGAAATATAAGCAAGGAAAGTGTTGGCTTTTGCTCTGGTATCCTTATTTTTTAAATCCCCCATAGTGGCTTATAGGACTCAACTAGTTAAGATGTCTTGACAGCAGGATTATATTAGTATTTTGAGCTGCGATAACATTTGGCTGAGCAGTTGTCACTGAGCACTATTCGAGAGAAAATAGGAACTTGAGGTTAAAACTTAAAAAAATCGAAAAATGATAGCAACACAAATGACCACAAAGTACCACCGTGCAGTTTGAACTAAGTGGGCAACATTGGTATCTTAATCAACTTTATTGAGCTGCGCACCATAGCCAAAACACCGTTTTCCCACCCATAACTTCTAAGACCGCAGTCCCGCATTATTATTTAAGCAACAAAGTTCCTATGTTGGTCCGCGAATTTAAGGGTCAAATAGAAATATCGTTGCTTATTAATTGCCGTCGCGATAAGATGGCACCGTTTTTAATCATGTATTTACGAATACGAATCCACAAAGTTCACCTGTTAGGACTCGTGAGACATAAGGAATGCTAAAATATAGGACCGTAACATGCATATATTGACTTGCAATGATCAAGGTTACCGCAGTTCTTTAGAAATTGTTCAAGTTCAGGGCATCATAGGCGAGTAGTTGACTCACTCTGGAACATATGTCATTTAAAAAAAAAATCATGATGTATCAAGAGTCTTAACACGCTTGAAATAGCATTGTGTATCATCTCACTCAAACCCTTCATAGGCCATCGGAAAATGGCTTAACACACAACAATTAAAACAATTTCATGATGTCACAAGAGTCTCAGTTTCAATTAAAAACTCATGGTATTGTGCTATTTCTGGAGTGGGTTTACCCGGGCTCTGTTTTCATTTGTGTTATTTTCCACTATTGTAATCGAGTGGACCCGAAAAGGACTGATGACATCATCCTCCAGGAATATAAGCAGCTGTCAACACCAACGAAGTAGTTCGAGATCATTGATTGCTTGGCTCTCTAAGTAGCACCTTAGTAGATTTCTGGATTATTTTCTTACCACACAGACACTTTGATGGTGTTGGACGCTGTTTCGCATATCAACTGGACTATCCATGTTGAAGGGGGCTGCCTTCAGCTCACCCTCAAATATGACCAACAACTTTCCAAGGATAGTGGTAGCTCCTTTCGCGGGCCCTGTTCTGCACTGGTCCACACACCAGGAAGGGCCAAGACTCCACGTCTCGAAAACCTAAAAAGGCCAAGAGAATAGAGGATTGGCATGAGAGGAGACAAGATGAGAAAAAGAAACTCGAGAGAGGGAAGAAGGCACCCATCAATTCATCTCCACCACCTACTCCGCCCATGCCAATTCGCACCTCCTCACCAAGGAGGCTGAAGGACTTGGGAGAGCTGGAGGAGGGGGGGGGGGGACGTGATGGAAGTCAACATATCTGATCCAACCAATCCACAGTCTCGGATTCCGAGGACAAAGAGGTGGACGACCACGACGACGCGGCATGGGGACACTTCATAGAGACACTGGACCAGAACACCATCAAGCTCTTCGAGCCTCTCAAATTAGACTTCGCTGCAACCATCAATGACTATATTAAATACATCAAAAACAACTACAACGATAAGGCCCGAGATGTAATACTAAGCTACAGTCCAAGAAAACTAGAGGCACAAAAGGCCAGAGACCAATTTTCTCACCGCCACATGAGCAAGCTCTCCTAAGTCACTAAACGCCCCCTCCTTTGACACGGCCAGACAGGCGAAGAAATATAGAATAAATAGGTACTAGGGCCGGTAATCAGATTTAAACCACGAGTGGGATTAGGGTTTTAACCACACGGCTTGCCGAGTGGTTAAAACCCTTATTCTACAAGTGGTTTAAATCTGATTACCGGCCTAGTACTTATTTGTCTTATTTATACCATGCTCCTAATAAAAAAAATCGCCGCCTTTGTCACTTAAATGGAGAAAAGATTATACTTTCTATCGCAAGCACATGGGCTTGTTTTGCTTACATCTGCGCCAGTGGGCAGTACTACCAGCAGCACGTGAATGCTTGATTGACTGCTGGACACATCGTTAAAGTTGGTTGAATTTACCTTGCTTTTTCAGTCAAATTATTATTAACATTCTTAAATTGTATTTTAATTATTTAATTATAGGTATTTTAAACTCAGTAAACCATTGCACGAAGTACATAGTACCGCAAAAAGTAGTATGTTTGAATGAAACATCGCGAAGTGGAATGTATCGAAGTCGGCAAATTGCGTCATGTCCAAGGTCAAGTTGGATGAACTTCCAACAACTGGTGTACATTTTTTTAACCGCAGTAGAAGCTTTACATTGGTAGTGGGGTTAAAAGCTAAAATTTAGCATACAGATTTTTCACAGGTAGTAACATTGACGAGCATGTTATAAACGAAAATCTTATACTACTATAGAGAGTTAAAAGAGGCTTGCCCCACGGTGTCCCTGCGAACCAAAGCTCACAAAATCTATTAAATTTTGGAAGAGATCGTTGGGTCTGACCTATTAAAACAGCTTCTTTATCTTCATGTGTTAGTGAGTATTGTGCCACTACAATGCAATGCATGTAATTTATCTGTATACAAGTACTACTATAACGTCGCCGCTATTCTGATCTTTGCGTAGACGTCGTATTTAAAATCATTTTTTTGAATTCCTTTTACCTGTTAAATTGTCTTATTAATTTCAAAGCGTGGTGTCGGCTACGTCTTTCATAAACGGAAGTAAACATTCCGTCATCTTCAAATTAAATTACTTTTTGCAAATGCTTTTACACAAATGTAAATTTTAACAGTTGTGCAGTAAATTATTTTTGTTGGCAATTATACCCTTGAGATTAACGAATTTAAAAAAAAAATATCTGTTTTAATCAATCTGCTGGAGCATCAAGTCCAGTCTACTCGGCGGACAGGTCCAATTTTCTATTTGACGCCGGCGATTAACCGGCTATGTCTTCAGAAAATTATTTGTCTGATTTTTGACGGGTTTCCTTGTAGAGCTGAAACGGTAAAGGGGTTTTCTTGATCGATTAATCACATGGATAAACCTTGGTTAACCGATTAATCACTTGCCCGTATAGGTAGCTGAATAACTGCCGTACCGCTGATGATTTATAGCATTAACTCTTTACCCAACGTAAAGGACAAAATCGTCCAGCTCTACATACAAAAATCTCCATTCAGATTTTATTATGTTTTCAGTTTTTGTCTCAAAAACATAGCTTATGATCCCTCATTGGAACGAGCTCGTTCCAATGAGGGATCATAAGCTATGTTTTTGAGACAAAAATTGATTTTTTTTAAGAATTCAAGAATGTATTTTGCAAGTGTCGTCTGCCTCCGCATTGGGTAAAGTTTAACTTTAGAATGACCGGTTCCAGCTACTGATACAGTAATGATCATGCAAGTGAACAAGTATGTCATCACGTTTTACTCTGTCTCATATGATTGGTGTGAGTCAGTGTGACAATGTTTGCCTTTTTTGGAGCAAGTTTGTTCCTTTGTTAACCCATATAATACAGTAGTTCAAAAGTAACGGTTAATCGATAAATTACTTTTTTGATCGATCAAGACGTTGATCATTGGTTAATCGATTAATCGGTTAACCGTTTTATCTCTATTTCTTATACTGTTTCAAATGCCATTTCCATTTTTTTATGTGGATATAAGCATTTGATTTGGGATAAAATCCATCAAGAAGAAGATTCTTCAAAATTACATTTCATTATTAAACATTTGAAACACGCCTGTCTGTACTAGAAACGCAAATGGTGAGAAAAGTTGGTTCTTTGGCAAAAGATGTTAAAAAGCTCACAGCTGTGGTCAGAAATAGAAGAAGACCCCCCATGACCAGAGGAAGTTTTTAGTTTAACTCTAAGCAGCAGTGGCGGCGCCAGAAATTTTTTTGTGGGGGGCAACTAGGGGGGCAGACTCCCATGAAGGGGGGCAAATACGTAAAGGATAATATCATTACTTTGTTATGAGGTAGTCCAAACTTGGACCCAAAGTCGGTAATATACTTTTTTGGTTTGGTACGTCCTGTGGACGTACCAAACGAAAAAATTATATTACGGACTTTGGGTCCAAGTTTCGACTAAATGTAATGGTAATTAGCGGTCCTCCTTTCAAAAAATCCTGGATCCGCGTCTGGTGGGTCTGTGCGTGAGAGAGAGAGAGAGAGAGAGAGAGAGAGAGAGAGGGGGAGAGAGAGAGACTCATAATGCCCGTCTGTCATAATGCGAAATCCATGAATTTTTTAGACAAGGGATATGGATAGACATGCCTTTGTTGGCTCATAACGTAATTATAACTTATAAGTATCTGCATCCGAGTCTTGAAATCTCTACTGCCTGGATGTGTTCATCAGCTAGCCTGAGGCTTTGGGCTAAGTGTGTATGGGAAATTATTGGGAATAAAAAAAGAGAGGGGTGTGTGTGTGTGTGAGAGAGAGTGACTGAATGAGTTTGTGTGTGAGGGTGGATGGAAATGCATGCGAGATGGTTGGGGGGGGGGGCAACTGGGGGGCAAAGCCTTCGTTGGGGGGCAAATGCCCCCCCCCCCCCCCCCCCCCCGTAGCGCCGCCACTGCTAAGCAGATATGCTGTAATTTTTCGTAGAATCAATCCTGGGCTTTTCCAAATAGAATGTAATTTCTTGGTTTGATTCTTAATAGAAGTTGTGTCTAAAATATATACGTAATCTCCTACATGATATGTTTTTTTAAATAATTTTATATCTCTCTTCTTTCTTTTTCAACTAGTTTTCAAATTATTCCTTGTAATTTCACAGGCTTGCTTAATGCTAACTTCTAATTCTTGAACATAAGATTGCATTAGTACATTATCTGATGTATATTTTGGTCTAAGGAACATTAAATCTTCTACCCAACATGAATTCTCTTGGTTTATAACCTGTTTGTCTATTGACTGATGATCTGAGAGCTTCTGCTAACTGTGGTAAACATTTATCCCATTTATTTTGTGCTTTACCTATAGCACCTTATAGCTGCTGTAATTGTTTTGTTAAATCTTTCAGCTTGGCCTTTAGATGAAGGTCGATATGGCGTAGTATGTGATTTATGGATTTTTAATAAATCACACATTGTTGTAAGTAGTTGACTTTCAAAATTTCGACCTTGATCGGAAAAAATTTAAACGGATAGCCAAATCTTGCGAAGAATTCATTTACTGCTGCTTGTACTGCCCGCTGTGCAGTTTAATTTGGTAATGGTATAAATTAACCCACTTTGTGAACTGATCAACAATCATTAAAACATGTACACAGAACGACACGCGTGTGTAAATAGGTTAATCGATATGGCACGAGTGCCAGCGCAAAAGGATAGAACGAGAGACCACAGACCTCGAGTCTTATCCTTCCGAGATGGCACAAGTGCCATATCGATTAACCCTTTCACACGCGCGTGTCGTTCTGTGTTTATTACACACTTTCACGTCTATGAAAACAATTACAAGAAGACACTCAGCAATTCATTTCACAACTATCAACCAAAAGAACACATTTTACCGCCAACTAAATTTGTGAGGGGAACCCGTGTTATTATTTCTTCCCCTGAGTTCCAATGTGTTCTATGTTCCTACTGGCGCATAGAGCACATGGGGACGACTTTCAGCTATTGCTCGCGATTCAAATTTTAATTGAATTGCACGATTTGTAGAAAATGCAAGCGAAATTCCGCTCTATTTAAAAATAGTCCGATTTCCGTTCCGTACAAATTTACGGAACAAATATTCCTTTTCCGCATGGTTTAGTGTTGCTGTGGATGGGGACAGTGGCGGCGCTACGGGGGGGGGGGGGGGGGGCATGGGGGGGAGGGCATCCCCCAGACGAAGGCTTAGCCCCCCCCCCCCAGTTGCCCCCCCCCCCCCCACCATCTCGCATGCATTTGCATCCACCATCACACACAAACACATTCAGTCACTCTCTCTCTCACACACACACACACACCCCTCTCTTTTTTTATTCCCAATAATTTCCCATACACACACTTAGCCCAAAGCCTCAGGCTAGCTGATGAACACATCCAGGCAGTAGAGATTTAAAGACTCGGATGCAGATACTTATAAGTTATAATTAAGTTATGAGCCAACAAAGGCATGTCTATCCATATCCCTTGTCTAAAAAAATTCATGGATTTCGCATTATGACAGACGGGCATTATGAGTCAGTCTCTCTCTCTCTCTCTCTCTCTCTCTCTCTCTCTCTCTCTCTCTCTCTCTCTCTCTCTCTCTCTCACGCACAGACCCACCAGACGCGGATCCAGGATTTTTTGAAAGGAGGACCGCTAATTACCATTACATTTAGTCGAAACATGGACCCAAAGTCCGTAATATAGTTTTTTGGTTTGGTACGTCCACAGGACGTACCAAACCAAAAAAGTATATTACGGACTTTGGGTCCAAGTTTCGACTACCTCATAACAAAGTAATGATATGATCCTTTACGTATTTGCCCCCCTTCATGGGAGTCTGCCCCCCCTAGTTGCTCCCCCCACCCACAAAAAAAATTATGGCGCCGCCACTGGATGGGGATTACATAGAACAGGGTGTAATGAATTCACTGACATGCAGGCTGAGAAAGACGATAAAGACGAGTGCCAAATGTGAACTTTGTGTGTAATAGAATTCCTGGAACACTTTCTCCAAGAAACTCCAAAATATCTCTCTGACAGATTAGGATTCACTGGGAGAATAATGGAGAAGAGAGATGGGAGAATTAAGCATACGCGGTTATTGGGTGACACAAAGAAGAGGGTTATTATGCTTATTGGGAAACTTGGGAAGAATAAGGTACGGGATATCATCAAAAAATCTCGTTTGAGAGTTCGGAGCAGAGAAGAGGCGTAGGTGTAAAAGGGTAAGAATTAGGAAGCACAGGGTAGTCCTTCTCACCCGTGACTCGCGACAAAGGAGCGGCTGAACGAAGTGTTATTATCACATTGTGTGGCCATTTTATCTTTAAGGAATGGTTTATGCCTACCGCGTTAATTCGATTAATAATCTAAAATCGAAGTTTGTGTTCATTGGACATTCGAAATCGAAGACTGAAATGGGTTTCAGTCTTTCTAAATCTTTCCAAAACTAATGCAATAGTCTCATCTTGTTTATTCTCTCATTCGAAATAATAAACCTCCGCCGACTATTCTATGAGAGATGCGGTCGTGTCTTAACCTTTTACCCAACGCAGACGATATCAAAATTTATTATTTTAAATATCATTTTTTCAAAGTTTTCAAAAAATTTCAGCAAAACCATATCATGTGACCCCTCGTTGGAACGAGCTCGACGAGCTCGTTCCAACGAGGGGTCACATGCTAGGGTTTTGTTGAAATTTTTTGAAAAATAATATTTTTTCAACTGCTGAATTTGCATATTACGCGGGCGGATGCGGCCGATTCGTTGGGTAAAGGGTTAACCCTTTACCCAACGTAACGGCCAAAAAAACCCAGCGCTATTCTCAAAAATCGCCAATTAATTTTCATTATTTTTTTCATTTTTATGTCTCAGAAACATAGGTTATGACACTTCATTGGAACGTACTCGTCGAGCTCGTTCCAATGAGTGGTCATAACCTATGTTTTTGAGACAAAAAATGAAAAAAATTAGTTATTCAAGAATTTTTTTGCAAGAGTCGTCTGATTTTCATTTCAGGTAAAGGGTTAAGCCACTTTTCCTGTCTACAAATATTCCCAATTACACGAAGTCATATATTCACCAGATGAAGCCATACGTGCCTTATAACGCACGTAGCTTGAATGTCATGTCTGTAAAGGAAGGAAAGTATCTTCATTTCGGATTCTTTCGTGAGGTTTCCGCTAATTAATTAATGTTTACCACCGGGAGTAAAATGTCAAGGTTTTCATGTTTGTCAGGCCAATTAGTGTTCTTATTTTTTTGTTGTTTGTCAGTAGTGACGTATGCTTTAGCCTAAAGTACACACACACGCACCCATATTGACTGACTCAGCTATCAGTTAACGAATCGGTCATTTCCTTTCAGCGCTGAAGACCAAACTTGCCATGTTTTCGTATTATGGCCATCAATCTAACTCTTTTCAAAATTCGAACAGAATCGTTCGTTTCCCACTTTCCATTGAGTTTGCGCGCAGACGAACTCTAATACAATGTGATGCCTCTTAGCTCACAAATATATAATGTAGATATCATCTTCCCTGTTCCAGTTAATTAACCTTTGAAAATATTTTAAAAATATAGATACCGTTGGTTCGCTTTTAGGGCCAACTGATACATTCCAGAAGACCGAGAAAACTGAATACAGAACATAGGTACTAGACTTTTTAAGAGTTACGATGGTTTCAGGCCATTACAGTGCCAAATTCGTTACAGAATTAGACTGATGGCTTGAGAACTTGTTTACCGATATGCAACACGTTAAAAATGAACCGACACAATGGTATCAATATACTGACATCCCCGTCATATATTACTTTTAAACAAATTGAGATGCATTTGGCAATACCTTCGGACACTTCGGTCTTTTTCTCCACCTCAACCATCGTCCACCCATGGGCCGATTCGAACCCATATCGAGAAAGGTTTCTTCAGCAGCAGCCGTCAAGAGACACTACACCGAACCACGCACATCTCTCTAGCATTGGCAGACCATAGACCGGAAGTAGATGTCTTTTGTATAAAAAGGAAACCGTGACTGCATCTGAAGCCGAAGCCAAAATTTCGAAACCGCCTAACTTTTGCAGTACATGCAATACAGTCGCCGTGGAGTGGTCGTAATTCCCTGTAGGCAGTAATGTCCACACATGCGTTTACCGGGTAATAATGATCATAATCATCAGAATTTTAATTAATGAAGCACCGGGTTGTACCCGGTGCTTCATTAATTAATGTTTTGATGATTATTCCTGTAACTAGCGTTTGGAATCTAATATTATTGTGTCTGTGGAAATATTGTACATCCGAGGAACGTGGCCAATCCACAGCAGCCGAACTGTTCATTCTGTTATGTTGTTAATCTTCAGGTCAGTTTATTTGGAGGATAAATCACTCGTTTGAAGTCTTAAACATTGAATGTACTTGTCCAATTCACATCTGAGATGAAGGACATGGGAGATGGATGTCTATCAAATTGAGAATGACCTAGCAGTAGATTCTACATAGTCTGTTTCGGTTGATATGGAGACTTTTGTCTTCTTGTTACTCTTCCAGACTGATAACACATTACGCTTAAGTTTTTGTGCAAAGATAAAGGTGACTTCTTACGAGCAGATTACAAAGTAAATTCCAAACTGGGGAGTAGGATCAGAAATAATTGAATCTTTCAGACCAAAAAGGCTGTAGGATTCGATTAACCCTTTACCCAACGTAGAAGATTTCAAAATTTATTATTTTAAATATCATTTTTTAATTTTTTTCAAAAAGTTCCAACAAAGCCATATCATGTGACCCCTCTTTGGAACGAGCTCGTTCCAAAGAGGGGTCACATGATATGGTTTTGTTGAAATTTTTCGAAAAATAATCTTTTTTCAGCTGCTGAATTTGCATATTACGCTGGCGGATGCGGGCGATTCGTTCGGTAAAGGGTTAAGACTTACATCAGATGGCAAATAGGCTTGTTCATGTGCCCGTAGTCAGTAGTGTATTAGGCGATACCATTCAGAGCTTCAGTGTTTTATGATTAATCCCAAAACATAGATTTTGAGCCTCTACACTCTTTCAGAACTAACGCAATCTACTCTAAGGCGAACAGTATGTATTCGAAATCTAGAATGAGCAATAGAGAAAATTACGGATCATTTCTGAAAGGAATTGGAGGAAAACATACGACTGTACGTCCATTCTACTTTTTGGATCCGATACTTTTGAAAAAACTTTTGGTTTCCAATCGAGCGAAAATTACACTCATTAGATTCACCTATTTCTAATAGGTGGATCTATTATTATTGCTATTTTTCTTTTTTTTTTTTTTTATTTTTTTTTTTTTTTTTATTTTTTTTTTTTTTATTTCACCGAATCTTGTCTGACGGGTTACGCGAAAATGGTCTGTACGATTTTGTTGAAATTCGGCACATCTATAGAGCATCATGCGAAGTTTATCACCTGGGTCATGGCATTTCTGAAGTTTTTCGTTTTCTGCCAAAATCGTACAAAATGTAGCCAAAATGTCACGTTTTGCCCCAATTCTCGAAAATGCTCTGGGCGATTGGGCCGAAATGTTCCAAGCGTTTGAAGCATGTGCACCTGCATCTGTCTGCATAGGCAATATTACCCACGTTGACCCTGTTTTGCCACAAAAGTCACCTGAAAATGCATTTTTGGCGAAAATTGCCAACATTCACACGCGATTTTTCAGCACTGCAACCACATTTTCTCAAATCACGTCCAGTGAGAAGATTGGGCATTCATCCAAGAACAATTTTGCTGTTATATGTTTTATTCATAGTTTTAGCTTTCACCCAATTTTCGGGCCTTGAATCAGAGGACCCTAAAACTCTACCTAAAATTCGCTCATTTTGAGTTCAGTTTTCTTCCACTTTGGAATGGAATATCGAAAAATAATTTACATGTCCGCATTCACAATTGCGTACCGATCATATTTGCTGTTGTAAGTTTGGTTGTAAAGTTTACCCCTATGCCCATTCTGGTTGCCCAAAAGTAGGTACCGTCCAAGAAAACTTCAATTTTTTAGAATTTGGTAACTTTAAGTGTCAATTTACTCCATATCTAATTGATTGAGCACTGAATGTTTTCTATGGCTGCATGCAGCAGTCAAAGTATGACAACTTTTGTTTTATATGTTATTATTAAAAGTTTAACCCTTGCCAGATTTGGGAGTTCACATAAGGGTACTGTCGGAATAATTGTTGTTTTCGCCAACTTTCACGTGCGATTTCTCAGCACTGGACTCATATTTTCTCAAAGTTTTTCCCATGAAAAGATAGAGCGTACATCCTAGAACAATTTTGCTGTTATATGTTTTATTCAACGTTTTAATTTTCATACAGTTTTCAGACCTTGAATTGGACTACCCTCAAATTCTTTATAAAAGTGGTTTACTTTGCTAATGCCAGTTAAAATTTCTCAAGCTTGCTGTTATCAGTAACTGTCAAGCTGTGATTAACGTTTTATTTATTTGTACAATATCATTAGTAGCTGACCAGCATTCTCCAGATGCTGTTTTCTCTTATTTGATAGAGCACTGCACTTTTCAAAATATCCATTAACCCTCTTTTATGGTTTTTATTGTAACAGAATTCATAAATGTGAGCAAAGCAATATTGCTATAATGCAGTTGATTTCTAACTTAACCCTGCATGCACGGTTACGGGGAAGTAGATATGGATTTCCAGCAATTATGGCTGGAATAATATGAAAGTCTATGAGTGTGTAGGCCTACCTACCTGACTGACAGAAAGTACGTCCTGACTTCGATTTTAACCATTCACCAGTCATGTCTGTGTGAAAGGGTAGAGTCGGAAGAGTTGTCAGAAATGCCTGTCTACCCTGACTTCGAAAATAGTCATGCCAGTGTGAAAGAGAAAAGTGTGTTAACCCTTTGTTACTGATTTTTTCATTGCAACAGAATAGATATATGTGTGGTGACACTATGTCCTAAGCAGTATTGCTATGATGCTGTTGATTTCTAACTTAACCCTATGCACGTGGTTGCAGAGAAGTAGACATGGATTTTCAGCAATTATGGCTGGAATATTATGAAATGCAGTCTGTCAGTCTACCTACCTGTCTGACAGCAAGCCCGTCCTGACTTCGATTTTAACCATTCACCTGTCATGCCTGTGTGAAAGAGTACATTCGTAAGAGTTGTTAGAAATGCCTGCCCGCCTACCTACCTGCCTGCCTATCTACCTAACATCAAGCCTACCCTGACTTCGATATTAACCATTCAACAGTCATGCCTGTGAGAAAGAGAACAGTTGGAAGAGTTGTTAGAAATGCCCGCGCGCCAGCCTTTCTGCGCGCTTGCCTGCGCCTGCCTTCCCGACTGCCTGTGCCTGCCTGCATGCGCACCTGCTGGCATGCCTACCTGAGCCTGCCTGTCTGCCTCTCTGCGCTTACCAGCGCCTCCCTGCCTGCGCCTGAACACAGTCTGTCTGTTTATCTACCTGCCTGACATCAAGCCAGCCCTGACTTCGATTTTAACTATTCACAGTCACACCTGTGTGAAAGAGTACAGTCGGAAGAGTTGTTAGAACTGCCCGCGAGCCTGCCTGCGCCTGCCTGCACTTGCCCGAGTCTGCCTGCGCGCCTGCGTGCCTAACTGCGTGCCTGCCTGCCTGCCTGCCTGCGTGCCTGCTTGCCTGCCTGTGCCTGCCTGTCTGCACTAGATGACTGCGCGCAGTCTGTCTACCTATCTACCTGCCTAACATCAAGCCCGTCCTGACTTCGATATTCACCATTCAACAGCCATGCCTGTGTGAAAGAGTACAGTTGCCCGCCTGCCTGTGCGCCCTGTATGCCTCGGTCTGAGCCTGCCTGCGCCTGCCTGCCTTGCCTACCTGCCTACTGGCTGCCCGCACCCGCTGCCTGATTGCGCGCATTCACTTGTCTTCCTCTTTGGAACGGAATATCGAAAATGATTTGCATGTGCGTATTCACAATTGCCTACTGAGCATATTTTCTGTTGTAAGATTTGTTGTAAAGTTTAACCCTATGCCCATTCTAGCATCATAAAGATAGGTCCCATCCCCCAAAAAAACATTTTCAGTTCAAGTGACAATTTACTCCATATCCTAATTGATTCAGCGCTGAATGTTTTCTATGCACCAGAAACTCTGTCAAATTGTGATTGATGATCTTTGGAAACTGAGATGCTTTATTTATTTATGCTATCCTTTATAGCTGACCAGTATTCATTCTCCAGACAACTGTTTTCATTTTATCACTTATACAAATGATTTGAATATCACTGTGACTTGTGTAACCCTTTCGTAATCACAGCTATTTGCGGGTATTGCGTGAGAACTGTAATTTTCAAAATATTATTTGCAACCTGTTCATATTCAAAAGCTATTTGAGAGTACTGTGTGAAAAACTGTAATTTTCAAAATATTCTTTAACCTTCATTTACTGATTTTTATTGAAACTGAATTCGTAAAAATGAGCTGGCATTGTTGATTTCTAACTTAACCCTCACGCGTGGTTTCAAAGAAGTAGATATGGATTTCCAGCAATTATGAATGGAATACGGAATGCCTTCTGTTTTTCTGCCTACCAAACTGCCTGAGAGCAAGCCCACCCTCACTTCGATTTTAACCATACACCAGTCATGCTAGAGTAAAAGAGGACGGTCGGAAGAGTTGTTATACAGGACTGCCTGTCTACTTGCATGCATGCCCTAACGCCCGCCCACTCGACCCACCGCCTGCCTTGAATTCGGCATTAACCATACAAACTTTCTGTCCCATATAAATGTGCTAATATTTAAAGCTGAACAGTTCATCAAATAGACAGAAATAAAGTCAAACTCGACTGGTGACAGGTAAATAGTGAATGGAAACGTCATTGCATTTGGAATAGAGTAGGGACGAATTGTCCGCTCGGTTTCACGTTGTCCCCAGGCAGTCACGCCACACGATAAAGATACTTACCTGTCAAGCAGGGAAAGTAGAACAACATCTGAACATTTCGTGTGGCTGCCTTCGGTGGTCTGGCCACAGTGGACGTAGGAGCGACACTGCTGTCTGCTCAAGTTTTATGTCAAATTAGCCAAATTACCGCATTTTCGCCATTAACCCATGCGCGCTTTCTGTCCGATTTTCATTTTTGGCAATCATGTAACAGTCACCAGCTTAGCGGGGTCCATTTGGCGCCAGTATACACAATGCATCCTTCTGTCACCAGCATCTCTCCAGCAGTGACTGTGAATTAAAAACGATTCAAGTGGAACTACCTCAGGGAGGGAATAGTGCCACAACCCCAGCCATACACCCAGCGTCAGGTTGCACCAGTTAGAACAGGACCAAATTAAAACAATTACCTCTACTCATCAAAACGCTATATCTCAGCCAATTTTAGGCTGATTTCCATGCAATTTTCACTCATTCTACACAAATAGCTGCGGCATGGTTTCATACAGAGAGCGACGCAAACCATCTATGATGCCACATACGCACATGTTGTTATTATTAAGTATACACGATCTGTTCAACAGGTTTGCTATTTAGCCCTAACTAGGACATTAACCATACAGCATTCACGCCAATGTGAAAGAGTTTTGCCGAATGAATTGTTAGATGACAACTTTTGTTTTATATGTCATTATTAAAAGTTTAACCCTTCGCAGATTTGAGACTGTCCATATGGGTACGGTCGGAATAATTGATATTTTCATAAAATCACTGAATATTGCTAAGCGTGCAGATGAAGTTTGGAATAAAATATCCGAAAATGCTTTCAAAATTCGAATTCACAGTTCAATTCCAAGAATATTTTCTGTTATAGGGTTGCTGTAAAGTTTAACGCAGTCCCTTTCTCGGATGCATAAAGATAGGTGCCGTCGAAAACAACTTCTGTTTTATACGTTATTGTTAAAAGTTTAACCCTTGGTAGATTTAGGAGGTCCCATGTGGGTACAATCGGAATAATTGTTATTTTCGTAAATTCAGTCACCGAATACAGTGGTAACCGTGCAGTGGCCTTTCGGTGGTGCAACATGAAGCCGCAAATAGTCAAGGTTGAAAAGTTCATCAAATAGACAGATATAATGCCAAACTCAGCCGGTGACAGGTAAATAAGGAATGGAAAAGTTGTTGAATTGAGAATAAAGTAGGGACGAATCGTACCCTCGATTTCCACCTGATCCACGGTGTTTCCTCGCGGTCTCGACATTCGACAAAGATACTAAACTATCTGCCAGGGAGAGTAGAACACATTCTGAGAATTTCAAGTTGCTGCCTTACATGGTCGGGACATAATTGGCGTATATCCGACATTCTATTTGCAAACGCTAGGATGCTGACATCCTCAAGTCAGAAAACCCACCGCCCACATGAAGGCCCTGAGTATAACGACAAAGTGAAACACGCCATAGATTGCTTCATCAATAAACACCCCAAATGTCTACCGAGACTCTAGATTCAGCTTTTGAAAATTATATTATGGACATTTCATAACCGTTTTGAACAGTGGTAATCATTCACTCCATCCCCAGAGATGATCATTGACCCCTGAAGTTGCGAACATTGGCCCTGTGTCCCTCGTCTTATCATATTTGTAAAATCCCCTCCGGATTCACGATACAGGCCCTTCATTTGCTGTTGGGACAGAATTCAAAAAACATTGAGACGGATGTAGTTCAAACATTGCTTAGAAGACCGTGTTTTAATTTGATGGTTTGATACGTAATTTCAAAGAAGCACCAAAAACAAAAAATTCAAACACGGTTTTTTTAGGCCATGTTTGGACTGGGGCAGTCCTAACCCGAAAAATCCCGATACCCTTGTTTACTCTTATTCAATTGCAAGGAGATAAACGATGGGGCACCCCTCCTAAATAATTCTATAATTATGTAGATTTTAGAGTTCGGGTTTTCCGTATTAAGTTAATTGTTGTCGGTCGAGTTTATTATGTTATGCCAGTCAATTAATTTCATTGAGAACGCTACTTAATCCAGCTTTCTCTGTGGGATAAAGTTATTACACTTCCACTTGTGTAGGCTTGTTATCGATAGAGCATATTTTGTTATTGTAGTCAATTAAGGTCATTGATAGCGAATTTAAACCAGCTGGCCGATGGGGTTACAAGACAAAGCCAGCCACTTAACACAAACACACTTCTTTTCCGTTTTTTTTTTTTTCTCTCTCTCTCTTTTCTACAATTACCGTTACTGAATTATTATAACCGCTGTGAATACTTGCACGAAAAAAAGACACCACATTACCCTCGGCGAGAGGTAAGACTGTAAGACCTTTGTCGAGAGGGCCCCCTCTCGCACTGGCACTTACCCGAGGGAGGTTTGATACCTCGACGAGATCACCAATAAGAGCACCAAAGCCTCCTCCTTTGGCCTCTCCCCATCTGCTGCTTCCTGTCGTGGTCGGCATCTGTGAAAAAGCTTCAACTAATTACTTCAATGGTGTCGGCGTGCGAAACCATTTCATCTCACAATGTATTCATTTCGTATAAGGGGAATTTCTCTAATTTCATAGGGCAGACAAACTAAGCGCTGAAAACTCTTACCAACAAATTGTGAGAGAAATAAAATCGCTTGGATTAGGTGGCGTTAATTTTTTTGCCAATTGTAATTACGATGCAAGTGTTATGTCAGAACACATATCTGGTGTTCAAATCGTTTGAGGGAGTTTCCTAATGCTTTCTATGTTCTTTGTTATGCACATCCATTAAACCTGGTTTTCGTTGTTTTGGTTTGTGTAGAAGTGTTAAATCAGCAGGTGAATGTTTCGCCCTAGTGGAAAGTTTGTACGTGTTATATCCGTTCACGTGTGCATACATAGTTGATGGAAATTCAGGAGAGGGATAACGTACGCGCGAGACACACTAAAATGTGTATCCCGGCCCCGGCTCAGGCTCCGGAAAAAGGTGTGCCTGGGAAATATAAAGTTGCATTTCTTTCTTATTCTTATGTATAATGTGATCATTTTTGGTATGTAGCATCCTTTAGGGGTACGTTAAGGGTTTATGGAGAAATATTTAGAATTATTTTATTTTTTGTGAGTTTGTATTTTGTTTTAAGAGTGGAGAGATGTCTGCTTTGATTTTTTAGAGAAATGTCCGCGGTGGGATGAATGTGGGCTTCATTGGGAGGGGGAAATGTCCAGGCTTCTGCGTTCAGGCTGGGTGCGAGTGAGTAGCCCCCCCCCCCCCCCCCCGCCCCCCAGCCCAACTAAATGTTTTTTTTGTTCAGGATATCCTCATCAGATTTTTAGTCTGGAACAGTTGCGTCGCGGGAAATATTGGTTCCTGATGAGACAGTTTGAGCGGAGGCACTTTAAAACTGTGGGCTATGGGACGCATGGCCTAATCCGGATCGTGGAGCCTGGAAATTAAGTTAGGCACGGGAGAGGTTATCCCCCTCTCGAGGACGAGAGTTCTGGGATCTCCTTCGGGAAACATTTTCTCACTTGATGTACCAAGTGACAAGCTCACCTCGATTTGTCAGCGCGAATTCCTCCGTTGGGTAATAACAAAAATCGACAGATTGTTTTCATTCCGATTTTGCATGCGTTTTAGCAACGGACCCTTGATTTACAGGCGCGGGGACCCCTCCCAACGGGATACTTCATGTACGTTCCTAAAGAACAACACCGCAGTAGGTAGACCCCGCTTTCTTCTATCTCCACGGTCCTTTTGTTGTACGACAATTGTCTCTTTCAGGTTGTTATGAACTTTCTTAAAAAAGCCGGGATGAGACATTCGTGCTTGTGTTGTTCGTACGGCCGGCCATGCATTATGAAGGCTATATAGTGTGCAATTCGTACCGTTATGGTCCCAGCATAAACAATTCGGCGTCCTCATGCGGCGCGTGATTGTTAAATTTTTAGGCTATATCATATCTACTTAAATATTTTCCAGATGTTAGGGGTGGTTGGTGGGTAATATCAAAATTTATATCTGCAATCAAAAGTCACAAATTTATGAACACAAAATGGACTCAAGAGTTAAGAAAAAATTGCGTTTTTTTTTTTGCAACGAGAACGAGACTCGGGGGGGGGGGCGCATCTCCTCCCGTGTTCGCCCTCATCTCTGTGTTGTGGGATAATGCTGCGCATAATATACCGTACTCCCCACTCACAGATATTATTCTTGCCCCCATAACTTTGATATCCTGGATTCCTGTTTGTATTCTGTTCGGGTCAAAGATATCGGATTTTTTCCACGTTTTTACTGACATGTTTCGACTTGTGTCAAAAAGATCATGAAAAAAAAATGGTGTTTTTTTTTAAAGTTTTCTTTTGGACAAAAATTAAAAAGCGTTTTTTTCCCATGAATAATAATAACAATTTGTCAATAATTATTATTATAATACTTAATCGCGGGAAAATACACAATTTACCCCCCAAAAAATTCGAATGCACCATTTTTAAAACAATCTTGTCGAACGCTTGTGGTTTTACTGTCTGAGATCTGCGAACGTTCAGGTTCGTCTATGAATTAGACTGGTAACCTGAGAGCTTGATTTGGGACAATGCAGTGTGGTATTATGATCCAATCAGCGTTCCGAGCGAGCGAACGAGAGCAGTTTGGGTCCTAGCTTATTAGCCCACACCACGGTGTTTTGACCTGCCCACATCCAATTATTCAATGCGCCTGCGCATTCACGGTCATTGGTGCCATCAGTAAAGTTCCTGAAAGCACGGAGAATAGAATCTAGTCAATCTACAAAGTGAACTTGAAAGAAAACAGTCTTCAGAATTAAGGAAAAAAACATTCAGTGTATTTCTCGAGAGAACTGTAACACAGGTAGGGGTGTTTGAATAACCATGTTTTTTGGCAGTGCATCCATAAAAAAAACTATAGCAACTTGTGAAAAAAAGAATTGGGACACAGCTGCTTCTTGAGCAAGAATTATCACCCCTCCACGTTCAGTAACTTCAGATTCTTCCCATTCAAAGCTGTGGTAAAATTCCCCATCAAGTGTTTTTATGGGAAGTCGAAAATAGGAATGTATATCGATAAAGCTTTCGCTCTTATTACCGGTCGCATTCGATAGTATGAATATTTCCTAACATTTGGGCAGAGTTTGATTATTGATATTGTTTCAATACTCGCTAAGCGTCAACGAATGTTTCGATATCGTCCATGTTTTGTCTAAAAAAAAAACGGTCACACAAAAAAAAAGTGCAGTCCGAGTCGGGAATTAAATTATCATTTTCACATTTATTTGTTCGTTGTTTTCTATGAAATTTGGAAAGTATACCTAGGGAACGATACGAAAATATATACATGTATGATGTATAATAACACTTTGGCCAGCCGCTGATTTGTCGCGGTGTATGATGTATGGCAAAAGAGACCTGAGACTAAGCCAAGTTCACAGTTTAAATTTAAAGAAATGCCTTCTGCAGCGGGTTCGTGACGTTTCGGCCCCATAAAAATTCCTAACGCCTCAACTTTAAATTGGAGGCCGAAACGTCTCACTTTTTAAACTTTTACTAAAGGGTCCTCCTAAATACCAGAACTCCCTCTAAATTACATTTCCACAGTGTTTTAAATGTTTATTTTATGTAGAAGTAAATTCATTCTTATAGTCGCCTTAGGCTTAGCCCTTAGTTCAGCGATCCGAACGTAGTGCCTAGTGGCTACCCCAAGAGGGGTAGCCATTACGTTCGCATCGCTGAACTAAATGTCGCCTTTGTCTGGGAGGTTCTGGTGTTTAGTGTTTTTCTCCTAAATACCAGAACCGCACAGTTCCCAAGAACCACCCTCTGTTCTCGGGGGAAAAATATTCCATTTCCAGTTTGCACGCAGCTCTTGGGGAAAAAATATTCCATTTCCAGTTTCTTTTAACATTCAATAGGAAACTGAAATTTAATTTATTCACCAATTCATACCTTTGTCGGCATTTGCTTGGCTAATCGCAATCAGGGTTATTCCTTTGATTGACCCACGAAAAATCTCATTGTTAATTTATTTTTGGTAGGTGTATTTCTGAATTATGTCCAAAAACTTAGAAAAAAAAAACTATTTTTTTTATTCGTATCAAGACTGGCACATGGTATATACAAAAAATATATAATATCATTCAAAATAACAAGAAAGTCCTGAAAAAAAGAAACCCGTACAAATGCACAAACATAACACAACTTGCAAGAAACCTCTGCATTTAAATAAACACAAGGCGGCCTTAACTCTTAACCTGCTGAGTATTTTCAAGATATTTTTCATCACATCCAGTCATGGCTGCTGTACAGCAGCCATGACTGGATGTGATGAAAAATTCATCTAAATGTAACTTTAGAAATCATTGGTGGAAAAAATCAATTCAATTTACAGGTAGAAATTTGGGTTAAATGTGCCCAAAACTATACTTGCAATAATGACAAGAGAAATCCTGTCCTGGGAGGGAATACCCGCCAGCAGCATGCAAGGAGTTAAGTGATCACCTCACCAAGCAAAATCTTGATTGCAACTTGCGATCAACATTTTGCTTGATGAGGTGGTCATGTAGTGGTGCTTCG
The DNA here is from genome assembly GCA_031216915.1 of Pictodentalium vernedei. Classification (NCBI taxonomy): domain Eukaryota; kingdom Metazoa; phylum Mollusca; class Scaphopoda; order Dentaliida; family Dentaliidae; genus Pictodentalium; species Pictodentalium vernedei. The sequence goes on from CM062296.1 coordinate 713,552,661, forward strand.
ATTTACCCAATATTGCCCAATAAGTCCGGTCACCCCATTACACCCACTTACTCCCCAATTCCACTGAATTTTTATCAAAAAAAAACAAGGTCAAAGAGGAAATGACCTAGTTCAGAAAGAAGTCAAAAACTTTAGAATAAATCATGTTTTAGTTTTCCACAGAACTCTAAAAACAGTCTGGAAATGGAATCTTTTCTTCGAAAGCAATGTGTGAATGTAACTCAGAGATTCTTTAGGGAAAATTTGAGAGGTTCTGGTATTTAGAAGAAAAATACTTAATACCAGAACCCCCAGACAAAAGCGACTATAGGTATCGCAGAACTAAATATTGAAATTAGAGTGAACCACCTTAAAATGTTGCGCTCGGAAATGATGCAATCTCTAAAAATAAACAGCCTTGGGGAAATCCGTTGTTTCAATAAACGTTTGAAACATTCTATTGACATCTTACATTATTGTTGAATATTCCTGGTAAAAAAGAGGATGATTTGATGACTTTTGGACCTAAAAAATACAATTTGCTTTTTGTGTGTTTTTTGTAGAGAATTCCCTGAAAAATATGTGCATGTGACCGGTACTTCCCTTTGTGTCAGTTTTTCTCTCTTATTTGTTGCATGACCCCCTGTTTTCAGATCAGAAAAAGTTGTCTGAAGGGCCATACTTGACAGAGATATTTGAATGCCAAAATTAAAGTGATGCGATCATATTTTTTTCCGCCTGAACATTATAATGGTCGTCTGTGGGAAAATATTTAGTTCTGTGAAACCTATAGGAAATATGTTTTTTGGCTTCCAAACCAGATTCATTTATTATTTTGGGGGGATTATTTCACATTTAAATATTTATTTGGGGACCACACACCTTACCAAACCATTTTATTGTTTTGAAAAGTTACATTTTTGTCACAGTCAGCAATAAAAGCTATATATTTCCAAAACTAAGGCTGTTCATGCAAGCAAATTCACATCTTGAGCAAGTGTTTTCCCTAGGAGCACATTATAACCTCTGGCACCTGCTAACTAACAGCCTATCTTACCCTATTAACATATTTATTTAAACCATGGTTTCCCCTTATATTTTTTTGCCAGAATGGGTGTCTGTGGGGATTAAAACAAAGGTTATGAAAGTGCACTTATGGGAACTTGCAGCATAGGATAGCACTATAGAATCAATATTTGATGGTTTTAGGCATCTTACCAGTGTTATGAGATATCACAGTAGCAGGTGCTGGCCATTCTTTTTGAAAAAACACTGTTTTATGTTTTGTCAGTGCCATACCAATGACTCTATGTGCATTTACTGAGAAAACTGAGGCTTTTCCTTTACAAAAATTGCAATATATTCATCAAATACAATGTGAAATGTCTTCAGAAGCTAGACTGTGATTTAAAAACTATTACAGCTGGGAAAGTTCATATCACAGTAGGTTTGTTTTGGGTCAATATCAATTAAATTATGAATTATATCATAGATTTTGATGAAAAGGGGCACACTGGGGGGTCCTATTCAGGGCAAAATTTTACTACATCAGGTGGTAGAATAAAAATTGACATCAGTTGTTAGGATAAACTGGTAAGAGTCCTTTCATATTGGTGAAATATATAGCTGCATCCCCAATTTTGGAAACAGAATTGACACCCATATTGTTCCATGGGGGTTGGGACATTGGTTTGCTTGCAGTGTGGTTAAATGAGACAGATTTTTTCTAAAAATATTTTGTGCTGATGCAGATTTTAGTTTTATTTTGGGATCAGGGTAGTTTTATAAAGAAAGCTGTAAATTCTCATCCTTCTCAGTTAAGTTATAAAGTAGCAGGATAGAAAAAATCTTTTGGAGGCAATACCAGTTTTCAAGCCCACTTGACAAAGTTTGGACACTTTTCCTTAAAAGAGCAAATTTTCCATGTTTTTGACTCAGCCAAAGCCAAAAGTTGGGTTCTAATGCAGAAATGACTCTTTTATCTCATGGAAGTGGTAAAATGTCTCTTTGGTGGGGTTGGGGATGATTATTGGTATCGCAGGACTAAATATTGAAATTAGAGTGAACCGCCTTAAAATGTTGCACTCGGAAATGATGCAATCTCTAAAAAATAAACAGCCTTGGGGAAATCCATTGTTTCAATAAACGTTCGAAACATTCTATTGACATCTTGCATTATTGTTGAATATTCCTGATAAAAAAGAGGGTGATTTGATGACTTTTGGACCTAAAAAACAATTTACTTTTTTGTGTGTTTTTGTAGGGAATTCCCTGAAAAAATATATGCATGTGACCGGTACTTCCCGTTGTGTCAGTTTTTCTCTCTTATTTGTTGCATGACCCCTTGTTTTCAGATCAGAAAAAGTTGTCTGAAGGGCTATACTTGGGAGAGATATTTGAATGCCAAAATTAAAGTGGTGCGATCATATTTTTTTTCCACCTGAACGTTATAATGGTCGCCTATGGGAAAAATATTTAGTTCTGTGATACCTATAAGAATTAATTTACTTCTGTTCTTGTTTCCTACAAGGTTTACTACATAGAATAAACATACTACATCGTAAAATACTGAGCAAATGTATTTTAGAGGGGGGTTCTGGTATTTAGGAGAACCATTACTAAGTCATTTCAGCCCCAATAAATAAAAAATTGCTTGAATGAGTCATGATTTATATTTTTAAATATTATTCAACATTTCACTTCAGCTTTTTTCAACGAATAAATGCAAAATTATTACAATTCTATCAGATTTAATATAATTTAATGCTTTGCTAGATAAGATTAACCCTAATTTTTATATATATCTTTCGCCAATAATTTCGTGATTATTCAATTGAAAAAAGCTACACTGCAGCATTTTCAACGAATAAATGCAAAAATTATGACACTTTTTTTCAGATTTAGTATTATTTAATAAACTGGTACTGTCACAGACACTATTGCATTTTTGGCTTCGCGCGCTTCAGCCTCAATATTTGCCCTCGTTTTGGGCCGAAAGACACAGTTTTTGAGGCCGATTGGTGTCCCAAATGAATTATTTCACCTCAACTTCTTGACAATTATTTATTTTTTGTCATGTTCAGTGATTATTTTTAGGAGGTTCTTTTTGTTTGTTTTTTTTTATATATGCATATATTTTTTGCACAGTCAGTTTTTTCTGCCTGTGCCTTTCCCATTAAACTGTTTTCTGAAAATGAAAGAAAAGTTTCAGCATGCTATAAGGGACACAGGGATGGTCCACAAGTCTACTAATAAAATAATTTACAACTTAAAAAGTGAAACCTGAGTAATCATTAAGTAATGCTTTAGTAGTAGAATTATTTTGCAATTATTTGCTGTCAAGCACCAATTTGTGTTTCCAGTAAATAACTGCAAAATAATTTCATACTTTCAAGTGCTTAGGATAAGTAGTCATAGAGTGCTTTAGTAGCAGAATTATTTTATAACTATTTACTGAAAAAGCACTAGTTGGTGTTTTCCAGTAAATAATTGTAAAATAATTTTATTGTTTCAAGTGATCTAGTCAGAGTGCTTACATGTATGTATATGTTGTGATTGCTTTCCAGTAAATAATTTACACTTTAAAGTCAAACCACAGTAAACATTAAGCAGAGTTTTAGTGGTAGAATTATTTTCCTGAACAGTATTTTAGATCCATTATTTTGTGTGTGTTCTTTGCAATTTCAGTCACCTGCTTGTTTGAAATTCAGTTGATGTCTAGATTGTTTGGAAAGCAATTCATCCTTAAGATTGCAAAAAAAACAAACAAACAATTTATTGCCCCTTGGACATCTAGACAGGGAAGTTAATCTGTCACACTATCCAATTATTATAAGCTCATAACAATGTTCACACATCATTGTAGTGAAAGGTAATATCTACAATATGTATAGTCAAGTACAATTCTGTCGATTCCATATGAAAACTATAATGGAAATGAAAATTGGAAAATGTTTTTTATTTTTGTTCTTGCCCATCAGCATAGAAAAAAGCGTCATTGAAAGAGCCTGAATAACTCCCGAGGCTGAAAAGCAATGATCCCATATCACATGTTCCCAAACATTGGCAAACTTTGTTGTATGGTGCATAGATTATTTTTCATTAATCTACATTTATAAATCAATGCAATTTATAGAGACAGAATTTAATGTTTTATTTATTAATCCACTCCTTTCGAAGAATGCTCAATTTCATTGCACAAGTATGTGTATTGTCAGGCAGGAAATCGGTGTACACACATTCTCCGACTGAATCTATTTTATTTATGTTGTCTCTCCACCCTCTTTATTGACAGTTTCATCTGGGCCGAACTCACCTGATACCCCCTCTTTCTATGAGTCCAAAATGTCACGATCCCTCTGCAGCATAATTCTGTTGTTTTTTACAAAAGATGGGTGGAATCAATCCACCCCTCTTTTCTCCCCATGTAATGTTATCCAGAAATAAAACCAGTTCTAATTATATGATTCTCTTCAAAATTGATATTACTTTTTTTATACTCCCATTTTGTAAAGACAGTCATATTACGGTGTGTGAATGGTCCATCTGTCCATCCGTAAACAATTGGTTTCAGACCAGTGGCTCCAGTTGGGATTCTTTTGATCTCAACCAAAGTTTATATGTGTATTTTCCAGCTAGTAATACAGCCCAAGTTTGAATAAGGGTACAATCCCCCCCCCCCCCCCCCCCCCCCCCCCCCAATTTTGTTTATAGCTCATCTTGACAAAGCTGAGCTAATCTCATCGCTTGCCTTCCGTCGTCCGTCAACACCATGTTTTGGTCTTCTTCTCCAAAGCCACTGGGCCAATTCAAGTGAAAGTTTGCGTGAGTGATGGTCCCAAAGGGGCATTTCATTTTTGTTCAACTCAGCATGCCCAGCCCCATAGGGAGGGAGTGGGGGAAAATGCTCCAAAATATTTTAAAAAATCTTCTTCTCAAGAACCAGTGTGTACAATGACTTGATATTTGCTATGGAGCTTCCATATGAGGTGTAGAATCAAGTTTGTTCAAAAGAAGTTCGTGAAGTAATATTTGGCTTTGTAATAGGAGGGGTATGATTTTTGGCCCCGCCCAAAAATTTCTATTTTCTGAACCGATGGTCCGGTATGAACCAAATTTGGTTTGTGGTAGTATTGGGTCATTCATAAGTACTTGACCCATGCAAAAAAAAAAAAATTCCCACATCCCCATGGGAACCCTGGGAGCTAAAAATAGAAATATTTTCAAACGCCCATATTTCCCAAAACCCCACGGAACAGAGAGCTTTTATTTGGTATGAAGTATCCTTATGACCAGTAGAATTGAATGGTAAAAAAAAATTGCCATCGGTTATGTTAGGGTGTTCTGTAATGGGCATCGAAAAAATGCTGAGTCAGCATATTTGCAAACATTTTAAAAAATCTTTTCTCCAGAACCAATCATCAGAATCTTTTGATATTTGGTATACAGCATTCATAGGGGGGTCAGATAAAAGTGTGTTGAAATAAAGCTCATTGGTTCATATTTGGGCTCTGTACAGGAGCCCGAAGTTTTAACATAGGGTAATATGGGGAATATTCTTTAAAAATCTTCTTCTTCAGAACCACCAGTCAGAATCTTTTAATATTTGGTATACATCATTGTTATGAGGGTCAGATTCTAGATTGTTCAAACCAAGTCCCTAGGTTGATATTTGGGCTTCCTATGGAAGCCCAAATTTTATCTTTGTTCAATACGGAGGGTAATTTAAAAAAATCTTCTTCTTCAGATCCATCAGTCAGAATGCTTTGATATTTGGTATGCAACATCTCTATGGGGGTCAGATTCAAATTTGTTCAAATCAGATCCCTAGGTATATATTTGGGCTCACTATGGTAGCCCAAATTTTTACTTAGTGCAGTATGAGAAAATTTCTTTAAAAATCTTCTTCTTCAGATCCACCAGTAAGAAAGGATGCTTTTATATTTGGTATACAACATCTCTAGGGGGGGTCAGATTCCAGGTTGTTCAATTCGAGTGCCTAGGTTAATATTTGGGCTCCATATGGGAACATGAAATTTAACTTAGTACAATATGAGGGAATTTCTTCAAAAATCATCTTCTTCAGATTCACTTGTCAGAATGCTTCCACATTTGGTGTACAACATCTCTAGGGGGGTCAGATTCAAGTTTGTTCAAATCGGATCCATAGGTCAATATTTGGGCTCGGTATGGTAGCCCAAATTTGAACTTAGTGCAATTCGAAGAAGTTTCTTTACAATTTCCCTTCTTCAGATCCAACGGTCAGAATGCTTTCATATTTGGTACACAACATCTCTAGGGAAGTCAGATTTAACTGTGCTCAAATCAAGAGCCTGGGTTAATATTTGGGCTCTCTATGGGAGCCGGAATTGGCCATTTTGCTGAAGAAATAAAATTTTTGTATTCAGTACCCTCTAGAGGTACTAAGATTAATCCACATAGGTTGTATCAAGGGATAGGGGAGCTCTACAGTTTACTTATGATCAACTGAAGAAAAGGCATGATGTCCAGATTATTTTTGTCACTCCGGAGGGACTCAAGGATTGACAGTGTAGTCCACGGAGATGGCTTGCTTAATGTAGACTCATTCTTGGACTCTGTTTAAATTGTGTTCTGTTCAAGATGAGTGCTTCAGGCCCCGTGGGGCCTTTTGTTTTGAAGGAAGGATTGGGAGTTATTACATGTACATGAATCCACTCCTTTTTACAAAAGATGGGTGGAATCAATCCACCGCTCTTTTCTCCCCATGTAATGTTATCCAGAAATAAAACCAGTTCTAATTATATGATTCTCTTCAAAATTGATATTACTTTTTTTTATACTCCCATTTTGTAAAGACGGTCATATTACGGTATGTGAATGGTCCATCTGTCCGTCCGTAAACAATTGGTTTCAGACCAGTGGCTCCAGTTGGGATTCTTTTGATTGAGAGTCATTACCAGCAAAAAAAATAATCTTTACTCATATTAGTCGAATAGACCAACATTCTCCATCCCCCCTCCTTTTGTATATGTTTATGGGCAGTTATGTTCATGCATGTACATATATTGACCGGTTGTGCTTCATTAATTAAATTTTTTGATGATTATTCCCGTAATTAGTGTTTGAAATCTAATATTATTGCATGATGCAGCATCCGACTGGGAAGAAACTGGATTGGGGAATGGATCCATTTTTCAGATAGAAAAAACAGGGATAAGTAAACCCTGTGCATTAGCTGCTGACAAGAATGAAAACTGATCCTCAGGAATCAGGATTGATCTTACATCCTGGATCACTAAATTGAGCATTGCAATTATGCAAAAAAAAAATCGCTGTCCTGAAATAAAAGACTTTGACAGGGGTGAATTTATTCTGTTTTGATGTAACTGGATAAAAATCATTAATTGTATACATAGGTTAGGCAAGGTATGTATTCAAAGTTTTTTTCTCATTTTCACTAAATAAGATAGGAATGTAAATTACATTTTTTCTATCACTGTTACCGCTCTAAATCGCATTCTCGTTCAGGTTTTTTTTTAGCTCACCTGACTGAAAGTCATGGTGAGCTTTTCTTATCACTCTTCGTCTGTCATCCGTCGTCTGTCGTCCTGCGTGAAGGTGGTGTTTGAGCCTCTTTCTCCTAAACCACTGGCCACATTTTAATTAAATTTCATGTAAGTAGTGGTTATATAGGGGCATTTTGATTTTTATTTAAATTAGGTTTCGGCTGATATTGAGCAGAGGTGTGGGTAAAAAATGGCAAAATGTTTTGAAAATCTTCTTCTAATGAACCACCAGTAGCAGAGACTTGATATGTGGTATACAGAGTCCTTTTGAGGTTTAGAATCAAGTTTGTTCAAGAGAAGTTTGTCGGGGGCATTATTTGCCTTCGTTATGGGAGGGGCAAAAATTTTGGCCACGCCTAAAATTTCTATTTTCGGAACCGTGAAGTCGATTTGAACCAAATTTGATATGAAATGATAATGGGTCATTAGTAGTTGACTTGATGCAAAGAAATTTTTTCTCATTGCCCTGTGGGAACCTCGGGAACTAAAAATAGGAAAAACCTTAAAAGTTAAAACTGCCATATCTCCAAAACTCCACGGCACAGAGAATTCTTATTTTGTGTAAAGCTTACTTTTATCCAGTAGAATAGAATGGTTAAAAAAAATCCCTATCGGTTTGATCGCAAGGTACTTTTTTCAGGACTTTGAAAAAGTGCTGAGTCGGCACTTTTTAACACTGTAGGCAATGGGAAAAAGATTAAAAAATCTTCTCCAGATCCAGCAGGCAGAATCTTTTGATATTGTAGGGTAGATCTGATTCAAGTTTGTTCGAATCGGCCCCCTGGGTTCATATTTGGGCTCAGTATAGGAGCCCGATTTCGAACTTAGTGCATTTCAGACAAATTTCTTCAAAAATCTTCTTTTCCAGATCCAGCAGGCAGAATCTTTTCATATTTGGTATGCAACATTGTGGGATGGATCTGATTCAAGTTTGTTCAAATCGGCTCCCTAGATTCATATTTGGGCTCACTATAGAAGCTCAAATTCGAACTTAGTGCATTTCAGGCAAATTTCTTCAAAAATCTTCTTCTCCAGATCGAGCAGGCAGAATCTTTTCATATTTGGTATGCAACATTGTGGGGTGGATCTGATTCAAGTTTGTTCAAATCGGCTCCCTAGATTCATATTTGGGCTCACTATAGAAGCTTGAATTCGAACTTGGTGCATTTCAGGCAAATTTCTTCAAAAATCTTCTTTTCCAGATCCAGCAGGCAGAATCTTTTCATATTTGGTATGCAACATTGTGGGGTGGATCTGATTCAAGTTTGTTCAAATCGGCTCCCTAGATTCATATTTGGGCTCACTATAGAAGCTCAAATTCGAACTTAGTGCATTTCAGGCAAATTTCTTCAAAAATCTTCTCCAGATCGAGCAGACAGAATCTTTTCATATTTGGTATGCAACATTGTGGGGTGGGTCTGATTCAAGTTTGTTCAAATCGGCTCCCTAGATTCATATTTGGGCTCACTATAGAAGCTCGAATTCGAACTTAGTGCATTTCAGGCAAATTTCTTCAAAATTCTTCTTCTCCAGATCCAGCAGGCAGAATCTTTTGATATTGGGTATGCACCATGCTTAGGGGGGGGGGGGGGGGGGGGGGAGATTCAAGTTTGTTCAAGCCAAGTCCCTGGGTTCATATTTGGGCTTACTGTGGTAGCCCGAATTATAACTTTGTTCCAAATCAGGAATTTTCTTTGAAAATCATCTTCGGATCCAGCAGTCGGAATGTTTTGATATGTGGTGTGTAGCATCCATAGGGGGGTGAGATTCAAGTTTGTTAAAGCCAAGTGCCTGGGTCCATATTTGGGCTTCCTGTTATAATTTAGTCAATATGAGGAATTTTTCTTTTTTTAAAAGTCTTCAGATTCAGCAGTCCGAATGTTTTGATATTTGGCATGCAGCATCCTTAGGGGGTGAGATTCAAGTTTGTTCAAGCCAAGTCCGAATGATAACTTAGTTCAAAATGAGGAATTTTCTTTAAAAATCTTCTTCTTCAGATCCAGCAGATGAATGCTTTTGGTATTTGGTATGCAGCATCCTTGGAGGATAAGATTCAAGTTTGTTCAAGCCATGTCCCTAGTTCCATAAAATTTGTCTCTCATGACTTCATTCCTTTGTAGTGTTGATGAACCATGTCTAACTGAATGTTACCCCAAGTACTTCTTTGAACCACTTTGTTTGAATCACTTTGCCCGGTGAGCGATTAAGACCCCTTGGGGCCTCTTGTTTTCATGTGTGTAGATAACCACTAGAGGGACGATAAAATCATTCATCTCAAAATTTATGGTCTGGACTAGGAGGCTCTTAAGTGGTAGAGTGCTGGAAGCCTACTTTTGGGCTTTATTCAGAAGTGCAGAAACCAAGACTTAAAGGATTCATATTTTGTGGATATGCTTCATATTATCTTATCCGAGAAATTCTTTTAGAGCATAAAGCTTTGCCTTGTTATATAATTTATGTGAGAGGGCCTATAAATTATAACAAGGCAAAAGGTATGTGAACAAAGTTTATTGATCAAAAAGTAATTCAGCAATCTACCAATTAACTGGTATAGTGCTGGAAGCCCTTTTTTGAGCTTTATTCTTTAGTGCAGGTACCCCGGCTTAAAGGCTTCATAATCTGTGGAATTGCTTCATATTATCTTTGAAGTGAAATTAAATAGTATGTGTTGGATTTGCCGAGCTACAATTTATGGGAGAGTGCCTGTGGCACTCTCCTATAATTTGTAACAAGGCAAAAGTATGTGAACAAATTTTGACAATAAAAAAAAATAATATAGCACTCTACCAGTTAAGGGGTTAAACTCGGGCAAATATATAAATATGAGCCTTGAGCACTCGTTACACTTACATGTACAAGGATATTAGAGAATTATATTCTCAATTATTTACATGTAAAAACAGAAAATCGACTCCTGTGGCAGAATTTTGCGAGGATCAAAACCAATTCTCGTAAATCGGGACAGATTTTAAGTGAAGAAACAATCTTAGCTCAATTTGACAATGTAAATTCTGGTTTATTGGGATAGCTTCCGACCCATCGTCCGTTTATCCATCCGAATGTCTATCCGTACATTCCTCTCTCAGTCCACAATTCCTTTTGCGCACCCTACAGGTCACAGCTCCAACGATCAGTTCTAAGGTTCCACTCTGCAGTTTCGCACTATTGCACAGGGGTGAAATTCTAAACTTAGGGCATATGTTGAAACTAAGGCCATGTAAAATAGAGATATATTTTTAGTATCAGATATATGATTACATTAGGTTTTTCGTTGGACAAGAGAAGTTGAAGTTTTGGTCCCAAAGTTGGAGTCTGATACATAGGGATAAATTACCAGATGGATTATGGGAAACAGTGGCTTCGAAAAAGTGGCTATTTTTTCAAATGTAATTTTTACACGGGTTTGTTACCAGACAGGTAACTAAAAAAATGAGATGGAAACATATAAAAAAATTTTTTGCATTTTACAAACAGGGGATGCTCTGCTCCAGGGGTGGGTAGGTGGGGTTGGTGGGAAAATTCTGCGTTTGAGGCTGCTAGGTGGCTGAAAATGGCTGGTTTCAGTATTTTTTCAGGCAATTTTTCAATCTTGCCTTTGACAATAAATAATTCCACCCACATTCAGATTGTTTATTTTTACTTGGTCAGATACAGGGCTTGCCTTGAGTAAAATGGTCGGGGCCTAAAATAAGTGCCCCACATATTGAGGTCGGGCCTTTTTTGGGGGCTGATTTTCCATTTTGTCCATTATTGTTAGTGCCTTTTTGTGGAAAATGTCGGGGCTTGAAAAAAAGCCCCCAGCAAGTGCTCCTCGGGGCTGATCTCAGGGCCTGGGCTGATCAGCCCCGACTCAAGGCAAGCCCTGCAGATAGTGTTATGTTTTTTGTGGATTTGGGAAATGTGTAATACATGTAATGGGTTAGATAACTAAGTTACAGAATATTTGCATTTGAAGAGAATGTATGGTATGTCATATTTGGAAAAGCCTGGAAAACAGTGGAGTGGAACCTAAATTTCATACAAGGCTTTGGGGAAGTTTCCAACTAGGAGCTGTTGACTTTTTTTGAACCTAATTCGCCCTGTATTTCATACCATATTTTGGCTTTGTGACAATGTTCAGATGAGAGCTATCAAAGTTTTCTGAATGTAGTTGAAAAAAAATTGGCTGCCAGCAGCTATCTTAGATTTGGCAAAATAAATTCTCAAGAAGTCCATTTGCCCACCATACAGCCCACATTCCTCACCTTATGGTTTTCAGATTTTCTGTAGCTTTGCCACTTTGGTGTGATGTCTATCAAATTTCTTTTTAAAAATTTGCTACCTGTGCCCTTCTTGGATTTGGATATATAAATTATCGGCATTTCCATTTAAATCGCATACTTTAGAGGCCTCATTTCCCACCTGATCTATTTCAAAATTCCATATGTAGCAGTCTAAGTTGCATATTTTTAGGAATGACACTGGCTGAATTGAGTTGTTATGTGAGAACATTTGGCGACTGAATGGTCACCTCATGATCCATTTTGCTTGCATTCGGTACGATAATTTTTAGTGCATTATGAGGAACTCCCGACTTATCCCCCAACCAGCCTGCACAAAATCTAAATAACTAAATTTTGTTAAAGTTCATTTGCATGCATTCGGTACGATATTCGATATTAAAAGAAATTTCGAAACCGTAGCGAAATTTCAGTATATCGCCCAGATCAGGTGGATTTGGTTCAGTCCCTTTGACAAGTTGAGCTGCTGTAATGATGACACTTTCATTTATTGTGAGGGTAAAGTTCTGGCAATGGGAAAAAAATATCAAATCTCCATATTTTTTTTATTGGGAACTTCATACAAAAAATTTTTTGTTGTTTCAGTTGGAGGAATAGAATAGAAGTCACTGTTGGAGCAAAAATTGGTTCTGTCACGGGGCTAGAAAATTTAGGTTTGTCGGTTGTGGTTCGTAAGTATTTTTATCATATGACTCGCCCATTTTGTTCACTTCAAAACATTTGATATTTTGTTTTCATATTAGTCAGTGATAAATAAAGCCTTCCTTGAATTTCATTGGTCTATTTCAAAACTAGACACATTGATCAGCTGAACAAAATACAACTGGGTCACATTTTTCATAATTTGCATAATTAGAGTTGGGTACTTTCATTGTTCAAAACTGGACAATTTGATTGGCTAAACAAAATACAACTGGGTCACATTTGCATAATTTCAGTTGGTAGAATTTACATTATCTGTCCTATTTAGGGTGGGTTATATTGTATTAATCTTTTACCTTATGTAACGACAAAAACTGCCTCGCGCAATACAAGCAAAAACATCATTCATTAGCTTGACTTTGGCAAAGCTAAATTTGAGCTTTTGTCATGGCCCATCGTCCGTCGGGCCGTACGCTAACAATTTGATGCGACTCGGGCTAGAGGCCGTATTTATGGACCAATCTTTACAAAACTTCTTGGGTACCTTTGTTATGACTGTGGGACGAGAACGAGTGTTTTTTTGGGTGCGCTCCGAAATTCAAGATGGCTGCCAGCCGCCATTTTGTACTGACGATGCAGAAATCTGCTTTTTGTACAGAACTTCCATATGAAAGCTCTGATTTGAATAATTTTTTTGTATGAATGTTTAGTACCCTGAGATACATCACATATCATACAGGTTTTTTTCTCGTGCTTATGCAAATTAGACTAACTTTGATTTTAAGTGTTACTTTCAGCACTGTCGGTGCAAATGCCAATACGGCTTGGGCTAGAGGCCGCATTTATGAACTGATCTTTACGAAACTTCTCAGGTACCTTTGTTATCACAGTGGGACGAGAACGAGTGTTTTTGGGTCCGGTCCGAAATTCAAGATGGCAGCTGGCAGCCATTTTGTTGAAAATTAGGGGCAATCAGATTTTTTGCGCAGAACTTCCACATGAAAGCTCTGATTTGAATAATTTTTTGTATGAATGTTTAGTACCATGGGATACATAACATATAATACGGGTGTTTTTCTCGTGCAGAAATTATGCAAATTAGATGAACTTTGATTTTTAGCTCAACTTCACAAAGTCAAGCTGAGCTATTGCCATCACTTCTCGTCCTTCGGCGTACGTACGTATGTTAGTACATTAGTACGTACGTCCACAATTTCCTTTGGCACACATCACAGGTCGCATTTATGATCAGATCACTTTGAAACTTGGTATGCTTGTTTGGGGTGACCTCTAGATGGGAGCTATCGATTTTCTTCAATTTCCGCAGCCAACATTCTTAGAACTTAGTTTAGTCAAGCCACAATATTTCCCTTTGGCACACCCTACAAGGCACATTTATGATTGGATTGCTTTGAAACCTGGTATGCTTGTTTAGGGTGACATCTAGATGGGAGCTATCGATTTTCTTTAATTTCCGTCAAAAAATGTTGCCATGGCCAACGTTCTTAGAACTTAGTTTAGTCAGACCTCAATATTTCCCTTTGGCACACCCTAAAGGGCACATTTATGATTGGATTGCTTTGAAACTTGGTATGCTTGTTTAGAGTGACCTCTAGATGGGAGCTTTCGAATTTCTGCAATTTCCGTCAAAAAATGTTGCTACAGCCAACGTTCTTAGAACTTAGACTAAAGGCAGCCCTCAATATTTCCCTTTGGCACACCCTACAGGGCACATTTATGACTGGATTGTTTTGAAACCTGGTATGCTTGTTTGGGGTTGCCTCTAGATGGGAGCTATCGATTTTTTTTCCATTTCCGTCAACAAATGTTGCCGCGGCCAACGTTCTTAGAACTTAGTTTAGTCAGAAGACCTGGATATTTCTCTTTGGCACACCCTACAGGGCACATTTATGATTGGATTGCTTTGAAACCGGGTATGCTTGTTTGGGGTGACCTCTAGATGGGAGCTATCGATTTTTTTCCATTTCCGTCAAGAAATGTTGCCGCGGCCAACGTTCTTACATGTACAACTTAGTTCAGTCAGAATACCTCGATATTTCTCTTTGGCACACCCTACAGGGGACATTTATGATCAGATTGCTTAGAAACCTGGCATGCTTGTTTGGGGTGACCTCTAGATGGGAGCTATCGATTTTCTTCAATTTCCGTCAAAAAATGTTTCTGCTGCCAACGTTCTTAGAACTTAGTTTAGTCAGACCTCAATATTTCTTTGGCACACCCTGCAGGGCACAATTATGATTGGATTTTCTTTGAAACCTGGCATGCTTTTTTGGGGTGACCTTTAGATGGGAGCTATCGATTTTCTTCATCTTCCGTAAGAAAATGTTGCCGTAGCCAATGTTCTTAGAACTTAGTTTAGTCAGACCTCAATATTTCTCTTTGGCACACCCTACAGGGCACATTTATGATTGGATTGCTTTGAAACCTGGTATGCTTGTTTAACTTGATGTGCTCATTAGACAATACCTTTCGATAAGAACTATTGATTAGCATTCATTTCTGTGAAAAAAAGTTGCCATTTACAGTCACCTTTGAACGTACTGCATTTGTGTATCAACATTCTTCCTTTAGCTAGTCTTACAGTTTACATTTGAAAATTGATGGATTACTCTGTTCTTCAATTTTGCCATTTCATTTATAACTTACCAAGTTCAAGTTTGTCAGGTTGAGCTAGTGTCATTGACACTTTCATTTTCAGTGCAACTTACACACAGTAAGTACACATGTCAATAAGGCTCGGGCTAGAGGCTGTATTTATCAACCGATCTTCATAAAACTTCTTGGGTACCTCTGTTATCACCTTGGGACGAGAACGAATGTTTCTGAGTGCGGTCCAAAATTCAAGATGGCTGCCAGTGGCTATTTTGCACCGAAATTAGGTCTAATCAGTTTTTTGTACACAACTTCTATACGGCTCAGACTAGAGGCCGTATTTATGAACCGATCTTTACGAAACTTCTTCTTCTTCTACCTTTGTTATCACCGTGGGATGAGAACGAGTGTTTTTGGGTGTGGTCCGAAATTCAAGATGGCAGCCATTTTGTACCAAAATTAGTGCAATCAGTCTTTTGTACAGAACTTCTGTATGAAAGTTCTGATTTGAATAAATTTTTGTATGAATGTTTATTAACATGGAATACATCACATATAGTACAGGTTTTTTTCTCGTGCAGAAATTATGCAAATTAGATGAATTTTGATTTATTTAGTGCTACTTATACACTGTAAGTGCACACGTCAATATGGCTCGGGCTAGAGGCTGTATTTATCAACCGATCTTCACAAAACTTCTTGGGTACCTTTGTTATCACCTTAGGTCGGGAACAAGTGTTTTCCAAAATTCAAGATGGCTGCCAGTGGCCATCTTGTACCGAAATTAGGTCCAATCAGTTTTTGTCACAACTTCTATACAGCTGCTATTTAAGCACTGATCTTCACGAAACTTCTTGGGTACCCTTGTTTTCACCTTGGGACAGGAATGAGTGTGTTTTGGGGTGCCTTTGTTATCACTGTGCTATGAGAACAAATATTTTGGCGTTAAGTCAGACCCACTCTGGGACTCAAAGATTTCTTTTCTAGTTTAGCATCTAACTGTCACCTACCTTTACAATACTTTACCTATACATTTGTTATAGGCTACGGCCAGTATTTATGTACAGACCATTACAATACTTTATATGCACCTTTGTTATCAGGTCATTACCTTAGATGTTTGTCATTGCTGTGTCACATACTATACATGTACATGTCTTGACAAGTTGAGCTACAGTGTCATTGACACTTTCATTAGCTCAACTTTGGTGAAGCCAAATTTGAGCTTATGCCATGGCCCATCGTCCATCTGTCCGTAAACAATTGGATACAGCTCGGGCTAGAGGTCGTATTTATGAACCGATCTTTACGAAACTTCTTGGGTACCTTTGTTATGACTGTGGGACGAGAACGAGTGTTTTTGGGTGCGGTCCAAAATTCAAGATGGCTGCCAGTGGCCATTTTGTACCGAAATTAGGTCCAATCAGTTTTTTGTCACAACTTCTACACAGCTCATATACAAGTTTGTTGAAATAAAGCTCATTGGTTCATATTTTTAACATAGGTTAATATGGGGAATATTCTTTAAAAATCTTCTTCTTCAGAACCACCAGTCAGAATCTTTTAATGTTTGGTATACATCATTGTTATGAGGATCAGATTCAAGATTGTTCAAACCAAGTCCCTATGTTAGTATTTGGGCTTCCAACAGAAGCCCAAATTTTAACTTTGTTCAATATGGGGGATAATTTAAAAAAAATCTTCTTCAGGTCCACCAGTCAGAATGCTTTCATATGTGGTATTCAACATCTCTAAGGGGGTCAGATTCAAATTTGTTCAAATCAGATCCCTGGGTATATATTTGGGCTCGCTATGGTAGCTCAAAATTTTTACTTACTGCAATATAAGGAAATTTGTTTAAAAAATCTTCTTCAGACCCACCACTTGGAATGCTTTCCTATTTGGTATACAACATCTCTAGGGGGTGGGGGGATTCCAGTTTGTTCAATTCGAGTGCCTGGGTTAATTGTTGGGCTCCATATGGGACCTGAAATTGAACTTAGTACAATATGAGGGAATTTCTTCAAAAATTTTCTTCAGATCCACCAGTCAGAATACTTTAATATTTGGTATACAACATCTCTAGGGGAGGGGGGTCAGATGTAAGTTTGTTCAAATCGGATCAATAGGTTAATATTTGGGCTCTCTGTGGTAGCCCAAACTTTAACTTAGTGCAATATGAAGAAATTTTCTTTAAAATTTCTCTTCAGATTCAACAGTCAGAAGGCTTTCATATTTGGTACACAACATCTCTAGGGAAGTCAGATTCAACTGTGTTCAAATGAGAACCTATTGAGAAGCTGGGTTAATATTTTGGCTTCGTATGGGAGCCGGAATAAATCATTTTGCTGAAGAATTTTGTATTCAGTACCCTCTAGAGGTGTGTAACTAAGATTAATCCATATAGGTTGTATCAAGGGGCTTCATAGGGGAGCTCTACATTTTACTTTATGATCAACTGAAGAAACAGGCATGATGTCTAGATTATTTTTGTCACTCCTGAGGAACTCAAGGATTGACAGTGTAGCCTATGGAGATGGCTTGCTTAATGTACTCATTGTTGGTCTCTGTTTATATTGTGTTCTGTTCAAGATGAGCGCTTCAGGCCCCGTGGGACCTCTTATTTTAACTTGGTTTTTAACAAGCAAGCAAAATCTGAAAGTGAATATTTTTCTGATTAACGATTTATTATCCCTTTAACCTTTTCAAATTTTTAGCTCACCTTGACATCAAGCAGAGCTTATCTAATTGTTCTCCACAGACAGTTCAGTGTAATTTGGGCACAACGGCAAAATATGGATGTGGCCTGCGTGATAGAAGAAAAAAGCACCGGAATTTCCTTCTTGGCATTTGTTTTAGTTTTTAAATCCCTGTCTTAAAGTGCTAGTTTACAACCTCTTGTTATAGGTCTTCACCATTATCACTGGCCCCCACGACCTTTTGACGTAACTTTACTCGACTGACTCCAAGGCTTCTTAGTTTTCCAGTGTCAAGCCAAAAGACTTATTTGAACCTTAAATTACTCAGGGTGTTTACTGAGAAATGCCACAAACATGAATATAATTGATCTCAAGCTTTAAGTGCATGATCAAATAAAAATTCACCAAAGAAGAGTAATCGCTGTCGGCAGTGTCATATACGACACTGTTGACTACAATTGCTTTTCTGTGGCGAACTCGGTGTGTTTTAAAAAGTTATTTATCCGTTGCATTGTTTGATTCGGAGGTGAGCTCTTAGCTATATTACAAGCATCAGGGAAACCTGGCCAAACTATATATTGCCAAAAACACGGCAAAACTTTGGGAAAAAAAGTTTCAAAAACTCTGCATAATTTGGGCGCAATTATTCTACTTGGGAACATCGTTTACTATCGTTAGTTGGGGAGAATTTAAAGGACTCGTTCTTCATACATTTGTCCGTCAACACAGTGTTTTGGACTTCTAGAAAAAAACGCTGAGCAATTCAACTGAAAGTTTGTGTGAGTGATGGTCCCGAAGTGGCATTGCATTTTTCAAACTCAAACGTGCCCAGCTCCATAGTGAGGGGATGGTGGGAAATATTCCAAATATTTAAAAAAAAATCCGAGCCGGTGGGTACAATGACTTGATATTTGTTATGGAGCTTCCTTTGGAAGTGTAAATTCAAGTTTTGTTCGAACAGAGTTTGTAAAGCAGTAGTTGGCTTTCTAATGGGAAGGGTCAGATTTTTGCCCTGCCAAAAGTTTTATCTTAGTGCAATATGAGGAAATTTGTTTTAGAAATCTTTGACCAGTCGGAATAATTTTATATTTAGTGTACAACATCACTAGGGGAATTAAATTCAAGTTTGTTCTGTTGTGTCCCTCGATTAATATTTAGTGCGAAAATTTGACAATTTCTTTAAAAAAAAACTACTTCATATCCACCAGAATCTTGATTCTGATACTTGAAAATCCTTTCATATTTGGTCTACACATCTCTGGGGGTCGGGGTGGGAGATGGGATCAGACTCAAGTTTGTTCATATCGAGTTCCTGGGTCAAGGTTGTTAGTATTTCAGCTCCTTATGGGAGCCTGAATTTTAACTTGGTGCGATATGACTGTATTTCTTTTTTAAATCTTCTGTTTCACCAGTAAGAATCCTTTCAGATTTGGCATGCCACAATGAACATCTCTGGGGTGGGAGGGGGGTGGGGGAGGGAGGTGCAGGTGTTCAGATTCAAGTTTGGTCCAATCAGGTCCCTGTGTTACAATTTGGACTCTAAAATTCCTTCAGATTCACCATTCAGAATCTTTTGATAATTGATATACAGCATCTTGGGGAAGTGGCAGAGGAGTCGGATTCAAGGATAGTCCCTGGGTTTATGTTTGGACTTCTTAGTTAGGCCTGGGATCTCTCGTTACATGTTGCTAGTCAAAAAAGAAAGAGACAAAAGCAGGGAAAGAAATACATTATTTTGTTGGGATAGTGAAATCTAAATTGGTTTAAAGAATTGGAAACTATCGTCTGTAATCAAATTTGATACTTAAAGAATGTGAGTAGCATTTTGGAGCTACTTTATCAATATTTTTCAGACTGAAAATGGCTAAAAGAAAGTCGAAGGAGAGGAAGAAAGCACAGATGGAAATAGTCAGAGCACACAGAGCGTACGCAAGTGCATCATCTGATGCAGTTCAAAATGCCCTGAGGTTGGCATCTCCTCGGGGAAGTCTCCTAGTTCATAAGATTAACTCCCCGCCGAGGGCTGTCTTGCCGCCGTGCATTAGTACATCGCCGAGTGTACCCTCACCGCCGTGTGTTGCAGAGGAGGCGCACCTATCTGTTTTGCCACCGTGCTCTAGTGCAGCGCCGACTGCACCATCACCGCCGTGTGATGCAGGTAGGCTAAATAAACCTGAATCAAAAGATGCAAATGAACTTTCAAATCATAAACCTATATACATACAAAATACTGATGAATTGTTGAATGAAACTAAATGTAATTACAGACGTTCTGTACAAGGCCATTTTCATCAAGGTGATATCAATATCTTTGAAGCACAAAATGTTGGGAATCAGTGTACAGCTATGAGTTTTATGGCAATAACATACAGTAAAGTAAAATCTGTTACAGAATGGGACAGTAATGATCTTGATATAATCCTAATTGAAGGCGACTCACTTTATAGCACTCTTTACAATAATAGCTCTAAGGAATATAATTACATTAGTGTGCATGAATTACCTGAAAAATTTGATGCTTTTGGAATAAGTTTTATGTATCATTTTCAAGATAGCATTTCTGTTGCACTCAACGCTACTAATGAACAGTTGAATATGTTTGATTCTCACTCGCTACTTGAAGCCTTAAATATAGCATTTGATTCTGCAGTTGCTTGTTTTATAACATTTGCTGACTACACATTTCTAATTGCAAAAAACAAACGCACATATTTTGTATTTGATTCACATGCTCGTGATATAAATGGCTGTAAAGATCCTGATGGAACAAGTGTAATGGTTGAAATCAATTCATTAAATGAGGTACACTCATATTGTTATGATCTTTTGAAATCCCTAGAACGTAAACAAATAACTGCTTGTGAGGTGACAGGTTTAAATATTACAGTTGATGAAAATATACCAGAAATCCCAGTTACTAAACCAAATGAAGATGTATCAGATCTGCATATTGTGCATGAAACACAGCCAAAACATGATGGGTTTGAACCTTTAGATGAAAATTTGCAAAGACAGCTCTGTCACAAGATAGGAATTCCGATCATAAATTATTTACATTTGAAAAGCTTTGAAACTCTTCATTTTTGCTTATCCACGGTATCAATTTACGCTGATGGAAATTGTTTCTTCAGGGCTATATCCTATGCTTTGTCAGGTTCTGAACAGTTTCACAATATAATTCGAGGAAAGGTAGTCTGTCATATTGAGAATAAACCACATCATTTTCAGTCATTTTTAAGGTCTGGCTATAGAAATATTCCTGATTACTTGAAGAAATCATCAATGTCAAAGAATGGTACCTGGGCAACTGAGCTGGAGATTATAGCAACAGCTGATTACTTGAATACTGACATTTACACACTTAGCGATAATCGTTCATGGCTAAAACACTCAGCAAAACAAATAGATAAAACCCGGGAGCCCTACAAGTGTTCGATATATTTAAGACATAGTAATAACAATCATTACAACTTTGTAGTTGGTATGGTGCCTTTAATTATATTATCAAATGCGGTAGAAAATTATGCGGAAGATCTGGCTAGTAATGGAACTTCAGAAAGCATTGGTACTATCAGTGATGAACAAGAAATATCAGAAAAAGAATTGAATATAGATGTAGAAAAGATTCAGATTGATGATGGGTTTCGGACTAAAATTAATACATCCAAAAAAAGAAAACGTCAAGGTTACATGAAGCGAAAGGAAAGTGACAGAAAGAAAAAGCGTCTTGTAAGAATGTTGTCCAAAAATTCAGCCTCTGGAAGAGTCAACAAATTTGAACAGTCAACACAGCCAACAGTTGAACCAGAAGTAAATGTTGCATTGGCGTCAAAATTATCATGCTATCAGATGAATGAAAGTTACAGACAACGAGTAAAAGATGCTCAAAACCAAAAGTACAAAAACGATGAAAAATACAGAAAAAGAATAATTGAGACAGGTATAAAAAAATACAAGGCAGATGGAACATACCGGGAACAATTGATAGAAAACAGGAAGATGAAATATAGATCTGATGATATATATAGGAAAGAATTGGTTGAATCAGGCAAGGAGAAATACCGAACAAATGAATTGTATAGAGAAAACTTGATTAGTTCTGGTAAAGATAAATACAAAACAAATGAATTGTATAGAGGAAACTTGAGAAGCTATAGTAAAGACAAATACAAAACAAATGATGATTTTAGGAGAAAATTGATACGGTCTGGTAAAGATAAATACAAAACAAATGATAATTATAGGAGAGAATTGATACGGTCTGGTAAAGGTAAATACAAAACAAATGATGATTTTAGGAGAGAATTGATAAGATCTGGTAAAGAAAAATACAAAACAAATGATAATTATAGGAGAGAATTGATAAGATCTGGTAAAGGTAAATACAAAACAAATGATGATTATAGGAGAGAATTGATAAGATCTGGTAAAATCAAATACAGGACAAATGAGGCATATAGAGAACACATGATGAACTTCAGCAAGAGAAAATACAAAACAAATGTTGCATTCAAGTTACAGTTGCTGAAAAACATTAAAGCAAAATATAGAACAAATGAAGCATACAGATTACGACTTATAACCTCCATTAAAAAAAAATACAAGACAAATGATGAATACAGGTTACGACTTATAACCTCGATTAAAAAAAAATACAAGACAAATGATGAATACAGAGAAAAATTGATAAAAGCTGGTAAATTGAGGAACCAATCAGATGAAAACTTTAAGAAACAGATGAAAGATAATAGTAAACAAAAATACATGACAAATGAAATGTATAGAGCGCAAAAGATTGCAGCTGGTAAGCAAAAATATCTGACAAAGAAAACCACAAGGCAGATAGAGTTATTGGATAATGTTAGTGAATTTGAAATGAACAATACTTTGAAGGAAATGATTACAAGATTCAAGAAAGAGATTAGAAATGGTCCTGAATATGTTTGTTGTTGCTGTCATAGACTTTTATTTCAAAATCAGGTGTTGATTTGCAATGAAGATAATTATAAGCTAAAAGGTGAAAATATTTTGCAGATAGCTGATAAATGTATTTCAAAACAGTATCTTCATACATGTAGCTGCTCTTGTGATGATGAATGTTCTTTAGTTAATTCACCTAGAACAAAACTTTGGATTTGTTACACATGTCATAGAAAGATCATGAATGGGTGTCTTCCAGCTGAATCTGCTGCAAATACCATGAGCTTAGAGCCCTTGCCACAATGTTTACAATCTCTCAATCACCTGGAACAGCATTTAATTGCATTGCATATTCCATTCATGAAACTTCTTGCTTTACCAAAAGGACGTCAAAAAGGTGTAAATGGGCCAGTTGTGTGTGTACCTTCAAATATTGAGGAAACAACAAATATATTACCCAGATCAGATGGAAATGATATGCTTATTCGGGTTAAATTAAAACGCAAACTCTCTTATAAAGGTTATTATAAAGATGAAATTATCAACCAAAAACATTTGGAGAATGCACTTGATTATCTCATGCATAATAATCACTGGTATAAAGACA
Organism: Pictodentalium vernedei; assembly: GCA_031216915.1. Classification (NCBI taxonomy): domain Eukaryota; kingdom Metazoa; phylum Mollusca; class Scaphopoda; order Dentaliida; family Dentaliidae; genus Pictodentalium; species Pictodentalium vernedei. The sequence goes on from CM062296.1 coordinate 713,575,948, forward strand.
TTTCTATCAATACAAGTTGGTTGAATCCCATTCCTGAAGAAAACACAGACTTGAATAATTATGAAAATGCTGATTCCTTACTTGATACCACTATGAATGTTCATGGGGACGTTGATGTGAACGATGCAAGTGCAGATCAGTTAAATGATGAGTTTGAAGAAAGATCAAACGGATTACAACTTGACAGTTGCCTTCAGCCAAACGATATTGGACAGTATGTATTGGATCAGTATTGTGATGAAATAATGAACTTGGCACCTGGTGAAAATCGCAGTCCTGTAAGTATTCTGAGAGAAGAAGGAAATGAGGCAAAAACGTTTCCAGTACATTTTCCTAGTGGCATAGGTTCTTACAGTGATGATCGAGATATACGAATTACGTTGTCAAGATATTTTAATTCAAGATTGATGAATGCAGATAACAGGTTTGCCAGAGATACAAATTATATTTTTTACAGTCAGTATATGTCAGACTTTCAGCATGTTATCTCGTCTGTTTCAATTGCTTGTAGAAAAAGTACTGCAACAACCAAAGATGGTACTCAAATATCGGCAGAGATGTTGAAAGATGGTACTACACTACAGGAACTTTTCAAATCAGACCAGATATACAAATTTCTTACACCAATAAGAGGAACACCTCCATACTGGCAAGCTGCTCAGAAAGATTTGTTTGCAATGATACGTCAGCTTGGTATACCTACATGGTTTTGCTCCTTTTCATCAGCTGATATGAGATGGGAAGAAATCATTAACACAATACTTGTTCAGCAAAATGACATGCGAAAATTTGATGAACTGAACTGGAATGAAAAATGTGACATTTTGCGGAGTAACCCGGTCACGGCAGCTAGAATGTTTGATCACAGGTTCCATATATTCTTAAAAGATGTCATTTTATCACATGTAGCACCTATAGGTAAAGTGAAAGATTATTTCTATCGGGTAGAATTCCAGAAAAGAGGCTCACCACATGTTCACTGTTTGTTTTGGATTGACAATGCACCAAAGTTTGATACTGATGATGATTATAAAATTACTGATTTTGTCGACAAGTATGTCACCTGTAAAGTTCCAGATAGAGCTGAAGACTCAGAACTTTTTGAGATTGTTACAAATGTTCAACAGCATAGCAAAACTCATTCTAAATCATGTAGTAAGAAACATGGAGTAAAATGTAGATTTAATTTTCCAAGACCTCCTTCAGGCAGAACTTTCATCGCAAGATCAGTAACTGATGATGGGCATAATGATAATTTGGTAGATGAAGCCAAGAAAACAATTAAAAAGGTTTGGCAGATTGTTCTTGGCAGTGAATCGGAGAATTTGACATGCGAACAACTGTTTGATGAAGCTGAAATTTCACAGTCTTTGTTTGAAGAAGCTTTGAGTGTCGTGTCACAAAGGAACAATATATTTTTGAAAAGAGAATTGAATGAGATATGGACGAATCAGTACAATGAAACGCTGCTAAAATGCTGGAATGCAAACATGGATATTCAATATGTTTTAGATGCCTTTGCATGTATTGTGTATGTGATATCCTACATATCGAAGGCAGAACGAGAGATGGGTCTATTACTTAGGCAAACTAAACTTGAGGCTGAAGAAGCTAACCTTGATGCACAAAAAACAATGAAAAAACTTGGCACTGCATACCTTAATTATAGGGAAATATCTGCACAAGAAAGTGTATACAGGGTTTGTAATTTACGCTTGAAAGAATGTTCCCGGAAAGTTCAATTCATTCCAGTTGGAGAAAATCCAGTTAGATTGAGAAAACCACTTTCGTTATTAAACAGTGAAAATGATGAAAATATTTGGATGTCAAGTATTAATGAAAAATACCATTCAAGACCGGCTCAGCAAGATTTTGAAACAATGTGTTTAGCAGAGTTTTGTTCTGAATATCGGATATTGGCCAAGTCTCAAGTTCCAAAGAGTATGAGAAACAACGATGAACAACAAAATGAAAGTGGTACCATTCATAAACTTCAAAATAATATGGGATATATTCAAAAACGAACCAGAACAGACCCAGCAGTTGTCCGGTATGCAAGATTTTCAGAAACTAAAACTCCTGAAATGTATTTTCAAAGTATCATGGAACTCTTTTTGCCTCACCGTACCAAAGCACAACTGAAACCACTAGAATTCGAAAGATATGAACACTTTTATTGGACAGGATTTATTAAGCTAATTCCAGCCAGGCCTGTTGAATCTGTTAAATCCTTAGTAGATAGCAACAAACAGAAGTTTGACATTAACAGTGAGATTATTGATGAAGCTCAGCAACAAATGCAAATTATTGATCCTGAAGATGCATGGGCTAAACTCTGTCCAGAAACTGAATTGGAAAGAGATGAATGTACAAACCAAACTGAAACCACTGTGCAGGATGATGAAGTACCTGATGACATTAATTTGGATTTCACAAATAGTAACAGTCAACCATCACATAGGGATTTGAGTAGGAATTTGTTTTCTAAAAGAGAAGTTTACCCTCTCTTGTGTTCAATGAACGAAAAGCAATCATCAGTCTTTTATGAAGTGAGGAAATGGTGCTTGAATGTTATACATGGCAAAAATCCCAAACCATTCCATTTGTTTATTACTGGAGGTGCTGGAACTGGAAAAAGTCATTTGATAAAATGCATATACTATGAGGCGACAAGATTATTTGCTTCTATTGCTGTAAATCCAGATGACACAACTGTGCTTTTGACTGCACCAACAGGAACAGCTGCTTTTAACATTAAAGGGAGAACTTATCACAGTGCACTATCACTTCCTGTCAAAATGACGGATAACTATGTGCAGCTTGGAGAAGAAAAATTAAATACTTTGCGGGCAAAACTTGGAAATTTGCAAATATTAATCATTGATGAAGTGTCAATGGTGAATAAAAGGCAGTTTTATTGGATAAGTGAACGACTAAAACAGATAAAAAGGAGTAGAGACAGTTGCAATTTCGGAAATATTTCTGTTATACTTGTTGGTGACTTTTACCAATTGCCACCTGTTGGACTTTCTGTAAAGTATAGTCTGTATAAACAAAACTTGTCAGATCCTGTGAATTTATGGCATGACCACTTTTCAATTGTTGAATTAGATGACGTAATGCGGCAACAGGATGACTTAGCATTTGCTAATATGCTCAACAGATGTCGTGTAAAAAGTAAAAAAGAGAAACTATTAGCAGAAGATTTGAAGATGCTCAAAGAATGTTGTGGGAAAACCTCGGATGATGCTTTGCATATTTGTCCTAAAAATGCTGATGTGAATAATTATAATCAAGAAATGTTGTTAAAAACATGCACAAATATAGTTGCATTTCAAGCAGAAGATTCCAGAAAGGATAAACGAAGTGGTAGATTAGTCAGACGGGAAACTCCTTATGATGAAAAAAAATTGAAGACAAACTTACCATCTACTTTGAATGTTGCAGAAAAAGCAAGGGTGATGCTGGTAAGAAACATAGATGTTGAAGATGGCTTAGTTAATGGTGTAATTGGTACTGTTGTCAAAATAAGCTCAGATCAGATTTTTGTTGTGTTTGACAATGAACGTGTTGGAAAAAAGGCATGCAGACAAACGCAGTTAGAAGATATACCTCTAAATGCTGTTAGTATTTTGAAAATTGAGGAACTTGTTGAAGATTACCAAGGTCTTGTCAGAAAACAATTTCCACTGAGACTTGCATGGGCATGCACTGTGCATAAAGTACAAGGTCTAACATTGGACAAAGTTGTAGTATCATTAGAGAATGTGTTTGCATCAGGTCAAGCATATGTTGCCTTTAGTCGGGTCAGATCACAAAGCGGTCTCTACATTGCAAACAGTTATGATGAAACTTTACTGCACAAATCAATCTACTGTGAGGATGGAATAGCTGAGGACATGAAGAATATGCCAAAATTTATACCTGATTCTGAAGACATTTCACTGACATGTACTACTTTGATCTTACATAACATACAAGGCCTAATTTCAAACTTGCACAGTATAAAAGGTGACAAGCGTTTTTTGACTGCAGATTACTTATGTCTTACTGAAACATGGATGGCTGGTACCACACTGGATAACGAAACAGAGAAATTGGATGCTTTTTCATTTTACAACAAGCCCAGATGTTTGTCATACAATTCATCCAACACGTGTTTTGAGAGCTTGAAAGAACAGAGTCATGGTGGCGTAGGTGTGTTTGCACGAAACAGTCTACAATTTTGTTCAAAAGAACTATCTATAACAAATTTAGAATATTATAGTTTCACACTGTGTGATGGACAGATACTGGCAATTGTTCTTTATAGACCAAATACTTATCCAATGAATTTGTTTGTAGACACCTTAAAGAAACTTGTGGATTTGTGTTCAATATACCCAGAAAGCATTATTATGGGAGATTTCAATCAAGACACTCTGAAAGATTCAACAATATTGCATTTAATGGAGAATTATGGCTATAATCAGCTTGTTCAGCAAATAACAACTCAAGGTGGAACACTCATCGACCATGTTTATACAAAAGGCAACACTAATATTGTCCTCAAAGTTATTCCAACATACTACAGTTATCATGAAGCAATTATGCTGAAAGTAATCGGCTGAATCAAATTAAGGCAAGTAAATAAGATGTCAAAACATCCAAACAATACAAGATGGACACTAGCTATGAATGTTGCTGTAAAATGTGCAAGCATCGTTGACAAGAGTTTTTGTGTTAAAGGTTATTTTATTTTTGTTAATGGTGTTGTTTGTGGTGTTGTCAAAATAGACCTAATTCTGCGATTTTTTATGTTAATTAATGCCCGTTTAGAAAGAAAAAAAAAGCTTGCAGAAAAAATGTGATCGGCAAATGCCATTTGAAATTCAGTAAAAAGGAGAACATGAAAGCTTCATGGAGACATCAAAAAAAAGTTATTGGGAAAGGGTAGAGAATGCTTTCCTTGTGTGGTGCTGAGCAATTTTCGGTAGTCTGACCGCAAGAAACCTCTGTCTGTATCTAGGATGTTGGCGTTGCCAGTTACAAACTCCAATTTGGCGCTCTTATATTGGAGAACTCCCAACTGTCAAGACCTGTTTTTGAATTACACTGATCAACAATTGTCTGAGATAACCTGCTACACAGAGCTTAGATTCTTCAATGTAAGTGACATTAATTAGATTACTGTTATGTCGTAAATTCTTTACTTGTACATTTAGTGTAGCTGTTTAAAATTATCCATATGGGAAAACCCATAATTAAACTCAGAATCATGAAAATTTTGTGACAATTGAATAACTCATCATTTCAAATCGTTTCTTTTATTTCCAAGGTAATGAGCTTTTTTGGGGATGCAATTCCCCTATCTCATGAAACTGTTGTTCATTATGGCCTATTTATAGCTGGACCTGAAAAAACGATGGGCGCTTTGTCAAATGTTAATGGTAAACATTTTTGTGATGAAACTGTTGTTCATGCTGGTCCAGTTTTTGCAAAACCTGAAAGAGTGATAGGTGTTTTATCATATGTTAGTGATAAAGTTTCTACAGAACCACTTCTTGCAAAGGATTTTTTTTTAGGTTATAATTTTCATTTTTCACCCATAAAATTTTCAGTACATCGGTTATCTGTCAAGAATTAAGAATAGAACATACTTATAAAAGTATCAAGATAAACGGGGCATGAAATTCCTTTTTTTAAAAGACAAATTTGGTTTTTTGTATAGCATAAATTTTAAAATGGATAGCATTTTTGTTTCTATTACATCGATACTGTTCCCCATTTTTTTGCTGAATTAAGCCTGAAACTACTCACTATCAGTTTCATTAAAATTATCATTAAAAATGATCCAATTATTTTTTGTCTTGTTGATGATAACTTGCTAGTGCTATCAACTAGCTAAGGATCTTATTTACTTGTGATCCAGGGGCTAACATTCGAGCAAATGTTGCCAAACAAAAGTTCAAATGTTGGTTCAGTCCGACCACTTTTAGCGAAATTATGGCCCTTTTTAAAAATTTTTTTACTTTGAAAATTTGGTGTCTGTATGGTAACTTTAGTAAGTTATTGAATCAAAACCAAAATTTTGTATATAGTATTATCTCAAGAATAAGGCAGCTGAGGTTCCAATTTGGGTTCAATCCAACCATTTTGCCTGAGTTATGGCACTTTTTTTTCCATTTTTTCGACTTTGAAAATTTGTCTGGATGATAACTTCAGTTCGATTTAACAAAATCGACCACTTTGAAATTGCTTGGTCTTCAGTATGTCCAATGTAAGAACTTGCTGTCGGGGGATATAGCCCATGTCCGGGTGGTGGCCTTGTACTTTTTGATAATTATTTGGGTAAGACATGCCAAGGTTGCCCATAAACCTTTTTTTTTTGTTTGGACAACAGTTCACATTCTTGTGCATTTCCCCAATTGTCTGAGTTAAAATCTTAATGGGATGATTTGTTTTAAAGGTGGTTTTATTAATGGTGCTGTTATCAAAATAGACCTGGAAATATTCCCAAATGAGTTAAAACTGAATGACATTGAAAATATGGGTCAGTGTCACTGAGATCAGAAAGCGGACACAAAGTGCATTTTTTTCTCAATGGCTGGAAACCATACTTTATGACCCCTTATGATCTCTTGAAGTTCATACAACACAGCTGCTATGGGCAGGTCACTTTCCATGGGTGGGCAATATTTCCGTGGATGCAATAATATTAAGATACAAACACTAATAATATGAATGATCATCAAAAAATTTAATTAATGAGCACTAGGTACAACATGGTTCTTTATTGATTAAAATCTTGCTATTGATGATTTTTATTAGCTTAACTTGACAAAGTCAAGATAAGCTTTTGCCATCATGTATGCTGATGTCTGTGGGTCTGTTCACATTTTCTTTAGCACAGCCTACTCTCGGCAGTTTTTGTCCAATCATCACAAAATTTCATATGCAGGTTCGAGGTCATGTCTAGATGGAAACGTCCCCTTTTGGTCACGATCGAACAACCAATATGGCAACGCGAGCCCAAAGCCCAGAAACCTATTGGTTCAAATGATCCATCAGAGGATTCTTGGATAATTGATTCAAACGATCCATCAGAGGATTCTTGGATAATTGATTCAAACAATCCATCAGAGGATTGTTGGATAATTGATTCAAACGATCCATTAGAGGATTCTTGGATATAATTGATTTAAGCAATTCATCAGATGATTCTTGGATAATTGATTTAAACGACCCATCAGAGGATTCTTGGATAATTGGTTCAAACGATCCATTAGAGGATTCTTGGATATAATTGATTTAAACAATTCATCAGATGATTCTTGGATAACTGATTCCAACAGTTTTCAATAAGCCACTTGAAAAATAATTCTAGGAGATCTGATTCTTGGATAAGTTAGTTGAAAAATATTTTGGGATCTCATTCTTGGATATTTTGTTTTTTTCATTGAATGACTACAGCACATAGGATTTTAAAAAATTATAGTTATAAACTTCAACTAATATTTATAGAGCTGCATAAGACAAAATTGGAACTTCTCTCTGTCACCAGATGTGTTCAAATTTGAAACCAGTACTCAACTACAATCACTTGACTCATCAAAGGATTCTTGGGTAATTGTGTCAAACAATTCATCATGATTCTTGAATAATTATTTCAAAACAATTCATCAGAGGATTCCTGGATAATTGATTCAAACATTTCAATGGAGTTAATTGATTCAAAGGATTCCTGAGAGGTTTTTTGGGTAATTGTTTGAAAAGGATTCATTTTTGTGTGAATGTTGTTGTTTTAATGGATGCCGTTAGCTGATGAGTGTTCAAGTGAAAGGTAAAAAACATAAATGGTAAATGAACGATGCAGGCCGATGGATAATGGGGTCGAGTAACGCCGCAGCGCTAGAAGCAATCAGGGGTGAGCTTGGGTGGATGATGATCAAGGACAGGATAGACCTGTTGAAGCTCGGTTATGTTAATTATTTGGTAAATCTCCCCGACAGCCGATGGTGTAAAGTAATGTTCCTGAGAATTTTCAACTCAAATATCAAAATGGGGTGGATCGTCCAAGTGAGGGAGCTAGTAGAGAACTACTCTTTGGAGATCTCGGACCTGGACGTTGGGGCAAACCAGGGTAAAAAAATCATCAGAGAAAGGGTCATGGAGGATTGTAACCGTAATTGGCGAGAGGGGGTCAAATCAAAGAGGTCTTTGGGTGGCCTGCGTGATAAAGAGAAGCCAGATTTTGAAGAGTACCTTGATGGCACCTTTGGGGGGTCACTGTTATTCAAGCTGAGGTCGTGATCCCTGGAGCTGAGGGGAAAAATTGGGAAAGACGGTGAAAGGGAGTGCCAGATGTGTAACTTGGACATGGTGGAGACCCTGGAACACTTTCTTCTAGAATGCCCAAAGTATCAGTCTAAAAGAATGAGATTCACTGGGAGTATAATGGGGAAATGGGATGGGAGAATGAAGGACATGTGGTTAGGGGGAGACTCAAAGGAGAGGGTTAATATGCTAATCGGAGAGATTGGGAAGAATGGGACAAGGGATATCATCAAACAGTTAGTCTCCGGGTGTTGGGAGGAGAGGAGAAGCGTGAGAATAGGGAGGCAGTTGGGATCACAGGGGTAACCATGGCCTTCTCGTCCGAGAACCGCGACAAATCGGCGGCTGGCCAAAGTGTTATTATTATTATTATGTGATCACCAGAAATGGAAACAAATGTCAAGCCAAGAATGAAAAATGATAAAGGTATACAGTTAATATTTGAATCTGCCCTCTATAAACAATGGGACATCAAGTTTTTTGTAATAGGAGAATTGTCATTTGTAACCCACTTTCCACTGAAAAGCAACTTGTCCAACTAAATGTTTTTCAGTCTTTTCTGCGACTTCTCCCAGTTAATAATGAACAACCCCAAAACACCAAATGGTCATGTAGTAGTAGACCATTGTAAAGCTTATTCTTTCCTCTTTCCACGGGCACTGGGGTACTGCTTGATACATTGTGTGAATCAAATTTGGGAGGGGGGGGGGGGGGTAATGAAGAGTGAAGAGGGGTGCTAATGTTTCTTAAAAAGTGAGTTGGGTACCTTGTTAATATTTATATACCATTGTGGGGGCACGTCAGCACATCATAGATTCAAAAAAAGTGTATGAGATATCATTTTCTTTCGATTTCTCAACTTGTGGGGAGTACGTGTGGGGATGAGATGTTTTTAACCCAGTTTTTTTTAAGATGATAGATGATAAAGGAAATGTCAGGCAGAAAGTAGACAGGTAGGGGGAAAGTATAGTAATTTCTTTAGGGATGGGAGATACAATCAGTGAATCAGGATATATGATTTTTTTTTTATCTTTATGCAAAGTTTCGACACAAAATAGTTATATGCTAGTAATGTTCTTCAGACAAAAAGCATTCTACATTTTTTAAAACTATACAATGAGTTGATGTATTTCTTGTTTCTTGAAACTTCATGTAAGCACACACCTTGCTCACTCATTTTACAGTGTTGGTAATGATACCATTGTACAGATAATAATTCTTACCTTACATTGAAGCAATTGTTTTACCAAATACACAATTACTTTCACCACCAACTTAATAAAGTTATAAATCAGAATTATTTTCCAGTTTATTTCAAATTTCTGCAACTCAGTGTTGCAATCCGTTTTTTATCGGTAAATGATGATCTCCAGGTTTCAGCAACAAACTTATTTTCGATCATTGAAATTATATTTTCTTCAGATTCAAATGCACATAATTTATAACTTGTATTAACTTTTATTATATCAAGTCATCTTAGATGCCCAATAATCTGTGAACCAAATAAAAGTGATACCATGCAAACTGAATGAAAATTGTTAAACATGATGGTGCTCAATAAAAAGTGATGACCTATATATCAGGTAATAATCTATATTTAGCCTGGAAATGAAGTTGTATGGAAAATGATTGGGATATGACAAGATTAACACTTAATCCTTTACCTAATAATCTTCCCATACATGTTGCATAATTTACAAGCTGAGCAATTAAAACAAAAAGAATTTTGCAAAAACCATATCATTGATCCCTTATTGGAATGAGATCTTTTCAAATGATAGGTTACATGGGCTGGTTTTGTTGAAACTTTTTTAAATTTAAAAAAAAACAAACAATTTTTAATACCGTTTGCATTGTGTAAAGGATTAATGAATTTTAGTAAAGTGATCTTCAGTTTTTTTTAATTGAACTGTACTACAAACTTAATCAATATTGTCACAAGCAATAAGCATGATCTTTTATGTATTTTAGAACAAAAAATTAATAAATTATTAAACATATTACGTTTATTTGGCATTTGGGAATATGAGCAGCTTTGATATGCAAAACCTTCAATAATAAACATGACTTGTTTCCAAAAGTAATAAAATCTTGTTTATCTTGGAAACATGTTTTAGTTTGATTTAATGATTCAAGCCAGCCTTTATTGATTGCAAGTTAAGCTAAAATGATAAGCCATGCCTCTGGAAATGTATGATTATCGATTTCTTGTGGTGACATTCTAATTTCAGGGAATGAATAATCCTTGTATTAATAAAAAATAATGGTGTTCAATGATAGGTGTTGTATGTAGATTTTCAGTTCTATCACAACTCGCATATCAAAAAGCAAATTGTATTATTGCAGCACAAGCTTTGTATCTCCCATCCCAGATGTCCTTCAAAACCCCATGGGTGGGAGAGGAGAGAGGTTGGAGCCACCCACTATGCAGACCCTAGAGTGTGAGACCATTCATGGGGACATATGGTGCCAGGTATGAAAAACAATGGTTGGGCCCCATGGTGCCAGGTATGAAAACCAATGATTGGGCCCCATGGAAAGGGGTGGGTGCAAGGAGGGTCCGGGAGTTTGGGGGGCCCTGGCGACAACTGACATTGTTTGATTAACCCTTTACCTAACGTAACGGCCAAAACCGGCCAGCGCTATTCTCAAATATCGGCAATTAATTTTCATTATTTTTTCATTTTTTGTCTCAAAAACATAGGTTATGACCCCTCGTAGGAACGAGCTTGTCGGGCTCGTTCCAAACAGGGGTCATAACCTATGTTTTTGAGACAAAAATTTAAAAAAAAGTTATTCAAGAATTTTTTTTGCAAGTGTCGATTGCTTTTCATGTTAGGTAAAGGGTTAACAAAAATGTCACAGGCTTGGGTGAGTCAAGCGCAATATACAGCCTCTGACTTGTCCGCTAAGCTGGTGTTGGACCTTTTCGTGGTGTCGCTATCTATGCTAACCAACACTTTTAGAAGGCCTTTGGGTAAAATTTGGTTGTACAAGGCTTTTAGGGTGGGTTAGTTAATCTGTATACACCACACCTAGCCCAAATATATGTACATGTCCAGCTGCAAATAAAAAAAATAGCGAATTGCCGATATATTGCACACATCGATTATAAGTGAAACCCAACATTCAAGCTGTTTTTAACACTATTTTTGATCGTGTTTTATGTTGAACTAAAAATGCAAGCTTATTTAGTTTGAATAACCCCTTTTAACTTTTTTACATCTTTTATTGGAATTTCTTAGAAAATGGTTTCCATGTCTGTATTTATTTTGCATACTGGAAATTATAGTTTTATGATATAGTCCACTTATTTTTATGCCCCCCGACTTAAGTCGGGTGGCATATAGTGATTGAAGTGTGCGTTTGTCTGAGTGTGTGTGTGGCCGAGCCAATAACGTGAAAACTGTAAGGGCCATAGTCATCAAACTTCACACAATTAATTATAATAGTAGGGTTCGGTTAGGTTAGGGTTAGTTTAGGGTTAGGGTTCGGTTAGGCTAACCCTAACCCTATTCTACACCACTGCAGTCGAGCACGACGAACACATAACGTCAAGATCGGACGAATTGCAGGTCTTCGAGGACGTAAGCCATATTCTCTCAGCTGGTTGATTACAGTTTGAGGATGTATCCGTCTCAGGTGAGGGATGTTCCTGGCTGTCGTCGTTGCCGTTTGTTGCCGGTTCCAGAGATGGATGACACAGATATACCGATCTTGTGCAGGGGTGGTAACTCAGGGTCTCCCGGAGCGGGGTCGGTCTCGAACGTCATCATGTTGTGCATGTCTATGGACTAGCCTGTCTCCAGTGTTACGGTGGCAGTTCAAATGCTGGTCAACCTCTCTGTGTGTTCTGCCAGCTCTAATTATACCCAGGGCAAGGAGACGTTGATTCATTGTCAATCTGGGCATGCTAATGTGGAGTCGTTTTAACAGCAGCGCAAGTTTGAATGTGAACGATAGGAAGGCCTTACTTTAGTGTTTAAATACCCAAGGATTCACACTGCTGCATGAATTTTCAGACTCGCCACGTGCAAAACATGCCTTTTCACAAACGTGCAGCACGTCATTTAATGTTAATGCAATTTTAACGGGGAAAGGCGGTTTTTGTGTTCAATATAACTTATTCATGAACAGTTTAACACTCTTTACACCTACGAAATTATTTTTTTGGAATTTGATCAATTTCTGCAATGCACACTTTCTTTTTTGGGCGAGTATATTAATTGTTTTTTATCTTGATTCGTTACTGCCTATGTAGTCACTAATATAAATACAATGCTTTTTTGATATTTTTAGTGTCATTAGTGCAGCTTGAATAGTGTTTTTCTGTTTGTATGGTTGTAGTATCATGCCTCTGTAAATGCGATTAAAATAATGCATTCCTTTGACTATGGTACTATTGTCAACATTTGAGCAGCATTACGAAGATTCGAAGAAGACTTTAGAGAAAAACAGAGCAGTGTAATGGGATTGGTAGAGATTGTTTGTTCATCGATATGTGTTTCTGTGTATCCGTACCTCTGGCCGTTCCGCATTTCCTTTCGCTCACCCTAATGCCAGATCTTTTCCCTAATCTTTTTCAAACTTCATATAGCTTTGGTGTGACGTATAGAGGGGAGGAATCAAATTTTTAAATTCATTGAAAAACATGGCTGTCAGCTGCCATTTTGGATTGGCATAAAAATTGTCATAAGTTCTATTTGTATAACTACTGTCCATATCTTTTACCCTATTTTTAAAAAAAATTTCATTCATAGTTTCAGTGTGATGTCCAGATGTGAACATTGTCGGCAATTCTATACTGCAATCATTTTTATACACCTGTTTTGAAAAAAACAGTCATATTATGGTATACTGCTGTTCGTACGTCCTTCCACACGTCGCACAGTACTCGAAAATGCTTTGAGCAATTTTGGTGATTTTCGTGCTGAGATTATATGTTGATTGAAGGAAGCTCCTCTTCGATTTGTGTCACTCTCCGATTTGTCATACCAGAGTTATGGGGCTTTATTTATAAAAAATATAGGCAATCTTCCACATGTCGGACAATAACTTGAAAATACTTTGAGCAATATTCATGATTTTTTAGTGGCAAGTATATGTTGATCGGAGTCCCCCTTTTCTATTTGTGTCGTGGTCCGATATGTCATTCCAGAGTTAGAGGACTTTATTCGTCAAAATATAAGCAACTTTCATGTTTTTTTAGTTGGAAGTATATTTTGATAGAGGGGAATCTCCCTTTCGATTTGTGCCACTGTCTGATTTGTCATTTCAGAGTTATGGGACCTTATCAAAACCTGACAAGTGCACATGTATACTTATATTGTGTGCTTCCCTCTTGTAATAACAGGCGTATCATGCGCTCATAGCGCAGCTGTTTATTAAATTTAGCATTAAGCTGTGGTGCTATGTTTACATGGAGCCATTTTTCTGAATTTCTATGAAAAACATGGTCACAAGAAATCATCTTGGATTTGGCATATGAATTGTCAACAATTCCATTAGTGCACCCTATAGGCCAGAGCTCTCGGCTAATCTTTTCAAATTTCATATCCAGCTTCTTTTGTGATGTCTAAATAAATAGAATTAATCTTGTTCATTGTGCTATTTTTAGGTCACTTGACTGAAAATCAGGGTTAACAGTGATCACTTTCTGTCCATCATCCGTCCAGCATGAAGTTAACAAGTTAACATTATCAATTTTCCTTATAAACCACTGTACCAAAATTGAACCAAATTTGATATGTATGTTTTTAGCCTATCTTGACAAAGTCAAGCAGAGCTAATCTCATCGCTCTCCGTCCGTCGTCTGTCAACACCATGTTTTGGCCTTCTCCTCCAAAGCCACTGGGCCAATTCAAGTGAAAGTTTGTGTGAGTGATGGTCCCAAAGGGGCATTTCATTTTTGTTCAACTCAGCATGCCCAGCCCCATAGGAAGGGGAGTGGGGAAAATGCTCCAAAATATTTTATAAATCTTCTTCTCAAGAACCAGTGTGTACAATGACTTGATATTTGCTATGGAGCTTCCATATGAGGTGTAGAATCAAGTCTGTTCAAACGAAGTTCGTGAAGTAATATTTGGCTTTGTAATAGGAGGGGTAAGATTTTTGGCCCCGCCCAAAATTTCTATTTTCTGAACCGATGGTCCGGTATGAACCAAATTTGGTTTGTGGTAGTATTGGGTCATAAGTTGACCCATGTAAAAAAAAAAAAAAATTCTGCATCCCCATGGGAACCCTGGGAGCTAAAAATAGAAATATTTTCAAATGCCCATATTTCCCAAACCACACGGAACAGAGAGCTTTTATTTGGTATGAAGTATCCTTTTGACCAGTAGAATTGAATGGTAAAAAAAATTTGCCATCGGTTATGTTAGGGTGTTCTGTAATGGGCATCGAAAAAATGCTGAGTCAGCATATTTGCAAAAAATTTTAAAAAAATCTTTTCTCCAGAACCAATCATCAGAATCTTTTGATATTTGGTATACTGCATTCATAGGGGGGTCAGATAAAAGTTTGTTGAAATAAAGCTCATTGGTTCATATTTGGGCTCTCTACAGGAGCTCGAAGTTTTAACATAGGGTAATATTCTTTAAAAATCTTCTTCTTCAGAACCACCAGTCAGAATCTTTTAATATTTAGTATACATCATTGTTATGAGGGTCAGATTCTAGATTGTTCAAACCAAGTCCCTATGTTAGTATTTGGGCTTTCATATTCGGTACACAACATCTCTAGGGAAGTCAGATTTAACAGTGTTCAAATCAAGAGCCTGGGTTAATATTTGTTGGGCTCTCTATGGGAGCCGGAATTGGCCATTTTGCTCAAGAATTAAAAATTTTGTATTCAGTACCCTCTAGAGGTACTAAGATTAATCCACATAGGTTGTATCAAGGGGCTTCATAGGGGAGCTCTATATTTTACTTATGATCAACTGAAGAAAAGGCATGATGCCCAGATTATTTTTGTCACTCCTGAGGGACTCAAGGATTGACACTGTAGCCTATGGAGATGGCTTGCTTAATGTAGACTCATTCTTGGACTCTGTTTAAATTGTGTTCTGTACAAGATGAGCGCTTCAGGCCCCGTGGGGCCTCTTGTTTAATACTTCACAGATCAGAACGTTGTTTTCGCCTAGGAAATGTTCCTAGGCTGAACAAAAATAAATGGCAAAAAAAGTTGCCTTTAGTTGTGTGTGTTATAGTAACATAAAAAAAATTATTCTTGCTGTCGATCCCTCACTGATACCCTCATCTTTTTGACAGCGTGAGCCAGCTGAGCATTTTAGGCTCACTTGAGCGTCTGTTTTTTCCCTGCTGAGACCGCCCACTTCGATGTTCTCGGGGGGGGGGGGGGGGGGGGGGGGGGGCACTACCTACTTCCAGTGCGCACGGTCAATCCAAATAAAATTTTCGGCTCTCGCTTCCGATTCTCTTAGATTCATAATCAAATAATTTATTCGGTCGTCCCTGTGCGCCTTCGAAAAGCCGGAGTTTAATTGTTTGGGATAACATGTAATAAAATAGTTGAAATTATCTGAATTTTTGTCATAATTATCAATATGTAATTGAGGGTCGAAAAAAAAGCAATAGGTCCGAAAAGCCCTAAGTCCGAATGAACCGCAGGTCCCCAAAAACGAAGGTCAGAAAAAACCAGATACCATGTGACCTCAAGACAACCCCTTTAAAGCACATTTGCCATCATGGCGGATCCAGGAATTTAGAATGGGACCAGGAAGGCGGCAATTGACCACATGATATGAAGCCTCTTCCGAGCCGCAAAGCGACGATTAAGGCGTGCCCCCTTTCACCGGTCAGGATTCGAGGTTGGCTTCCCCTGGAAAGTTTCACAAAAAATGCACAAGAAACACACTTCTTCCTCAACTCTCAGCTCTCATTCGGATAATAAAATTCCGGAAAAATAGTAATAACATACACAAATATACAAAAACATGTTGAGTACTTGCCATATAGTTCGACTGACACCCTCTTTGCCCTCAAGTGGTGTTCTTAAGTACACTGGGTGTGCGAGCAGTTATTTTTCAATACGCCTAAGGAGTAAGGCGAATTGAAATGGAATTGCTTGCATGCTTTGTGTATTTAATAACCCCAACGTTATTGTGAGTCCGAAATCGGTGCCAGTGTCATTTTCTGTAAACAGTTAAAGTTATGCCCGGCGTTCTCAGAATATAAGCCGCCCTAACTGCGCAAGCATGAGTGAGTGATCATCTAAATTCGTAAATTCAGACTCTTCAGTGCTGTATTATGACATGGTTCTGGCTAAAGTAGGTAGGCGCCCCCCCCACCCCCCCCCCCCCCCCGGATCCGCACTTGGACCTTCACCCTCCCTCATCTGGACAACTGCACTTCCTATCCGGACATTTGTCTAAGACACCCCTCCCCTCCCCTCCCACACACACACCCGTTTCCCACACTCCAAACTATTATATTTCTTTCGACTTATGAATAACTAACTGGCTTTAGTATATTTCTCAATATTTCAATTCAATTCAATTCAGTTTATTGTACTTCTTCACCTTTACGGTCAAGTGTACAATGCAACAAATAACAGTAATAGTTGACAATAATATAATAATACATCAGAAGTACAAGTTATGTCATTTTGTCTATTGATTGGGTGCTAGAAGCCCATATTTGGGCCTCACTGGAAGGTATTGGTACCACAACTAAAAGTCTTCATGTTCTGTGGATATGTTTCCGACTCAGTTGAAACAAGAAAACATTTTGTCCACATGGAGTCGTCCTGTTGTAATCCATTGCAAAGTGTTCACAGAGATTCTCCAATAAATTGCAGTAAGAGAACTCCACGTGAACAAACTCTGGCACTATAATTAATCTGGCACTCTACCAGTTAAACCGGACTCCTTGTTTGTGGAACAAAACGTTTAAGCGGGGTATGACTTTTCACTTTAGTATACCAATATACCATGTCTTGGAACATGATAATGTAATCCTTTGTTCTTGCTCTATTGTGCAATATGTATATCTATTCACGGTAACTTAGGGAATTGAGTATTATATGAGACCAGTGTCGACGTGGTTTGGTTGATCGGGGGATAGCCAGTTCCGTTTCTTTTTTAAGCATGGTATGTATAATGGGCGAGATTGTTTAGGAACCCGTTGTCGGTGGATTGCGTTGTAAGTTTAGATTTGTTTGGGTAAGCCCCAAAATTGGTGTTACTAATAAAAAATTGTGTCCAAGAAGGTGTTTTCGTTCATCTGCCAGAATCACACAGTAGAGAATGAAGATATCAAATTTTGTTTTTTCAAACAGGACTGTAGAAGTGGATAAGAGTTACACTATTACCTCCTTATTTACGACACGCCAGTAACATATCAAATCCCAGAATCTACTGATAACATATTCTGTCAGTTCGTTTTCAAGAGGAAATTTGTATCAATTTTTCAGCTACATGGCTGTGTTTGACTTTAAATTAATGTGCATGAACTTTAATTTGATATATCAGCCAGCAAAATCCTAGCAGACACTTGTTGCTAGAGTTAATGTTATTACCGGGCAGAATTGTAGTGTGTCGTAAACTAGAATGTCAGCTAAAATCATTTATATGGTGATAAAGTGTTTGTTTCCTCAACACAGATTATCAATGTTGACAGTGAAAACCCAAGTATCTGTAACTAATACCATTTCTGTAATTGTCTAATCTTGATTTGCAGATACAACTCTACCTAATTACATTGCCAAGTGGGCTTGTTTTTTTTTTTCGACGTTTTTGTTTTTATTTCAAACATCAAGATGCCCTCAGCTGCTACTTTCATAAAACGTTTGAGTTGTAGATTGACTAATTAATGTATTTAGCAGTGTGACCACGGAATCATAATGAAATAAAATAGCTTCTTCAGTTTATAGTAATCTTTACAGAGAAGAAGTGACAAAACAAAATTGTAACAAAAGGTGAGAACATGCAGATATAAAGCAAAATGTAGAATACAAAAAACTTCCAAACCGACATGGCCAGGTAATTAGGTATAGTTATTTATTTATTTGTGTTTTAAGGTCACATATTTCTGCACAATGGCTAATCATTACCCCGACAGTTTTACGGGTGGAGGAAGCCGGAGTTCCCAAAGAGAACCACCGAGCAACGGTGAGCAACTGCCGGCTTCCCAACATACTGACTCCACACAAGCAGGATTAGCATTGGTTGAAGACAGGTGCACCATCGACGTGCAGTATTCCTTAGTACACAACGTCACCGTGCCCCCACGTGTGCAATGGGGGTGAAGTGTCTTGCCCAAGGACAAAATGCGATTGCCGCAGGTGGGATTCGAACAGAGGACTTCTCGGCGTGCAGCCGGCGCCTTTACCTACTGATCCCCCCCCCCCCCCCCGATTAGGTATAGTAGTTGTATCTGTAAAAATCAAGATAAGACAATACAGGTAAGTAGGCGGTGAGTGTGCACAGATAGACAGTCAATTGGTCTTGCGTACAGATGTCATAGAAAACTTATCTGAAAAACCACGACAAAATCAGAAGCTACAGGAAGTGTTATTATCTGGATTAGAAAGTTCAGCTAATTAGCTGAAACACAGCTAATTTATCATCAAAATGCTGAAATTTTGTTTCCTACAAATTTACATGAAAATGATCTTGACCATTTTTCATGTAAATTTTGTGTAAATAAAATGTCTGTCAAGTGATCCCTTAACAATATGTCTCCTTATTTCACGAGCAAAACATTATTTTCAACAGATTTCGGGTGAAAATATGAAAGTTTCTGCTTATTTCAGCTAATTTAATTGCCATGTACTCTCATCCCTGAATTATTAATACTATAAACAAGTTGACTTGACCGATGACACATAATAAAATGGTGTTTATTGCTATTTATTGAATGAATTTCTTGAAGATTAACCCGCTGGTAATAAGCACGATCCGCAGGAACGTGTAGAACGATCTTGCATAAAAGACTTGCTCAAAATTCCTGAAAATGTTTTCTTAATACACAACAAAACGTGTGAATTTGAACGGTAAATGGGACCATTATCTTATGTTGAAATGTCTGACTGAGGGACAGAAGATTATCAACGTTTGCCATGTTAGAATAAACTGCAGAGAACAGATTGGCAATGATTAATGTAATTGTTATCAGTAAATCTAACAGGTGTAATCTGATGTGGGTAACAGGCTAACGTCCCACGGTACTTATAAAAATTAACAATATCATTCTGCAGAAATCTCGATTGATAACTCTTAACCACTATCAGATAAGTCGCGCTATGAAAATACATTGGAATCCTATCAAATAAATAGTAATTTACTATTGGAAATTCAGTTACTACGAATATTCAAGTAACAAGTATTTGGCCATATTCATCTATTCTGGGTTTAAATGAGTATTCATTCTGTTATATCTTGATTGACTTGGCTCTTTTTAGTTCTGTCAGACAAGTTGTAATAAATAGAAAAGCCTGAATTGGAGAACCCTGAACATTTTTCCCAGCGGCCATTTTCTCGAAGCGAGTATTTTTTTCAGCGAGTATTAAACTTCCTTCAGTCGCTACGCTTACCTGCAACAGCCACAAGCATTTCAGTTTTTCCACCACCTCCCCACCACCACCATCGGCAGTTCACCAGGAGGGGATTCTCAGCACAATGCCGTCACATAGCTGTGATCCGCCCCACTTCTGCCAGCATATAGCTGTGCCTGCCGCCACATAGCTGTGATATCTTTTCCCCTCTTCCTTGCGGTCTGGGCAGCTTCACATTCACAGGCCTCCTTCGACCTTCGTCACAGCCTATACCAGTTGTGGAGCAGAATTCACATTCACAGACCCCCATTCGGTTATCGCATGTACCAGTCCTAAAATGTGTGGATGCCGGTCTGAGGTACAGAGGAACTACATTCACACATTTGGGTCTGTACGATATTGCAATAGAATTGATAACTGTGTGCTCACACCATTTCCTTAGCAACATTGCTGTGATTCTGTTGATTTCTAACTTAACCCTGTATGTGTGGTTACAGAGAAGTAGATATGGATTTCCAGCAATTATGGCTGGAATAATACGAAATGCAGTTTATCAGTCTGTCTGCCTACCTACCTGCCGGACAGCAAGTAGGCCTTGACTTCCAGTTTAACCATTCACTTGTCATGCCTGTGTAAGAGAACAGTTAGAAGACTTGTTAAAAAATACCTGCCTGCTCTGACTTCGACATTAACAATACCACATTCATGCCAGTGTGAAAGAGCACTGTCGGTTAACCCCCTTTTACTGATTTTTTTTTATTGCAACAGCATTTAACCCTGAGTTTAACCCTTGTACATTTGAGAGTTCCCATAAGGGCGTTGTCGGAATAATTGTTGTTTTCGCCAACTTTCACAGGCGATTTCTCAACACAGGTGACATATTTTCTCAAAGCATTTCCCATGAAAATCAGTTTTGTTGTGATATGTTTTTATTCAAAGTTTTAACCTTCACCCAGTTTTGCTGTTGTAAGTTTGTTTGTAATGTTTAACCGTATGTCCATTCTGGTTACCTAAAAGTAGGTACCGTCCAAGAAAACTCTCAATTTTTTTTAGAATTTGGTAATTTTAAATGTCAATTTACTCCATTTCTAATCCATTGACTGCTGATATTTTTTTATGGCTGCGTGCAGCAGTCAAAGTTTAAGTAACGATTTACTCCATTCCTAATTGATTGAGCGCTGAATGTTTTTCTATGGCTGTATGCAGCAGCCATAAACCATAGTATGTCAACTTTTGTTTTATATGTCATTATTAAAAGTTTAACCCTTGGCATATTCGAGACGGCCCATATCGGTACGGTCGGAATAACTGATATTTTTCATAAAATCACTGAATATTAATAAGCGTGCTGTGGTTCTTTGGAATAGAATATCCGTAAATGCTTTCGAAATTCGGATTCACAGTTCAATTCCAAGAATATTTTCTGTTATAAGGTTTATAAGTTTAACGCAATCCCTGCCTCGGATGCATAAAGATAGGTGCCGTCGAAAAAAACTCGATTTTTCAGAATTTCGCAGGTTTAAGAGACAATTTTCTCCATTCCTAATTCATTGAGCGCTGAATGTTTTCTATGGCTGCATGCAGCAAACACGGCATGACAACTTCTGTTTTATACGTTAATATTAAAAATTTAACCCTTAGCAGATTTGGGCGATCCCATGTGGGTACAGTCGGAATAATTGTTATTTTCGTAAAATCAGTCCCTGAATATATTGGTAACCGTGCAGTTGCCTTTCGGTGGTGCAATATGAAGCCGCAAATAGTTCAGGTTGAAAAGTTCATCAAATAAACAAATATAATGCCAATCCAGTGACAGGTAAATAATGAAAGGAAAAGTCGTTGAATTGAGAATGAAGTAGGGACGAATCGTGCCCTCGGTTTCCACCTGATCCACGGTGTTTCCACGCGGTCTCTACACTCGACAAAGATACTAACCTGTCGGCCAGGAACCGTAGAACACATTCTGAGAATTTCAAGTTGCTGCCTTGCATGGTCGGGACACATTCGGCGTATATCCGACATTGTATCTGTTCAATTTGAATGTCAAATTAGCCAGACGACGGCTTTTTCGGCATCGGGTCGAGTTGTCAGTTTCTGCCGGGAGTGGACGGTCTAAAATAAGCAGTTTAACTCCAAACTTTCTGTCCCATATACATGTGCAAATATTTAAAGCTGAACAGTTCATCAAATAGACAGAAATAAAAGCCAAACTCGACCGGTGACAGGTAAAATAGTGTATGGAAACGCCATTGCATCGGGAATAGGGTGGGGACGAATCATCCCCTCGGTTTCCACGCGATTCACTTGGTTCTCACGCAGTCCCGTCACTCGATAAAGATACTAACCTGTCGAGCAGGGAAAGTAGAACAACTTCTGAAAATTTCGTGTGGCTGCGTTCTGTGGTCTGGACACAGTGACGTAGGAGCGACACTGCTGTCTGCTCAATTTTAATGACAAATTAGCCAAATTACCGCATTTTCGCCATTAACCCATACGCAATTTCTGTCCACATTCCATTTTTGGCAATTGTCTAACTGTTACCGGCTTAGCGGGATCCATTTGGCGCCACTGTACACAATGCATCTTTCTGTCACCGGCATCTCTCCACCAGTGACTGTGAATCAAAACGATTCAAGTGGAACTACCTCAGGGAGGGAACAGTGCCACAACCCCAGACATACACCCAGCGTCAGGTTGCACCGGTTAGAACAGGACCAAATTCAAACAATTACCTCTACTCATCAAAACGCTATATCTCAGCCAATTTTAGGCTGATTTCCATGCAATTTTCACTCATTCTTCACAAATAGCTACGGCATGGTTTCACACAGAGAGTGTAACTTTGTAACTGACAAGCATTCTCCAGATGTTGTTTTTCTTATTTGATAGAGAGAACTGCACTTTTCAAAATACTCATTAACCCTCTTTTACTGATTTTTATTCGAACAAACCAATATTGCTATAATGCTGTTGATTTCTAACTTAACCCTGCATGCGTGGTTACAGAGAATTAGATATGGATTTCCAGCAAATATGGCTGGAATAATATGAAATACGGTCTGTCAGTGTGTATGCCAACCTACCTGCCTGACAGCAAGTGCGCCCTGAATTCGATTTTAACCATTCACCAGTCATTTCTGTGTGGAAGGGTAGAGTCGGTAGAGTTGTCAGAAATGCACACCTGCCTTGACTTCGACATTAACCATACAACAGTCATGCCAGTGTCAAAGAGAACGGTCTGTTAAACCTTTTGTTACTGATTTTTTAATTGCAACAGAATAGATATAAATGTGTGGTGACACTATTTCCTAAGCAGTATTGCTATGATGCTGTTGATTTCTAACTTAACCCCGTGCACATGGTTTCAGAGAAGTAGAAATGGATGGCTAGAATGAAATGCAGTCTGTCTACCTACCTACCTGCTTGACAGCAGGCCTGTCCTGACTTCGATTTTAACCATTCACCTGTCATGCCTGTGTGAAAGAGTACAGTCAGAAGACTTGTTGTAATGCCTGCCTGCCTGATTGCCTGCGTGCCAGCCCGAAAAAGCCTGCTAAACCGCCCGCCAGCCTACCTGCCTGCCCTGGCTTCGACATCAACCATACAACATTCATGCCAGTGTGAAAGAGAACAGTAGGTTAACCCTCTTGTACTGATTTTTATTGCAACAGAATTGATAATTGTGTGCTCGTACATATTGGCATATATCCGACATTCTATCTGTTCAATTTGTTTTTTTGTTTTTTTTTTTCTTTCACCGATTCTTGTCTGTCGGATTACGCGAAAACGGTCTGTACGATTTTGTTGAAATTCAGCACACTTGTAGAGCACCATGCGAAGTTTCTCACCTGGGTCATGGCATTTCTGAAGTTTTTCGTTTTCTGCCAATGCCGTGAAAAATGTAGTCAAAATGTCACGTTTTGCCCCAATTCTCAAAAATGCTCTGGGCGATTGGGCTGAAACGTTTCTAGTATTTGAAGCATGTCCACCTGCATCTGTCTGCATAGGCAGTATTACCCACGTTGACGCTATTTTGCCACAAACTTCACCCGAAAATGCATTTTTGGCGAAAATTGCCAACATTCACATGCGATTTCTCAGCATTGCAACCAAATTTTCTCAAATCAGGTCCAATGAAAAGATTGGGCATTTATCCAAGAACAATTTTGCTGTTATATGTTTTATTCAAAGTTTTAGTCTTCATCCAGTTTTCGAGCCTTGTATCAGAGTACTCTAAAGTCTACCTAAAATTCGCCCATTTTGAGTTCAGTTTTCTTCCATTTTGGAATGAAATATTGAAAAATGATTTGCATGTCCATATTCACAATTGCCTACCGAGAATATTTGCTGTTGTAAGTTTGGTTGTAATGTTTAACCCTATGCCCATTCTGGTTGCCTAAATGTAGGTACCGTCCAAGAAAACTCAATTTTTTTTTTAGAATTTGGTAAGTTTAAGTGTCAATTTACTCCATATCTAATTGATTGAGCGCTGAATGTTTTCTATGGCTGCATGCAGCTGTCAAAATATGACAACTTTTGTTCTATATATTATTATAAAAAGTTTAACCCTTGCCAGATTTGGGAGTTCCCATAAGGGTACTGTCGGAATAATTGTTGTTTTCGCCAACTTTCAGGTGCGATTTCTCAGCACTGAAGACATATTTTCTCGAAGTTTTTCCCATGAGAAGATAGAGCTTACATCCTAGAATAATTTTGCTGTTATATGTTTTATTCAAAGTTTTACCCTTCATACAGTTTTTCAGGCCTTGAATTGGACTACCCTCAAATTCTTTATAAAAGTGGTTTACTTTGCTGATGCCAGTTAAAATTTCTCAAGCTTGCTGTTATCAGTAACTGTCAAGCTGTGATTAACGTTTTTATTTATTTGTATAATATCATTAGTAGCTGACCAGCATTCTCCAGATGCTGTTTTTCCTATTTGAATATCCATTAACCCTCTGTAGAGAATTCATAAATGTGTGCAAAGCAGCATTGCTATAATGCTGTTGAATTCTAAGTTAACCCTACATGTGCGGTTACAGAGAAGTGGATATGGATTTCCAGCAATTATGGCTGAGTCGGAAGAGTTGTCAGAAATGCCTGCCTGCCCTGACTTCGTCATTAACCATACAACAGTCATCCCAGTGTGAAAGAGAACAGTCTGTTAACCCTCTTTTTACTGATTTTTTATTGTAACAGAATAGATAAATGTGTGGTGACTATTTCCTAGGCAGTATTGCTGTGATGCTGTTGATTTCTAACTTAACCCTGAGCATGTGGTTTCAGAGAAGTAGGTATGCACGTGGTTTCAGAGAAGTAGATATGGATTTTTAGCAATTATGGCTGGAATTTTGTGAAATGCAGTCTGTCAGTCTACCTACCTGCTTGACAGCAAGCCCGCCCTGACTTCGATTTTAAACATTCACCTGTCATGCCCGTGTAAAAGAGTACAATCAGAAGAGTTGTTAGAAATGCCTGCCTGCCTGCCCGCCCGCCCGCCCGCCCGCCAGACTGCGATTTTAACCATTCAAGAGTCATGCCTGTGAGAAAGAGAACAGTTGGAAGAGTTGTTAGAAATGGCTGCGCATCAGCAGCCATGCGCGCTTGACTGCGCCTGCCTGCCTGCCTGCCTGCCCGAGTGCCTCTGCCTGCCTGCCTGCCTGCATGCGCACCTGCCGACGTGCCTGCCTGTGTGCGCTTACCAGCGCCTCCCCTGCCTGTGCCTGAACACAGCCTGTCTGTTTATCTACCTGCCTGACATCAAGCCAGCCCTGACTTCGATTTTAACTATTCACCACGCCTGTGTGAAAGAGTACAGTCGGAAGAGCTGTTAGAAATGCCCGCGCGCCTGCCTTCCTGTCTGCGAGCCTGCCTGCGCCTACCCGAGTCTGCCTGCACGCCTGCGTGCCTACCTGCGTGCCTGCCTGCCCGCTTCTGCCTGCCTGCCTGTCTGTGCCTGCCTGTATTCACTAGATGCCTGCGCGCAGTCTGTCTACCTATCTACCTGCGTAACATCAAGCCCGCCCTGACTTCGATATTCACCATTCAACAGCCATGCCTGTGTGAAAGAGCACAGCTGCCCGCCTGCCTGTATGCCTCGGTCTGAGCCTGCCTGCGCCTGCCTGCATGTTCCTGCCTGCCTGTGCCTGCCTGCCTACTGGCTGCCTGCACTGATTGCGCGCATTCACTTGTCTTCCTCTTTGGAACGGAATATCGAAAATGATTTGCATGTGCGTATTCACAATTGCCTACTGAGCATATTTTCTGTTGTAAGATTTGTTGTAAAGTTTAACCCTATGCCCATTCTAGCATCATAAAGATAGGTCCCATCCCCCAAAAAAACATTTTCAGTTCAAGTGATAATTTACTCCATATCCTAATTGATTCAGCGCTGAATGTTTTCTATGCACTGGAAACTCTGTCAAGCTGTGATTGATGAACTTTGAAAACTGAGATGCTTTATTTATTTATGCTGTCCTTTATAGCTGACCAGTATTCATTCTCCAGACAACTGTTTTCATTTTATCACTTATACAAATGATTTGAATATCACTGTGACTTGTGTAACCCTTTCGTAATCAAAGCTATTTGAGGGTACTGCGTGAAAAAACTGTCATGTTCAAAATATTCTTTGAAGCCCGTTCATATCCAAAGCTTTGAGAGTACTGTGTGAAAAACTATAATTTTCAAAATATTCTTTAACCTTCATTCACTGATTTTTATTGAAACTGAATTCGTAAATTTGAGCTGGCATTGTTGATTTCTAACTTAACCCTGCATGCGTGGTTTCAAAGAAGTAGATATGGATTTCCAGCAATTATGAGAAGTAGATATGGATTTCCAGCAATTATGAATGGAATACGGAATGCCTTCTGTTTTTTCTGCCAACCAAACTGCCTGAGAGCAAGCCCACCCTTACTTCGATTTTAACCATACACCAGTCATGCCAGAGTAAAAGAGTACGGTCGGAAGAGTTATTAGACAGGACTGCCTGTCTACTTGCATGCACGCCCTAACGTCCGCCCACTCGACCCACTGCCTGCCTTGAATTCGGCATTAACCATACAAACTTTCAGTACCATGTAAATGTGTGAATATTGAAAGCTGAACAGTTCATCAAATAGACAGAAATAATGCCAAACTCGACGGGTGACAGGTAAATAGTGAATGGAAACGTCGTTGCATTGGGAATAGAGAAGGGAAGAATCGTTCCCTCGGTTTCCACGCGATCCACATTGTTCCCACGCGGTCACGCCACTCGACAAATATACTAACCTGTCGGGCAGGAAGAGTAGAACAACTTCTGAAAATTTCGTGTAGCTGCCTCCAGTGATCTGGACGTAGTGGGCGTATGAGCGACACTGCTGTCTGTTCAATTTTAATGTCAAATTAGCCAGATTACCGCCTATTCGCCATTAACCCATGCGCGATTACTGTCCACTTTTCATTTCTGACAAATATCTAACTGTTACCAGCTTGGCGAGGTCCATTTGGCGCCAGTGTACACAATGCATCTTTCAGTCACCAGCGTCTCTCCACCAGAAACTGAGAATCCACGATTTCAAGCGGAACTACCCCAGAGGGGGAACACTGCCACAACCCCAGACGTACACCCAGCGTCAGGTCACACCGGCTAGAACAGGACCAAATTCAAACAATTACCTCCACTCATCAAAACGCTATATCTCGGCCAATTCTTGGCCGATTTCCATAAATTTTTCACTCATTCTTCACAAATAGTTACCGCATCTTTTCACATAGAGAGCGACACCAATTTCCAATTCTATCATGTTGAATGTCAGAAGAGGGTATGTGCATGTTCGGGGTGTGGGTTGAGAGAGAGGGGCGGCTGCCTCAAGGCCCATGCTTGGTTTCGGGACTTTCTAATAATATGACCGAGTTCGGGCGAGCTTCAGGTACAAACGCTGAAAGTTTGGGATGGCTGCTGCGAAAACGTTCGCCACAATCTATGGTGTCACACATGCACATGTTGTTATTATTAAGTACACGCGATCTGTTCAACAGGTTTGCTATTTAGCCCTAACTTGGACATTAAGCATGCAGCATTCACGCCAATGTGAAAGAGTTTTGCCGAAAGAATTGTTAGACACTGTGGGGAGTTTTCTATCGGCAATGCACTTAATATAGCCTAAAAACCTACCAGCACTATACGCAATCTTGTTCCGCCGCTGCCTAAAAAACAAGCGGAATAGGTGAATCTCTCGATTTCTTGAAATCGAAAAATCTAGTATTGAGATTATTTTTCCATTTCGATGATTTTTGTCCGACGGGTTTCGCGAAAACGGCCTGGGCGATTTTACTGAGATTTGGCACACGAAAAGAGTTCCATCTGAAGTTTTTCACCTGGGTCATGGCATTCCTGAAGTTTTTCGTTTTCTGCCAAAACAGTGGAAAATGTAGTGAAAATGACACGTTTTGCCACAATTCTCCAAAACCCTCTGGATGATTTGGCTGAAACTTTCGTTATATTTGTAGCATAACTTACTGAATCTGGCTACAGAGGCGATATTTCTCGTGTTGATCCCTTTTCGCCACAAAATTACGAGCAATGTGCATTTCGGGCAAAATTGGCCAGTTTTCACATGAGATTTCTCAGCACTGCAGCCGAATTTTGTCGAAACGGTTCCCGTGAGAGGATTGGGCCTTCATCCAGGAACAATTTTCCTGTTACATGGTTTATTCAAAGTTTTAACCTTCACCCAGTATTCGGGCCTAGAATTCGAGTACCCTAAAATTCTTCGTAAAATTGGTTCATTTGCAGGTCACCTTTCGGCCATTTTCGAATGGAATATCGAAAAATGATTTAAATGGTCGTATTCACAATTGCGTACCGAGCATATTTGCTGTTGTAAGTTTGGTTGTAAAGTTTAATACTATGCTCATTCTGTTTGCATAAAGATAGGTGCAGTCAAACAAAACTCTCATTTTTCAGAATTTGGTAAGTTTAAGTGACGATTTACTCCATTCCTAATTGATTGAGCGCTGAATGTTTTCTATGGCTGTATGCAGCAGTCATAGTGTGACAACTTTTGTTTTATATGTCATTATTAAAAGTTTAACCCTTAAGCAGATTCGAGACCGCCCATATGGGTACGGTCGGAATAATGGATATTTTCATAAAATCACTGAATATTGACAAGCGTGCAGTGATAGTTTGGAATAGAATATCCGAAAATGCTTTCGAAATTCGGATTCACAGTTCAATTCCAAGAATATTTTCTGTTATAAGGTTGCTGTAAAGTTTAACGCAGTCCCTGTCTCGGATGCATAAAGGTAGGTGCCGTCGAAAAAAACTCTCATTTTTTTCAGAATTTCGCTGGTTTAAGTGACAATTTACTCCATTCCTAATTCATTGAGCGCTGAACGTTTTCTATGCCTGCATACAGCAAACGTAGCACGACAATTCTGTTTTATACGTTATTATTAAAAAATTTAACCCTTAGAGATTTAGGAGTTCCCATGTGGGTACAGTCGGAATAATTGTTATTTTCGCAAAATCAGTCCCTGAATATACTGGTAACCGTGCAGTGGCCTTTCGGTGGAGAAACACAAAGCCGCAAATAGTTAAGGTTGAAAAGTTCATCAAATAGACAGATATAATGCCAAACTCAGCCGGTGACAGGTAAATAATAAATAGAAAAGTCGTTGAATTGGGAAGAAAGTAGGGACGAATCGTCCCCTCGGTTTCCACCTGATCCACGGTGTTTCCACGCGGTCTTGGCACTTGACAAAGATACTAAACTGTCGGGCAGGGACAGGAGAAAACATTCTGAGAATTTGAAGTTGCTGCCTTGTATGGTCGGGACATAATTGGCGTGTATCTGACATTGTATCTGTTCAGTTTGAATGTCAAATTAGCCAGACGACGTCTTTTTCGCCACCGGGTCGAGTTGTCAGTTTCTGCCGGTACGCTCTGAAATAAGCAGTTTAACTCCAAACTTTCAGTCCCACGTGAATGTGTGAATATTGAAAGCTGAACAGTTCATCAAATAGACAGAAATAATGCCAAACTCGACGGGTGACATGTAAATAGTGAATGGAAACGTCGTTGCATTGGGAATAGAGAAGGGACGAATCGTCCCCTCGGTTTCCACGCGATCCACATTGTTCCCACGCGGTCACGCCACTCGACAAATATACTAACCTGTCGGGCAGGAAGAGTAGAACAACTTCTGAAAATTTCGTGTAGCTGCCTTCAGTGGTCTGGACGTAGTGGGCGTATGAGCGACACTGCTGTCTGTTCAATTTTAATGTCAAATTAGCCAGATTACCGCCTATTCGCCATTAACCCATGCGCGATTACTGTCCACTTTTCATTTCTGACAAATATCTAACTGTTACCAGCTTGGCGAGGTCCATTTGGCGCCAGTGTACACAATGCATCTTTCAGTCACCAGCGTCTCTCCGCCAGAAACTGAGAATCCACGATTTCAAGCGGAACTACCCCAGAGGGGGAGCACTCCCACAACCCCAGACATATACCCAGCGTCAGGTCGCACCGGCTAGAACAGGACCAAATTCAAACAATTACCTCAACTCATTAAAACGCTATATCTCGGCCAATTCTTGGCCGATTTCCATAAATTTTTCACTCTTTCTTCACAAACAGTTACCGCATCTTTTCACATAGAGAGCGACACCAATTTCCAATTCTATCGTGTTGAATGTCAGGAGAGGGTATGTGCACGTTCGGGGTGTGGGTTGAGAGAGAGGGGCGGCTGCCTCGAGGCCCATGCTTGGTTTCGGGACTTTCTAATAATATGACCGAGTTCGGGCGAGCTTCAGGTACAAACGCTGAAAGTTTGGGATGGCTGCTGCGAAAACGTTCGCCACAATCTATGGTGTCACACATGCACACGTTGTCATTATTAAGTATACGCGATCTGTTCAACAGGTTTGCTATTTAGCCCTAACTTGGACATTAAGCATACAGCATTCACGCCAATGTGAAAGAGTATTGCCGAAAGAATTGTTAGACACTGTGGGGAGTTTTCTATCGGCAATGCACTTAATATAGCCTAAAAACCTACCAGCACTATACGCAATCTTGTTCCGCCGCTGCCTAAAAAACAAGCGGAATAGGTGAATCTCTCGATTTCTTGAAATCGAAAAATCTAGTTATAATTGTCCCTTTTCTCCGGAATAAACCCGCTGTGTCCGACAATAGTCGTCTCTCTCTGACCAGTGATATAGATTGTAATTTTTCTATGTGGGTTTGTGTGGGGATAGATAAGATCTTAACATTGTTATCAAATAGACTAATGAAAAGATCACGACAGCACTAGAAACTTTGTTTTCGCTTATCCACTCCTCTCCAAAGATTGAATCATTTTACTCTGGGACACTTTTCGTGAAGGTTGATATTGATACAAGTTGTTTTCCATGTTATTTTTCAGCGCCACTTACCCCACACCTCTCCTTAACCCTTTATCCAATGGAACGACCAAAACCGGCCAGCGCTATTCTCAAAAATCGCCAATTAATTTTCGTTTTTGTCTCACAAAATAGGTTATGAATTTGTTTTGCAAGTGTCGTCTGCTTTTCATGTTAGGTAAAGGGTTAACACCTCTTTTAAAGCTGTATTATTTAGTCCCTTGAGTGCAGCAAGGCCCCACTTGCAAAACACTGCAGATGGAGCATTGTTGCACTCAAGAACGGATGTTTACCTTGATTGGTCGGTTAGCCCACATTGGCCCACTCTCAAAACACCCTGCATGGAAAATAAATGTTAAACTTTTATCTAATGCAAGGACCATACCATATACACCGGAGCACACTTAATTGGATACTTCTTAACTTAATAACCCTGTTAATTGAATATAATTTCCCAACACAAAACCATTTACCATACCTCCAGTTCAAATTTGACCTGTTAATTGAGTGTAGGATATAGAGTAAACTCCTGTTAATTGAATAAAAAATCTTGCAACATGTCGAGAAATTACCCTGACTCGCCCCAGTTGTCCTTTGTTTATTTAAAAAATAACTGCTGTTGTCCTTCGGTTTATGCGATTTTAACCGAAATTTTTCAGCACAAGCTTCATAACTCGCGTAGCGAGTTATGAGTAAGCTTGTGCTGAAAGTTTTCGGTTTATATCGCATAAACCGAAGGAAAACAACAGTTATTTCTTATAATTTAATCCGACTGTAATATTAAAATATAAATACTATGTGTACGCGAACGAAAAACTTTTAATTTTCGCATAAGACAACAGTCAAACTCAGGAAAGTGTGACACAAACAGGTCACGTCAGTCATTGTCAAATTGTTTGTTGTTTTGATTTTCGATCGCAGACGACAGATATTTAGCAAGTCACGTAACAATATCATTAAAAACATTTTTTTTTAAGTTCCCGCAAAATCATGTTTTGGTATATGATCTTTTATTCGTCTCCCAGTTCGGTATATTTAATGAAATTCAATTGTTCCTGAGAAATTATCATTATATTCTCGCTGACAGGAGGCGATGAAAAATCGATCACATTGATCTTTGTTTACAAGCTTGTTATCCATCTATCAGTCTGCCATCACGGTAACAATTGGATTGAGTGGGCGGGGCTTCCATAGTCTTCAAAGTGATTTGGTTTATACGATTTTGACGACTTTCACGCTGTATGCTTTCAACCAATCAAACGCAGAGGCGGGGCAAATGATTAAATTATAGACCTATTTGGACTCAGTATATCTAATACAGGCCTTTACTCTATTTTTATAATAGAATAAATGCTAAGTTTATCTCTAGAATAGACGAATGTGACACAATCCCTGTTAATTGAATAAGTTTCATTGGCAAACTGGCTATTCAATTAACAGGGTTCCACTCTACACAAAAATAATCTTTCAAGTTTTATCCCTTTTTTCAATTTTTGCCAGAAATGAAAATTATGACGCTCTCATTGGAACAAGCTTGTCAGGGCAAAGCCAGCCTAAATATAGGGGCAAGGGGCCTCATATTTAAAGATATTGTAAGTTCAAAATATATTCCGCATCAAGGCGAAAAACCCACGTGAATTTCACTTCTCTGTAAAGCTGGACATAGAAAAAACACACGTGGTGTATATCCAGCTTTAGCGCAGGGACCCAGGGGAGAAACGGTATGTTAGATAAGGTCTAATCATCTCGTTTAATTTATACAGTAGTCGGAGTCTTACGAGACGTAATCGGTTGATGTCAAGATGTCGTCACGGTAAATTGAGAAACGAGATTCTAAAAGATAGAAATGTCGTGTCATCATAAGTTATAACAATCATGGCAAGAACAAATCACCGTTAAAGTCACGCGTGAGATAACTTGTATTGATTCTGCCTCGATACACGTCATCTCCCACCGTTTTGACAGGTGGACAGATGAGCGTCGGTCCACCTGACAGTTTAGGGTAAAAAGTATATATACCTGGAAGAGCAGAGCATTAGACACACACTTGGGGTCACACACACGTTGGTGAAGTCCAGGACAGGCGGACTCTGTTTCCTGGCATAAGGGTACCTTCGATCACAGGACCCTGAAACGGCTGGAATCGCCAGAGAGGGCATTCCATGATTGATTTAGTTTAACGTTGATAGGCGGCTACGGGGCCGAATTCGTGAGAAGGAACACCCCAGGTGGAACGTATAAGTTTAGATTGTCGAGTAGCAGGTATCGTCCTGCAATAGTCAGAAGTGTAGGTTAATTGTATTGTGCGTATTAACCCTTTGAAGCGTCAGCCTGATTGCGTTCTGAGTAGTTTATTTTGCTTTCGGAACATCGTAATACCGACTGAAGATCGGTGTGAGTGACAATTTCGCCCTAGCACAAAAGGGGCATTTGTGAATCGTGAATTCAACCAGGAACGGTGGATATTTCAATAGGACTTTCACGGAGGACTTTCAAAAGGCGCATAAGGTATGAGTAGACAATATCTGACCCAAATCAGAAGTACGGTGGTTTATAGATGACGAACATTGCTGGTCGGAACCCTCCGACAGCCAGAGGTACAGTTACGCGCAGACGTTGACATTTGAGCCTAAGCGGGTGAAGCTCTTATGGCGAGCTCACAGTAATAACATTTCAGATTTGTGAAGCTCTTATGGCGAGCTCACGGTAGTAACATTTCCAGTGTGTAGACTATAGTGCCAGTACAGGGCTATAGAATGACTATATGATTGTTTAGAATTATTTAACCGTAGTGACCCATTTTCTGTGAAAAGAATTGAATTGTTGATTGTTGAAATATTGAAACGGATTTATTTTTATGTGTAAATAAAAGAATCGTTGTTACTTTAAATCATTCTTTCCATTATACAGCCTGAAGTGATTAGGAATCACACCTAACGGAAATCGAACCTATTTCAGGACAATTTGGCAGAGAAGGAATCACGGCGTCGGTCTAACTCAGCTCTCTGCGCCGAGTTCGCGACACTTGGATTCCGACCCTCCACGTTGGTCTAATTTTTCCCGCAACTTCATCAGCGGGACTAAATAACCCCACGTCAGCCCAGGCCTTACGGGGCCTCAGGTGTTCCCTGACATTGATTGGCGAGCGCTACCAGGATATTTCTAAAAGGTAAAAAATGGCTATATGGAAATTTTGTCTTATTTTAACGGCGGTTCTGTTTAGGTTTTGACGCGTTCGGTCAGTTGATGCCGTTCAAGGGTTTAATATCGCAATACAGTAGTCCCCAAAAGGATACTTAATAGCCACTATAACTGCGGTAGGTTTCAGAATATTTGGTGCGTTCAATTACGTTAAATTACAGAGGTAAATTAGGATCAATTGCCATATTTTTTTTTTCTTTCTTTTCCTTCTTCATTCTTTCTGACGAGTGTTGAAGATAGAAAGAAAAAATCAAAATGGATGTTGTTACACCCCTCGCCCAACTGGTATCATTAGGCAAGGAAATGGGCCTTGAGGGGGCAGAACTTCATAAGTTCGTTAAAGATGAGCAGAAACGTGAGGCCAAGGAGATTGCCTTACGTAATGACGCAAGAGAAAGAGAAGCCCAATTAGAACGAGAGCGTGAGAAAGACGCAAGAGAGGCGAGGGAGAGAGAAGCCCAATTAGAACGAGAGCGCGAGAAAGACGCAAGAGAGGCGAGGGAGAGAGAAGCCCAATTAGAACGAGAGCGTGAGAAAGACGCAAGAGAGGCGAAAGAGAGAGAGATTCAATTAGCAAATGAGGCGAGAGAGAGGGAAGCCCAATTAGCAAGGGAGGCAAGGGAGGCAGAGCGAGAGCTCGAACAACAGAGGCACGAGAGAGAATTAGAGCTCCTCAGAGCAAGGGCCGATGTGGAGAATGAAAGTCGGCGCTCAGGGGATGGGAGTGCAGGGGTAGCAATTCATGCCCCACGCCCCCATCTCGCTCATTTCAATGAAAACACAGATGACTTGGACTCGTACTTGGAGAGGTTCGAGCGTTTTGCCTCCAGTCAAATGTGGCCAGAAGACACATGGGCTATGTGCTTGAGCCCTTTGTTGTCAGGTAAAGCCCTCGAGGCTTATACCAGTATGCCTCCTGCACTTCTTAATGACTACGGTGAGCTGAAGAATGCCATCCTTCGGAGATACCAGCTCACTGAAGAAGGATTCCGGACCAAGTTCCGAGAAATTAAGCAGGAGAAGGGAGAAACAGTACCTCAGTATTTTGCCCGAGCTAGGCGGTACTTTGACCGCTGGACTGATCTCGCAGAAGTGAATGAGTCGTATGGAGCCCTGCGAGATCTATTTCTCCGGGAGCAGTTTTTAACTACATGCTCCAAGGAGTTGGGCCTGTTCATCAAGGAAAGGGGGCCGGCCACCTATGATGAGATGGCAACTGTGGCAGAACGCTACATCGAGGCCCACGGTGGGAGTGTAAACGCACCCAAATCGGCTAGGGGTGGGGCAAACGGGTTGGCAATGGCACCCGTAAGGCAACACCACCCCGACCCTCCTGCGTCGCAGGCCAGCCGGAGGGGGAGCGCTCCCAAGGACACCACTTGTTTTATCTGCAACAAGCGGGGTCATATTGCCAGGGACTGCTGGCAGAAGCAGGTAAGGACCACTGGGAACATTAGACCACCTCAGCAGGGGGTCGGGAACGCAGCACCAAGGGGTTGGAAGCAAGGTGACCGCGTAGATCCAGGGCCCAGTAGACAGACGGCAGCGTTCTGTCAAACTATCGGTCCAGAACACAGTCCCCTCCGGGAATGTATACAAGAGGGAGAATTAAGGCTGGAAGGCGGGAAGGTTGTCCCGATAATAAGTGGCATGTGTGAGAGGCTCACAACTTCGCAGGAGAAGGTCGATATGCCAGTGTACCCAGGGTATGTGGGACAAAGGGAGATCCGTCTGCTCCGGGATTCTGGGTGCTCCTCTGCAGCGGTTAGAAGGCAACTGGTTGACGACAAGCAATTGTTGGGTCGCGACCATTTGTGTATTTTGATAGATGGGACCGTTAGAAGGTTTCCCATCGCGAGGATAACTGTGGATACCCCATTTTATTGTGGCGAAGTGGAAGCCATGTGCATTGAATCACCTGTGTATGACCTGGTCATAGGTAATATCCCAGGGGTGAGGGCAAACCCTGATGAGTTATGGTCCAGGGATAGGGGGCCAAGTGAAGGCCCAACGAGTAAGGAAGGGAAGGTTCCCAGGGGGAACCAATCCGATGGTCCGGGGGATGGCCCCTACACGACGAAATGTCGGGAAGTTTCAGGAGGGACGACTCCTGTCCAATTAGGGAGAAGGGGCCGCAGGCGGTCCAGGCGAAACGCCAAACAGCGAGGGAACCCAAGGGGATCATTGGGGAAAGACCCTCAAGAAAATTTATGTGGGGGAGTTGAGCGCCCCAAGAAGTCGGTGTCACCCGTGTGGAGAGGGGAGGCCAGACCCACGCAAATGGCTGGGCAAACTTCCCCAGAATTGAGAGGGCACGGGTCAACACAAGTTGAGTATGTTAAAGTGGATGGGACCGCTAAGGTGGGCGCCCAGGGGACCGAGAAAAGGGTCCACAAATCAAAGGAGAAGCATCCTAGGTGGCGGAGACCACGTAGAGAGTGCCGGGGGCGCACAGTGCCCAATATGCGCAAGAAGTCGTCGCAATGGACCGGGGGGTCGACGGCACAAGGGCCAAGGACGGCCAGTGTCGTTCGAACGACGGTAATCGCCGGGACGAGTGAGCCTGGGGGATATAGCGCCAAGGGAAGCTCTTGGGAATGCGACAACGACAGGGTATGGGGACCCTGGTGGAATACCCGTAGAAATGGCGGGGCGAGAAGTAGGGGTGTGTCAAGGGTTACCCAAGGGGATACTGGGAACCGGGCCCCTACCAATGGTCGGTGGTTATAAAGAAGCAATAGTTGGGTGGCTGTGGGCCTGGTGTCTGGGACGGGGGCTCCAGTCGCAAATATTTTTGTGGGTGAGGTGATGAGTTTCGTAAACCCGGTGTTAAGGCCCGGAAGAAATTTTCTTATTTTTAGTATTATTATTGCTCTGACTGCTGTCTAGAGTTGGTTGTGAGTGCGAATGTGAGATACACTGCCCTGTCTGTCGCGTGTGCGTGGACGGGGAGCCTGTGTGTCGAGTTTTGTAAGTATGGGATGCACAAACCCGGTGTTAAGGCCCGGGGAAACCGCGCTTGTTTTTATTGACGAGAGTTTGTTGTGAGTGTGAGGCACACTAACCCCGTCTGTCGCAAAGGCGCGGTCGGGAAATCTGTGTGTTGAATGTGTGAGTGTGTGCGTCACAATTTTAATCCCCTGGTTGAGCTTTTCGAGGGTGAGGCTCAACATAATGCAGGGGTCGTTTGCCCCTTCACAAGACATAGGGGAACGGGAGGCGAAGTTACACTCCGTTGGAATTAACCCATTTGACGCAAAGGCGCGGACGGTGTTACTCGTCGGAGTGAGTGCCAAGTGAACTGTTTGCAAAATGGGCGAACGTGTATAAAAATGTGTATGTTTAGGTGTAAATATATAGTATTACAGAGAGAGAGAGTGCTGCAAATCTGAGGATAAGGCTACTCCCCATATCATATGTAAACCCGCAAGACGGGAGCATGTGGTAGCGTGTGTGTCGTGGGAATCGACATGGCCGACGCATGAGCCCGGTCATGACCCCCCACGACCACTAGGGTACAGTTTTGTAGTCTTGAACATGATGGTAGATTGTAAAAGGGTGTGAGAGGCGAGCGTGCGTGGCTTTGCCCCTTGCGTTTTAAGAGATACACAGGGTGTTTCTCTCGGGAAGGGAGTTGTCAGGGCAAAGCCAGCCTAAATATAGGGGCAAGGGGCCTCATATTTAAAGATATTGTAAGTTCAAAATATATTCCGCATCAAGGCGAAAAACCCACGTGAATTTCACTTCTCTGTAAAGCTGGACATAGAAAAAACACACGTGGTGTATATCCAGCTTTAGCGCAGGGACCCAGGGGAGAAACGGTATGTTAGATAAGGTCTAATCATCTCGTTTAATTTATACAGTAGTCGGAGTCTTACGAGACGTAATCGGTTGATGTCAAGATGTCGTCACGGTAAATTGAGAAACGAGATTCTAAAAGATAGAAATGTCGTGTCATCATAAGTTATAACAATCATGGCAAGAACAAATCACCGTTAAAGTCACGCGTGAGATAACTTGTATTGATTCTGCCTCGATACACGTCATCTCCCACCGTTTTGACAGGTGGACAGATGAGCGTCGGTCCACCTGACAGTTTAGGGTAAAAAGTATATATACCTGGAAGAGCAGAGCATTAGACACACACTTGGGGTCACACACACGTTGGTGAAGTCCAGGACAGGCGGACTCTGTTTCCTGGCATAAGGGTACCTTCGATCACAGGACCCTGAAACGGCTGGAATCGCCAGAGAGGGCATTCCATGATTGATTTAGTTTAACGTTGATAGGCGGCTACGGGGCCGAATTCGTGAGAAGGAACACCCCAGGTGGAACGTATAAGTTTAGATTGTCGAGTAGCAGGTATCGTCCTGCAATAGTCAGAAGTGTAGGTTAATTGTATTGTGCGTATTAACCCTTTGAAGCGTCAGCCTGATTGCGTTCTGAGTAGTTTATTTTGCTTTCGGAACATCGTAATACCGACTGAAGATCGGTGTGAGTGACAATTTCGCCCTAGCACAAAAGGGGCATTTGTGAATCGTGAATTCAACCAGGAACGGTGGATATTTCAATAGGACTTTCACGGAGGACTTTCAAAAGGCGCATAAGGTATGAGTAGACAATATCTGACCCAAATCAGAAGTACGGTGGTTTATAGATGACGAACATTGCTGGTCGGAACCCTCCGACAGCCAGAGGTACAGTTACGCGCAGACGTTGACATTTGAGCCTAAGCGGGTGAAGCTCTTATGGCGAGCTCACAGTAATAACATTTCAGATTTGTGAAGCTCTTATGGCGAGCTCACGGTAGTAACATTTCCAGTGTGTAGACTATAGTGCCAGTACAGGGCTATAGAATGACTATATGATTGTTTAGAATTATTTAACCGTAGTGACCCATTTTCTGTGAAAAGAATTGAATTGTTGATTGTTGAAATATTGAAACGGATTTATTTTTATGTGTAAATAAAAGAATCGTTGTTACTTTAAATCATTCTTTCCATTATACAGCCTGAAGTGATTAGGAATCACACCTAACGGAAATCGAACCTATTTCAGGACAATTTGGCAGAGAAGGAATCACGGCGTCGGTCTAACTCAGCTCTCTGCGCCGAGTTCGCGACACTTGGATTCCGACCCTCCACGTTGGTCTAATTTTTCCCGCAACTTCATCAGCGGGACTAAATAACCCCACGTCAGCCCAGGCCTTACGGGGCCTCAGGAGTCCCTGACAAAGCTATGTGAACACGTTCTGTGGGGGATTATAAGCTATGTTTTTGAGGCAACATATGAAGATTTTTATTTATTCAATAATTTCACCTTGAAAGCATCACCTCTAATTGTGTTGGGTAATGGTTAACAAAACACGACATGAACATTACCTATGTTTTCATCTCGGAAATTGTAAATATCCACAAAATTGCGAAACCTTCTCCCTTCTTTAATCCAGTCATTCCCTCTCTCCGTACTGAGTGACTTGAAGGAAACAAATTGTTGTTTTTAACATAAAATTGCCTGCTCACATGTAACAAACTGCCTACATAGTCAGAAATGGATTAACCCTTTACCCAACGCAGACGATATCAAAATTTATTATTTTAAATATCATTTTTTAATTTTTTTCAAAAAGTTTCAACAAAACCATATCATGTGACCCCTCGTTGGAACGAGCTCGTCGAGCTCGTTCCAACGAGGGGTCACATGATATGGTTTTGTTGAAATTTTTTGAAAAATAATATTTTTTCAACTGCTGAATTTGCATATTACGCGGGCGGATGCGGGCGATTCGTTGGGTAAAGGGTTAACTGCCCTGGACAAGTGAATTACTCCACCCGGTTGGTGGTGTTGGAATGAATGAATGAAACATTATTTGTAGTAAACGTTTACATGGCATATAATGAACAAATTACAGAAATGTACAAAAGTAAAGACACACTGCATCAAAACATCATAGCCCTGGGGACTCTCTTCCTGGCATTCCCATATTAAAACTATAACTGATCCTGACATCAAAGTTGAAAACAATTTGCATCTTTGCTAAATTC
Organism: Pictodentalium vernedei; assembly: GCA_031216915.1. NCBI lineage: Eukaryota > Metazoa > Mollusca > Scaphopoda > Dentaliida > Dentaliidae > Pictodentalium > Pictodentalium vernedei. The sequence goes on from CM062296.1 coordinate 713,616,417, forward strand.
TTAAGAAGGCACTTGCATTCCTTAATTATTCATTTCGTCACCCTACACAAACAGAACACCATTTTCACGAGAAGTGATCTTTACTAAAATTTTCGATATTTGGCGATTTCAGTCATCTGACTTCTAATCCCCGCCTAAACAAAGTCATGGCACCCTTAATGGAATGATCTCGACGAGCTCGCTCCAGAACGTGAGCTTTGTTCTGGAGGCAAAAACAGGAAATAAAATAAAAACCGAATTGCGTTTCTTGTGACCAGTGCGGATTGGACACCTCCATTGTGTTGGTCTAATCCAGTCGCGAAGCCAGGATTCTATAATAGGGGGTGCCCTAGCACGTTTTGAGGGAGCGGGGCAAAGATGATTTTTGAAAGGCAGTTGTGTTGGGTTTTGGAGGCCTCCCCTAGTTCTAACTAGAAGCCTTCGGCTGTTGCCCCTCCTCCCACTTCCCTGAGGGATAAGTGGGAGGAGGAGGAACGACCGGAGAGTCCTAGTTAGTACTAGCCCCCACTCCCAAGAAAACTTTGCAAAATTTAGTAAAAGATTAATTGAGTAGCGTGTGCAGTCCCCCCACCCCCGCTGCCTGCTATCCCTCCACGTGGCTACGCTACTGCTCTTCTTGGTAAGACTTAGTCTCTAGAATGGTGCGTCTCTCAATGGCGAGATTGGGTTTTCCTAGACAGTTGGATTATCATTTTGTATTCCAACACTATTCTCTTCTACTCGGAAACTGCGACGAACACGGCGTGCTTGAATGTCAGGCATACTTCGATTATAAGTTTGTTGACCTGAGTTCTATGAACCAACAGTCTCGATCACAAACGGTGTCAATGAAACATCGAGTTTACCACCGTCTTCAGGAAATTGTGTCTGATGTATTTTATGTCGCTGTAGTCTGCTTTTTTTCCTTCTCTGTGAGAATCTGCTTTCGAATTGTTCACTGATATTACTGCCGACATCATTTAGATTACATGATTTGCACTGGCGACACTGTTAACATTTTCCTGTCTCCTAAGCGCATTTGGGGGAAAACAGTCCGGTATCCACTTAGTATATCATCTCATTAAAAAAAAATGAACAGCATAAAAATATATGTTGTCATGTGTTTTTTTTTTTTGTTCAAATTCCCCAATCACCGTCCAGTTTCGCACTCAACTGAAAAGGTATATTTTACTTGCCACCACCCCCCCCCCCACCCTCACACACACACACACCTTATTTTTCAACTCTTACAATTTTGAAAGGACGATATAATCAAATATTCAAATATTTCAAGTCTTTCCCAAAATAGACAATGTGACATTTTTATTGAGCATTCCAAAATCAATAAATATCGCCCCAATCAGCTGATCTCTTTCATTCTATGTCCTATTAGATGGCGTTTTAGCTCACACAAACGGGCCATTGTTGAGGGGAGACGAGAACTACACTTTCCCTGTATGCCAATTTTCGCTTCTGATCTTTTCGCAATGTAATTAGGTAAGAACAGAATTCGATAGAACACAGTAATGACTGGACAGTTTGAGTATCTTACTCAAAGTAGTGGTAGTAGTAGCAGCTATTGTTGTTGAACTTCAATTGGTAGTTGTTGTAGTAGCAGTAGAACTGTTTGTGGTAAAATTATTAGGATATCCCAAGCTGTAATTGTTATAGTAGTGCTTGTAGTATTATTGGTAATAGTAGAAGTAGCTAACTACTACTACCACTACTACTACACACACAATACACATACTACTACTAAACATACGACTACTACTACTACTGCTACTACTACTATAACTACTACTACTACTACTACTACTACTACTACTACTACTACTACAGCAGCTACTATTACTACTACTATTATTATTAGTAGTAGTAGTAGTAGATAAAAATTGCGAATTCGAGATCAGGAGAAATGCATTTCGAGCTCACCTAAAAAATTAAGCTTGAAAGCAATGGAAATTTAGCTTGAAACAATTTCGAGCTCAGCTAAAATTGGACTTAGTCAATTTTCAACTGAGCTCGTATTTCGTTTAAGTTTAATCCAATGAGGAAAATAAAAAGAACATAAACTCGAAGCAAGCTCGAAGGAGACGAACTTTTTTCAATGTAAATTTCCGTACGAAATTGCAAAAGTGTTAAGATCGCTGGCCTGGGACATTTGCGAAAACTTTTCTGCACATCATTCGGTGCACTTTTCTGATAGGGATTTGTGAGGCGCACCCTTCGTTCTGACTTCCACAAGTGTGCTAGGACAGAGGAGGCCGAAAAAGGTCTTTTCCAGTGGAAAATTTCCATTGGAATTTGTAATGCGCGACGTTCTGGGCACTGCTAGATTGACAAGTTTGCACGCTGTGTGGTTTTGCTTCATGTTATTCCAATGTGGATTTTGTAAAATTTGCATTTGATGTTTCACGCCGAGAGAGAGAGTCGAAATTAAAAATAGGAACTCAACCTTTAAGGGCGCTTGATTATTTTTTTTATCTTTTATGTAGAAAAAAAGAAAAACAAAACTTAAATTTCATTTCTATCAAACAAAACAAAGCAAAAAATCCTATTTATTTTTTTAAATAAATAAACGAAAAATGGATAGCGTCATAGACGAAATGAAAAAAAAAACGGACTACTATTCCTAGAAATGTTAGATCTAGGACTATAATCCCGCGGAATAATAGTCCAGAGGGACTAACGTTCCTATGGACTTCCATTCCTTTTACACCGGCATCCTATGTAGTCAGCAAGCGTGACCTGATGAGAATTTGGACAAAGACGGTCTTGCATGCAGGAGATCCGAGGCCTGATGAATTAGAATGTTCGGATTTTCGACTGAGAGCGAGTCATCTCACAACTGAAAATCGAGAGCGTATTTGCATTATTTACTGGAAAGAGAATATCCGATTTTGCGTGGAGAAAAAAAATTACTCAATTAAAAAAAAATTGATTTTTAAAAAACATTGAAAAAAAAATGCCAAAAAAGAAAATGATTTTTCAACAAAAAAAAATGATTCCCCCCCCCCCCCGCCACCCAATAATAAAATGTAACAAAATTGAAATTGAAAAATCGGGACGGTTCGATTCTAATTAGGTGAAGAAAAAAAATACATTAAATTTGAGATTGAATATAGAAAAGATAAAGGGTGTAAATCAAGAAATTGATGTCTCTAATGAGGGTGAGGAAATAAGTTTCGTCGACTCTAGTTCGAAAGAACTTTAATGGCCGGAAATCCAAAAACAAAAAAAAATGGATTATTCAAAATATAAATATAATAACATGATGAAAAAGGATTTTACCGAGACTTCACCTGAACTTGTTAGCATAAATGAGTGTGTCAATACTAATCATTACAACAGCCATTTATTAGTTAATGAAAGAGGGGAGAATGGGAATGGAATGATTTTTATCCAATTCGCGAGAAAAAAAAATTTACAAAAAAAAAATCAAATCAGAATAATAATAAATTAAAGAAAATAAACAAATTTAAAAAATTATAAATATTTATTTATGAAAAAATAACTTTCAATTTTTTTTATAAAGTGAAATCTTTTTTCTGAATGCGAGTTGTCACTTCCTCCTCTTCATTTTTGTGTAGGTGAATAATGATCATGTCTACTTTAGTTAATTTTTTCACATTGTTCAGAGCTTCTTCTCCGAGTTCCTCTACGCTACCTTTATCAATTTTCGGACATATTTTGTTTTTGCCATAGATCAGACTGAACTGCTTGATATTTTTTTCTCCTTCTTCTCACAAGAGTTTGCGACACGAATTTTATAAATCTTCTCGATCATCGTCCAGTGTTAATCCTATGCTATAAGTTTCACGTTTATATTCAACTTCATTACTTCGACATCATTCAGTTAGATTAGATTTGGTTTCAAATAAAACGTTTTATTATCATTGTATGGAGCAATTCCTTTCAATTCGATTTTTTTCCATTGCCATTTTTTTTAATTAATTTTAATTTTTTTTCTATTTCCTATATATAATATGAAAAAAATGTTTTTTATTAATTTAAAAAAAAAAAATTATTTCACTTTCTATATATGTATGAAAATTGTTTTTCTCTGATTTTAATCTCTTTAATTGAAAATAATTTTTTTAACTGAAATCGATTTTTCATAACTATAATCATTTTTTTTTTCATTTGAAGAAAAATAAAAAAAAAACGAAAATTGAAATTAAATTTTGTTTTCGGGCACTAAAACGACTGGTCTTTGTTGATTTGAAAAAATCAATTTTGTCTTGCCCAAACGAATGTGTTTCTATTGACGGAGCGAACTGGTATGGCTTCAATATCGAGTATGAGACCCATTACCGTTAATTACAGCTTGGCAACGCCTTCTCGTGCCCCCAATCAGGTTCATGGCGGTCCTTTTTTGGATGATGTTGCATTCTTGGACCAGCATGGCACCAAGCTCCTGAACACTTCTTGGCTGGACTGGAGCGTCTGAATTTGCAAGCTGCAACTCATTCCAGACATGTTCGATTGAACGGAGGTCAGGGGATCTTTCTGGCCAGTCCATACGCTCAATCCCCTCCCTCTGTCGGTACTCCCTGACAGCATGGACAACACGAGGACGGGCATTATCGTCCATCAGAATGAATCTATCACCCACTGCACCTGCATACAATCTGACATGAACATCCAGGATCTCATCAATATACCGCTGTGCGGTCAATGTACCATGTTCAAGGACACAGAGCTCTGAAAGTCCATCCCAGCTGATGCCGCCTAGACCATGATTGAACCTCCACCATAGCGGTCATGCTCAGCAATGTTGTCTGCATGGAATCGCTCTTCCGGTCTTCTCCATACCCTAGAACGGCTGTCTGTGTTGGTCTAGGCAGTACCTTGACTCATCTGTAAAAAGGAAGGTCGGCAAGCTTCTCTGGCCCAACCAACGTGGCCCATGCCCAATTCATATCGTGCCTGGCGGTGGTTCTGGGACAGCGGAATGCGAATGCATGGTCTTCTCGAGCGGAGACCACATTCGTGCAACCTTGCCCGGATAGTCTGCGTCGAAACATTTACCCCGGATGCATTCTGAAGGTCACTGCGAAGCTGGGTTGTTGTGGCAAAGCGGTTCCTACGAGCCTGAATTATCAAAAACCGGTCTTCAGCTGCAGATGTTGCCCTGTCTCTGCCACTACCATGCCGTCTTACTGGTGTGCCGTACTTCTGAAATCTTGCCCAGGCTCTGGTGATCACCGTATGGTGCACACCAAGGGCTTCTCCAACCTGACGATGGGTAGCCCCTTGCTCCACCATCGCTACAGCCCGCCACTTTTTTGCTTCAGACAAATGTCAGCATGACGATTGGCAGGCAGAGTTACACCAAAAAATATCAGAAGCACACATTATTTATTTATTGAGGTTTAAGGTCACATATTTTTGCACAATGGCTAATCATGACCATGACAGTTTTACGGGTGGAGGAAGCCGGAGTACCCGGAGAGAACCACCGAGCAACGGCGAGCAACTGTCAGCTCCCCAACATACTAACTCCACACAAGCAGGGTTAGCATTGGTTGAAGACAAGTGCACCATCGACGTGCAGTACGCCTTAGTACACGACGTCACCGTGCCCCCACATGGGCAATGGGGGTGAAGTGTCTTGCCCAGGGACACAACGCGGTTGCCGCAGGTGGGATTCGGACCGAGGACCTCTCGGCGTGCAGCCTGCACCAGAAGCACACATAATCTGGTTATTGTTTCTACATAAAATGTTCTTTTGATGATCGATATTCGTTGGGTCAGTACACCTACACGAAACAGTCGGACGATGACGACGTGGCTCGAAAATTCGTGGAAGATTTGGAATCTCAAATCAAAAAAATATACGAGCAATTTAACCCTTTACCCAACGAATCGCCCGCATCCGCTCGCGTAATATGCAAATTCAGCAGCTGAAAAAATATTATTTTTCGAAAAATTTCAACAAAACCATATCATGTGACCCCTCTTTGGAACGAGCTCGCCGAGCTCGTTCCAACGAGGGGTCACATGATATGGTTTTGTTGAATTGTTTTGAAAAAAAATAAAAAATGATATTTAAAATAATAAATTTTGATATCGTCTGCGTTGGTTAAAGGGTTAAAACGTCTGAGAAGCTGATCATCACAGACGAGCAAATGAAAGACTATAAGAGCACCACCGAATGTCACATCTGTAAAGAATTACTCACCAAAACGTAGGTACCTGAATTTTGAAAGTGAGAGATCACGATATCTGCACAGGTAAATGTCTAGTAATTGCAATTTAAAATATCGAGATACCAAGTTCTTTCCGGTGATATTTCACAATCGGTTGGTTTACGGCAGTCATCTGTTCGTGAAGAGTCTTGGTAGTGTAAGCGAAGGTTATATAAACTGCATCGCGAAGTGCGATGAACAATACATATTTTTCGCGAAATGGATAGTCGTAGATAAAAAGAAGAAGAAAATATGGATGGAGAAATGTCACCAATCGATATCAGAAGAGAAATACTTTTTATCGATAGTTTTAAATTCATAGCGACCAGTCTCAAAAAATTAGTCGGTAATTTAGGAAAGGAGAAATTCGAGATCACGACTGAACACTTTAAAAATGAACGTCAATTGGAGAGCGTATTGAGGAAAGGAGTCTATCCCTACGATTATATGGACAGTTTGTATAGATTTGACGAGTCAAAGCTACCTTCCAAAGATCTTTTTTATTCGAAATTATAAGATGCTGACATTTCCAACGTCGAGTTTGAACACGCTTAAAAAGTGTGGGAAATAATCGGCATGAAATCCATGAGAGATTATCACGATCTCCATCTGAAACCCGACGTCCTTCTCTTGGCAGATGTGTTCGAAAATTTTGGAGACGTCTGTTGGAGACATTATGATCTAGATCCGGCTTGGTATTACACAGCTTACGGCTTGAGCTGGGACGCGCTGATCAAGACGACTGAAATCCACTTGGAATTATTATCCAACATGGACATGTTGCTCATGTTCGAAAATGGTGTGAGAGGCGGAGTGTCGACGGTATCTCACAGATATGCGAAAGCGAATAATTCCTACATGGAAGACGGATCCGATGCACGAGAACCGAGTAAATACATAATACAGTACGTGGAGAGTGTATTATCACTAAATCACCCGCATAGTGGAGATTCCACCCAAGCAATAATTGCAAATTTGTTGCAAAGCATAACAAACACAGGCAAAGTTTCAACCAATGGACCTCCGGGTTAAACCCGGAGGTCCATTGGCTGAAACATTGCTTGTGTTTTTTTGTCCATATGTATAAAATTTGAAAGTTATAATTTGGGTGATAACTCCACTCCGCGGGTGATTTAGTTACAATCCACTCTCCACGTACTGTATATCTAGATGCTAATAATTTATATGGTTGGGCCAGGAGCCATCCATTGCTGACGGTAAATTGCAAATGGGTCGAGAATCGCGGGGAGATGGAAAATTGGAAACATTATCCCTGCCTTCTGGAGGTGGGTCTAGAATATGAGGAAACGTTACACGATTCGCACAACGATTATCCGTTAGCACATGAAGAATTGAAAATGAATAAAGTCGATAAACTCATTCCAAATTTAAATGACGAACGTAAATACATAATCGAATGCGAAAATCTGAAACTTTACATAGATTATGGCATGAAATTAATCGGCATCCATCGCATCATCCGATATGATGAAAAGACTTGGATGGAGAAGTATATAGATCTTAACACGAATTTGAGAACACAAACTGTGACCGAATTCGAGAAAGATTTTTTCAAACTCATGAATAATTGTGTGTACGGAAAATCGATGGAAAACATCAGAAAAAGGACTGATATTCATCTGGTGACGATGGATAGTCAGGCTAGAAAGTACGTTTTGAAACCAAACTATAGACATCGAACCATCTTTGATGAAAATCTAGTGGCCGTTCACATGAAACGGCCGTATCTGACATTCGACAAACCAATTTATTTGAGAAAGTGCATCTTAGACATCAGCAAACAGCTGAGGTATCGATTTCATTTCGAATATATCAAGAAGAAATACGATTCGAAAACCAAACTGTTGTTTACAGACATGGATAGTCTGGCTTACGAGATAGACACCGAGGATTTTTTACTTAGATATATCTCCGGATGTCGATGCGTGGTTCGACATGAGCAATTATCCCAGCGATCACGAATCTAACATTCCTTTCGGTGTGAATAAAAAATGCGCTGGGAAAATTCTAGGATGAGGCAGGAGGAAGACAGATCATGGAATTCGTGGGTTTAAAGGCGAAACTGTACGCTTGGCTTTTAGATGGGGGGGGGGGGGGGGGGGGGGGGGGGAGGGGGCAATTAAGAAATGTAAAGGTGTCAATAGAGACGTCGAGAATAATGACATCACATTCGAAGAGTATAAAAAAATGTCAGTTCGAAAATTGAGATGTCTACATGACGATGAACACGATTCAAAGCAACAAGCACATTCTCCACACGGAAATAATCAATAAAATTGCTTTATCGGCTGACGACGATAAGAGAATCGTGCAATCGGATGGAATGAACACATTAGCTCACGGTCATTATACCACAAGGTCGATCATTTATCAAAATCAAGAAGTAAGGAGTTTAACCGAAGAATATGTTTGGATCTACAGGACAATACCCGTGTAATTATCTGTGACAATTCAAACTTATGTGAAAACGGTGGACTTGTAGAACATTTCTTTGAATCAGATAAAAGGCAATTGACCAGACAAGGCACATCCAAAGTCGCAGGTAATATGATACGTAGTCTGACTGTCTGTTTTAACAAAAAACAATTGCGGTCATCTCGGCCAAATTTGCCTAGAGGCCAGAAACAGGTCACGCATCGTAAACCTTATTTTTCTAGTTAGGACACTTATCGCCCTTGTCGTAACAATTTTGGGAATCGACGGGAGGGAGATTTGTTGCTGAACAAACTTCGTACATTGTTACAATCTCTGCACTGATGGTTTAACTGACATGTTGATGGTAACTCTCCTGATTTCCATGTATCATCTATTTTATTACTTCTTAACCCTTTACCCAACGTAACGGCCAAAACCGGCCAGCGCTATTCTCAAAAATCGCCAATTAATTTTCAAAATATTTTCATTTTTTGTCTCAAAAACATAGGTTATGACCCCTCGTTGGAACGAGCTCGTCGAGCTCGTTCCAACGAGGGGTCATATCCTATGTTTTTGAGACAAAAAATGAAAAAATTTAGTTATTCAAGAATTTTTTTTGCAAGTGTCGTCTGCCTTTCATGTTAGGTAAAGGGTTAACGAATTCTGTTACTTCAGTTCCTGCCTTTTTCCTCCTCCTTTCTATCGAAATGGCAAGCTATAAATTAAAAATCAGCTACAACAATATCAACGGGTTGTATGAACGAGTTGGCAGGGATGGACAGTGTAAACTCACAGTCAAACAATTCGAGAAACTCACAAAGAGCGACATTATATGTTTAGGACAAACACATTGTAACCGAAACCGAAATGATAGCGGCCTATTTCTCCTAGGGTACGATAGCTTTTCGTTTGAAGAAAGTCAGTCCAAAGGGGCTAAATTGGGGGGGACTCGCATTTTTCATCCGAAGTTCACCGAGGAAAGGGGTTAAGTTTGAACAAGCGAGGACTAAGCACTTCCAGTGGTTCCGATTATGTAAATCCTTCTTTGGGATGCCTGAGGATATTTACATTTGCTCGGTGTACCTACCACCTGCCAACTCCGTGGTGTATAATAAATCAAATACCAGCCCGTTTGATCAAACAGAAGCTGCTATTATCAAATACAATCTTATGGGTCAGGTTGTTCTCCTTGGGGACATGGATGCAAGAGTTCATCCATCTGATCGCGACTTTATTGATGATGATTCATAAAAAGTCTTAGACCTGCCACAGACTTCCTGCTGTGACTCGGCTTTTCCGAAAAGGAACTCACGAGATACAGCAAAGACGAACGAACATGGCAAACTCCTTCTTGACCTGTGCATTTCAACAGACATGAAATTGATTAACGGTAGAACTCTTGGGGATACTCAGGGAGAGTACACCTGTCTCCGATACACTGGCTCCTCGGTAGTGGATTGGTGTCTGGCTACTGAAGCCGTTCATCACAAAATTCTCTGCTTCGTGGTAAATGAGTTTTGCAGCCTTTCAGATCATTGCCCTATAACCCCAACCCTTAAAGTAGATGAACCCGTAATTCAGGAAAATGTCAGGCAGCTGCGCCAAACCCCACAGCAAATCAGATAGAACACCCAAGTCGCCAGTATATTTAGAAGTCGCCTGTTCTCTGTGGAAATGGGACCTCAATAAACAACTATTGAATGAAACTTACATTAACAAGAATGAAAATCCTGTTGACTCTATATGCACAAACCTGACTGATTTATTGCTGGAGGTTCTCCCAGCTAGCAGTAAAACGGTCAGATCTGTTAATATAGACAAGTCCTCAAAACCAGCTAACCGGAAAAAATGGTTCGACGTGGACTGTGTCGAATTTAAACGAATTATGAACCAAAAAGCCAAGGAATTACGAGCCAACAAAGACCTTAGGGCGCTCTCTGAATACTATGAAGCCAAAAAGAAATACAAAAGGCTAATAAAACGTAAGCATAGACAGAATAAAGAATATCACAGACGTAGAAAAGCACAACTCAAAAGACTTCTGGGAATCGATCCATGAATTGAGTGACAATTCCAACAATAAAGATAATGCTGCAAAACTCATTTCACCCCGTCAGTGGATTGCTCACTTGCAATCACTCGTGCAGGTTAAGGGGCAACCAGTCATCAGCACCGGTATTGAAACAAAGAGAACGGAATTGGACTATCCAATAACTATGCAAGAATTGCAAAGAGCCGTGGCCACACTGAAAAGCAAAACGGCCAGTGGCACTGATAGGGTTAACAACGAGATGATCAAGGACTCGATGCCGTGCATGAGTACTTGTTACTTCAAGCTGGTTAATCGGATCCTCAGTAGCAGCATATTCCCGAGTTCTTGGCGTGGCAATGTAATAAAGCCCTTGCACAAAGGGGGAACACTACGGATACCTCCAACTATCGAGGGATAGCGGTCTCCAGCTGTCTCAGCAATTTGTTTTGCAAGATTTTGGATAATAGGCTAGTTAAATATCTTGAGTCGAGTAACAACATAGACGCCTGCCAAATCGGCTTCCGAACCAACTTCAGAACATCGGACCATATATTTACTCTTCGCCATATCATTGACAGATTCTTGACGAAATAAAAACGGCTTTATTGTTGTTTTGCGGATCTCAAGAAGGCGTTCGACACTGTATGGCGCGACGGCATGCTGCATAAACTACATCAATGTGAAAAAGGTGGTAATTTCCTAAAAATAATACAAAACATCTATAAAGAAGTTAATTTGTCCATGAAGCGACCTGAAGGCTTGACGGAGGCATTTTCCACTAACACGGGCGTAAAGCAAGGCTGTGTTCTCAGCCCAAAACTTTTTAATGTATATGTTAACGATCTTGCGAATATATTTGACGATGAGTGTGAGGCCATTAACCTAAATGGTCGCAAGGTTCACTGTCTAATGTATGCGGATGATCTTTTTTTGATGTCCGCCAGTAAAGATGGCCTCCAGAGGAAACTGAACCTACTAGGAACCTACCTCGACTCATGGCTATTAAAACTTAACCCAGAAAAAACAAAGATGATAGTATTTAAATAGTATTTAAAGTCCGGAAGGAAAATAAACATGGATCTTAATTATAAAACTGAGATTATTAGCTCATGTGCTCAATACAAATATATATATATATACATAATAATATAAATATATTTCAATCCCTCGCGCAAAATCGACGCCGACGTATTGGACAATAAAGCACAAAAAGCCATTTACTTACTCCGACAAAAAATACCACTCAACGAAATTAATGCCCATACGAGTAAGAAGCTTTTCAACAGTCTCATACGTCCCATCCTAACTTACGTGTGCGAAGTGTGGGGCGTGAGAAGCTAAGCCTTGCTCAGATGAGCATTAATCAAGATTTTAGTCAGAAATATGGCAAAAGCAAATACGATCAAATCCAGACTAAATTTTATAAAAAAATATTAAGTGTAACAAAGTACACCAGCACTTCAGCTGTGAGAGGTGAATTAAGGATATACCCCATTGATATTTTTATCATTAAACAAATTGTTAGTTACTGGCTTCGCATACACGATATGCCACCCGAGTCTCTGACAGCCGCATGCCTCAGCGAGGCTTACCAGTCAGAAACTAATTCCTGGATAAATGCGGTTAAAAACATTCTGCTTAGCCTCAATTTTGATTATTTGTGGCACAATCAAGCTACTTTTGACACCAAGAAATTGCTATTTTCCTTGGTGAAGACTCTGGAAGAAAAATATGTAACATGGTGGTCGTCGAATTTACGAAATTCCTCTAAATTCGCATTCTGTAGAACGGTGAAGGATTCTTTTACAATGGAAGAATATTTTTTGACGGAAAAGGATAATGCGACCAGACACTCCTTTACAAACTAAGGATAAGCGCACATAGATTAGCGTTTGAGACTGGTAGGCATACCAGACCACCTATTAAACCCGAAGAAAGATATTGCCCGTTTTGCAATAATAAGATAGAGGACGAGTTCCATTTTCTGCTCGTGTGCTCTCTCTACTCTGGCGACAGGGAAGCCCTCCTACAGGAAATTGAACCCATTCTACCCGGCGTTAATGGCATGAGTCACAAGGATCTAGCAAAAGCAAAGGCGTTAATCTTCTATCCATCTAGGCATATAACCTTTTTCAAAATGTTTTTTCCACTTGAAAATTATCACTCGATCATACACGGCAAATTTCGGTCGTTTTGTCGCCGCCATCACTGATGATAGAGATTCGCTTAGACTTCCTTTTCGTTTCGAGGATTGCTAGCTGCCACGGGCGTCATCTTGATAGAACTATGGCGCGTATTGTTATAGTCATCTACCAAATCGACCACGCTCACCTTCTCGTATTCTGTAGAATAGATGTCGACGAGTCGACGAACGTGAACGTTGTAAAATTCTCGAACTTTATCCATCTATAATTTCGCAGGTTTTCGTGAAGAAGTGGTGTAGATATTTTTCAAAGCTTCAGCCTCCCCATTTATTATTCAACGCTCTCATCCATCCGCATTTCGAAAACACATCTATGACCATCAACAGATATTTCACACCTTTGTTGTGTCTAAACAGCGATTGCATGTCCACCAGATCGTCAACTCACACCCAAGCGCATACTTCTTGTTGAGTGCTTGACGTCTATCTCTTTCCATCGTTAAATAATGTTGAATTTTATTGATATGATCGATGCGAAACGTGCTGCCTCTATCTTCTGAAGGAGGTGTCGTCGGTAATACAGTCGGCGGTAAGTCGGGATATTGATTGCCACTTCTTAATCCCATTTTTATTTTTTTTATTATATTTATTTATTTATTTATTTATTTATTTTTTTTTTTATTTTTTACTTTCTATCTTATTTAATATATAAAAAAAATATAATATTATATTTTTTTTTCTCATCACAAAACAATATATCATAATAACATACTGAGAATGGGCACGTTTTTAAAAGGCGAATTCGGACCCAATAACAGTCTTCGGCCGTCGAGTACATTTTTTCTTCTCTTCAGACAGAGAACGTCTCCGCGAACTTGAAATACGTCGCAACCTTTCGCGCGTTTTAGACACAATCCTTTACCATCCGTTTCGACTCGATATACAACTTCTCCTCACTTGAAAACCAATCCGCTCCACATTATTTTTTGCGCATCAAATTTGGCCAATCCCGACAGATCTCCGATACACAGAGCCGGCAAAATGGTTTTGGTTAGAATGGGTAATGCCTTGGTGGCCAATACCGCCAACAATCCTAAGAAACCGGTTTACCATTCATTTTCAAATTATATCTCAGTTGCGCGGGACTCAGTCTCACGGTCAATTCTCTTCGATTGCGATGCGCTTTGGCTATTCTATCAATTTGTGTTTTGGTCCAAAAGTTGTTGTCATGTCCATTGCTCAAGTCTTGATGACTTAATTTCAATTTCACAGCTTCTCCTCGATTTTCTAATACTCTGCGAAGTTTGTCTTTCTAACCTCCGTATTTGTATGTGTACGTTTGGTATTATGTATCTCGTCATTATTTGTTGTTATTTTAATTTTGTTTTTTTAATTTATTTTGTTACTTCCTATTGCATATAGAAATTGATTTAATTATTTTTAAAAAGAATGAGTCTGAGTAAGTTCGTTCAAATCGACTATGCTGTATCTGCCTTTGGGAATGCGAATCGTAAACCGATCCGGTCCGTTCGAATATCTGAACGTATTATTTTTCTCCGTGATTTTGGTACATCTCAAGATTTACCAGTGCTGTCCCATACTTCTTATCCCTCTTCAATTCGATTAGTGGATTGAATTTCGTAATGAATTGAGTCTTGTCATCACTCACCACGATCGAAAAATATTTTTTTGCAGTTGTATTATCAGTCGTTCTTTTCGTTTTCTGAGCTATTCTTTCTAATAATTGAGTTTCGTAGTCTTGCAACATTTTTAAAAATAATTCTATATAATTGTATATTTTATTTTATTTATTTTTTTTTTACTTTCTATTTAATATGATTTTTCTTCTCATTTACCAATTGCAATTGCCCGGAGTATAAAAAATGTCGAATCCCTTCCTACATTTTCCGTAATATTTACCACTCGTCAGATCGATCGCCACGAAATTGAAAGGTGTGCAATCCCTTACAACTGTTTGCTCATGTCACTGGCCACGTGATCGGCGTAAATGTGATCGAGGTTCTTAAAATCTTGACGAAACAGACACAGTAAATTCGTATTTTCTCTTATGGTCTGCCTCGGCAATCTGAAATAAATTTAAGATAGATAGAAACAGTCCACATTGCTGTGACGTCCTCGATCGTAGAAAGATTCACACCGATTCTGTTTCTCTAACATCAAGTTATCGAATACCATGGGATTTCTATGCACCAAATTCAAGTCTCGAGGATCTGGCGCGTCATTCGCATTTTCGTAAAATTGGCATTCCACGTTGGACGTTTTATCATTTCCGAGTTCTCTCGACGTTTCTTGCAAGATCGTTGCGAACAATGGATCACATATCTCGAATTCGTATCGGTGATCAAAGAATCTCATTATAACGTCCTTTGGCAAGTTTGCGCTCAGAGCTTTTCGCAATAATTCGTATTCGGGTTGATGGAGACTCTTGCCAAACAGGAACAATCTATAGTATGCTTTTATTTTAAAACTAATTTTTATATTTTTTTTATTAAAAAAAAAATAAATTCGTTTTGTTTTTGTTTTTCAATTTATATTTCTTTCAATTCAGATCCACTGTTCAACGTCTTGGCGAGTTCCTGCATCGGCACCACACTAGAACCCTTGAAAATTCCAAATTTCTTGTTCGCCATAATCTCTTCTGATGTTGACGATAATTTTGCTTGCTTAGCTGGTGTTATCAACTTCTGAATTAAAACAGCACTCCTCTCGTCAGCCTCCAAAGCGATTCTTGTGCTCGCTTCCGTCGTGGCTTTTTTACGCACATCCATGGCGGTTTTCTTTGCAACCTTTACGACGGTAAAAGCGATCTGTTTCGCCACATTACCGGTGCAGGCGCGCGACAGCGCTCCCATCATCGAATGCAACAAACCTGGTCCGCCTTAGACGTAAGATCTCATAAATCATCTGTTCTTTATTACTAACATATTTGTTTCTATCATATTATTTCGTTTTTTTTAATTGAATAATAATTATTTTGTAATTTAATTATGTTTTTTTACTTTCTATTTTATTTACTATTAGTTTTTTTTTATATTTCCCCTTTCGACACGTTCATGATCGATTTATAAGTACCTATATTCAACACCTTCTGTGGCAACAATTCGTCACATATGCTCACCAGTTCGTTTGTCACTCCGGTATTACCGGTTTTTCGACTCGCCATCAAGAGATCTAATCTCTCCATCAGGGCGTTGGGATCGCAAGGAATGATCGTGGTCATTCCCTGTCCGATGACCGATTTGACGAACGCTTTATTCCCATCCCATATGAGTTTCACCACGTTCTTCCACTTCGAACGTCTGCTCGCGTTCGGCCTCGTCTCTCTGAGATCGTTATTTTTTCTCATGACACTCGTACGAAGCAGGAGATCGCCGTACGTTCTGTAATCCTCTTCCTCATATTTGTTAGGTTTAGTCAGCACGAACAGATTCTACAATCCTCTTGTACCTTCATATTCACGATCTTTGACGATTAGATTATAATCATCGGTTATGTCCACTTTTTGTCACCTAGGTAGAGGTTACCACCATCTCCCTCGTGCAAGCCGAAGACAGGGTCCGCACTCAACGGATTCGTCTTATATCTGGTTGAGTGCTAGATTATTTTGGGATATAGGAATTTATTCAACAAATTTTACTTCATTACAAATTATTGAAGAGTGCCTATCGGCACTCTTCAATAATTTGTAATGAAGTAAATCTACACAAACAAAAAAACATTCGCTTCTGCAGCTGAAGATGAAACATAATCAATAATTTGAGGCTTTTAGCATGGTACCCTCACTTTTCTCGAAAGCCCTGATAGTGGCTTCCAGCACTCTACCAGATATAAATTCGCGTAATCTTCGGGTTTCGTGTTGCTGGCATCTACCGTCGGATCGCCCATCGTGCGCACTGTAACCGTCGGTAGTCCACTCTGAGAATCAGTCTCAATTCTATCTATCTCAGAGGGACTCGGCGGAAGATACCGAGCAGAAGGAGGAAGTGGGTATGCGGGAGACTATGGTATATAACGAGAGGTTGACCAAGGGACCTGTTAGTCGGAACGAACGGTTCGTAAGGTCTGTAACTTGGTGTCCTGCTTTTTTCTCCAAAGGGTTACAACTCTTTGACGATTTCTCTTTTCATTTATTCCTGAGTTTCTGTCACAGGTTTGAACAACTTGCTGGTCTCTTGTTTCCTCTCGATCTCGCCCATGTGTTTAGCCATATTGTTATATCGAATATTCCTCTCCAATTCTAGAAATCGACGAACCTTCTCGTCATTCAACTTAGGATCTTTGATCTTTAATGACATGCTTCCTTTTTTTAAATATTCTTCCTTTTTTTCCTTTGTTTTGTTTTTTTAGAAATTAAATTTAAGTTATTTTGTTTTTTCTATATATAAGATAAAAAAATAATCGAGTTCCTATTTTTAATTTCGACTCTCTCTCAGCGATGAAACATCAATTGCAAATGTAACAAAATCCTCACTGGAACAATATGAAGCAAATCCACAATGTGTGCAAACTCGTCAATCTAGCAGTGCCCAGAACGTCGCACATTACAAATTCCAATGGGAATTTTCCACTGGAAAAGTCCTTTTTCGGCTTCGTCTGTTCGAGCTCACTCATGGAGGTGAGAACGAAGGGAGCGCTTTACAAATTCCTATGAGAAAATTGCACTGAGTGATGTGTAGAAAAGGTCGTTTTAGCAAATGTCCTAGGCTAGCAATCTTAACACTTTTGCAGTTCCCTATGGAAATTTACAATAATGCTTGTGATCTTTATACCGAATCCACACAGATAAAAATGCCAAAAATGCTTATCCATTTTTCAGCGACCCTACTCCTAAAATTAATGACTTTTTAGAGATTCTTCGGGGAAACTTTTCTTGAAAAAGCGTTGAAATTTTTTCTAAGTTTAGAACATTAGCATACATCGTTCAATAATATTAATGAATGTCAGCAGGGGCGCCGGAGCTGCCCCGACCAATGTCGGGGCAAAAAATTTGCCGATCATGACATTTTTGTGATCGACCTTCAGCCGAACATAATTCATACCAAATAACTAGGCTATGATTTTTTAATTTTGTTCTGCGGATATCCGAAAATAGTGCTCGCATAGATCGTCTTGTTTCATTCTAATATTGGGCACACAATGGCGGCTATTAATGACGAGTTAACGTAAGATGAGGATATTTTGGGGGCTACTTCAGAAGCGGTTGGAATAGTAAAGAAGTAGCCTCAAAATTGGTCTGAGAGACGTCATTTTCAAACATTTTTGGGGGGCGGGCCGTATTTCTGAATTGACAGACTGTACGGACGCCCAGGGGCCCCCACATTAAAGTTCGTCTTTCGAAAAAGATAATATGGTAAAATTTACTGCCAAATTGCCAAAGGCAATTTGGCAGGGAATTTTGCCATATTATGTTCCTCGAAAGACGAGCTGCATGCACTGTCATTTTTTTCTCTCTCCCACATAATCGATGGCAACAATTCGAAAATAGGGATCTGGGTGTTATGGTCAGGCCAATGTTTGGGCCGTTCCGGCGCCCCTGGTCAGTTCTTATGTTTGAATACTGTTCAGATACTCAGATAGATGATATATTCCACAAACACATATGTTAAAACCCTTACCTGTTTATTTGTTTCTCCTTATTTCTGAAATGTGAGGTAGAAAGCGTTAAAATGCGAAGGCAATATTTTTCGGTCTGCATACCTCAGTGTTTCGTAATCCCCATAGGACAAGGGTAATTGGAAATAACATTCATTATTCTTCCCCTTCCGGTGACACCTACCTCATCTGCTGTGTCCATTAGTTTTCACCCACTGTAACTTTTTATCATTATCTAATTAGCAGCAATATCTAGCAAACCATTTCATTCTCAATCTAAAACAGGAAATTTTATTCTACAAGTCACATTCATACCTAACTGCTTTTATTATACGCTAAGCGATAGATTGTCGAAAAAATTGCGGAAAGATAGAAATCGTATCCCCCAGTGTGAAGATATAGAAATTTTCACTTTTACAGTATCAAACAAAATGACGGCTTTCAAAGCATTCACTTCAAGGTGAATACGAGTCAAATTATCACCGAAAATGATCAATTTGTTCTAAAACGTATAATGAAAATAACATGTAGTGTTTTTTAAGTGGATACCGATCATTTTCAGCAATAATTCAACACGCATTTACCTTGAATTAATTCATGAAACGCGCCAGATGAATCAGTTCGCAAGGCGCTACCTGTTCCGAGTAACGATCAAATCACTTCCGCATATCAATGCACATCGGTTGTTTACTTTCATGCATCAATTCAATGTTGAAACGAGTTGAATTATCGAAAGGAATGATCAGATTCTATAAAAAGCGCATAATAAAAAGAAAATCTAGTGTTTTTGAGTGGATACCGAATAATATCTCACTCGTGACCGAGACTTATGGTCAATTTCTTTCCAACCTCGCGAAAAAAAACATTTGTCTCGGTCACTCATGAGATAATTTTCGGTATCCACTCAAAAACACTCGGTATCCTTTATTTATCTTATACTGAACCGCTTTCCGCACTTGTAATCGCTTCGTATATTTCAGCTTTATGGATTACTAATTCATATAACATTTTGTCATTTTCATTGGCTATCAAAGAGTCTCGCAACTTGGTTGGCTGACCAACATAATTACTGTCTATAAGATTGAGCGCAGGCCTTTAAATTCTACCCAACTAACGACAGTAAACGCTGTACCCAAGTAAGATAATTGCGCCCAAATTATGCGTAGTTTGAAACTTTTTCCAAAGTTTTGCAGTGTTTCGGCAATATATAGTTCGGCCAGGTTTTCCTGATGGTTGCAGTATATCTTAGAGCTTACCTTCGAATCAAATAATGCAACAAATAAATATTTTTTTAAAAAACTCCACAGAGTTCGCCATAGAAAAGCAATCGACGTCGACAGTGTCGCATACGACGCTGTCGACGGCGATTACTTTTCTGTGGCGAATTCCATATGATCATGCACTTAAAGCTTGAGATCTATTATATTCATGTTTGTGGCAGTTCTCAGTAAACGCCATGTGTAATTTACATTCAAATAGACCTTTGGCTCGACAGTGAGAAACTATGAAGCTTTCTCGAGTTAGCCGATCAAACTTACGTCAAAGGGTGGTGGGAGGGAACCAGTGATAATGGCGAAGGCCTATAACAAGGGGTTGTAAACTAGCATTTTGAGACTGGGGACCTAAAACCTAAAACAGACGCCAAGAAGAAGCAAATACCGGTGTTCTTTCTCCAACCATGCAGGCCACATCCATATTGCCGTTGTGCCCAAATTAGACTGATTTAAAGGTCCGATGGAGCGATCACATTGGTGAATCTGTACACTACTAGGTCGAATTAATGCGCTTGTAAATAGAACTGTTTCAAAAAAAAAAACAAAGTCTGATTTTCCACCGAATTCAAAATTGAAAATTGACGACGAGGGCATTGCGACGATAATATGAAAGATGTCGACGACAACTGGCTATGTTTAGGAAGTAAATATTGATGGGATTGACTTTATTACAGATTTGCCGGCCATTCGCGTTTCTTTAATATGATATTTATGAAATAAAACGCTCGGCAAAACGGAAAATTCTAGACGCGTCTCATAAATATCATACTAAAGAAACATTCATTTGATATCCTCTGTATATCACATGAAACGTCGTTACTTTCGACGTAACAACACATGTCTTATTTCCTGATTATCAACTAGTGTCTAATCGGCGCGTGGTCCCATAGCAGCAGCATTGTATTCTTGACATGACGTTCACATGACGTCAGTTACGGCAACATGTTTAAGTAAAGCGCATTCATGACGTCATGGGGTGAAGCGTCTGAGCCAACGAACTGATTGTCGGTTGTTTTGGGAGAATTTAGCGACAATGAATTAAATAATTGTGTAAAAAACATTCGAAAACTGATGTGATATACATAATCTTAAACTCGTGATGTTTGGATATAAGATTTTTTGAAACTTGTTTGATGAATTTGATGAGCCTAAAGGCTCGTTGTGAATCAAATTCATCAAACTCGTTTCAAAAAATCTTGTATCCAAACATCACTCGTTTGAGATCCCCTATATATATTATTTCTTCTCCGTTATCTGTTCACTAACCTATTTACCAAAACAGGACCCACATTCTTGTTTTAGGATAACAGATGGTCAAGACAAGTACAAGACACGTGTCTCTCGTTTACTAATTTGTTGACAGGAAGATGGCGAGGAAATTATTCTGATAATTATTCTGAGAGATTATGATCACCCACTTTAGGACACCAATTGTAAATTAAATGTTTGTTTGATTGAGGACTGAGTTTGAGACTTTTGGATTGAGAATTGAGAAAAGGAAAAATCATGCCCAAATTCCATTGGGAAAGGATCCCATATTCGTCTCATGAAGACGCTCAAAAGGATCCATGTCTTCAGTTATTTTGTGAATTAATGAGCTGTTACCGTACGGTCATAATGCTGCACTTTCATTCTAACTATTCAAACCAACTTGGTCCGAGACGTTACAGTGTTGTTAAATGTGTTTTTTATGTCCTTTTTTATCAGTCCACGCCATAAAGTTTTGATTGTTTCGATTTGGCGTTGAGTAGTACAAATTCCAGATTTGAATGAATTTATCAAAATTCAGTTTCTATTGAGAATTTTATTGGTTGCATGCCAGTGTTTGCTAGAGTGTTTTCAACATGCTTAATAAAGCATTTCTATTAACTGATAGAGTGCTAGAAGCCGCACTCGGGCTTTATTCAGAAGTACAGATGCCGCAACACAAAGGCTTCATACTCAGAGGATATGCTTCGTATTATCTTTGAAGTCAAACTATTTAGCCTGTAAGGATATGCCTTGTTACAATGTATGGGAGAGTGCTTATAGCACTCTCCCATAAATTGCAACAAGGCAAAGACATGAAAGACATGAAAATAAATGTTGCCAACCAGAAATATTTCAGCGCTCTACCAGTTAATAACATTTTACAGAATAGCGGCGGTGGTACCTGGCGTCATTTACCTTAAAGGCCCGTGTCCACATTCGCTATTTCACGCGCGTGATCGCGTTTTACCATGTTCACGTGAGACATTAATTAGTGTGTGCCGTACAAGTCTGCTGTTCCCGGTCGGGTAGAAAGACACCTTGTCCCCTGAGTCCGAATGTGTTCTATCTGGCTATTGGCACATAGAACACATTGAAACTTGGGGGACGACGTCACTGTGACCCGTGATTCCTTGTCTCAGGTCTCTGTCAAATATTGTCGGTACACGTGATGGATAATGCTGATGAAAGTGCATGTCAAATGTAACCTTTTGACAGTGGTCACTGCTGCATTTGTCTTGGTTCAATTGTCAATACACTCAGCAGAATACGCGGCGCTATCACGTCAAAACCCCTTCAGGAGGTATGGGTGTTCCACGTCGCGTCGCCAAAGCGTGACAGTTTTCAACCCAAGCCACTGTGGGCAATGATCTGTTGTAATTACTTTGAAGGTTTCTGGGCTCTTTAACACTACGCGTTATGTCTCGTTGTCACGCGCTTGAAATCGCGAATGTGGACACGGGCCTCAAAACTGTTTATCTTGCACTGTGAAGAACTGACCTGTGTTCACTTTCTGGGTAACTGCCCCGGAATACTCTGTTTTTTATGCGATGAAAGGAGGTTTGGCATTAATTGGGTGCATGATACACTTATAAGATTCAGTTTGAGGGTGGTGTGCACAGCGGTCTCGAAATATTTACGCCAACAGACGTTCTGTATACCTGAAGTGTATTCGAATATGAATAAAAACACGATATACTAACAACACCCGATAAACCTAACTGCGCAAACAACAAAACCTTCTGTGTTAGTCGGGCACAAAAAGATAGCTGTTTGTTCGTAAGAAACTATTTGTCAAAACTCCACATTAATTCACTGATATTGTCATTCCGTCGTAAAAAATAAAATCAGCTTGCTCAAAAATATAAAATACTGATTTCCAGAACAAGCAAATTCATCTGTACAAATTATCTTTGAACTTTATCCCGAAAAAGAGGCGGTCATGTTGAAAAGGTAGCTATCACTTTGTTGAAACAAGTGAGCCAAGTGCCAACGTCGATTTTTCATGTTTCGTTGGGACACAGATAGCATTTGTTATCAGGATTTAACCCTTTACCTAACATGAAAAGCAGACGACACATGCAAAAAAAATTCTCGAATAACTAATTTTTTTCATTTTTTGTCTCAAAAACATAGGTTATGACCCCTCGTTGGAACGAGCTCGACGAGCTCGTTCCAACGAGGGGTCATAACCTATGTTTTTGTGACAAAAAATGAAAATTAATTGGCGATTTTTGAGAAAAGCGCTGGCCGGTTTTGGCCGTTACGTTGGGTAAAGGGTTAACCCTTTGAACCCTAGCAGCCCTTTTCCGACCAGCATCATGATACGTCATAACGTCATTAAATGGGATGGCTGGTCAGTAAATGTGCGGGGTAGACCAATCAATATTTTCAACGTGCAGCCCGGAGTCTGCACGTTGAAAATATTGATTGGGCTACCCAAATAATGAATATGGACTCTTCTACTTGCTGCCATTGAACTGGCATGGGAGATACCACTAGAGTTCAAAGGGTTAATCATCAAAATACCAAGGTATTACACACACACCCGTACGGATTACTCTACATCAACTGATATTTTTAACAAACATGTTTCATAGAGCCATGCGAAGCTTCGAAACTCGAACTGATTCGAAATCGTCCCGATGATTCGATTCGATTTGATTTGAGTCGCACCAATTCGGAAATGTTCTAATCGTCGAGATATTCTCAAAATCCTACTAAGTGTCCCCTCATGAGATCTTCTGTCATCAGGTCATGTGACCCGATGATAGAAGAAGAGTTTAAGGATGTCCCGCATCCGAAACGACGTTTATCCTGTCCTGAAATAATCCGCTTTTTTGTTTGGTTTGCCCAAATAGACGAGTCGACGAGGCATACAATAATTGAGTGACGAATGACAGCAACCGTGGTTGTAAATAGGTGAAATGTCAACATCTTGAAAAACGGTGAGTTTTGACTCGATTCGATTCAAAATCTTATGTCCGATTCTACTTGGGATTCGATTTGAGCCGAAATTTCAGATTCCTAGAGCCCCAATGTTTCATTTCTAAAAGTAGCATGATTTGAAGACCAAAACTGTCTATTCAACTGAAAGTTTTAAGTTGATATTTTACTTGCAAATGAGTTTTAACAATCCAGAAGATAAAGAACAATGTCAAGTTCACCTACAATTTTAATCCACCGCAACGTAGTGGGAGAGTCATAGGAATGGGTTCAGCCTGTCCCCCCATCCGTCGGCCCATCCATCATCATTTCTTGTCGCATGGTAAAGAAAAGCGTCCGAAATATGTCTTCCAATTTACTATATAGCTTTGTGGGAATATTATCATGAATTAGAGTTCGAACTACTATTTCTTACTATAGTTATTGTCCTCATGGGATTTTGAATCTCTTATCCCATTACCATTTTTGTCATCACATTTCAATGGAAGACGTCTTGGCAAATTTTTCTTCAAAATTAATATTTTGCCTTTTCGTGAAAAAATAATGAATGAGAGTGCGAACCAGCTGTGTTCAAGTATTTCTACAAAAGTTATCACCGTTGTTGGACTTTCTTGCCATCACTTTACCATTTCTTGTCATCACATTTCAGAGAAAAGACTTTTTCCAAATATAATATATACCTTTTCGGTAATAATATTATTAAAATGGTCTAATTACGACTTGAATCACATTTTTCGACAAAAAACAGGTGCCTCAGCATGCAGTTTTAGGGTAAGCTTGCAAGTCACATTCGAAGTGCCATGGCAGTTGTTTCTAAGGAAGTCCTGGCTGCTATATAGACAGCCAAGATTTGCCAAGAAACAACTAGAAAGTCATAGGATATTGATTGTCAAAGTAAAGTAAAAATGTGTAAAAAATCCCCAAGCCCTAAAGGGTTAAGGGCATTGCGAGGAACCTGTATTCATGTAGTTCCCTTGTTGGACTTTGATGGTGGGGGGGGGGGGGATTAGCCACCCTGTGGTGTTGAAAGTCTTTAGTGTTATGTATCCTTGGCCAAGTCGTGCATTGATACATACTGAGATGTTTATAAACTTTCATAATTTGGTTATAGTTCGGTGATCTGTATCAGATTCTAGCTCTCGTCTAAAAGCAATATCTCTGGGTATACGCGTTATGCTAAGAATACAGTTTTTAAATAATCAAGTTACCGTGGCATATTATAATGATGAGGCATGAAATCCTAGGGTTTGTTACATTTTTTAAAAAATGAAGTTATACGTAACGAAAAGCAAGCAAAAACGATACGATTTACGACGAACCTTACCATCTGGTAGTAGAGTTGGATTACGTCAAATCACGAACTGTAACCGTCATCGCCAATAGGTATTCTGCCGTAACGTAACTTCTAACTAGTAATACAGTAGGCGTACGCCAAGTCGCAGACTGTCACTGCCACCGGCATTAGGTATTCTGCCTTATCTTTGTCTTCTCTGGAATGGTCCGTCACTGGTTACATTGTTGTCCATTCGACATCCAAAAGAGAGCTTGATAACAAGTAAGTTCAGTTACCCCGACAGTCACAACTTTGACACTTTACGAAACAGCTTGCATATTAACTCTTTGTTAGATATGCACAATATGTGCAGAAATATGTTGCAGATTATCACTATAATCAATAAGTAGAGACAGAGATTAACACTTTTCCTAACGAATCGGCCGCATCCACCCGCGTAATATACAAATTCAGCAGTTGAAAATAGTATCTCTCAAACAATTTCAGCAAAATCATATCATGTGACCCCTCATTGGAACGAGCTCTTGAGCCCGTTTTCAATGAGGGGTAGCATAACATGGTGTTTTTGATATTATTATTTTTTTTTTAATTGAAAAAAATAATTTTTAAAGTAATGAATTTTGGTGTCGTCTTCGTTGGATAAAGGGATACAATTATATTCAGCCGTCGTTTATTTGTAGAGCTATATCACTTTTTTGCTGTGCTTTGCACAAATTGCTAATGTTTGTGTCATAACTTTCCTTAAACTTCACAGTTATTTTCGAACAACAAGGTGACCAGTTGAAAATCAACCCTTTGAACTCTGGTGTGTTATCTTCCAATGTCATTCCAATAACATGGATTAGAAGAGACCATAATTATTTTTGGGTGCATAACAATTAATCATTTCAAAATATTTATTGGTCTACCTTAGAAATTTTTTAAAAATTTATTTATTTATTTATTGGAGTTTAGCGATTCTTTCGACAGCCACAGTCACCTCGAGTCGGACAGTTTTACGGGTGGAGAAAGAGAGAGTACCCCTAGATATCCACCGACCAGCGGCGAGCAACTGTCAGACAACACAACGTACAAATTTCACGGAAACAGGGTTAGAATTGGTACACAGCGTCACCGTACCTCCAAGTGGGCAATTGGGAGTAAGCGTCTTGCCCAAGGACACAACACAGTTACCCCCTAGCGGGGATCGAACCGTGGACCTTTCGGTTTGAAGTCCAGTGCTATTTCCACCGAGCCACAGTGCTCCCTAATTTACTAAGTAGAAGCAAATTAATTGTTCTTGTTTCGGGATAGAACGACGTAATATGATAATTGACCGGAAATGTGACCTTTCAGGTCAAAGGTTTAAAGAGCTTTGACATTTACTAACTTTGTTTTACTAACAACGTTAATATTTGTAGAAAAAGTTGAATCGAAGTCCCCCGATTTAAAAAAAAATATCACAGCATTGCAATTTGCAGTACGTGGAGAGTGGATTGTAACTGAATCACCTGCGGAGTGGACTTATCACCCAAACTATAACTTTCAAATGTTGCACATATGGTAAAAACACACAAGTAATGTTTCCGCCAATGGACCTCCGGGTTTAACCCGGAGGTCCATTGGCTGAAACTTTGCTTGTGCTTGTTATGCTTTGCAACAAATGTGCAATTATTGCTTGGGTTGAATCTTCACTCTGCGGGTGATTTAGTGATAATACACTCTCGATGGACTGTATATGAACGGTATCATTACAAAGCCAGTTTGGAAACCGACTTGCGCCTGTTCATTCTTTTACCCGTCGTCTGTTCGTCTATCTGTTGTTTGTCTGGCTAGTTTTCCATTCAACACAGTTTGTTTTTGTATTGACTTGAAATGTAGTTTTTTCCATTTGGGGGACTTATCTGTTAAAATGTTACTCTGGGAACGTGTAGGCTAGAACTTCAGTTAATCGGTTCTTTCACCTTTCTGTCCGCTCACAACCAGAAGCCAATACTATAAAACGTTTACAATTGCATTTTCTAGAATTATATTTTCTGCCTATTAATATAACTGACAAAAATTAATCATTGGAATTTTAAAAGTTATGACAATTTGCAAACTGGCAAATTGCCAGATCTTTGAAAATGCTAATGGTTCATTTTAACCAATTTAAAGTGATAACTAGAAAATACAATTCTAGAAAATACAATTGTAAACGTTTTATAGTATTGGTCCCAGGTCGGCTATATGTTCGTTTATGCGATGCTAGTTCTTCCATTGCTCGAGAAACCACTCACGGTAACGAGTTTGTAATGGTTTGCTTTTCCTTCTAGAACAGAATGTACAGTTCTTGTGAACACCTTGTTGCCCTAACCTCATTATTTCAAGGGAATTGGGGTTTCGGGATCAAAGTAGTAACATTCTATTTTTGACCAAAGACGGAGAGGATACAGCAAAAACGTTCTTCGTTGGTCCAAAGATGCAGTTGGTTGTTTGATGCGTCTTCTAACATTAGTTGGCCACATGTCTATTTCTACTTTTGTTGCAATAACCTGATACATGTGGACATTTCGACATTTTCCAGCAACTTACAAAAGAATTATCAGCGGGGAAGGGAGGGTCCCCATTATCTGGTATTGGAACAGGTTACTCGAATTTACCCACAAAGAGTAGATCAACAGCTGATTAATCTGGTGAGCACATTTTTGATATCATTCAGCTTAGAACAGTTCCACTGCTGAGATGTTTATTTATCTTTGTATCCTCTGTAACGTTAATCGTCGAAAACGAAATATAACAACTAGGACCCCCTTCATTAGCTGATATGAAACCTTCAACCTTAATCCATTTTTTTAAATACATAGGCTAAATAAAAACATTTAGTGTTAAAGAAAACATTACTTACTCACCCGACGGCTACTCGATAGCGATGTGAAAACGATGCGATAGCGGGGGGATAGAACTTTTTTAATAAACCTTTACCCAACGCAGACGAAATCAAACTTAATGATTTTAAATATTATTTTCTTCAAATGTTTCCAAAAATTTCAACAAAACCATAACATGTGACCCCTCATTGGAATGTGTTCGATGTGCTCGTTCCAATAATGATTTGGTTTTGTTGACGTTTTGGGAAAAATACTTTATTCTATTGATAAATATGTTTATTATACGCTAAACGACAGATTATCGAAAAATTGCGGAAAGATTGAAATCGTATCTCCCACTGTGAAGATATAGAAATTTTCACTTTCACGGTATCAATCAAAATGGCGGCTTTCAAACCATCACTTCAAGGTGAATACGAGTCAAATTGTCACTGGAAATGATCAATTTGTTCTAAAAACATATAATGAATAGAAAATCTAGTGTTTTTGAGTGGATAATCATCATTCCAGCAATAATTCAACACGTATTCACCTTGAATTGATGCATGAAACCCGCGAGTCCAAACATGGCCTGAAAGTCCGTAATATAAGTTTTTGGTTTGGTACGTCCTTCAAAGGACGTACCAAACCAAAAGTTTATATTGCGGACTTTCAGGCCATGTTTGGACAAGAAACCCACCAGCTGAATTAGATTGAATGACGCTATCTGTTCCGAGTATCGATCAAATGACTTCCGCGTGTCAATGATTCAATGCACTGTTTACTTGCATGCATCAACGCAAGAATTATTGGGTTCATATAAAAAGCATATAATAAAAAAAAAATCTAGTGTTTTTGAGTGGATACAGAAAATTATCTAACTGGTGACCGAGACAAATTGTTATTTTTGCTCGCACAAGCCCACGCCAAAAATAAATATTTGTCTCGGTTACTCATGAGATAATTTTCAGTATCCACTCAAAAATACTAGATCCTCCATATATTACGCGGGCGGATGCTGCCGATTCCTTAGGTAAAGGGTAAAAGATAATACCCCTTTTGAAACTGATGAAGACCTTTTTGTATTTGCACCGCATGGATTTGATTCCCTGTTTTTGGAAATCTTGACGAAAAAAAACCCCATACTGTTGGATTTATTTATAGATCAAACACATTTCCGAAAGCCAGTCGTCACTTATTTCTGGAAATATTGTCAAATTCAAATCTACTGGAGATCTCAGGTGACCTCAACAAAAATGTCTCTAACATATGGGTGATTTTTTGTCGATTTACTAGGCTTTTGTAGACATATTAAACCGACTTATGTACAGAAACCATTCTTAGTGCTGGATTTATGCCAGCTATCACAAGGCCAATTAGATTACGGACCAGTCATCCACAATAATTGATGATCTTTTCAGTAACAAAATTAATCTACATATCTCGGGAATAATTATTACGGATGTAAGCAATTATTTTGCAACATTCTTTTGTTGAGGAATCAACCAAAAGACACACCCATCCATAAAATATTTCAAAATCATTTAAGCTGGTGAACATTAATCAGTCCAAGTGCCATATTTCTGCAAGAGACTTTTCCATTATAATGAATACACTTTGCCCCAATAAAACATTTTGGGGGGCGCCGTGGCGTTGCGGTAACCGGTTCTCATCAAATCACCGAAGTTAAGCAACGTCGAGCCCGGTTAGTCCTTGGATGAGTGACCGTCTGAGCGATCGATTCGGACTCCCGCGTTTTGTCCTTGGGCAAGGTACTTCACCCCGATTGTCTACATGGGGGCACGGTGACGCCGTGTACTAAGGCGTACTGCACGTCGATGGTGCGCATATCTTCAACCAATCTAACCCTGCCTGTGCTGCAGTGCGGAGTTACGATGTTGGGGAGCTGGCAGCTGCTAGTCGTTGCTCGGTGGTTCTCTCCGGGTACTCCGGCTTCCTCCACCCATAAAACTGTCACCGACACGATATGACCTTTGGTGTTAACGTGTCGTTAAACCCTAATAAATAAATTAAACATTTTAGTCGAGATTGTCCATATGGATCAAGCATTTCCAGAAAAAATCTCATAGAAGTTTTCCCCCAAAATTGGAAAAGGCGAACCGTGGTTGACACCGGGTCAATTACAGTCAACAATGATTAAAACATGTGTTTGAAAAATATAAATTCCCTGACCACACGCAATAAACTGAAATACAAAATGTATTATTCCGTTTTAACCCTTTACCCAACGAATCGCCCGCATCCGCCCGCGTAATATGCAAATTTAGCAGTTGAAAAAATATTATTTTTCAGAAAATTTTAAAAAAAGGGGTCACATGATATGGTTTTGGTGAAATTTTTTGAAAAATTTGAAAAAATGATATTTAAAATAATAGATTTTGATATCGTCTGCGTTGGGTAAAGGCTTAATAAACTGAAATTGAATCGGGATCGTATTATTATAAGACTATACTTGACAAAAATAAATATTACATGAAAAAACTTAAGAACTATTCCACAGTACACCCGTCGTGGAATGGTCGTAATCCACGCGTGGGCAATGATGTCCACGCAGCCGTTTCCAGATAATAAAAATCATCATCAGCAAAATTATAATTAATGAAGCATCGGCTTGTACCCGGTGCTTCATTAATTAAATTTGTGATGATGATTATTCCTTATTAGTGTTTGGAATCTAATATTATTGTATCCGCGGAAATAATGTTCACCCGTGGAAAGTGACCAGTCCACGGCGGCCGTACTGTAGAAATCAATCGACATATCTAATTCTATTTTCACCTTCCCGTCCACTTTTGTCGATGGTAACATCGAAATATCTGATCACAAAGAGATAGCTGACAAACTTAGCTCCTACTGCGTTAATACCAGTACACAGGTTAGTGAGTCAGTTCCTTCTTCTTGTCAATAAGATAGTTCATAAATATCAATTTTGGTTTTGAATATCATGCTCAAAATTACATCCGGTGCGCCATCTCGTGTATAATGTCGCCGAGATGAGGGAAAAGCCAACAATAGACTGTAGTTTAGCTCTGTTTCTTGCTTCCTCCAAAGCGTTTCCTACTACAAAAATCACCCGAGCCAGAGTTAGAACTCTATGGAATATGGGGAAGTGCAAACTCTCGACAATTATGTCACCGACAGATGCCACTCGGTGCCATTCTCAAAGGTTAGTTCCAGTTCCTAGATACAGCAACTGGTGTCTCCCAGGGATCTATTCTTGATTCTCTCCCCTCTTTTACTTGCATCAACGATATTATACACTCAACATTGCTGAAACGTTTATCGTATACAGACAATACTTCTGTTTGTACAGCTAGAAATAAATTAAGTCACTTGAATGATTATCCAACAACGATACAATTAAGGTATGGCTAATAAACTTGCCAAAAACGAGAGCAAAACAAAATTCATTATCTTTCATCCTCAGAGCCATCTAAACTTTCAGAATTGTGCTTAACAATTAGATCCCCCTTCTCATTGCACATAATCAAGAAGAAAAATCAACCAAATTCCGAGGAATCTACGTGGATGAACTTTTGAGCCTCAAGAACCTTGTCACGATTGTCTGTTCTGAAATATCTGGAGCGATGAAGGGCATACTAGCAAAATTGTGCCCGAAAACATTATATTATACCACGATTGCTGTACGTATTGAATATTAATCGATAAAATACAGACAATGGGAAATCAATTGGACATATGCTACGTACTGCACGCGTGGAACCTGGATTACTCGTAATAACGTCATGTAAGAACGTATCTGATTGGACGTTACGCGCCTGAGTGACGTTATGACGAGACTAAAATGCTTTGACATAAAACTGTGTCAAACAAGAAGGTTACTAGACCGCCGAATGTGATATTTTTGTTTAAAGATATCAGCTTCATTCATTGAATTCAAGTTTAATCGCGGTATAAATACACAACATATCTCCAGTGGAGTGTGGGGAGCAGGAATCAAAGGTCCTTGATGAAGTTTTTCTTGTATTTCACGTGTGCCGAAATGAAGAAGCTCCGCCTAGTTCGTGATTCTAGCCCCAACCCCCCCCCCCCCCCCCCCCCCTCGTACTCCACCCTCGTTCTCTTATTACTCTCTGGTACAGAGTACTCTGTTGTTCGTGTCCATAGCTGGGGTCACTCGCCACCAGAGCGATAATTAAATTACAAAAGAGAGTCATCCGATTTATATATAAGAAAGAAAATGCAGCGCCCATACCGATCCATCATTTTGTACCCAACGCATTTTTAAATTTGCAGACCTTTACAAACTTCAAGTCACGTTGTTGTTCAACAGACTTTGAGTTCAAGAAATTGGCAGCCTCCCAAGCATACGATAAATAAGTTATCGTACTCTCCAATTTCAAAGAGACACCGCCGTCATTGACCTTATGAAAACTCAGAGAGACGTGTGTTCTTATCGAGGGACTCGCTCAAAGTTCTCATCTGTCACTGTGATGGCTTCAGCTGACATTGACCAGTCTCGGTGAACGTGCAGCTTATTTGCGAAGAGGTATATGGAATAAAAATCGAGAAACGGTACTTACGGAACGGTGGAAATTATTTGTATTGAAAGCAAAGACAAGAAGTACAGGTTATCGGACACTTAGTTCGAGGCCGCGGCAGCGGCCGAGAACTAAGGTGTCCGATAACCTACTTGTTGTTCAGCGTTTCATCTTGCCGACTGTACTTGACAAATTCACCTCCCACTATAAGTTGTGCCGGGATTTATAGCCTGACGCAGAAATGTGTCTGATGGAGTTGTCGCGTTGCCAACTTGAGTTCGTGCTTTCTCGATTTCACTTTTATGCCATCACAGTGACAGTTAATAATTTTGAGCAAGTCCCTCAATACGTGCACAGATGCACTGGCACAACGTATAGTGGGAGGTGAATTTGTCACGTACAGTCGGCAAGATGAAACGCTGAACAACAAGTAGGTTATCGGACACCTTAGTTCTCGGCCGCTACCGCGGCCGAGAACTAAGTGTCCGATAACCTGTACTTGTTTATTGGTATAATGACATGCTTCCTGAGAGCATTGAAAATACCTTAAACATTTATCAAAATCACCTCGGAATGGATACCAGACAGCCGGGTAAATTACACACATTTAAACAGAAAACTCAGTTTTGAGCGAACTTCCATTTCCATACTTTCCACAGGACATTGAATCCTTTTGAGAATCCTTTATTTATTTATTCATTTATTTATTTATTTATTTATTTATTTATTTATTTATTGGTGCTTAACGCCACATCAACAGCTAAGGCTATATCGTAGCGAGAAAACAGTGGAAAGTAAAAGGTGAATCCTTTGATCAAAAATATCCCAGATCAATGTTCTGCTAGAGTAATTCCTAAACTTGTTCTCTCTTCGTGTCAACTATAATCATCAACTTTGCCCTAACTTTAGTTCCTAGCTCTGTTATCTCATAAGTATTGCATGAACTCCATTTTGGAAAGAATTTAAGAAAAAATTCCGCAACCAGCCGCATGCACGCTAGAGTCGGTTGGCGTGACTGGCATTTATTACATTTAAATAATAGTATTTTGTTAAACATTTGATTCTATCTCTGTTACACAACACAACTGTTATACAACCATTTGTGCTTGGACATAAGTAAATATATATTGGGTCAACCCTACCGCCCAGGAAAAACCAGAGATAAAACTAATAAGGCAAAATCCTCTGGAAACTGTAGTCGGAGCAATGTAAAGTCGACCTATATTTACAGGACGCCAACTTCCGTCCTTTACAATTGATGAACTGATAGAAATAACGCTAAATGGGAAATTTTAGATCTAAATTTCAGTCCAACCGCTCCGATATGGACAGCTAGAATGGCAGTCAATCCAGACGATCACCTTTGTGACGTCAGCACTAACCCGTATCAAATACCTCAATTATCCCGTGCCTTTTCCGGACATCATCTCGCTACTGTTAACCATTTACACACAATATTCCAACATTGTCGAAACTACAATAGAAATTTTTCTCGCTATTCTTCGAAACGCGAGAAAAAATAATATTATATATTCACTGATCTTAAAGAACCACCTCACTAACTAGTTGCAGTATGAACATGAATTGGCATTCTTAGTGGTATGCTGTTGTCATGGTTGTTTCCCTTTTAGCATGTCTTTTTATTGGGAATGGCTGGAAGACAGCTCCAGTTGGCTATGCCATTTCCCTGTTGTGTAACTATGTACTTGACATTAGCCCTTTACCAAACGAATCACCCGCATCCGAAGGCGTATTATGCAAATATAGCAGTTGAAAAAATATTATTTTTCAAAAACTTTCAACAAAACTATATCATGTGACCCCCCGTTGGAACGAGCTCGTCGAGCTCGTTCCAACGAGGGGTCACATGATATGGTTTTGTTGAAAAATTTTTTAACATTTCATAAAATGATATTTAAAATAATAAATTTAGATATCGTCTGCGTTGGGTAAAGGGTTAATGTAAATTGCTGTTACCACTTTTTATTTGTATGCATGTTGTATTCAAAAACGAAGTTAGCATACTGGAAAGCTGTTACAAACACAAAAATTCATTTACGTTTTAAAGTCTGCGAAAGGATGCAGTCTCATTTCTCGTAGAGTGTCCTTGTTGATTTACCTCCCTTACTATGTAAAACATCGCGTGCTTCTGTGTGTCACCGATAAAGAACGAAACAACGCTGAGTGTCCCCAGGTCGCGTTCTTTTACGAAATGACAATTTTGTTTGCAGTGGGACATCATATTATCATAATCTTTAGCCAATTCCATGTCCTCGTCCAGAATGTTTTTAATTCTAATTTGTCTATAAATGTTCAGAATTTTCAAAAATATTATGTTTTTTTAAACATGCTTTGTGTTGAATCCTTTGTCTCTTTCTTTCAATGAGGACCTCGGAGTTTTTACAGGGTCTCGGTCACTGAAACCTGCAGGGGGGCGCTTACCTGAAACCGGGAGAAAACCCGATGTTCTCCACATCGTACTTTCACGAGATCGTCGCATTGTTGAGAAAGTCGATTTAATTTCGGAGCGACTTCTTTCCCTACCTTGTTGGGAAGCAAATCTACACCTGGTCCATACCCATATAATTTTCCACATGCCTTTTTTGCGCAAGCCCTAGAGTTTACCACTCAGAATTACCCAAAACGATCCAGAGTATACCGTACTGCTGATTTAGTCATTGACACTAAAACAATTTGGCTGAACCGTGAACTTAAATAGTGCCACACAAACACTGTTAACGCTATATGCCAGTAAACTGGATATTAGTTTGAGAAAAGTTCACAAGTAAATTAACCATTTTAACCTTAATTTGTTAATGGAATCGTCGTTTGAATACTGTCTTCAGAACGAGACTAATGCATTTTTGCTTTGGAAGGGGTGTTCACTATTATAAATGACGTGATTTTACTGCTTAACACTGTACTAACCAACCGGCCGCATCCGCAAGCGTAATTTACAAATTCAGCAATCGAAAATTTTTTAAACATAACCTTATAATATGACCCCTTAATGGAACGAGCTCAACGAGCTCGTTCCATTAAGGACTCACATGGTATGGTCTTCCCGAAATTTTGTTAAAAATTTAAAAAATTAAATAATCGAAATAACAACTTCTGATATCCTGTGCTTTGGGTAAAGTGTTAAATTAAATCATTAGTGACCCACTTACGGAATTCTTGTTCCTTGTGTTTCTTGATTTTTTTCTGTGGCCAAAAGAATAGTATATTTAACGTGTTGACACGCTTATCTCAAAACAACACAGCATCACTGGAACGCTCACTGGTCACATATAGAAAAAATATTTCACCTACCACTGTATTCGGGTGTGGGTGGGTGGGGCAATTCTTGCCATTAATATACAATGCTAAACAAACAAAATTCTCGAAGCATCCAATGGCCTCAAATCACACGATAATCATCAGGCAATTTAGATATCAGTGTCCGGGGAGACTTTGGGGATGACAGAAGTATTTAACCTGTCAAATATGACGGGCAACATTTCCTAAAGATTTTGAGAATGGGGCCAAAAATCTGAAAATTTACATGTATTTCCCGTATTTTTTCGAAACTTGAAAATAATTGGTTGGCGCATAGAAAAGCTTTCTGTAGTAATAGTCTCCGTGCACCTTGACTAAGATAAAAAAAACAATGTTGATGAAAACAAATGAACTTTTGCAAATTAAGTGGATGACTTAATTGTCAGAGACATATCAAATATGACTTCAACTTGGTGAATTTGGAATTTCTCGAGACAGCTACAAAATGACTCATGTATAGTTTTCGAATGCTTGCTGTCCAACCGTACCGAGTTCCTCTCGGGGGACCGGTATCAACAGTGTATTTAATCGCCAGACATCCCACGAAAAAAGGTTCGCAGACTCAAACTGTCCTTTTAAAATACATCAGAATCGAGCATTAGTAGTGTGAATGTAACAGGAACTGGTCCGTGGAGATTGATCAGATTTTTTTCGAAGTTATAACTTTACAACAGAAAATGATTCAACAGTCAACACCAACTCACACGACACCACTGTTGACATCAAAGTGCGAAAACTTAGTATGTCAGTTTTCGTGAAGGTCAGAAATTCGATCCGATTCGAAATCGTCCTGGCCATTCGATTCGATTCGTTTAGCCCTTTACCCAACGCAAACGATATCAAAATTTATTATTTCAAATATAATTATTTAAATTTTTTCAAAAAATTTCAACAAAACCATATCATGTGACCCCTCATTGGAACGAGCTCAATGAGCTCGTTCCAATGAGGGGTCGCATGATATGGTTTTGTTGAAATATTTTGAAAAATTAAATTTTTTTCAACTGCTCAATTTGCATATTACTCGGGCGGATGCGAGCGATTCGTTAGGTAAAGGGTTAGAGTAGAGCTTCGTTGCGGACAATGCTTGTCATTGGAAGAGATTTACAGGGAGTTAGCTCCCCTTAATTTTCGAAATCGATCAGTAAATTTTACACAACAAGTTTGTGAATTTCATATAGAAATTAAAATTTCGACATGTTAGCGAAGTTGTATTATCGATGTGGCCTCATTTCACAAACTTCAAGCATTTTCCTGTGGAGTGGTGTTACAACCAGTAGTGTATAAATTTACCAGTAATGTAGAAATCGACCAGTAATTTCGAAAAAATTAACCAGTAATGTCGAAATCAACCAGTAATGTCGAAAAAATCGACCAGTAATGTAAAAATCCGTAATGTCGAAAAATTAACCAGTAGTGTCAAAAAGTGACCACCAAAATGACGATTTTTCGCAAAAATTTCAGTATTTTTTCGGGTTGCTCAAATTGTACTTTTGCCTATATTTATCGACTTTTAACCATTTTCGCGCAAGTTTAAACACATTTACCCCAGTAAATATGGAATTTTATGTTTAACAATTATTTCCCTCTTTCATATGCACAACATATCCCATCCTATTTGCTCTCTCTCTCTCTCTCTCTCTCTCTCTCTCTCTCTCTCTCTCTCTATCCCATGTCCCTCTGTCTTTGCCCCCTCTCTCTCTCCATCATTCTCTCTCTCTATCCTCTCTATCCCCCTCTCCCTCTGTCTTTGCCCAGCTCTCTTTCCCATCTCTCTCTCTCTCTCTCTCTCTCTCTCTCTCTCTCTCTCTCTCTCTCTCTCTCTCTATCTATCTATCTATCTATCTACCCATCCATCCATCCGTCCATCCATCCATCCATCCATCCATCCACACCCATCTATCTATCTATCTATCTATCTATCTATCTATCTATCTATCTATCTATCTATCTATCTATCTATCTATCTATCTATCTATCTACTGTCTGTCTGTCTGTCTGTCTGTCTGTCTGTCTGTCTGTCTGTCTGTCTGTCTGTCTGTCTGTCTGTCTATCTATCTATCTATCCCTCTGTCTTTGCCCCTACCTCTATCTCTCCTTCTCTCTCTCCCCTTCTTTCTCTCTCTATCGCTCTCTCCCAATCCCCTTTTCCCCCTGTCTTTGGCCAACTCTCTCCCTCTGCCTCTCCCCTCTCTCTCTCTCTCTCTCTCTCTCTCTCTCTCTCTCTCTCTCTCTCTCTCTCTCTCTCTCTCTCTCTCTCTGTGGATAGATAATGAATTGATACGACGCTGAAATATTTAGTCCAGTATTTAGCGCTCGCACAGACAGACATACAGTCACACATGTGGGCTGGCAAGTGTGTAGGCAGGCAGGTTAGCAGCATCCAGACAGACGGACATAAATCCAGACAGACAGATAGC
Source organism: Pictodentalium vernedei (assembly GCA_031216915.1). Classification (NCBI taxonomy): domain Eukaryota; kingdom Metazoa; phylum Mollusca; class Scaphopoda; order Dentaliida; family Dentaliidae; genus Pictodentalium; species Pictodentalium vernedei. Next base: position 713,654,665 of record CM062296.1, read on the forward strand.
AATGTGGCGTGTGAAGAATAACCCCTAGACGTGGACAGACAACTGAATGACGGAAAGACAGGCAGACCTACATATAAAGATTGATTGGTTGGTTGATTGATTGACTGATTTCGTTTAAAGCACGCGCACCATACACGTGTCATTTCGGCATGTGGCTTGGCACACGAAGTCAACGTGCACCTGGGATAAAGTGTCATTCCCAAGGACACAACTCAACTGACATCGTCAGGAAGAGAACCCGGATATTCATCAAATTGAATTGCGAGGCAATTTCTCGATTGAGCTAATAGTGCTCCCCACCTACATGCGGGTATATGCGGGTGACGCAGACTGACTGATTGATGGATGTAGGTAAAATGACAGGTAGCAAATTGGTAGAACTAGATGATAGACATGTAGCAAATATCGGGTAGTGACTGACATTATAATAGTCAGTCATTAAAGCACACGACCAGGGGTGTCATCGGGGGGGGGGGGGGGGGGGGTGGCTATACCCCCCTCCCCCATCGGCAAGTGTTAGTGCTCTTCATTTTGGTCGTCACTTTTTGACACTACTGGTTAGTTTTTCGACATTACGGTTTTTACATTACTGGTCGATTTTTTCGACATTTCTGGTTGATTTCGACATTACTGGTTAATTTTTTCGACATTACTGGTCGATTTCGACATTACTGGTAAATTTATACACTACTGGTTGTAACAAGTGGTATAAAAATACAGAAGCTTGCATTTCACAAGTATATTCCCTGTCAGTTTGAACATTTGATTATTATTCTCCGAAACCCATTTGGAAACTTGAGAAACAGAATTTACTGCACCCAGTAAATTGAAGTCTGTGTGAAAAGGGTTAAAGTATCAGGAATAAACTATACAGAAAGAGAATTTATGGATGCTTATTTTCAGGAGTAAAATATTTTTAAACAAATCAGAAATGGATTTTCGTTAACAATATTTACAGATATTCATACTGGAATCAGAACAATTATTTATAAGAAACCAGAAAAGGCATATATGCGACCAGCATTCAAAGGGTTCGATACTCGAATCAGAAATGGACATTTTTGGCTCTGCCCACTAATTTGAGTGATGAAATATGTTCATAAACTTTAGAAATGCATTAAGGTGTAATAAAGTTCATTTCCCAGTATTTCTGAATAATACGCACTTGATGACTTTGTGACCTCTTTCAGGTGCACCCCTAGGTGACTTCCGTGACTTTGACCCATATTTTGAATTTCCTTCAAGTGTCGACTCATTTGGTGTTAGTTCCAGGTCCAGTCATCATACCACGATTGAGATATGAGCATGACCCACTTTCAAAAATGTTGGCTACGCCCACTTTTTTAATATTAAAATGCATGTATGAACCTCAGGAATGCTTTGGGGAGTCGAAAAATGTGATTTCCAGCAATTCTGAAAAATGCACTTAATGACCCCTAGGTGACCTCCTTGACCCTGACCCATATTTTGAATCTCCATCAAGTGTTGACTCATTTGGTGTTAGTCCCAGGTCCATTCATCATACCATGCTTGAGATATGAGCGTGACCCACTTTCAAATTTTTTGGCCACGACCACTTTTTTAACGTAAAAATACATGTATGAATCTCAGGAATGCTTTGGGGGAAAAAATGTGATTTCCAGCAATTATAAAAAATGCACTCAATGACCCCTAGGTGACCTCTGTGAACTTGACCCATATTTTGAATCTCCATTGAGTGTCGACTCATGTGGTGTTGGTCCCAGGTCCGTAGGTCATACCACGCTTGAGATATGGGCATGACCCACTTTCAAAAATTTGGGCCACGCCCACTTTTTTTACATCAAAGCACGTGTGTGTACGTCAGGTATACTTTAGGGGGTCAAAAAATGTGATTTCCAGCAATTCTGAAAAATGCACTCAATGACCCCTAGTTGACCTCCGTGACCTTGACCCATATTTTCAACCTCCATCGAGTGTCGAATCATTTGGTGTTCGTCCGAGGTCCGTAGGTCATACCATGCTTGAGATATGGGCGTGACCCACTTTCAAAACTTTTGGCCATGCCCACTTTTTCTTTTACGTAAAAATGCATGTGTGTACATCAGGAATACTTTAGGGGGTCAAAAATGTGATTTCCAGAAATTCTGAAATTATGAAAAATGCACTCAATGACCCCTAGGTGACCTCCGTGACCTTGACCCATATTTTGAACCTCCATCGAGTATCGACTCATGTGTTGTTGGTCCCAGGTCCATACATCATACCACGCCTGAGATATGGGCGTGACCACTTTCAAAAATTTTGGCCACGCCCATTTTTCTTTTTTACGTCAAAATGCATGTGTGTACATCAGAAATAGTTTAGGGGGTCAAAAAATGTGATTTCCAGCAATTCTGAAATTATGAAAAATGCACTCAATGACCCCTAGGTAACCTCCGTTACCTTGACCCATATTTTGAACCTCCATCGAGTGTCGACTCATGTGGTGTTGGTCCCAGGTCCGTAGGTCATACCACACTTGAGATATGGGCGTGACCCACTTTCAAAAATTTGGGCCACGCCCACTTTTTTACATCAAAGTGCATGTGTGTACGTCAGGTATACTTTAGGGGGGCAAAAATCGTGATTTCCAGCAATTATGAAAAATGCACTCAATGACCCCTAGGTGACATCCGTGACCTTGACCCATATTTTGAATCTCCATCAAGATCAAGTGTCGACTCATTTGGTGTTGGTCCAGGTCCATACGGCATACCATGCCTGAGATATGGGCGTGACCCACTTTCAAAAATTTTGGCCACGCCCACTTTTTTTACGTCAAAATGCATGTGTGTACATCAGAAACAGTTTAGGGGTCATAAAATGTGATTTCTAGCAATTCTGAAAGATGCACTCAATGACCCCTAGTTGACCTCCGTGACCTTGACCCATAGTTTGAACCCCCATCGAGTGTCGACTCATTTGGTGTTGATCCCAGGTCCGTAGGTCATACCACGCTTGAGGTATGGGCGTGACCCACTTTCAAAACTTTTGGCCACGCCCACTTTTTTACGTAAAAATGCATGTGTGTACGTCAGGAATACTTTAGGGGGTCATAAAATGTGATTTCCAGCAATTCTGAAAAATGCACTCAATGGCCCCTAGGTGACCTCTGTGACCTTGACCCATATTTTGAATCTCCATCTAGTGTCGACTCATTTGGTGTTGGTCCCAGGTCCATACGTCATACCACGCCTGAGATATGGGCGTGACCCACTTTCAAAAATTTTGACCACACCCCCTTTTTTACGTCAAAATGCATGTGTGTACATCAGAAATAGTTTGGGGGGGGGGGTCAAAAAATGTGATTGCCAGCAATTCTGAAAAATGCACTCAATGACCCCCAGTTTACCTCCGTGACATTGACCCATATTTTGAACCTCCATCGAGTGTGGATTCATTTGGTGTTGGTCCCAGGTCCGTAGGTCATACCGCGCTTGAGATATGGACGTGACCCACTTTCAAACAATTTGGCCACGCCCACATTTTTTACGTCAAAATGCATGTGTATATATCAGGAATACTTTAGGGGGTCAAAAAATGTGATTTCCAGCAAATCTGAAAAAATGCACTCAATGACCCCTAGGTGACCTCCGTGACCATGACCCATATTTTGAATCTCCATCAAGTGTCGACTCATTTCATGTTGGTCCCAGGTCCATACGTCATACCACGCCTGAGATATGGGCGTGACCCACTTTCAAAAATTTTGGCCACGCCCTCTTTTTTACGTCACATTGCATGTGTGTACGTCAGGAATACTTTAGGGGGTCAAAAAATGTGATTTCCAGCAATTCTGAAAAATGCACTCAATGACCCCTAGATGACCTCCGTGACCTTGACCCATATTTTGAACCTCCATCGAGTGTCGACTCATTTGGTGTTGGTCCCAGGTCTGTAGGTCATACCACGCCTGAGATATGGGCGTGACCCACTTTCAAAACACCCCTACAGACACCCCTGATACCCCCAGGAAGCTGAAAAACATAGGTGGCCGAGAACTTGTGGTTGTCTATCAGCATGCCAAAAATCAACGAGACAGGGCAATTCGTTTTCGAGTTATCTTGCGGACAAAAAAGTGATGAGAAGACAGAAGACCAGGAGAAGAAGAAGAAGAAGAAGAAGAAGAAGAAGAAGAAGAAGAAGAAAGAAGAAGAAGAAGAAGAAGAAGAAGAAGAAGAAGAAGAGAAAAAAAAAAGAAAAACAAAGAAAAGGAAACCGTGTAAAAACAATAGTCTGTGTGTTTCACACAGACTAGAAAGAAAACTGCGCTTTCACCATCTTTTAATGTTCTGTAATTCTTTAGTGTGCGCTTCGTGACATATAATACAGACATCACCCTTTCCATTAATATAAAGACTAGGAGGTAAGATTTTCTTATTTTTTACCTGGAAAGAATAAAAACTTGCCGATTATTGTAAACACATTCGCAAAACAAACAGCCAAAGTGGTCGCTTAGTGTTGGTAGGTGTAATACTGATAGATACTCTCAATGTGGGCTTATCTGTGAAGTAGTTGCTGCTCGGGGCCGTGGTGGCGTTGAGGTAAACGGTTCTCACCAGATCAACGAAGTTAAGCAACGTCGAGCCCGGTTAATCATTGGATGGGTGACCGTCTGAGCGATCAATTCGGACTCCCGCGTTGTGTCCTTGGGCAAGGCACTTAACCCCGATTGTCCACATCTGGGCACAATGGCGCCGTGTACTAGGGCGTACTGCACGTCGATGGTAGGCATGTCTTCAACCAATCTAACCCCGCCTGTGCTGCAGTGCGGAGTTCTGAAGTTGGGGAGCTGGCAGCTGCTCGTCGTTGCTCGGTGGTTCTCTCCGGGTACTCCGGATTCCTCCACCCGTAAAACTCTCTCGGTCATGATTAGCCATTGTGCATAAGTATATGACCTTAAACACCAATAAATAAATAAATGAATAAATAAATGAATAAATAAATAAATAGTTGCTTCTCATTATCTTCCTATAAAATTCCAAGTTTCCTTTTGGAACTTTCAATAAACGAAGACAACAGACAGCTCCAAGAGCTGTCTGTTGTTTTCGTTTGTTACAAGTGACAAAAGGAAACTTGGCTTTATTTTCTTCTGACATCATAGGTGTTTTCTTAACAATTACTTGATTCGTAACTGGATCTTCCGCGTCCGTCTAATAATTTCATGGGAAATAACTTCATTGAAAGACGATTTTTATGACCGTATAAGTCAGGGATGATTCGGAAATTTTCGGATTGTCGTTACATTATTAAAATCCTACAGTCTCTTCTTGGACTCTTCTTCTTGCATTAGCCTCTCCCCTATACAGGTGCCTGTGGTGTTCTCAAGGATGCCCTGGTTTCGAAACTTCTTTGTGTGGACACATCAATATGCTACCAAATTTAGTGTGAATCATGAATGTCACCGGCCCACGAAAACTTCGTGCAGGTTTCTCGCACGAGCGCCGCGTTAATGTCTGTGGGGTACGTTTTGAAATTTTCGTTTGTACTTTTTCGGAGGTCTCATCGTTCTTTTCTTGGTATAAACTCGTTCATCAATAGTTTCTGGTCGAGACGTAACTTTTCAGGTATGCGAAAACTGACACGTGACGAACGTTTATGTGACGTTGGCATGTTGGAAGCTGGCAACAGACAGACTGCAGTGGCTCAAATTCTCAACGTTACTCAATCGGTGATTAGCAGGTGGTGGTCCCGCTACCGTCAGATAAGCAATGTTGAAGACAGACGTTGGTCAGGTCGTCCAAGGGCGATAACTGCTAACCAGGATCGTTTCATCCGAACCACAGCATTCTAAAACCGCCATGAAAGTGCCTCAGAAATTGGACAGCAGCTGCACCGAGCGGCAGATATGCGAGTCAGTGGTCAGACTATCCGGAATCGCCTACACAGCTGGAATTTGTTCGCTCGCCGACCTCGAATAATTCTACGTTTGGCTGAACTTCACATCGTAGCAAGGCGTAATTGGTGTTGAGCACGACAGCGCTGGGACAATCGTCGGTGGAGCAACGTCATGTTTTCCGATGAATCGAGGTTCGCTCTCGACTTCCATGTCGTGAAACAGAGTGTGGCGGCGGCGGAACGAATGATACCATGACGTAACCGTTAGGCAGCACAATCGTTTTGGTGGTGGATCGGTTATGGTGTGGGGTGGCATAATCATGACAAGCAGAACAGCATTACATGTCATCCAAGGGCGTGTCACAGGGCAGTACTATCGTGACAACATTTTAGCAGCTCATGCGGTGCCATTTGCGCGACGTCACGGCCATCGGTTCATTTTCCAAGATGACACTGCAAGAGCGCACAGGGCCCGTGTCGCTGCAGAGTTCCTCCAGGCTTAGAACATCACTACACTGCCTTGGTCAGCACTAAGTCCAGACCTTTCACCAATCGAGCACGCCTGGGATATGCTTGGCATGTGTGTACGACAACGCCAACAGCCCCCTACCAATGTCCCGGAACTCACCGCTGCACTGCAGGAAGAATGGTATAACATCAGTCAAGCTGATATTAGACGTTTGGTGAAGAGTATGCCACGTCGGATCCGCGCTTGTCTCGCGAACCGTGGAGGATTTACAAGGTATTGAGGTCTTGGACTGAATGTGGCAAATTATCTGACTGACCGTCCATGTCTTCTACGGCTCAATGCGTGAAATGTGTGCTTGTCAGACAACCAACTATCTATGAAATCATTCACCAGATGTCACAGTGCAATGCCTCAACTGTCTTTTTGATGAAAATATAAATATATTTCTTCATATATCTCACTTTTATCAAATATCCTCTATTTATTTTTTTTTTGGAATAGAATATAACAGTAGGCTCTTTGCACTAGTCAATTAGTTCCGTTATCTGGATGAGGATGAAGGAAAATGCCCAGTGGATTCACCTGCGGCCTAAACCGGGCTAAGTGAAGGTGTAAGTAGTCAGACTGTAGGGGCATTACCTTAACTGTACCTTTCAGCCGATCAAATGCCCAGATTTTATTCTGTCGGGAAACAAACATTGATAAACACAAGAGAAATTATCGCATCATCCCGTTGTTGACATTGCTCAAATGTGTCATGTATATTTGCGACCATTTTGAAAGGACGGATATCGAAAATTCTGCTGAGGATATGTTAACAACTACAGCAAAGTTCGTAAAAGATTACAACACTGCAACGTGTATGACATTTTTATGACCCTGTTACCAAACTGTGAGTCAGCAAGACATTCCAAATACCATCACAGCTGTTTCGCATCCGTTACCAAACGAAAACAGCATAGCCACTCCCTGTTACCAAACTGTGAGTCCAGCAAGACATTCCAAATACCATCACAGCTGTTTCACATCCGTTACCAAACGAAGACAGCATAGTCACTAATGGCTGGGGCGTGAATCTTATGGTTTGGGGAGTGCCACCCTCTCCCTCAAAAAAAAAATTCATCTGTCTCGTCGGCCGTGGCCAATAGTTGGCATATTCGAAGACCTCTGCAGAGTCATAAGTCTGTCACGGGTGAACCCGGTGGGAAGTGAGTAGAACCGGCCTAGAATAAGCCACAACATTACCTACTGTTTCTTTGATTGTAGAACAAGGAGGCATATGTATGTGTAAGATCCGTCTCGAAAATACATGTTGTGGCCGGGCAAGCATGGACCCCCCCCCCCCCCCCCCCCCCACACACACACACATATCCAATCTTTGAAGACAGTGTTCCTCCTACTAGAACTGTAAGAAAGCCCAAGACTCTGTAACACAATCTATCAGCCCTTGAGTGCAAAAAGGCGCCATCTGCAATGCTTTAGTATTGCAGATGACGGCTTTTTGCAGTCGAGGGACGTTCTTAAACTTAATAAACATTCACCACTCCTCAGTCCAATGCTATTTCACCTTTTTGCATTGAAAATACTGGAAACACCTTTTCAAACATGCCAAAAAGACTCGTTTCCAACGTTACCCTTTCGTCACATGCTAGGATAATATGGGACACAGGTCATATGCTTTTTCACTGGTCATGAAAATCATGAAAGCATAGTGTTCAGGAAGGTGAAAACGATTATTTTTCGCCCCTTGCAAAATTATTAGAACAAACAGCTCTCTGTGATATTTTTCATAACGTATCCTGACACGGCAATATAGAAGCCTACGTCATAGCCGTTAAAGTAATAAAATGATAGTTTGTTCGCGTTATTTTGGTTATTTTTTATGAGTGAATGACAGTTTCGATTATTAGTGTTTTATCACGGATCTGGAGGGTCTTTCGTATTCGGTGATTAGGTTTTACTGTCAGACGCAGCCGCTCTCTTAACGAATAGTGTTTGGCTAATGCCATCAAACACTTGTTACTATTTTACACAAAATATTAGCGTATTTTAAATGCAGTTAATTATGACTGACAGCCACATTTGATGCTGTCTGGATGGACTTTCTTTCAGACAATTATTTGACTCTGTCTGTTTTAAAATGTCGTTCAGTACATTATGGAAGTGAGTCTTTTTTTAACGGAGACGCATTTATTTTTGCTTATGAGCCAAAGCCTTTTTTCCGTTATCTTTATCACCTTTTCGAACTTGTGTTCTTGGTGTTTCTATTCTATGGAACTGCATCCACTCAAAATGAGCAAGTCCATTTCTTTGAACTTACTTGAAGGATAAGCGTAATTAAGTCGTTCAGTCCTTTGTGGCAGAAGGATTAAACCCCGTTTCCCGAGAGACTGGACACTCTAAAATCGATTAGGTTAAAATTTAACCTAAAGTGAATATGAATCCAGTTGGGTTTATATTCAACCAACCCAATTGATTTGCGTTGCTATTTAACCCATCCGATTTAGAGTTTTTTGGCAGTGTAATCATGTTATAGCCTTAAATCCGCATACGGTGCTCTATGGCTGTACACAGTTGCAAAAAAACATTCTGGAAAATGAATGTTTCATTATCAGAATGATTCTAGAGAATCCATTTTTTTATCGTGTATAGATGGATCAGGTGCAGATTAGAGTATCGTCCCCTGAGTTCCAATGTGTTCTATGTGCCTAATGGCACATAGAACACATTGGAACTCATGGGCGGTTTGTTGCTGTGATTATAAATCTCTCTTTTGAGTAGTTCGGGACAGAGTCAAGCCACTATCTGCGACCATGCCGGCGTCTGTTATAGAGTGGGGATGGTGAACAGAGTTTATGCTGCTCGTGGCTATTGTCTATCCGTATCCACTCTGGCCTGACTGCATGTGCGTGTTCATAGCTGTTCTGGAATCGATATTGTCGGGGTGTGAGCAAATCCATTCTGATTTTGCAGTGTGATTCTTACGAATCGGTCGAGGCAGGGTCTTCCAGTACATTATCGAAGTGCGCCTTTTAATCCGAGACTCATCTATTTGTTCTGAGCATCCACTGAGCATTCAGTTATACCTTCTCCCTTGTTCATTAATACTACAAAACTCGTTGATTATTCCAAAAATGCATTTATTAAACGATTCCATTATTTTTTATACATGAAAATAACTACAAATATAACCCGTTATATTCTGGAAATAAATGCTTTTGACGTGTGTACTCAGGGTTGTATGCAACTTTACCCTGCTTTGAGAAACAGATACACCATTCGGCTGCGTATTGGGATGTGTAAGGTTCCAAACCAATGTAAATTCCCACTCATCATGAAATTGATACACATAATTAAAAACATGATTGGTCCTTTCTATCCCAAAGCTAACCTATTTATCTCAATGATGGATGGACTTGATACTGTTGAACCTTACCAACTTAGTGTTTTCTTATATAGCTAGACACAATCTCTCTTGGTCAGTAACCTTCCAGTATCGGCATAAAAAGGCAAATTGACTCAAAAGAGTAGGCCTGGACATCATTCGTTCTGCATATCCGAGGGTCGTGCATGAAACCATTACTTTTCCAATCATTCTGCAAAATACTTTCAGCATCCACCGTTTTTCTTACTTACCAATGCACCATGACGAGTGTTGCGATGCACTTGGTTACCTCACCAACTAGTAAACCATAAAAAGTGTAACATTTCTGGCAACCATTTGTTTCCTAATCTACCAGTGTATCATGAATATGTGATGTTACCTGTATAGAGTTAGTGAACTATGAACTGTATTATGCAACCAAAATGTATCAACCCTTTACCTAACGATTTGGGCGCATCTTCCCGCGTAGAATGCAAATTCAGCAGTTGAAAAAATATAATTTTTCAAAATTTTTCTAGAAACCATATCATGTCACCCCCTCATTGGAACGAGCTCGTCGAGTTCGTTCCAATGAGGGGTCACATGATAGGATTTTGTTGAAACTTTTTGAAAAATTTGAAAAACTAATATTTAAAATAATAAATTTTGATATCGTCTGCCTTGGATAAAGGGTTAAAGTTGGAGTTGGTCGCTTCAGTTGAGCAAATTCAGGTATCACAGAAAGGGAGTGGTGAAAAACTAGCGGACAGCTTTTGTTAGATTTTCAAAATTCACAATATCTTCTTTCCTTCTGCAAATTTCCCAAATGGAAGTCCATAGGTTTCATTCCCAGAATAGATAGAAAATCCATGATGCATGGCCCGTGAATCCATGATGTATGGCCCGTGAAACAGAAATTCGTGTTTCCAGAAACAATTAGCTGTATTGCATATTACTTGTTTGACACCACCTTCTTGAGAACAGCAATACTTTTCATCACTGAAATAAACCAGCGCCTATCAGCAACCAAACGTGGTGCAGAGACGTTGCCATACTGAGGGGTGTGGGGTGCCCCCCCTCCTCCCCCCAATCATTTATTAAATTTGAAATAGTTGGAAACGCGAGGCCCTAAATTGGAAAAAGTTGGAAATTACAGACAGAGCGCCTGTGGATTTTTTTCCAAACATGCCTAGAATTTGGGCACAATAATTTTATGGAGATTTTAGACTGAAAACGAGTGAAAGGCTTCCAAATATTGGTTGAAAGGGAGTAAAAATATCCGAAAATATTGATTTGCAGTTAGATTTTGAGCCTACCAAGTACCTCGATGGATAATTTACAGTCAATGGTGGTGATGGAAGGGGCATGGGGGTGGCGTACAAATGGAAAGACGCAGCCGTTCTCTTAACAAATAATGTTTGGTTAATGCCATCAAACACTTGTTACTATTTTACACAAGAACGTTAACGTATTTTAAAAGCGGTTAATTATGACTGACAACCAAATTGCTGCTGTCTGGATAGACATTTTTTCATACAATTACGTGACTCTGTCTGTACTAAAATGTCTTCCAGTGCATTATGGAAATGAGTCCTTTTTAACCGAGACGCATGTATTGTTTCTTATGAACCAAAGCCTCTTTCCGTTAGTTTAAACACATTTTATTTGCAAATTGTCTTACAGCAAGTCGGATCGGAAGACAAGTGCTTAACGCTTAGCAATCCCTCCTTTCCGTTTCATGTAACATAAGTATAAACTATAAACTAAAGCGGCAAAAACAGTAATAAAAAGAGGATATGGAATGAGTGTTTTTCTCATATAATATTTATGAAACGAGTCTAAGAATTTTCCGTTTTGGCGAGCCTCTGGCGAGCCCAAACGGAAAATTGGGACGAGTTTCATAAATATTATATGAGAAAAACACTCATTTCATATTCTATTTATCATATGACACACACACGCACAAATTAGCCACTTAATATGACTTTTTAACCCATCACCTAACTTTAGTTGCAGACGGCACTTGGAAAAAAAACATCCTCGTATAACTGAAAATTTTCATTTTTTGCTTCCAAAACATAGGTTATGACCCCTCATTGGAACGAGCTCGTTGAGCTCGTTCCAATGAGGGGTCATAACCTATGTTTTGGAAGCAAAAAGTGAAAATATAAAAAAAAATGAATGGCGTTTTTCTTTTAGGTAAAAGATTAATACAATATAACCCACCCTAAATAGGACAGATAACCTTAATTCTCCCCACTGAAATTATGCAAATGCGACCCAGTTGTATTTTGTTTAGCCAATCAAATTGTCCAGTTTTGAAATTGACCAATGAACGCTCCCAATTCCAATTATGCAAATTATGAAAATGTGGGCCAGTTGTATTTTGTTCAGCCAATCAAATTGTCTAGTTTCGAAATTGACCAATGAAATTGACGGATGGCTTTATTTATCACTTATTAATATGAAAACAAAATATCAAATGTTTTAAAGTAAACAAAAAGAACGAGTCATATGATAAATATAAAATATACACAAACAATGTTGAAGATTACAGAAATATAGCATGTAAGTAATATAAGAACTGTGAGGAATAGAGAGATAGTGATAAACAGCCAGAAAAAGGAAAGAGAAAGAGAGAGACAAGTACTGAATTTCGAATACTGAACATCCTGCCTAACCTGAGTAACTGAATTCCGGTTCACAACTTATATTGCCTTCCGCATTCGAACATAGCAGCATTATCGAAGTGCCTCTTTCCGTTATCTCTATCACGTTCTCGAACTTTTTTTCATGATGTTTCTATTCTAACTGCATCACTGAAAATGAGCGAATCTATTTCTTTGAACTTTCAGAAAGGACAAGCAAAATTAAATCATTCAGTCCTCTGTGACAGATGGATTGAACTCCGTTTCTCGAGAGACTGTACACTCAAAAAACGATAGGGTTAAAATTAAACCAAATCAACTGGGTTGAGTGAATATGAACCCAATTCTGTTCATATCCACTCACCCTTGTTGATTTGGGTTCATATTCACTCAACCCTACTGATTTGGGTTGATTTTTAACCCAACTGGTTTTTGAGTGTATGGTAGCGTAATGTTATACATTAACCCTTTACCTAACATGAAAAGCAGACGACACTTGCAAACAAAATTCTTGAAAAACTAATTTTTTATCATTTTTTGTCTCAAAAACATAGGTTATGACCCCTTGTTGGAACGAGCTCAACGAGCTCGTTCCAACGAGGTATCATAACCTATGTTTTTGAGACAAAAAATAAAAAAAAATGAAAATTAATTGGCGATTTTTGTGAATAGCGCTGGCTGGTTTTGGCCGTTACATTGGGTAAAGGGTTAAAATCCGCACATGGTGCTCTATGGCTGTTTCTATGGCTGTACACAGTTGCAAAAAACCTTCAGGAAAAGGTACGTTTCGTTATCAGAATTGAATGATTCTAGAGAATCCATTTTCTCTCACAGTGTGCAGATGGATTCGGTGTAGATTTGAGTTTGTTGCTGTAATTATAAATCTCTCATTTGAGTAAGTCCAGGCAGAGTCAAACCACAATCAGCGGACATGCTGGCATCTGTTATGAATGCTGGGGGTGTTGAACAGTCTTTATGATGCTCATCGCTATTGTTTATCCATCCGTGTCCACTCTGGTCTCCTTGCATGTGTGTGTTTGCAGCTGTTCTGGAGTCGATATTGTCGGAGTGTGCGCGAATCTATTGTGATTTTGTCGTGTCAAACTTTCGAGTCGGTCGGGGCCGGGTCATTCAGTACATTATTGAAGTCCGCCTTTTAATCCGAGACGCATATCTTTTTGCTGAGCACCCACAAAGCATCCAGGTGTACCTTCACCGTTGACCCTTGTCAATGCTACAGAACTCGTTGATTATTCAAAAAAAAGCTTTTTATTAAACGATTCCATTATTTTTGATACACCATCCCATGAAAATAACTTCAAATATAATCAGTAATATTTTTGAAATAGATGCGTTTGTCGTGTCTACTCCGGGTTGCATATAAATTTACCCTTGAAAAACTGTAACACACTCTTCTGCTGAGGTGTATGAGGTTCGAAACCAATGTAAATTCCCATACACTCTGGAACTGAAACACATAATTAATAATACGATTGATCCCTTTTATCTCTAAACTAACCTATTTATCTCAGTGGTGGGTGGACCTGATAGTGTTGAACCTTACCTACTCTTAGTGTTTCTTCTTTCGCTAGACACCATCCCTCTTGGTCAGTAACTTTCTAGTATCGACCTGAAAAGGCAAACTGACTCAAAAGAGTAGATCTATACATCATTTCAGTCTGCATCTTTTCAAATCATCCAGCGAAATACTTTCATTATCCACTGTTTTTCTTACTTACCAATGTACCATGAAGTGTGTTGTCATTAATAAGGTTACCTTACGAAATGGTGAAGCATAAATAGTGTAACACTTCTGGCAAACATAGGTTTCCTAACCTACCAGTATATCATGAACGCGAGATGTTACCTATGTTCAGTTGGTGAACTATGAACCCTGTTGCACAACCCAAAAGTGTTAAACCATTACCGAACGAATCGGCTGCATCCTCCCGCGAAGAATGCAAATTCAGCAGTTGAAAAAATATAAATATAATCTTTCCAAAAATTTCAACAAAACCATATCAAGTCACCCCTTATTGGGGCGAGCCCGACAATCTTGTTCCAATGAGGGGTCACAGGATATGGTCTTGTAGAATTTGTTAAAAAAAATGAAAAACTAAAATTTAAAATAAATTTTGATATCGTCATTTACTGATTTGTAGTTGCAATGTGTGCCTACCAAGAGCCTCAGTTTGATAATTTACAGTTATGGGGGTGGGGTGGGGTGTGGGTGGGGGTGGGGGTGGGGGAGGGGGTGCTTACAAACGAAAACGTGCAGCTAAACCCTTTACCTACCGAATCCGCATTCGTCCTAAGAATTTACAAAGCCAGCAAGTAAAATAAACAACAGTTTAGCAAAAATTTAACGAAACCATATCTTGCGACGCCCCCTTGGAATGAGCTCATATAGATCGTTCCAAGGAGGGGGAGGGGGGCACATTATATGGGTTTGTTGAATTTATTGAAAAATTATTAAAATAACCAAAGCAAATTTTATATCGTGTTTGTGTTGGGTAATGGGTGAATGTCTACAGTTCGAAAGTCTGACTGGGGGAGGGTGCATGCTAATGGAATGTCCCACTTGGAAATTATGTTGTGGTAACTGTGGCGTGAGAAGTATTCGAATAAGCTATAAGCTGGGCCGGCGAGACGATTTTAATTTGTGTGTAGGAGTTCGGGTCTCCTGGTGGTCTCTAGAACATATGCATTGTGGTTTGAAGCGGTGTGACTATGGTGTGGGGGGGGGGGGGGGGGGACTTGACGGACGTCATTACATTTGCAATTTTAATGACGAGCACGTTTTCGCGACAATACAAATATGAATATGTACAACAAACATATTTTAGCATATTTGAGTTACTATTGAATAAAAAAGAAGTGCTGATATTATAGATTTGATACCGTGTATCTAGTTGTTTTTGCTCTAGGTAAACACCATGCCATGACGTTCGGTGAGGTGAAAGCTATTACGCTGTGACTACAGTCACAACGTAATAACTTTCACGTCACCAAAGGTAGTCGATGTGAGGAGTTATTGTGTTGATTGAATTGACGCTAACTGGGGAAAGGGTGTGCCAAACTGAGTGGCGACGTTTTCACTCACTTTCCAGACATCGAGTTGAAAAGATATAAGTGGTTTGTCTGCAAAAGTTGCCATTTCGAATCCCTGCGCGATGAATGAAATGAATGAAATAGGATAGATAACAGATTTATCACGACAGTTGTCAATTGTCGTCTGCAAATTACTAGCAGCTTGTATTTTAAGACAGTTTCTGGTCTAGACATGGACCATACCACGACCTTTGAATCCCTGGTGTTATTACTTCGTTTCCCTTTCCCTCTGACCAGCCATGCGAATAACACTTTGCATTTTTTCAACGGCCTTGCAGATGAACTCATTCATTAGAATTGCACTTGGTACGAAAGTACTGGGAGCCCATTCAAATCTACATGTTTGAAGTACGCACGGCTGGCGCGAGACACCTTGATAAGCATTTGAGAAATTCGAAAAGTATGTAGTTTTAAGCAGCTGATAAGCGGCGAGGTCGATTTATTTTATAATGATTGTCGATGCTAACGGCATTGAACTTTAGGTTCCTCACAGTCTGTTGTCTCCTCCAAATTGATTTTTCCTAGACAGATGTGTGGGCATTCACAGGATCAATTAACACATACGCCAGCTTATCTATTTCTGTTGTGACTTTAAACAACGAGAAAATGGATTAAGGAGATGAAGTCTTTAACACCAACGATACAGTTTCCTCATATGATGTCATTCTGATCTATACTACTGTCCCCCAAAAAGAGAATAAACTTGCACAATCACACCGCATGCTTTGTAACCCCTGAACCCCATACAACTGGATTGTTAGAAGGTTAGAGAAAGATGTCGCTACTCAGTCTGCAACTACCACCACCCCACCCCCACCCCACACCAAGTCAATCAACGAGGTAACTCCTCTCAATCCATGACGTCCGATGACATGAAAACAGATTTTTAAAATGTGATTTTCAGAAGATTAGTCCATAATTATACAATAACATTATTTTCGAGGGCGTTATGGTTCATTAACGGTCCTACGAAAATGATTAACAGCCCTTGGGCCTATATAGTGGCGACCATAACGCCCGTACAAAATAATGTTATTTGTATTATTATCAAATTTCAAAGAGGTTACATGTTAAACCAAGAAAAATCAAGATTGCTATTTTTGTCATCATTCATATATTATTATCATTTTTCAATGCAGTACATGTGTGAAATTCCCACACAATCATTGTCAGCAACTAACTCATGCCTTAAATGCCAATGTATATCTTAATTCTTTCACGCCAAAGATCACAAAATTCCGCCATCACATCTCTCTTCTCCAAATATTCAAACTCAAAGCAGTGTTACCTCACCTACATCCGGGGATGTGCGGGCCGCCGGGCCATATTGAAACGAATTTTTCATTATTGCCCGGGAACCCGGATATGAACAGAAACATATGAGTTTTGTGCAGCCCCCGAAAATGAAAATATTCGCCAGGGAGTGCCCTATAAAGTGATAATAATTGATTGTATTATCGCTGTTTATGGAAATTTTAATAGACTATGCGACTAAACCAAGATTTTGACAGTCAAACCTATAGTGCCAGGTTCCACCGGTCCCGATGTGGACAGTTGAAATTGTAGTATCTACGAATAGAATCTGATAGGGAAAAGGAGATTTTCTAACACCTGTTTCATATTTCTAGTGCATTTAAAAGAAAAATCATTGAATAATTCAAGTGGCTATAATCTGTTATATACAGTGCGTGGAGAGTGTATTATCATTAAATCACTCGCAGAGTGGAGATACCACCCAAGGAATAATTGCAAATTTGCTGCAATGCATAACCAGTACAAGCAAAGTTTCAGCCAATGCACCTCCAGGTTTAACCCGGAGGTCCATTGGCTGAAGCATTGCTTGTGCTTTTTGTCGATATGTTCAGAATTTGAAAATTATAGCTTGGGTGATATCTCCACTCCGCGAGTGGTTTAGTTATAATCCACTCTCCATGTACTGTATATGACCGATGCAAATTTCAAAGACATATCACAAAATAATGTTATATATTTGTTCAAATAACCTATTGACAGAACATCAGAAACGGACTATATAGAGGATCTCAAATAAGTGATGTTTATATGTAAGATTTTTTGAAACGAGTTTGATGAATTTGATTCGCAACGAGCCTTTAGGCGAGTTATGAATCGAATTCATCAAACGAGTTTCAAAAAATTGTATATCCAAACATCACGAGTTAAAGATTCTGTATATTACATGAATTTTCGAATGTTTTTTACACTTTTTAGTTAATTCATTGTCGCCAAATTCTCCCAAAGACAACCGACAATCAGTTCGTTGGCTCAGACGCTCCACACCATGACGTCATGTATGCGCATTACTTGCACCTGTTGTCATAATTGACGCCATGTGAACTACGCACAAGAATACAGTGCTGCTGCTGTGGGAGCACGCGCCGATTAGACACTAGTTGATAATCAGGAAATAAGACATGGGTTGTTATGTCGAAATAAACGACGTTTCATGTGATAAACTATAATTTGAGGTGGATGAAGAGAAAAATGAAGACAGTTGTACTCAAAATTTAACGAAAACTAAGATTCAGAGTTGAAGTGGAGAATCGTGAAAATAAGAAAAGAGAGAGTGGGAGAGTGGCGGCCGGGTGGATAAGTGCGCTGGTCTCTCATGCCAGCGGTCCCGGGATCGATCCCTGATCGGGGAAAATTCTCGCGGCGTCCGAACACTCTCTGTCAGCATCAGTTGTGGGGTTGGTGCTGACAAAGCGTATCGTCCTATTGGGCGGGGACGTAAAATGCCTGTCCTCTGTGCGGAGAGAGACACACTCCGTGCAGGCTAAAGATCCCTTCGTAGTTTCGAGAAGAGCGAGGGCACGAAGTTTCGGCTATGAGGGTCATTCCACACATCTGCGCCATTGGGCCAACGAGAGGCGTTAATATAAGTTGCATAACGTGTTCGCCAATCTTTGTAAAACAAATAAGTTTAAATAAATAAAGAAAAGAGATAGGTCAGCTATCCGAAAGTATCGGCTTCCCCAATTGGGAAGCCGAGACATTCGGATAGCTGAAGTGGATGAAGAGGAAACTTTGGACTTTATGAAGAGAATGACAAACAATAACACTGTCAGAAAAACTGTAACCGATTTGAGAATAATTTTTGTATTTATTTATTTTGGTTAAATGAATAAAGAGGTTATTATTTGGTTAGATATCCGCCGCTTGTTGGCTGACGTGGTCACTGGTAGGTTAGTGGTTAGAGTATATGACTTCAAATCGAGAGGTCTACGGTTCGATCTTTACCAGAGGTAACTGTGTTGTGTCCTCAGGGGAGGCACTTCATCCGGATTTCCCACTGAGGGGGGGGGGGGGGGGGGGCTCAGGTGGCGGCGGCGGAAGTAGGCGACTTAATGAAAAGAATATTGACTGATCAATTGATTAACCATTGACGGATCAATTGATTAACAGAATACTCGGTTACTCATTCAATGGGCCAAATCAAAATAACTAATGATAGAACATTTGGCAGTTTGATCCATGATGAAGAAAATAATAACCAGTCAAATCAAGTCAATCTCAACACAAAAGTAACAACTATTTGCTGTCCAGATATATTTTATTTAACTTTAACATTTGTCATACTGATCTTTTAATTCACACTATTAGATTGTCCAGGGGATGACAGGAAGACAGTCGTAAGACTATGTCATTCCCCACAGTGTCCATCTGTCTATGATTTTGTACACTTTGTTTTTCACCTCATGTTTGTATTTGTATGCTGCGAAATAAACTGAACTGAATTGAATTGAATTGAATTGAAACAATAACACCGTCAAAAAACCGCAACGGATCTGAGAATATTTGTAATTATTTGTTTTACTTTAACATATAAAGATATTATTTGGTTAGTTTCATATTGGCCTCAGACTGATGTGAAGTTACCCCGGGATAATATCTCGGCCGATACGAAACTCAGTAAGTAATACCCTCTAAGTTGCCCATTCTGATTGCTTATGATATCACCGTACTTAAATTACGACCCCATGCAATACCAGAGAGAAAATGATTACAAAGGCAGTACTGACATTTAGAAAATGAATTCACAAACATCAATTCGATCTGAGGATTACCAAGAAGATATTAAAAACAATGATTTAATTGCAATTGAAAAAACGCGCCATGATATCGATCTAAATGTATGGCGCAATATCCTATAGATTTCTATAGATAACTCTAGCCTGATTCATATTGTCCGAGAACGGGATCATATGAGTAGAGTTTGAAGCCATATCAGCCGCCTTTGATAACGGGAACTTTTGGGAAAGAAAGTCATATCTAATTTACTTATTTATTTGTTTATTTATTGGGATTTAACGACACCTTCGACAGCCAGGGTCCTCTCGTGTCGGGCAGTTTTACGGGTGGGGGGAGTCGGAGTACACGGAGGGAACCACCGAGCATCGGCGAGCAACTACCAGACTTTCGACGTACTGACACTCCACACAGGCAGGGTTGATCGGTTGAAGACAAGTGCACGATCGACGTGCAGTGCGCCTTTTTTTTAAACTATAAATTTTATTTCCATAACTAAAATGTGGTTTGGCGAACAGCCATGACCTATATAAACGCCGCCCCATACACACAGGCACCTTAAAATAGAACAGGTGAATGTGCAGTAGAGAAGCAAAACACAACATTCAGGTGATTAAGTCGTTGCATATCACAGGGCTTACAGTTAAAACTAGAAGTCCTGTCATGAAATGCGCACAAATAGCACGTTGATATGCGCGTTAATATGCGTGTCATGGCCCAAGTAAAGCTATCAAATTCTGTACATATGGCCTGTGCACAAGCAATGTTTCAGCCAATGGACCTCCGGGTAACCCGGAGGTCCATTGGCAGAAACATTGCATGTGTTTACTATGAGTAACCAGGAGAACCTGCCGTGCTTTGGATGGCATTCAATATGGCAATTGCGCGCAATTCCAACGCGCAATTAAGCCTAGATAAGCGCACAATTCGTGACAGGACTTCTAGTTTTAACTGTACTATTGTATTAGCTGTATTAGCTTTTCTGGAATTGGAAGAGGTTAGATTTTCAGAGGGAAACCGTCAATACAATGACTGTAACATCAGGGTAAAATATGCCATTGTATTAATATTGAAAGTAGGCAGAGTAAAAGGGAAAAAGCAGTGAGAAGGTCCCACAATTACACCTGACCTGGGTTACCCCTGACCAGTGGCCTTTACGTATCATAGAGTTTTGATGCAACCCTTTACTAAATCGCATTTCCGGATGACCAAACACTTTTAAGAAAACAGGACCGTCGCTACAGTCGTGAGGAATCATGACAACTGTTGTCACTACAGCTTATAAAAGAAATGTGTAGGCCGGAGTAACGGTCTCAGAAAATTCTACAAAGCATATCAAAGTAATCGTATCATGATTCACTGAACCGTTGCGTCGTAGTTATGTACCTTTGAAAAGCTGGGAAAATTTCAGTATTCTGCAAGTCAGAGAATAAAAGGTCACCATATAACAAGGTAATAACAGGTATTTCGGGAATCCCCAGAGTGGTAAATAGAATATCCATTTGCGCAGTATATATCTGGCAATTAATAACAAAATGTTCCGTATTTTTATATCCATAGCCACATCGACATTGCGGATTTTCTGATATAAAACTATCATACTTATGCGCATTTAGATCACTGCAATCTAATTTTGCGTGAGCAATTTGCCCTTCCCTGCACCCAAGACCATAAAAGTTTGGAACGATTATATCTTCTCGTCTTAAGAAACCTTTGAACATTTGAACAGGCTCTGAAGCCATTATTTCAGAACCAAGCTCGTTCCAAAGTTGCATGGTTGAAGGAACAAAGGATTCAAAAAACTATTAGTTCTGCAGAAGAAGTTATCAATCTGCTCTTTATTTCGGAGCGAATACGACAATCGTTCTGCGACTGTACGTGGAACCAACCTGGTTAAGTAATCCGGTGTGACAGGAATGATAGTCCGTAGGAACGTTAGTCCCTCTGGACTATTATTCCGCGGAATTATAGTCCTAGGTCTAACATTTCTAGGAATAGTAGTCCGGCGGACTACTATTCCTAGAAATGTTAGACCTAGGACTATAATTCCGCGGAATAATAGTCCAGAGGGACTAATTTTCCTACGGACTATCATTCCTGTCACACCGGTGTAAGTCCATTTTTCATTTTATAGAAAATAGTAAGTTTATGTCGCCTACGGCATTCTTTTAGTGAAATGAAACCCGTTTCACGGTACAGCAGCTCATGGATAGTACCGCGAGGAGCACCACAGATTGTATGAGGAGCATCAAGATGTAAATTCCCAAGATTATGCATTTTTCAACTGTACAATTATCCCATATAATATCAGCATAATCAAATAATGGAAGAATGAAATGGGTGTACAATCTAATTAATGATACTCGTGAGAATCTGTACTTTAGACTACGAAAACAATTTATCATCGGACTTATCTTACTAATAATTGAGTTTATATGGAGATCCCATGAGCCGTTTTTTTGGAAAGTAATACCCACATGTTTATGGTGCGTAACTTCCTTAATTGGGTTATCAAGTAGATATAGAGTTAGTTTGGGATTTGGAACATTTTTGCGGGTGATACTAAGAGCAACCGTTTTTTTCTGGGTTAAAAATTACTTTACAATCTTTTGATCACTTTCCTATTTTTATAAGATCATCATTCATAACCGGAGATGCCAAAAAGGGTTATTTTATGATCATTGAAAGTGACGTATCATCTGCATACAGCCTAATATTCGATTGTATATTATTTGCGATATCATTAATATATATATTGAAGAGGAGGGGACCGAGAACTGACCCCCAAGGAACACCTGCAGGAATTACCAGCTTCTTTGAACTACGCCCATTTACAACAACTGTCTGGCTACGCTCATTGAGATAATCCTGGAACCACCGTAGTAGATTCCCGCATATGCCTATAGCTTTCAATTTTTGAGTTAAACCTGCGTACCATACTCTGTCGAATGCTTTGCTGATATCGCAGAAAACAAAACGAGTTTCTTTATTCTGATCAAGTGCCAATCTGATACTATGGTCTAGATCTATTAACTGATACGTTGTACTATCACCTGGAATAAATCCGGTCTGCAAAACTTTTTAGCAATTTATTTTCGGTAAAAAATGAGAAAATGTGGTTAAAGACAAAATTCTTTCAAATACTTTACTGACATTACTTGTAAGGGAAACGGGACGGTCATTTTCTTTATGGTTGACAGAAGACTTTTTGTGGATTGGGGTCACATTTGCATGCTTCCATATACTGGGGAATTTTCCTTGAGATAGAGATATATTGTATATTGAATACAAGACTAAATGGTACTGACAACTCTGAAGCAAATATCTTCAATATTCTATTATTGATTTTATCTGGGCCACTTGCCTTTTTAACGTCAAGTTTGGAAAAGAGAGATTCAACCTCACTTGGAAGAATTTCGATATCATCTATTTTGTGATTAGTAAATGGGATCGGGGGTAAATCCTT
This sequence comes from Pictodentalium vernedei, assembly GCA_031216915.1. NCBI lineage: Eukaryota > Metazoa > Mollusca > Scaphopoda > Dentaliida > Dentaliidae > Pictodentalium > Pictodentalium vernedei. The sequence continues at coordinate 713,677,629 of CM062296.1, forward strand.
TTGGGTGATGGTATTACTCTGGTTAATAAAGTATGTATTTAGGGTATCTGCAATATCTACAGGGTCACTTATTACATTATCTCCCTCTACCAATGGGGGGGAATATTGGAGTGTCATTACATTGTTGAGATGTGAAGTTTTTAATTGTTTTTCACCAATGTTTTGATGAGAAATCAGAATTGTTGATTTTAGTGTCTAGATTTTTATCGTACTCTTTTTTGGCTGATCGGACACAAGCTATCGTCTCGTTACGCACTCCTCTAAAATTTCTCCAATCATTTGGATCGTTGCAAGTTTTGGCCTTTTTGGGGCTTTATCTCTTTGTTTCATTTGGCGTCGGACAGCGGCAGTCATCCAAGGTTTATCCTGTGGTCGTATAAGAATAAATTTGTGTGGAATATGTTGTCTAGCTACATTAACCCTTTACCTAACACTAAAAGCAGATGACACTTGCAAAAAAAATTATTGAATAACTAATGTTTTTCATTTTTTGTCTCAAAAACATAGGTTATGACCCCTCGTTGGAACGAGCTCGACGAGCTCGTTCCAACGAGGGGTCATAACCTATGTTTTTGAGACAAAAAATGAAAAAATAATGAAAATTAATTGGCGATTTTTGAGAATAGCGCTGGCCGCTTTTGGCCGTTACGTTGGGTAAAGGGTTAAGAATATGCGAGGTAACGCTTTCTGCAATGCTATCGACATATTCAGCGATGAAGTGTGAGTCTCACTCTGTTTGTTGTAGTGCCGACTGCATCCCATCTGCGTCCATTCTGTCATAATTCCAAATCTCTCTTTTAAAAGATTTAGTAAAGTTTTCTTTTGTTTTCAAAGAGACAGCTATTGCATGACGGTTGGTCGCTACACAAAGGCAGAATAATGTCACAACTGGAAACAAGATCGGGACAGGATATCATAATGAGATCAATAAGACTACTGTGCCGGGGGGTGCGCCGTAATTCGAGTTGGGGATTTTACAATTTGGACAATATTATGTGTGTTTTCAATATCTTTTATTTTGGGGTGAATAGTTGGTAAACAATTACTGTTAAAATCTCCAACGATTATACACTTTTTATCTAGGGTGATCCTGGCTAGGCCTATTGAGTTGTTAATTAAATCCCACTGTAAATTATTGCTTGATGGAGGACGCTAAAAAACTCCCAATAAGTATTTTTGGTTACAATTTCGTAGATCAACCCAAACGGCCTCCACCCCGGGAACAAGGAGATCAGTGCGAGCTTTAAAAATTAAATGTATAATGTATACCACTATACCCCCACCGTGGCTACCTGGACTATCCTGTCGTATTGGGGGAAAGTGGAACCCGGGTATTGCAATTTTGTTCATTGGGACATCCGCCAAGAGAAAAGTTTCCGTTAATGCGATCACATCAGATTGGCCCAGGTCTGCATCTACTATATATGCTTTATGACGTAGGCCTCTCACATTAAAGTGGACTATGGATATATTATCTTTCGTACCAGGACTGAATTCAATATCCCCACGCAGGATGAGTAAGTAATAAATCATTAAGACAAAACCTATATGACCAAAGTTATTAATCAATAGTTTTTTCCATTGAGCTTATTCCATAATCACATGACAGAACTTTTCCCCCATTGTACCGGCCAATCCTCTCGCGATATGTCTGAATATCAGTCGCCATAGGTACTCATATATCGATCGAGTGAGGACTGTCGGTCTTATGTTCAACAACCACACCCCGCCCACTCTAAACGTAATCGAGTCACATGTTAGAGTCACTCTCCCTCTGAAAATACCTCTTAAAATACATGAATAAAAATGTAAAGAAACATGTTGAGAAAGTGTTGAACAATTTGGATGGCGATGGGCTTCATTGTCGATACTAAATGCAAAATTATTTATTTTTTCCTTTTTACTATTTTTACATCGAACATGAGAAGATTTCTCGTCAGGCAGGATGCGGTTCCACAGCCACGTGACGTTAAGCATGGACGGGTGAGAAAGTGAAGTGATCGCTCTCACTCGCTATCATTCTCCTAAAAGCTACACTTGGGGAGCAGTTAATCACTCGTCTTCACGATATGTGTGGAAATTAAGTGTCAACATTAAGTTATATATTGCATTTCAATTACTGTTTTCCCGACCCAAATCTGAGTTGATACTTGCAAAACATGACTAAAATCTTTCACGTTTTGCTCAAAACATGTCCCATGACACCTCATCGGAACGATCTCAATGAACTGGCTCCAATGAGGGTCATAATCCATTCTTTGGGTAAAAAGAATACATATATATGTAAAATTACATTCAGTAGATTTGTTCTCTTTTTTGCGGAATAAATCACCTATTACAGGATAAATTGACTCCACATAGACTGGCGGGTTGACATTATTGGAGAGTAGTGCAGTTGAAGTCACCATGGGTTGTGTATCACTATCAATTACTAAATATTAAAACAAAAACCCTAATAATCCATAACAGCAACCAACAAAATTGTTTAACATCAATTGGTGAGCAGTACGTCTTAGTACACAGCGCCACCGTGCCCGCATGCGGGCAATAGAAATAAAGTGCCTTGCCCATGGACCCAACGCAGTTACCGCAGGCGGGGATCGAACCGTGGACCTGTTGGTTTGAAGTTCAATGCCGTAACAACTGAGCCACCGCGTTCCCAATCGCATCTAACAAATAATCTCTTATATCTTTCGTGACAACATACATCGAAAAATATTTGTTAGATATCTTGTATAAGGTATGCAATAAATTCATACTCGTAGGAAGCATTTCGAACTTAAGGGTGGGGGCACGTTTACAGAAGGACACCCACATACTGGTATATATACGTACTGGCCCCCGTGTGCCTTAGTGACATGGCAGGAATACAATACACAAATCTACGCTAGGGACAATAATTATTGCACCTCTACACAGAGAAACATGCACATTTTGGTTCCACATTTAACAAATCTCCTTGTGGGGAAATTTGATAAATATCAAAGATGTGGCAAAAATGTGCTTTGTTCTTGACTTTAAAGTAGTGGAAGAGACAAATCATGCTTGTGCTTTTTCGATGACATCTTAAGAGTAAATAACCTGTGTATCTATCCCGGCTAATTCCCAATAAGATTACTTTGAATGTCCAAAAATACCAGTCTGTAACAGAATAAGATACATCGGGGCTATGATGGGGAAGTGGGATGGAAGAATGAAGAACATGTGGTTAGTGGGTGACACAAAGGATAGGGTTAGTATGCTCATCGGAGAGATTAGGAATCATGGGGTACGGGATGTCATCAAGCAGTTCATCTCAGACTGTTGGGAAAAAGCATAGGGATAAGGAGGCATTGGGGAGAACAGGGCTAATCAAGGCTTTCCCACCTAAGAACCGCGACAAATCACCGACCGGTCAAAGTGTTATTATATTAATGACTAGAATCCAGATGAGAGGAGTTACAGGTGACTGCATGTGAGTCGTAAAAGCCTGCACCCACCCCCACATACACATCTTAATTATCTGGTAGCGGTATGGAGGTATAAAAATGCATTGGTAAAGATAATATTTGCTTATTTTTGTACTCCTTCTCCCCCTCTTTCTCTCTCTCGATCTAGAGAGACAGAGAAAGAACCCACTCCCGCCCACGTCCGTTCATTCGTCCCTGAATAAGTCGCATTTATTTGAAACTTTTGGTTACAGAAGAATCCGCGTTTGAACAACGTCATTGCTGGTGATCGTATAACACACAGTGTTAATAAATACAACACAGAACGTTTTGGGCTCCAGTTATGAGATAAACAAATGAGTTAAAAACTGTGAGCAAATACGTATGTTATGTAACTTGTTTCATTTAAGTTCCATGTTAAAAATACATTATTTTCGGGAAGGGGGACTTTTGCAAACAAAAAATCGCAAAAACATACTTACACTTGAAGGCAAAAATACGTGGAAGGAAAGACAAAGCTCCTTCAGTGACCCCAAGGTGGTTTGGGTCATGATATCCTATAGTTTATATGCAGTACGGTCGCCAAGGACTGGTCACTTTCCATGGTTGGGCAATATTTCCACGGACGCAATAATATTAGATTCCAAACACTAATTATAGAAATAATCGTCAAAACTTTAATCAATGAAGCGTCGGGTACAACAAGCTGCTTCATTAATTTTTTTTTTTTTTTTTGGTGAGTATATTTTTATTACCTGGTAAACGCATTCGAGGATATCGCTGCCCTCGCGTGGATTATAACTAGTCCATGGCGGCTGTACTACTGTACCTTACCTACTACATGAGTCCCAATCACATCTTAACTGACGAATGGGTCTCACCCCCCCCCCCTGCCCAGCAACCACCCACCCTCAGAAAAAAATTAATCTCAATTATTTTCTCTACCTTAAAATCCATTATTATTTTAAAAATCGTTTTTTCAAATTTTTTAAAAAGATTCAACAAAACCATTTCATTTGGAAAATAATATTTTTCAACTGCTGAATTTGCGTATTACGCGCGCGGATGCGGGCGATTCGTTGCGTAAAGGGTTATTGCAAAAAGACTACTATTATGAAACTTGATGGAAGTCGTCATGTAGATTTCACCACATCATTCTCTTTTCTGATTTTCTCTTAACTACACACAGCTTGCAGGTCGTACAGATATTCTTAAAATTTTGAGGAGAGAACCTGCCGGAAACCGAATTTCACGTAATAATTATTTCGTTGACAAATGTTCTTTTTAGAAAAAAAATAATCTATACCGGAGGCAGGTCCACCTTAAATTATCTTTCTAAGATGCCCCCGCACTCCTACTCATGATCTAACATTGTACTTTTTCAACAAATGTAATGGGAGATAAGTTACGGCCACGTTTTCTCCCACGCTTCTTTTACAAAACGAATGTTTCATGTTTCATCAATCCTGTTGACAGAGCAGGTTCACCGTAATTATTTCCACGCGGCAAGATGTCACGTTATTTGGTTTTGTAACAGTTTTGCTCATGCAATTTGTCTCTTTCCCCATCAACCAAGACAATAAGTGAATATATTAGAATTGCACAGAGCAGTACGACAGCAGCATTTGCAAGCTTAACAGGACACTTGTGACGGTCATCGCCATTATTCCCTCAAAATAGTAAAAAAGGCTGTTGTCTTTTCCAAGTAAATGCATGTATTCGCGTTGTACTTGGAACAAATTTCACAGCTGTTTCGAAGATAGCAAGGTGTTTTTAAGATCGCCTAATTGCCTAACCGTACATTTTTCTCCACATATCTGTAATGACACAACATTGTTAACCTGTTGAGTATTTTAATATTATTTTTCACCAAATCTAGTCATGGCTGCTGTTAAGCAGCCATGACTAGAGTTGATGAAAAATTCTTCTAAACTTAACTGTAGAAATCAGTAGTCAAAAAATCCATTCAGTTTACCAGGGGAAATTTGATTAAATGTGCCAGAATTATTCTTGTTTCAGTGGTAAGAGATTTTATGTCTTGGACAGAAATATCCGCCAGCCTCATGCAAATAGTTAATGAGTCCGACACGAGGTGACCCTGGTTGTCGAAAGTGTTGTTAAACTCCAATAAATAAATAAATAAATAAATAAATAAATAAATAAATAAATAAATAAATAAATAAATAAATCTTAACGAGAGCAGAGGAGTATGAACAAGGAAAGCATTATATGAAACGTGCGTGTGTGTGTGTGTGTGTGTGTGTGTAAGATTAAACATTCGCATTGGCACAGACATTTCCTACTGAAACGTTTTTTTCTTGTAATATGCCGCCTAAAGGTTGTTTTCATATACTGAGCCTTGATGGGTTTCAAACATGACAAAAAATACATAAAATTTATTTAAACTAAGTGATGAGCTTAGGAACTGGTTAAACTGACTGGAAATAATTGATGCTATTCATTGATGGGCCCTGATTTCGTCCTTACAAGAATGTTACGCGAGCTTTTGTTTTTCTTATAGGCGATGACAGGTCGAAGATTCAAAGGTTCATTTAATTTAGAGTTGGTTAAATTGAATTCATTTTAAATATTTTTGCTATTTCGATATTGAATCTGTTGTATGTTAAAGTGAAAAAGGAATGATGGACCTCCTTTCGTATTCTCCCTCTGATATGTTCATACCAAATGGCGAGTTGGTTTGAAGCGTGTTGATCCAAAAAGCTTCACGTTTTTTTCTAAATTCATCCGTTTCTTCCAATGTGTCTTTAATTGGTGGTTTTTCAATAGGATGGATTTCGAAATCGTACAAAGAATGGCCAGGAAGGTTAAAATGTTACTTGGGCATCAGCATAATGTTTTATATCCTGTTTGTGTCTAGTAGCACGTTCGCGGAAAGCATTGGCCTGGTGCTTTTGCATTACATCTTTGTTTTAAATTTATGTCAAAAAAACACACGTCACGTTAATAAAGAATCTATCTATCTATCTATCTCTATCTATCTATTTATTTATTTATCTATCTATCTATCTATCTATCTATCTATCTATCTATCTATCTATCTATCTATCTATCTATCTATCTATCTCGCGGTGGCTCAGTAGGTAGAAGTGCAGGCTGCAAGCCGAGAAGTCCTCGGTTCGTCACGTCACTTGCGGCAACCGCGTTGTGTCCTTGGGCAAGACACTTCACCCCCATTGCCCATGTGGGGGCACGATGACGCCGTGTACTAAGGCGTACTGCACGTCGATGGTACGCATGTCTTCAACCAATCCAACCCTGTGTGTGCTGCAGTGCGGAGTTACGATGTTGGGGAGCTGGCAGCTGCTCATCGTTGCTCGGTGGTTCTCTCCGGGTACTCCGGCTTCCTCCACCCGTAAAACTGTCACGGTCATGATTAGCCATTGTGCATATCTATCTATCTATCTATCTATCTATCTATCTATCTATCTATCTATCTATCTATCTATATCTATCTATCTATCTATCTATCTATCTATCTATCTATCTATCTATCTTTTCAGGAACATAATTTTTCTTCTAGTTTATGTTCTAGGGACCAACACAATTTGACTGTTATCAACGAGGCTGCGAAGTCAACAAAGAACTTGGAGATAATCCCGGCAATTCCAGCAAGCCAGTTTAAATGTTGCCCAGGTGATCCCATCCACTGGTCGACGGAAACAGCGAATAAAATCTACCAAGGATGGCTGCCACGCATAGAACCATACATCAAAGAGCAGCCTTTAAACTAATTACAGAAGAAGGCATCAGCCATGGAGAAAAAGTAGGACTAGGAACCGAAATAGTCAACTTGGTTCCTGATCTAAAATTAACTGAAGGTGAGAAGGATCTACTCAGGTATGGTTTAACTTTCGTTCCCGCCCCAGCCCCATTAAAACCTAATCCCAAAACCGTAGATTTTGGGACAGGTGCAGTTGTCATGGATGATTACAGTTACATTAACGAAATGAACGGTGGTCCAGCAAGCCAACAATTTTTTAGGGCAACAGCATTGGCAGATAAATTTCGAAATTCAACAGGCTCAAAGGACCTCTTTGCCAATCCAACCGGGTGGTGCCCATCACCTCGGAAAGTTAAACCTGAAATTAATGAGATTTCTCAAAAAGTTAAAGAACAAGTAAGCCAAATCCCGGAATCATTTTTGAAAGACAAACAAAATTTGAACCAAATCGAAAGAAACGCCCTGAAGACGCTAAAAAACAACAAACAAATTATCATCAAGCCTTGTGACAAAGGATCTGCTACAGTTCTGATGTCAAAAGATAATTATATTAAAGAAGCTGAACGCCAGTTAAATAATCCAAAATATTACAAACCTTTAGAAGCACCAATCTGGCAAGAAAATTGTTCAAAATTTAATGGAATTCTAAAAAGCTTGCTGGACCACGACTTCATTGAGAAAAAACATGTCGAGTATTTAATTGCAGAGAGGGATTCAAACAATCGTAAGTTTTACCTCTTGCCTAAAATACATAAACCACTCAGCAGTTGGAGTGACGAATTTACCCCTCCTGGTCGGCCTATTGTCAGCGACTGTGGCTCGGAATCTTACCACATTTCACAGTATATTGATTTTTATTTAAAACCAATTGCTTGCCGCCATCCGAGCTTCCTCAAAGACACTGAGGACTTTTTAATGAAAATTAACAAATTGCAGGTTCCTTCCGACAGTCTCCTCATTACCCTAGACATTGAAAGTATGTATACTAACATTGGTATTGACGCTGGTCTAGAGGCAATAAAAAAATCATTCAAAAGGTACGATGACCCAAACAGACCATCGGAAGAAATCCTGCAATTGTTAGAATTATCATTGAAAGGTAACGACTTTGAATTTAACAATAAATTTTACCTCCAAGTAAGTGGATGTAGTATGGGTAAAAAATTCAGTCCAAATTTTGCTAATATTTTTGTTGCAGAATGGGAAAGAGGTGCTCTTGCTAAAGCAAGAAAACAGCCATTATGTTATCATAGGTTCCAAGACGACATTTTTATCATATGGCCCCATGGCCGTGATGACTTCAACGAATTCTTGGAGATCCTGAACAACCACGATGAATCCATTAAATTACAGCCCTGCATTTCAGAAAATACCATTGATTTTCTGGATGTGACTGTATTCAAGGGCCCTCAGTTCCGGCATAGCAACGTACTAGACACAAAAGTCTTTTTTAAACCGACCGATTCTCACCAACTTCTCCATAGAGCTTCTTACCACCCACCCAAACTATTCAATGGGTTGGTAAAATCTCAAATCATTCGATTCCATAGAAATTGTACGAACAGAAGCGACCTCAATCACGCATGTTCAATTCTTTTCAAAACACTTGTTAAACGCGGTTACTCAAAACGACTTTTGCGAAAAATTAAATCTGATACAATCCGTGAGATAGAGACACCCATTCGGGACTCTGAGCCAACGCACCCCACGAAAATTCGGCATAACCGCCCTGTTCTGGGAAATGGATCAGTAAATCTATGTCAACGCAAAATTTGTTACATACATCGTATGAACTACATGAATACCGGTAAAACATTCTTTAGCGAACAAACCCGTATGTTTTACCAAGTTAGAAACAGCTTCAACTGTGATTCTGAAAACATCATTTATTTAATCACATGTAAATTATGCCATATCCAATATGTCGGCCAGACGAAAAACCCTCTGCGCGTCAGAATGCAAAACCATTTATCAAATATCCGTTTAGATTCAGGAAAGGCAGTCTCAGACCACTTTAATCTCCCGGGTCATGACATTAAGTCACATTTTAGTTTCCAACCCATTGAGCAAATTCCGTTTTTGGACGATGATGAAACCACAACAGACAAACGACTTGAGCGTGAAAACTATTGGATTGGTAAGCTCAGGACCTATCTCCCATACGGACTCAATAGAGAGTACTCTGGGTTGCCAAATAAAATTATTTGTTTTCCTTTGGTTTATAATCGACGCAATGTGGAAATTGCAAAAATTTTCAAAAACAACTTTACGGAATTAAACACAAAACTGCCAGAAGCCATTAACAAACGATGCATCATAGCTTATAAGAAAAATCCCAGTCTTCGAAACATTCTTGTGAAAGCACTTCTGAGATGAGTTCATTTTGTCATAAAGTCATATAACTTCAAAAATATTAAAACAACATTGAATTCCATAGAAATAATTTACAACAGAAATCGATTTACCGACCTGCGCCCGTGCTTCTTTGTTTTGAAAAATATCTATCTATCTATCTATCTATCTATCTATCTATCTATCTATCTATCTATCTATCTATCTATCTATCTATCTATCTATCATATTCGTAGCAACAAGTTTCGATCTACAAATGATACACAATCTACCATTAACAGATGCCTTTGTACAGTACGGCCGTCATGGACTGGTCACTTTCCACGGGTGAGTAATATTTCCACGGGCCCAATAATATTAGATTCCAAACACTAATTATATGAATAATCATCCAAAAATTAATTAATGAAGCACCGGGTACAACCACTGACATTACTGCCCACGCGTGGATTAGACCAGTCCAATTCTGTACATATGGCCTGTGCACAAGTAATGTTTCAGCCAATGGACCTCCGGATAACCCGGAGGTCCATTGGCAGAAACATTGCCTGTGTTTGCTGTGAGTAACCAGGAGAACCTGCCACGCTCTGGATGCCACTCGATATGGCAGTTCCTATGCACAATTAAGCCTAGATAAGCACACACTTCGTGACAGGACTTCTACTTTTAACTGTAGTCGTGGGAGCGCGGTGGCTCAGTTGGTAGAGGTGCAGGCTGCAAGCCGAGAGGTCCTCGGTTCGAATCCCACCTGCGGCAACCGCGTTGTGTCCTTGGGCAAGACACTTCATCTCCATTGCCCGCGTGGGGGCACGATGACGCCGTGTACTAAGGCGTACTGCACGTCGATGGTGCGCATGTCTTCCACCAATCTAACCCTGCCTGTACTGCAGTGCGGAGTTACGATGTTGGGGAGCTGGCAGCTGCTCGTCGTTGCTCGGTGGTTCTCTCCGGGTACTCCGGCTTCCTCCACCTGTAAAACTGTCACGGTCATGATTAGCCACTGTGCATAAATATGTGACCTTAAACACCAATAAATAATAATAAATATAAATAACTGTAGTCGTACCGTCACTGATGAAGCTTGTGAAGGGGATAGCGGGAGTGAAAAATAACCTTACTAACCATATACAACCTTTTAAGTCAGCGGGGGATGCCAAACCAACTCTGTTGGCATCTGTTATCAAGGTAGATATAGGAATTTGGGAACATGATGGCTCAATCGGTACAGCATTGGACTTCAAACCAAAAGGTCAACGTTGAGTCATAGTTGCATTCTTCGATGATTTGTGTCACCTTTGAACATTCGAATTTTAAAATTGTTTTTATTCTTTTAATCTAGACTCTTCAAGTCTCAATTCATCAGGCTGATGTATAAGTTGTTCACTTCTCTTATCTCATTACCCATTGTTGTTCAAATCACTCCTGTCTTTGACAGATCTATTGTAGTTTTTTTTTCTATTTTTATTCAATTTTGTACTTCCTACAGTTAAAACTAGAAGTCCTGTTTAAAAATGCGCACATATAGCACGTCGATCTGCGCGTTAATCTATACGTTATGCCCATATTAATAGTATCAAATTCTGTGCATATGGCCTTTGCACAAGCAATGTTTCAGCCAATGGACCTCCGGGTAACCCGGAGGTCCATTGGCAGAACATTGCCTGTGTTTGCTATGAGTAACGAAGAGAACCTGTCATGCTTTGGATGCCATTCGATATGGCAATTGCGCGTAATTCCTACGCGCAATTAAGCCTAGATAAGCACACAGTTCGTGACAGGACTTCTAGTTTTAACTGTAAATGATAATGACGTTTTACTTTCCACTGTTTTCTTGCCGCGATATAGCCTTAGCTGCTGGTGTGGCATTAAGCACCAATAAATAAATAATAATAAATAATTTGACCCATTTTAGCTGACCATTGTGTTTTGTTTTTAAAAGCATCTCGTTGCGTGGACATTTTCAAACTGTGAAAAATATCTTTGAATTATACTTTATTACAGCGCTTGTACTGAGTCTAGTAAACAACAGCTTTTTTCATATGTGTCTTTCACAGAATGTAAATAAAGGCATTGGCAGATACCACCATTCTACTGATATCTTGTTCGAAAACTATTTGCTACGTTCCGTGCAGTATACTGATCGTAAAAGCCGTGTCTGTCTCGATCAAGTGTCAAGATTTCGTGTATAAGATATTGGGGAATCAGGTATGAACCAGGAAGAAAAATGAAAATGGCATTTGTGGGTCGATGGTCTCGAAAAATCAACCCAGATCAAATGGGTTGAGTGAATATGAAACCAATTGGGAAGAGAAATAACTACCCAGGCCATTGATTCAAATGAACAAACTACTTTACCCGATACTAATATGACTGTAAATCCACAAATATTTCTGGAGGTTCTGCTCTTAGAAATAATAATGGGTTTAACACTATCGCATGCATCACAAATCAAGAAGAAACAAAACGACGAAGAAAGAAAAATGGAAAATGAGCTTAATGAAGTGCAGCAGCTCTATTCTGCTCACGACACAGACTTAGTTAACCCTTTGAACCCTGGTGGTATCTTCCATGTCAGTTCAATGGCAGCAATTGGAATAGTCCACATTCAATATTTGGGGGTAGACCAATTCATATTTTCAACGTGCAGCCATGAGGTTGCACGTTGAAAATATGAATTGGTTTACCCCAGACATTCACTCAGCAACCATCCTATTTAAGGATGTATCATGCTTCTGGGAGGAAAAAACGGCCGCTCTGGTTCAAGGAGTTAACAAGATTGATTAAATTTATAGTAAACTTAGTATAATTAAGGAAAGTAGGTGTTGCCTACATGGGGGCACGATGGCGCTGTGTACTAAGGCGTACTGCACATCGATGGTGCACATGTCTTCAACCGCTGTAACCCTGCTTGAGCGAAGCTTGAACAGAGTTAGAATGTTGCTGACAGCTGACAGTTGCTCGTCGATGCTCGGTGGTTCTCTCCGGGTACTCCGGCTTCCTCCACCCGTACAACTGTCACAGTCACGATTAGCTATTGTGCATAAGTATGTGACCTTAAACACCAATAAATAAATAAATGAATAAATGAAGATGGACATTTTGCCAAAAGAGTTCAAATTTAGAGGACTTCAGTAATCTTACCTGGGGGAGTTCGGTCGACAAAATAAAAAAAGCCGCGCCTTGTGACGGAATATGCAGAGGTGAGCCTATACTGGTAGATTTGGAAAGACACTTTCACTGCATGGAATTCATTCTCCTGGGCAAAAAGACTCCTTGCCAAGGATAACATTATATCATTATACCTAACACAATATGTAAAATATAATTTTTCTTCGAAAATTTCAGAGAATAAAAATATATTAAAATGTATTGAGAAAAGAATAATATGGGCTATCCCTATTGGCACCAAGTCCTGTATTCGTGACAACACTACAGTTGAAACTAGATGTCCTGCCATGAAATGCGCACAAATAGCACGTCGATCTGCGCGTTAATCTACTCTTTATGACCATAGTAAGGCTATCAAATTATGTACATATGGCCTGTGCACAAACAATGTTTCAGCCAATGGGCCTCCGGGTAACCCGGAGATCCACTGGCAGAAACATTGCTTGTTTAGTTTAAACATATTTTATTTGTCAAAATAAACAAAAAGGATTGGACAACAAGTGCTCAACTCTTAAAACACGCCCTCTCCTTTGTATACGATTAACAAGTAAATGCAGCATTTTTTTCAACATATACACATCATAATAAACAATACGCTATTCAAGATTGCAATGGTGTTAATATGGTAGTTATTCGGCAAAAGAAAAGAGAAGGAAGAAAAGAGGGGGACTGATACCTTGTACTCATCAAACAAATATCAAACTGTCTCCAGCCAACTCACCAGGCCGCAGCGTTCCAGAAGAGCCCCATCACTGCAAGGTGCATGCAGTGTTTTGTCATCACATATAAAGTAGGTAAGCTACGTCTAACGATATAGCGTCATCTGACAACCACAATGCTCTATCTTCCACCGGAAGACAGAACCCCATGGTTCTCACGTGACAATAGTATATACGTGACACTAATATATGTGATCAGTTCCAACGTGTGTAGCTATTTCTTAAACACGGTACGGGAAAGTCAAGATCCTCCAATCGTAGTTAACACCTTACCCATCAAGAAAGGCAGAGGGAATTTGCAACTAAACCTCTCGAATAACTATCCCTTTTCCATCCTCTGTACCAAACACACAGCTCATGATTCCTCATTGAACGAGCTGAACAAGCTCGCTCCAATTAGGAGACGCAAGTTATATTTTGAGGTTAAAAAGAGAAGAAATTAGTGATTTTGTGAATAGCGCTGGCAGATTTAGACCACTACTTCCGGCAAAGGGTTAATCAGGCCAGTCACTATAAACGACTTGCACACCACTCAATGGCTACCAGAGCAATTTTTCCAATGATGCGGCACTGTCCACCATAGTAGACCAGCACTACATTATTTCCGGGGGCCTGGAAACATAGAACTAACTACCTCCTGAATGAATATTCTCAAAGGTATTGAATCGATTGGTTGCTTTGATATACTTTTGTATTACTCGAAATAGACGGTCATTTGCAGATGGTGACATGTTAGTGACACCGTAGAGGATATCCGTAACAGAATTAATTGTGATGTTGGCCAGGTCCTGTTGTAGTATTAATCTTTCATTGGTATACCTTGGGCAGACAAAAAGGTAGTGTGATGCATCTTCCAGGCCGTTGCCACATGAGCAGTTTTGTGTGTCGTGGATATAATTTTGAAATTTGTCAAAATTTAAATCACTGCATGCATTACGTAGTCTGCAATGCAGTATATTCATCTTTCTTGATTTATTTATTTATTGATGTTTAAGGTCACATATTTATGCACAATGGCTAATCATGACCGTGACAGTTTTACGGGTGGAGGAAGCCGGAGTACCCGGGGAGAATCACCGAGCAACGACGAACAGCTGCCAGCTCCCCAACATCGTAACCCCATACTGCAGCACAGGCAGGGTTAGATTGGTTGAAGACATGCGTACCATCGACGTGCAGTACGCCTTAGTACACGGCGTCATCGTGCCGTCACATGGGCAATGAGGGTGAAGTGTCTTGCCCAAGGACACAACGCGCATCTTTCTTGAACAGATTCCAAAATACGATGGTGGCCTATATACATCGCTTTTAAAATACTTAGTAAATTCACTTAAAGATTCCAGGTTCTTTTTATCCATAGGAAGTGAGTTCCACTCTGATATACAAGAAGGGATGAAAGAATTTTTCAGTAATTCGGTGTGCATCAGAGGAATTTTGAAATTCGAACTAGCACGTGTGTTATATGGCGAGTAGTCCTGGAATGACTGGGACAATAGTTCAACGAGGTATTTTGGAGCATCCCCATTGATAATTTTGAAGAAAGTCACCTTATGCAATTTTCGTCGTTGTTCTAGGGTTTCCCAGCCGAGTTCGAAAAATACTCTCGAAGACGGTACCGACCTAGTGAGTCCAGTTATTATCCTCTCGGCTTCCGTGTATATTCTATCTAGTCTAGAAAGTAAGTAATCGGGGGCTCGTGCCCATACTACGTCTGCGTACTCTATTATTGGAAGTATAAAAGACTTGTACATTATTTCAAGAGTTTTTCTGCTCAGTGTAAATTTAAGTCTTCTCAACTGGGACGCCTAGAGTTAGCTTTCTTGCATATGTTGGAAATATGTGTATTCCAGTTCAAGTCATCTTGTAATGTTAATCCTAGGTGTGTATGTTTAGTTGTGAGATCCAGAAGTGTCCCCCCCCCCCCCCCCCCCAAATCTCACACCTGGACTCAAGGGTACTGCTTTCCTGGTAAAGAGCATAACCTTGGTTTTTTGACGGGTTAAAATTTACGAGCCACTGCTGAGCCCATTCTAATACAACATAAAGTTCAAGATTAATATCTATACTGAGCTGATCAAGATCAGAATTGTTTTTTTTTGTTATACATGTGTCATCTGCGAATAGCCAACACGAACCTGCAGATGACATATATTCAGTGATGTCATTGATGTAAATCAAAAAGAGTAGCGGTCCCAGCACTGATCCCTGCGGTACTCCACACTTAACGGGGAGATAGTCAGAATAAGCATTATTTATTATTTCTCGTTGTTGACGTTTTTCCAGATAGCTTTCGAACGATTCCAGGATGGATCCTGTAATACCATATTGCCTCAATTTAAAAATAAGCCCCTTATGCCAGACCCTATCAAATTCTTTTGATATGTCACAAAAAACCTCTAGTGAGAAGATACGGTTGTCATAGGCTAAACATAAGTTGTGGTAGATTTCTAGTAGCTGCAATACTGTACTGTGTTTCGGTAGGAAGCCAGATTGGTATTTAAAGAACAGATTATTGTTGTGAAAGTGGTCGAATACTTTCTTGAAAATAACCTTTTCCATGACTTTACTCACACAACTAGGAAGAGAAACGGGCCTATAGTTGTTAGGGTCGTGGGTGTTGCCTTTCTTGAAGATTGGTATAACTGTCGCCAGCTTCCAGTCTGATGTATACGTGCGAGAAGTAAGTGACTGTTGGAATAATAATAGGCGTGGCTTGCATAATGTTTGCCGTGTTTCCTTCAACATTCTATTACTGATGCCGTCATGACCGACTGCTTTGTTGATTTCTAGCGAGCTCAGTATTTCGTAGATGTCTGCTTCCGTAACATTAATGTCGGAAAGAATTTCTGGCCTCTTGGAACGGAACACAGGCAAGTCATGTCCTTCGTCGTGGATTTCGCTATTTTTCAGAAAATCTGTATTAAGCAAGTTAGCCATTTGTTGATCACTGGATATAGTTACCAAATTTCCAGCGTCAGTCACAGTTTCTGAAGTTTGCTGAACTTGAGACTTACTATCAAAATTACATAATAGTTGTTTAACGGTATGCCAAAACGTTTTCGGGTCGCGATTTATAGAGAGAGAAGTGTCTAATTTGGAGAAGTACGTAGATTTAGCCTTTTTCTTCATATTATTTACCTTATTACGGATATGTTTATATTTTTCAAAAGTAGTGGAATTATTACTTTTTAGGGCTCGTTGCCTTAAGCGGTCTCTCTTCCGAATTTCCCGACGCAGTGCAGAATCGGACCATGGCTTATCAGATGGGCGGACAGTAATATCGTAGCACGGTATACATTCTTTTGCAATTTCGAGAAACCGTGTCAGAAAGTTGTGAAGTGAAGTGTCTTGGCTGTTGTTACTATTAATAATTGTTTGCCACTCTGTCTGGGATATAAAATTATTCATTTTAATAAAGTTGGCTTTGTTATAATTCCAGACCTGTCTTGTCGTTGGTTTCTGTTTTGTAATACCAGTCTGAATTGTCATGGAAACTGCCTTGTGGTCGGAGACCCCGAGGTCTAGTACATCACAGTTCAAGACTTTGACATTATCATTGACTATCATTGGGTCAAGTAAAGTACTTGAGTGAGAAGTGGTGCGCGTCGGTTCGGTTATAGTGTTTCTTAAGTTAAATGTATCAATAACCTCGTTGAGTGCACTTGATGGATTGAGAAGATCGCTATTCAAGTCACCAGTAATTACCAGAGATGGGTTAGTACAAAGTGAGTCCTCAATTGCGCGTTCAAGTTTTACCCAATAGCCCTCGGTAGAAAACTGAATTGAGCGATAAGCTACGCATAACATAAGTTTCATTTCGGTAGTGATTTCGAACCAAAGCATCGATTGATCAAACTCCAACCAAGGCATTCGTTTAAATTTGACTTGTTTAGAAAAATAAACTGTCACTCCCCAACCGTGTTGGTTCCGGTCTTTTCTCACTGGTGGGGAAAAACCAGGGATCAACACGCTGTCGGAGCTAAAACTGGGATCCAGGTGAGTTTCAGTAAAACAGATTACATCAGCATCATCAACATCATCAACTATTAAACTTAGTTTGTTTCTAATACTTCGAATATTATAGTGAATAACAGAGAGCGTTGCTATCTGGGTTGGGTTTGGGGGACCTGGGTTAAATTCTATGTCACCTGATATAAACAGAACACAGAAGATAATACACGCAAGCAACTTCAGATGGACCTCGATTTTCGGTATTTTGTAGAACAACTTTTTAGCAGGATGTTTTTTAACAGTGAGCCTACCCTTGAATGCAAGAACGTTGCAATGATATCCAACAACCGCTCTGTACTACTCTATACTGGTCGCCATAGTTGTGTCAGCAGTTATTTGAAGAGTGAAGTGGCAGAGCAGCTGGAATTTGGGGCACGGCGGAAACTATACGAATGGCGACTAGCGAGAGACAGTCAGGTGACATGGTGTTATGTGGTGACATGGTATCAACAAAATGAGGGAGCAGAGAAAGGCTGTAGAAACAGACAATCAAATAGAACGTATTTACAAAAACTACCATAAAACACAACATTATGGCGTGTGATACGAACCTGGGGATATCGGCTAAGTGAAATGTATTGCAGAAGTTCGTTTATTATTGAGTTGCCTAGCTTGGGCACCAGTTTCGAAGGCTGTTTTACCGACAAGGCCATTCAATAAGGTTAGAGCACGGAACTTCGTGCTTTTCAATACAGTACGAGGACAGTGTCCCACAACAAAATCACCCCCATGGCGTTTCCACCCAACCAATAACTGCAAATTTGTTGCAAAGCACAACGATCGCAAGCAAAGCTTCAGTCAATGGACCTCAGGGCTGTGCCCGGAGGTCCACCGGCTGAACAATGCCCGTGTTTCTGTCCATATGTACATAACTTGAAAGTGACACCTTGGGTGATAACACCACACCGCCGGCGAACCAGCTACAACACATCCTCCACGAACTGTATGTTTACTTTTTGTAGAACGTTTCATCAGAAATATATCAGTTAGGTGTCCAACGATAAAGCGATGATAATAGCATAGAGCACAAAGGGGCAAGAAGATGTTATCCCTGGTTGATATGTAAAATACTTATAATATACCTCTGTATTACATTACAAAGTCCGAAAACCCGGACTCCGCATACATTAGAAAACATAGGCTGTCTGCAGCCTGGAGCTGCATAACATTGCCCGTGTTTGCTATGACTAACCAGGAGAACCTGCCATGCTTTAAACGCTATTCGATATGGCAATTACGCGCACTTCCTAATCGCAATAAAACCTAAATAAGCGCACAGTTCGTGACAGGGCTTCTAGTTTTAACTGTAAGCACAATGAACTCATAGAATACCAGCTGATTTAAAAAAAAACAGAAAGGAACTGATTACATCGATAAGATGATCAGTGATGCGGAGTGGAAGAAAAATGTAATTTGATTCGTACGAAACCTCTTCGACTCAGACGAACAACCTCTTATCAGGCCTTTAAATTCTTCCCAACTAACGACGGTAAACGCTGTGCCCAAATAAGATAATTGCGCCCAAATTATGTTTTGCAGTGTTTCGGCAATATATAGTTTGGCCAGGTTTCCCTGATGCTTGCAATATAGCTTAGAGCTTACCTTCGAAATCAAACAATGTAACAGATAAATATAGTTTTTTAAAAAAGGCACAGAGTGCGCCATAGAGACGACTGTCGACAACGATTGCTTTTCTGTAGCGAATTCCATATGATCATGCACTTAAAGCTTCAGATCTATTATATTCATGTTTGTGGCATTTCTCAGTAAACGCCATGCGTAATTTACATTCAAATAGATCTTTGGCTCGACACTGGGAAACTAAGAAGCCTTCTCGAGTTAGTCGAGTAAACTTACGTCATAGGGTGGTCGGAGGGAACCAGTGATAATGGTGAAGACATATAACAAGGGGTTGTAAAGTAGCATTTTAAGACGGGGACCTAAAACCTAAAGCAGACGCCAGGACGAAGAAAATACCGGTGCTTTTTCCCCAACCATGCAGGCCACATCCATATTTGCCGTTGTGCCCAAATTAGACAGATTTAAAGGTCTGCCTCTTACCTACCCAGATTTTAAAAATATCTATGGAAATTTCTAGAACTTCATTAATTATTCGAGTGTAATAACCACAATTAAAAGTCAAATAAAAAATATATAAAAATAACAGAACAGACAACTGCATCTATCGGGCAACCAATAATTCCCACAGCTTTCCAAAATATACCTTCAGAGAAAGGTAATAGACCGATGAAAACCCAATCAACAGAAAAGGTCTCGAAGTGTACATCACAGCTAAAGTGGGAACGGGAATTTGGAATCGAATTAAACTGGGACGCAGTATACAGAAATCCATGTAGCTGTGGCACGTTCGATCCCAAATTAAAATATTTTTGGTATAAATTAAATAACCGAATTTTGGGATCAAACAAATAGAGAGGCATATTTACTTAAAAACAACCTTGAAAGAGAACTCGTAAACAGATGGACTAGAGGGGATCCAGCTGAAGAGCTTGTGTAAAACAAACAAAAGACGAGTTTAAAAATTACAACAGACAGATAATATAACTTGCCCGGTTATTCAGTCGTGACAGGGATAGAACACACACCTCAAAAAGATGAGAGGAAAACCGCCACAGTTCAATGAAGACATGGTCAACAAGCGCTGCAGCCCTTGCATGGTATCATGAACTCCAAACACTCTTCTGCAGCTCTGTACAGACTTGATGCTTCCGGTCGTGCTCCGTGCGTTGCGGACTGGACATTCTGGCTCAGGTTCTGGGCATTAACCCTAGAGATGGAGCCAATATGTCGGATTGTTTTGACACGGGGTATCGAGTTTGTTCCCTAGATCTATCATCGCAATCTCAAATTTCAGAAACTAATTTTTCCCACACCACGACTGAACCGACTAGTTTTTAGTATTCCTCAACACAACCTGATTTGAATAGTCAGCCTGTGCTTTCAGGGGAGGCGGAAGCTCGATGAAAATGGAGGGGCTCAAATTTTCAAGGCTTCCGTGGTTCGGCCCAGAGGGAGAAAAAGTTACAATCGTATATCGGTAAATGTACCGTGAAACCCTATAATGTCTCCTTTAGATGAGCAGGCCGCGGTTTGGTCACTACGCTGTCCACTTCTTTTACTTCAAGCATCTTCCAACCCGAAGGCTAGCCTTCGGGTTGGAAGGTAGTCGAAGTAGAAGAAACGGGGTGAAGCGATCGAAGGTGCGATTCTTTGGTCGGTTGTTGTGAACAATATATTACAGGTATGCGTGTATATTGGCACATTTGCGTGCACCCATTTTAACTAACTGTGTAACCACGCGACATGTCCGTGGAAAAGGTGGAGGGGCACGTGTCCCCGTTGCTGCCTGGTTCCCCCTGGTCCCGCCGCCTCCGTGTGTTTTATAGGAACATATTGACAGATTGGACCATGTTCCCCCTGGTCCCGCCGCCTCCGTGTGTTTTATAGGAACATATTGACAGATTGGACCATGTCTGCCTTAGGCCAGCTATAACCGTACTCCCTGAGAATCGATTTCTACGACTTTACAAGTCATAATCCACACTTTTCCAAAACTCAAAGAATCGATTTCTTCCCGTGTTCAGCTTCCCATAACCTATCTGAACTGAACAGTGTATTTCTGACATCTCTTGATAGTCTACAACCTAAATGTATTTGAATGATTCTTTAACCTTTTTTCCTGTCTATTTTCTTTTTTTATTGACTTATTACACGTGGTTATGATTGAAAGGAAATCTGAAACACTTATTCGGGCACCTGAGGCCGAATCTGAGCAAGGGTCAAAGAAACAAAAAACTCTTGTTTGGTACTTTATCTCACAGTCACAGAAACTCGCTCTCCCTGTAACAGGTCTTCTCCCAGTCCACCCAACAAGAACTGCATTTATAAAGAAAAACTGTTTTTTTTTAAAGAAGCAGCTGAATCTAACAAGTTCCTTTATTTCAGTTGTTATTGTTCCTTTATTACAGACCAGGCGCGCAGCCAGGATTCTGTAATAGGGGTGCCCTGATCAGTTCTTTTATTTGGAGGAGGGTGGGTGGGTAAACATGATATTTGGAAAGCCGTTGAGGGGTGCCTCCCCTAGTCCTCACTAGTTACGACTAGTCCCCCATCCCCCACCCCCTGAGAAGATTTTGCCAAATCCCGGGCGCGAAGTGCGAATCTGAGGCATTTGTAACCTGTGTAGCCCTATATTGTAGACCATTTTAGGGATCTGTGTTATGTCAAGGCTGCATTAGGCCAGTGTTCTCGGAGAGCAGTGGACATTTTAGGGGACAAGCCCCCTTCTCCCCCCCCCCCCCAACTCACCCAAGACTTTAGGCTTGGATGCTATGCCTTACCAGACAACACGATAGATCAGTTCCCGATACAAAGGTACACAATGCGTTTCGTAGAACGCATGTTTTTTTTTTATTTAACAATCTTACTTTCAAGAAATCCAACAGAATACATTGTTTGCAATTATCTCTTGTAATTAACCTTCACCCAGTGTTAACATCTATATATGCTAAGAGAAATAAATACAGTTGAACTGGCCACCATTAACCCTTGAATACTTTTGTACGTCTTATTGCGTACGAAATCAAACAGCGCGTTGATACTTTTGTGGTCATTTGTTTTGTTATTATTTTTCAATTTTTTGAAATTTTAACCTCAATTCCTATTTTCCCCGAACAGTGCTCAGTTACAACCGTTGAGAGAAAATGATATTGCAGCTTCAAAAACTAATATAATCCTGCTGTCAGGACTTCTTAACTGGTTGAATGCTGGAAGCCACTATCAGGGTTTTCAAGAAAATGAGGATACCAGAGCAAAAGCCAACACATTCCTTGCTTATATTTCATATTCAGTCAAACCCAAATAATATTTAGTTTAGATTAATTTGTTTATTAAAAAGTATTGGAGAGTGCCCTTGGGCACTCTCCAATAATTTGCAATAAAACAAGTTTTGAATAACAAATTCAGACCACCAAAAATAATCTAGCCCTCAACCAGATAATCACTAATCTGAAAAAATATCTTCTTCTTTGTACTTTCCGACGTTTGACGTCGCATTTTGAAAAACGTTGAAGAAACTAATTCCCAGTGACGTTTGAACGTCAGGATAATTAAAGTCTTAAGGGGTTAACAAAGATACAGCGACAAACTATGGGATAACTGGCGAGAAGACAGTGGCAAAGCACATAGCAACATATTTCTTTATAGACATGTCACGGAATTAGGAAAGATGTTCATATTATTATTTATTATATGCTAGCCGCCAAAATGCCGGGAAATTGCTGAAACGGAAATTTCAATATGTATTTCCTTAACCGAGACGATGTATATGAAAGTCGTATTTAAAATAATATGCGACCACGTTTCCAAGTAGAGAAACATAATTTACTGCATCCAGTGAATTCAAGTCTGCGTGAAAAGGGTTAAAGTATCTGGAAAAACTATACAGAAAGAGAATTTTTGGAGGCTTATTTTCAGGAGTAAAATATTTTTAAACAAATCAGAAATGAATTTTCGTTAACAGTATTTACAGATATTCATACAGGAATCAGAACATTTTTTCTGAGAAACCAGAAAAGGCATAAATGTGCACAGCATTTAAAAGGTTCCATCAAGGAATCGGAAATTGACATTACTGGCTCTGCGACTTATTTGAGTGATGAGATACATGCATAATCTTCAGAACTGCATTAGTTATTTTAAAATGCAATTCCTAATAGGTCTGAAAAATATGCATTTAATGACCTCTTCCTGACCGCATTGAGGCGGACCACATTTTGAACCTCCGGCAAGTTTCAACTCATTCGGTGTAGGTCCCATGTATATACGTCATACCAAGCATGAAGTATGAGCGTAAGCCACTTTAAAAATATTGGCTCCACAAACTCCAGATCTGCATATTTGTAGATGATAGCAAATATTTATATTAGCTAGAAAATGTTAAGGTGCATGGTACCTCTGGAAAGTATATTGCGAGTAAAAGAATTCAGTAATGTTGGAATATAGACGTAAAAAGGTCTTAAAGGCCTCCAAGAGCCTATCTAAAGACTTATTGGCATTGGCAAAATACCGACGTACCATCGGTACCCTTGTGTGTTTAGAGCAACATTGTGAGAGCGGAAAGGGTTTTCATTGTTCTCACATTGCATAAAATACATTTTTTGGGACCCATGTTACGATCTTGAGAGGGTTAAAATACTCCATTTATATACTCTATTTTAACCCTTTAAAAAAAAGCTTGTTTCAATGAGGTGTCATAAGCTATGTTTTTCAAGCAAAAATGAAAAAAATAATGAAAACCGAATAGAAATGTCTGTGAATAACGCTGGCCGGTTTTCACCGTTATGTTGGGTAAAGGGTTAATAATGCCTTACGTTTTAAGGCACACTAAAAAGGTGTCCCACTCCACATGTAATTAAATGTTACAGAAAAGAAAGCGTAAAAAATATTCTGCAGTCATGAGTTATATGAAAGGTGTTTGTACTCACATTGAAGTATTAAGAGGGTTAAAACAGACCATTCAAATATTCCATTTCATTACTTTATAACTGTGATAGGTGCTTCGAGAAAACCACACACCACTCCATCCCGATACCTGTTGATCCTGAGTTATGATTGAGAATAAATAAATTTTAAAAATGCTTTGAAAAGTTAAGGGTGTTTTATTCAACATCGTTTGAGAATGAATTTTGTAACAGGATATTAAATAAATAAATATACAATGGTATTCTATGTAACAGTTACAGCTTTCTCTCTGACTGCTTTGTTTCTCTCCTGTTTTAAATAATGACTATTGCTTCAGTAAACTCATTGGCCGGTACATGTTGAAGCTGTGGACATCCTTTAGCCTCTAATAGATCATAGTTGACCGAGTACAAGTGGAACTCTATCAGTAGAACAAAAAAAACATTGAGATAGGATTGATTGTATTCGGGTTATCGTGTTGACAAACATTGCATAGAAGACAGAAATATTCTAACTACACCATCAAGGCATGCCTTCTATGAATGTTAATTATTTATTGGGGTTTAGTGACACTTTTGACAGCCAGGATCACCTCGTGTCGGACAGTTTTACCGGTGGGGGAAGCCGGAGTACCTGGGGAGAACCACAAAGCAACTGTCAGGCTCTCCAACATACTAACTCCACACAAGCAGGGTTAGCGTTGGTTGAAGACAAGTGCACCATCGACGTGCAGTACACCTTAGTACAGAACGCCACCATGCCCCCACGTGGGCAATGGTGGTGAAGTGTCTTGCCCAAGGACACAACACGATTGCCGTCGGTGGGATTCGAACAGAGGACCTCTCGGCTCGCTGCCTGCTCCTCTAGCTACTGAGTCAGAAATAGGTTTTCGTTAATAGTATTTAAAGATATTCATTCAGGAATCAGATAAAGTTTTCCAAGAAACCAGAAAAGGCATACATGTGCACAGCATTTAAAGGGTTCGATCAAGGGAGTGCTTTAAGGGGTTCAAAAGGTGATTTCCAGCAATTCTGAAAAATGCACTCAATGACCTCTGGGTGACCCCAGTAACTCTGACCCATATTTTGAACCTCCATCGAGTTTCGACTCGTTTGGTGTTGGTCCCAGCTCAATACGTCATACCATGCTTGAGATATGAGCGTGACCCACTTTCAAAATGTTTGACCACGCCCACGTTTTTAGTGTAAAAATGCGCGTACGAACTCCGGGAATGCATTAGGGGGTCCAAAAATGTGATTCCAGCAATTCTGAAAAATGTACTTAATAACCCCTGGGTGACCTCAGTGACCTTGACCCATATTTTGAACCTCCATCGAGTGTCGACTCATTTGGTTTTGGTCCAGGTCCATAGGTCATACCACGCCTGAGATATGGGCGGACACACCAAATGCCCCAGGAATCTGAAAAACATACGGTCCCGAGAACTTGTGACTGTCTGTCAGTATTCCAAAAATCAACGAGATAGGACAATTTATTTTCGAGTTATCGTTCGGACAAGGAAGTGCTTAGAAGACAGACGACAGGAGAATAAAAGAAGAGGAAAAAGAAGAAGAATGAGAATAGAAAAAAAAGAAAAAAAAGAAATCGTACAAAAGAAATAGTGTGTGTGTTTCACACAGACTAATAAATCAGATGTTGTTCTCAACGAGGTTTCGCTGAAATTTCATTGTAAACAATGGCAGTTTCTACAAAAATAACACAACCGAAAAAAATGATGAGCATAAATAAAACGAATACCTACGTCTTTTGTTTGAATACCACTTTAGGGAAGAATGAAAGGGAACTATTTTGTTCCACAGACGCACTCAATTTGACCTTCACTTTGGTTCGCCGTCGATCATCTGATTGAACTTGAAGCGATTTCATTCAATCGTTTTAAACATCATTAGGGTGAAATTCTCAGTAAAAAAATAACAACTGCCACAAAACAGCAAATATATCATTAAAACCCGGGGCAAATAATAAAAAGAATACCTACGATTTTCGTTTGAATACCTGTATCAACTCATTCGTGAGTGGAAAGAAAACAAGAATTTTCACTCTCGCCTTTCAGCCCCTCGTGAAATTGCTTATTTCGTTCCAGTCACGCATGAGATAATTCGGGTATTCAAACGAAAACCGTAGGTATCCTCTTTTTATTCACAGAATGAAAATATGAGAGAAGAGAGGAATAAGGTTATACGGGTACATCCCCTAAAGCCTCTTCATTAGCACAATACCCTTACCCCACCCCCCTTTACGTGCATTCCAGACAGCAGATGGGATTTCCCCCATGAAGCGCTGCGTAGATGAACGTGGTGAACTGCACGATACTAACACGGCACTAGAGTATTTTCATCAAGGCAGAGACATGCACTATCCAAACTCCTTCACATCACTGTATGTAACAGGGGCGTACAGAAGAGATGTTTAGAGGGGGTGGGGGCACTACCCCCAATAATGTTTTACAGTCCGGACATCTCTTCCGGAATGGAGTCTTAGTTACAGATTCGCTCTTACTAATAATCTTGTACTTTCTCTCGAGACTAATTTTAACCCTTTACCTAACATGAAAAGCATACGACACGTCCAAACAAGATTCTTGAGTAACACACTTTTTTCATTTTGTGTCTCAAAAACATAGGTTATGACCCCTCATGGAAACGAGCTCGACGAACTCATTCCAATGAGTGGTCATAACCTATGTTTTTGAGAGAAAAAATGAAAATATAATAAAAATTAATTGCCGATTTTTGAAAATAGCGCTGGCCGGTTTTGGCCGTAAGTTGGGTAAGGGTTAATAATAATTCTTATGTCACACACAAGGTTGGCCATACAAATGAACAGTTCTGATACATAATTTCGACCGTTTTGAAAGGGGTGCAGCATGATCAAATCGTAGTACAGAACGTGTGAACTAAAAAAGAAGTTGCATCACGACTCCTACATGTATATTTTTTATCCCAAAATAAATTTCGAAGAAGTCATGAGTTTGGAACTATAATCCCGACTGAGTAAAATCCCAACAATATCATCTTTGGAAATCAGTAGACAGAACCAGCAGAACCAGCAAGACAGAACCAGTAATTGGCCTTGCTGGTTCTGTCTACTAACCTCCATCCACCAGTATCAAGTGCTATAGTTGCAAAATGGAAAACCTCCGTTTTTCTCCCGAAAATACTGTTGCAGGTTTTGACTTCTGACTGTATTAGGGAAATATTGAAAACAGAAAGTGTTCTTCGAACCACATCAAGAGAATTGCAGGTTTGCGTCAGACTCATCAACTATAGGTGGGACGCCCTTGTTTTCTTCTTGTAAATGCTTTTATTGTTCTCATCCCTATTCACTTTGAGACATCTGTTGCAAGATGAACCTTTTAACATGGGTTGGTCCCCCTTCTCCATGCCATTATCCATACCATTCTATTACATAGGCGTAGAACTTCCTTCCAGCCAACTTTCGACACCTTTCGTAGCAGGAAGGATTTGTTTCTCCTTTTCACTTGTGACACGTTTCTGTGCTAATGGTATTTAATCCCCGATGAATCCCGCGCAACACATACTTACCATAAACAGTTCACTTCTTGTATTACATCAGTCACCAGTGGTCCAATGAGTATTTTTTTGCAGTGAGTACACCGGGTCTGGTGTACCATCCTTCACTGATTGTCAAATTGCTCTTAAACTGATACAACGAACATCATCCACGTGTCAAGGGTAAGCTTTGGCTTTGTATAAGCAGAACTACAACCCATACCTATACATAGCACAGTTATTTTGTATATACTTACTTATCCTCGCCTCCTTTTTGTTTATTGACTCTTGTATCTTCTACCATCAACTCTAATATTTCAACACCTTATATTCTACACTACATCATTCTTTCTCAATACAACTTGAACTCAGTTTGTTCCGGAAACTAAATGCATTTACAATGTGTGCACTGGAACTATACCGCGCCAGGATTGGCAATTTTAAGCTTACAATCTATTCCAGCAGCTTAAAGCATTGCTTGCTAAAAGATATATCTACTTGTATCCTGTTTTACTTACTCTTGCGTCTCAGTGGTGTTGACCTGCACGATAGCTTTACTGCTATGTCTGTTCTGTTTTTCGTGCAATCCAGAGAAACTGATACCTCCCTCTTAGATAAGTCTGCTGAAACATTACCAAGCCGTTGCAAGTCTCCGAATCATCAGAAGGCTACGTCAATATTGAAAGCAGTAACCACGGCTATCCTGTTCACTTCGTTTTCCCTCTATGTGATCATAAGCCTATTATTGTCCGGAGACATTGAAACCAACCCTGGTCCAACCACTCTTAATTCAGATCACGACCGGAATATTCTAAAAATTGTTCATCTTAACATCCAAAGCCTTAAACCTAAACTTGATATTGTACAATGTGAATTTGCATCATTTAACATTTTGGCTCTAACCGAGACATGGCTGCAAAATGGCGATCCAACTTCCGATCTTCAACTCCATGGCTTCCATGAACCATTGAGATACAAGCGCTCGTCAAGGGGAGGTGGGGTTGCCATTTATATTAAAGACGGTATCTCATTTCGACACAGACCGGATCTTGATACACCGAATACCGAGTGTCTTTGGGTCGAAATATTTACAAGACAGAGCAGGTCCTTACTGTTAGGGGTATTTTACCGTCCACCTAATAGTCCTCCAGACTCATGGGATGCCATATCAGCATCCATCGAAAAAGCCAGAGACACGTTAATTAGTAACCTAATTATCACAGGTGATTTTAACGACAACCAAATGGTATCTTCGAAAAGTAGCTTTTCTGAATTAACCAGTTACTTTCACCTCAAACAGATTGTGAGTGAACCAACTTGTTTCACCGAAACATCAGCTACATTGTTAGACCTCTTTGCTATCAGCGACACAATCAACGTGAAAGCATGCGAGGTCCTTGAACCACTTATTCCAGACATGATTCGCTACCATTGTCCAATCTCAATTGAAGTCGAATTCTTAAAACCTAACCCTTCCTCTTTTAAGAGAAGGATGTGGCTTTATTCTCAGGGCAATTATGAAGAATTGAACCAGGCTCTCTCCAACACCGAATGGAACTCTGTCTTTGATAATCCATGTCTTGATACTATAGTCTCTAATCTCACCGACAAAATACTTGACACTGCATCCAAACATATACCGAACAAAACAGTTACATCGAGAATGGGCCAACCGAAATGGATGCATAATGAAATAAGACTTCTGATAAGACAGAGAAAACGCTTGTATCGCACTGCTAAACGAACTAATCACCTGCAAGCCTGGGATAAATATAAACTTAAACGGAATGAAGTTATATCAGCTATTAGAAAGGCCAAAGCCCTGCATCTTTCTAAAGTCCAGTCCACATTGAGAAGCAACGAAACCCCAGCATCACTGTGGTGGAAGACCCTAAAATCACTAATCAGTAGCAGTAACGCAACAGGATTTCCTACCTTGGTCTATTCAAATAAAATGTACTCATCAAGTGTTGAGAAAGCTGAAGTGTTCAACGAATATTTCAGTTCTATCTCAACAGTTGATGATTCGAATGCTTCCCTTCCAGACCCACCACCACATGCTTCACAACGTATTGATAGTATCACCCTACAGTGCAGCGAGGTATATGCTGCAATGAAGTCGATAAAGGTGTCCAAGGCGTCTGGTCCTGATAAAATAAGCCCGCGTCTCCTTAAGGAATGTAAATCCTCTCTATGCGAACCACTCTCAATCTTATTTAATATACTTCTGAAAAATTCATACTTTCCTGCACTCTGGAAAAAAGCAAATGTCACCCCTATCCTAAAAAAACAACCTTCCAACTCAGTTGCTAACTATCGTCCTATATCATTGATCAGCTGTGTTGGCAAAATATTCGAAAAATGTGTTTTCAAACGCTTGTGGCAGTTTTTGATTGAAAATAATATTCTTAGTCAATTTCAGTCAGGTTTTACACCTGGAGATTCAACTGTCCTCCAACTGACTGACATATATGATGAATTTTGTCGCGCACTCGATGAAGGCAAAGAAGTAAGGGTAGTTTTCTGTGATGTTAGTAAGGCCTTCGACAAAGTATGGCATGCTGGTCTTATCTACAAGCTGGAGAGTATTGGTGTCTCAGGGGATCTACTGTTGTTTTTAAAATCGTATCTGGCAGATAGATCGCAGAGAGTTGTGATAGCCTCGGAGACATCTTCATGGAGACCCATCAATGCCGGTGTTCCCCAGGGGTCGATACTTGGGCCTTTACTGTTCTTGATATACATTAACGATATAACCAGAGACTTACTTAGTTGTATACGCCTGTTTGCAGATGATACTTCCTTATATCTAATCATTGAGAACCCAGAGCAAGCCTCAAACATAATCAACCATGATCTGGCGTCAATTGAGCATTGGGCCAAAACATGGTTGGTTGAGTTCAATCCCAACAAAACAGAGAGTATGCTAATATCACGCAAAAGCAATCCCAACTCTCATCCACCTTTATATCTGGGAAGTTCTCAGATATCGGAAGTTACCGAACATAAACATCTGGGGGTCATACTAAATAGCACATGTACATGGAACGACCACGTTGACCACATCTGCGCGAAAGCCTGGTCTCGCCTAGACATGCTGAGGAGACACAAATTTTATCTCGATCGAAGTGTCTTAGAAAAAATATACTTTGCCTTTATTAGGCCCCTTCTGGAATATGCGGATACTGTCTGGGACAATTGTTCTGTATCCAATATTGCGGACCTTGAAAAAATCCAAATTGCAGCAGCCCGAATCGTCACGGGAGCAACAGTCAGTGCTAGTAAATCTTTGCTGTATTCGGAAACACGATGGGACACCCTACAAGAAGGACGCCGCAAACATAAATTAATTCAGTTCTTCAAAATGTATCATTGCATGTTACCTCCACATATCTCCAACAAAGTCCCCCCACTCGTCTCCGAGACGAGCTCGTCACTTAGTCTTCGCTCGAGTCATAACCACCGCGTTCCCTTTTGCCGAACCCAATTGTATCAGTCATCTTTCATCCCAAACGTTACAGATCAGTGGAACAAGCTCCCCTTACCTGTTCGCGAGAACACATCACTGATCAACTTTAAAACGTTTCTGAGCGATGGGAACCAAAGACCCCCAAAGTTCTTCAGTAACGCGAAATCTCGCGCGGCTCAAATATATCACTGCAGGCTGCGACTGCATTGCAGTAGTCTTAACTCTCACCTATATGAAAATCATTTATCACCCAGCCCCTCTTGTCAGTGTGGCGAGAGCGAAACTACTGATCACTTTCTCCTGCATTGTCCAATGTTCTCAAACGCTCGTAACTATACGATTAATTTACTCCCCTTTGAAGTAGACTCATCCACACTCTTGTTTGGCTCTGAGTTCTTGAATAATGAGGACAATCGCCTTATTTTCGAAGTGGTCCATGATTTCATTCTATCAAGCAAGCGATTTCATTGAGATGCAACTCAATACTACGTCCCACCAGGCCCCATCGGGAGTTCCGTTCTGTCCACCTGGTAACATAGGATCAAATGACCAATATCATGAGTGGAAGGACCCTTCACGCGTTATGGCTCGACACCACTGAGGCTAGTATGCAAAACGCTTATCAAAGGAACTAAAAGTAAGAATCAAGTCGCGTAGTTATTACGGTATGAAGTTTTAAGTCAATATATCCTGTATTCAAGTTGGCGGAAATAATTGTGTTCTGTTCTTTTCTCTGAACTTTCTCTTCTCTTCCTTTTTTCATCGTTTATTCCGGGACTTTCTTGTCTTTTCCCATTCAACTTAAAGTCTAAACAATACCACGTATCGTTGCCGGACGGCCGAGGCGGCCCTCGTCTCGTATTTAAATATCATTGGCTTTCAGCAACTTTGTCTAGATTAGTGTAGATTGAAGGGGAACATGGGGGCCTCGGCCTTCATGCAACGATACGTGAGCTCTTTTGCCGATTTATACCACCTGAACGAGTAGTTTTTTAATGCGTTAGGGAGACGACTTATATAAGCTTTAAGCTTTCTGTCGAATCCCTTTTCTACACATCAACTATCTTTACTACTTCTATTTATTGGTTTCTTGTATACTACTGTATTTTGTATCTTGATAATTTATTTTTGGAACAAGTATTGTGAACTGAATACATTTAACTTATTCTTCAATAAATACTGTTTAAACTAACATTATCATCCAGGCATTCGCTCGACGAAGGTCTGACTTGGTGATCTAGTTGCAATATTGTATCGCAGGGTCATGCGAAGGTTCGAGATTCGATTCGATTTCGAAACTTAATTTTATATACGGTTCGACACGAAATCAACAGACCGATTCGTTTCCTCTCAAATCTTTTTCACAGGAATATAGCTTGCTATCAGTCAGCTTCATCGTCTCACAAAATGTATTGTTCCAATGGAAATCGTACATAAATAATGTTGAAATAAACGACTAAGTGTATAACTTCAGCTACATGAACATAAATAACATCTGCACTTGAGCCACCAGCCATCCTAATATCAAAATCACTCGTCCCTACCACTGTTAAATGCAAATTTAAAGTTTTCAAGCAAGGTCGACGATGAACTATAATCTTTGGAGGATAATATTCCAACTACGTCATCAAGGCATGCCTTCTACGAAGGCATGCCTTGATGATGTACTTGGATTATTGGATCAGTCTGGACTTGAGCCATCACAGCTGGAACAAATCAGGTTTATAGCATCCCCAATCACCATCGGTCATCTTCAAGACGCCACTGACTCGATTCGAATCGAA
This sequence comes from Pictodentalium vernedei, assembly GCA_031216915.1. Taxonomy (NCBI): domain Eukaryota; kingdom Metazoa; phylum Mollusca; class Scaphopoda; order Dentaliida; family Dentaliidae; genus Pictodentalium; species Pictodentalium vernedei. The sequence continues at coordinate 713,710,318 of CM062296.1, forward strand.
AAGGGCCCTACTTTATCAGTCGACACAGAGAATATTTACAACCGCCCTCGACCCCACCTCAAATACAACCGGTCATCTTAACGACGTCCCCTGTAGGTGAAACCATCTTTTTCCTGAGACTTTGCTTTGATAAATCTTTAAAACTGGACTACCTTTTATATGAACGGCTGCTACTATTTTTTGTGAGAAAAAAACGATGGATCGATGTTAAACTGCAACCGTATGTAACATCAGTTGGAACACGTGCGCTACTTAAAAAACATGGCGCGGCATGTGTCCCCCCCCCCCCCCCCCCCCCAGCCACTTCCAACCTCCCAGTAAAATTATTGTTTGGGAATTTCCACTTTAGGTATCACGGAACTAAATATTTAGTTTAGAGTGATCTGCCTTGAAATGTTGCACTCGGATATTGCATCATAGTCTAAAAAAAAGAGAAAAAAACCTATTGCTTGAGAAAACTGTTAAAGCATTTTATTAGGTTTTTACAACGATACTGAATATTTCCCCCCCAAAAAAGAGATTTTCTAAGGTTTTTCTGGGTCTATAAAATTCAGTTAACTATTTGTGTATTTTTGTTGGGAATTCCCAGAAAAAACTGAGTTCAAGGACGGTACTTCACTTCCTGGTGCAGTTTCTCTCTTATTTGTTGCATGACCCCATGTTTTCTGGCCAGAGAAAGTTGTGTGAAGGTCTGTACTTCATGTAGGTATTTAAATATTTAATTTAAAGTGATGCGATCATATTTTTTTTCCACATAAGTGTTATAATGGTCGCCTGTGGGAAAATATTTAGTTCTGTGAGACCTTTAATGTTTGTCACTAACTTTCCTTAAAACTTCTACATGTTGAAAAAAAATGAAAAAATAGGAGGAACAAACTAACCATCTTAACAACTGCCACAATTTGTTGACCAAGACCAAAAGTGCAATGCTATGACGTTATAACTTGACCTCAATTCGTACCGAGAATAGTTTTTTGCGTGAAGTATTGATGAGGCACGCGAAATTATCACAATGAGAAACCCCAACGTGCAGAGAAAATCAGGAATAATTGCCACTCAATCTTGTTTACTGCGAAATTCTCCTATTACGCAAACCCGACTCCCCCCACATTTGACACTTCTGCGCTTCTATCGTAAACAAGCGACATTCTTCCAAGTAATGGAAAACACCTTTATTTACAGCGTTTAACTGTGAATGACATGCTTGACTCCGCTGACGTACGTGTAAGTGTTGTACACCTGTGTGTAAACCGGAGCAATTGTAAAACATGGTGTGGAGGTTAGTGGATTGACAAGAGATGGGAATCGAAATAAAAGAAAATGTTTGATGAGGAGGGTGGGGTTTGGTGGTGGATTCTGTTGGATACGTCAACAGATGTAAGAACTTTGAAAGCGGAGGAGGCAATAGATCACTGGTGGGGAATGTTTGGCCATTACTTTCATATCCGGGATACACTGCCATCCTCCTTTCGCGAAGCAACCCAGGGCGTCGCTAAGGGTGGGGGTTGTCGATTGACACCTCCCCTCCAATAATTTGTCCAGTCTGGACATTTTTGTCTGCATTAGAGTCTAAAATGTTGATTCGCCCTTGCTGGCAATCATGTTCTTTCTTGCGCTCTAAAATCATGCCATACCAACTGGGTTGAGTGAATATGAACCCGACTGGGTTCATATCCACTCAATCCAGTTGATTTTGGGTTAATTTTTAACCCAAATGGTTTCAGTGTGTATACAACTAGTTTTGGTACTTGGACTTACGTTCGCACACGGTCGGTCATACCATTGGAGGACAGTACTCCTTGATTCGGACTGTGGCGGGGGTGACCAATTTGGAGTACAGATATGGTAGGTGTTAACCAAATTAAAAAGTTGTGCCATGACCACTGCATATACATTACCTTCCCAAGAAGGCTTGTGGTTTTAACTATTATCCTAACTGATTGATATTCCAACCAATGCTTTGATGAAGTGATTTGTAAATTTTAGTGGGGAATCCATCTGGACAGGGAATCCCGGTTCCCGTTTTTAGCAGATCCGATATCCGTATTGTCACCACCGGGAACCGGGAATATCAGTCTCGTAATTCTAGTTACTTTGGTGCTGCATTTATCGTCAGATAAGTTTGAGATTTTCTTCCATTAATTCCCGTTTACCAATAATTTTACGGTTAACGCAAGTTTACATCGTGCATCGGCTTAACACTTTTCTCGTAATTATCCAACAGCATAATTCATAGAATCATACAGAAGCTAGATCCCACTCTGAGTCTCTGACTTGCAGCTTAGCTTGGCTTCAAGTCGGAGACTCAGAGTGGGATTAGCCTCAGACTGAATTCTTGGAATCATGTAAGCACGCTTTTGATAACCTATTTGAACTGTGTAGCATTTTCTTCGGACTTGATTCACTATGTGTGATGGGTCTCGCGATTCGCGAACCAGCCAATCTTTTTCTGATTGTCGGAGCCAATGACTGTTATGTAAAACGATAGCCAGACAAACTACCGGTACAGAAGTTTAAGTATATGATGAAGATTATCACGAATATAGCAAATTCATTTTCTTTTTCTCTCACATTCGTTGAAAACCCCGTTTATTTCCTATAAACTTCGCAAAGAAAAATTTCCGAAAAATGATCACCCTTCCTGGGTCAGTTAGTCTTAATCGCAGTAGGGTATTATGGGGAGGCAAAGTTGACACGTTGATGGAAGTTGGGTATATTTGTCACGACCCGGTCGAAATTCTCTTTAAACTTTACTCCCCACAACACCACAGAACCTCACATTTCAGAAATCTCAGATACCGTTTATAACGTGCGAACTGGGTTATTCAAACATTTTTTCGACCTTGTGTTGATGTATGTAATAATTACTCAGACCAGGGGACAATACTATGAAACTCTTACAGTTGTATTTTCCAGAATTTTATTTTCTAGTTAGGTCTTTACATTAAATGGGGTTAAAATACCATTAGCATTTTTAAAGATCTTTTAAAATACCGATGATTCATTTCAGTCAGTTATATTAATAGGTAGAAAATATAATTCTAGAAAATATAATTGTAAAACTTTTATTGTATTGGCTCCGGGTTGAAAACATCCCATCAGTCCATTCGATCTGGCGCCTGATTTCTCGAAGACTTGTCAAACCACCCCTATGTTTCAATACTGGTAAAAGAAATACCAACTTTCTGCATTCTAAGCGATGATTGTGTGCAGTGATCGTAACTCAGATTAATATGCAGGTTATATCACTGATTCTCGCCGTTGTTTTTTGGAAGATGATATTGAAGATGATAACCAGTTTTTCTTTTCCTGCGATCATTATGATAATATAAGAATCACCATGTTCCACACCTTAGCAAACTACAATAATTCAAGTGTGCATCAGCTTTTACTTAGAGGCGTTAGCCTCCCAAACAAGGACAATATTATTTCTCTGCAGTACAGTGCAACATTTCCGATAAAGGGCGGTTTATTTGAGCCTGATTACTTTGCCGCACAATAGCATAAAAGTCCATGCCCCCACCCTCCCCACACACACACACACTGCGTTCGCAGGTCACAATGGAGCGTGTGAGGTGTTGACTGGGTCACCACACTGCTCAATTCAAGGACCGAGTAAGAGATGCAACAGACCATTTCATTTATAAAGAACACATCCACATGCGATATCTTATTGCTCGTAACACCGCCCGAGAATAAGACGAAGATTGTTTCCAAAGATATGTATGTCGAAAAGTGAGAACCAGTATTCACGCTGCCCGAATGTCTGGCGCATTGAAGCCACTGGCACTATAAAATTGTTTGGCACCAAAAATACAGCATTTGGCACCAAAATGTAGCTCAACAATATTCTTTTGTAGGTCTCAAAGGCTTTGTGATTTATTATTTCAGATCGTCGTTTTAAAAAATCACTGACGACACAAACGAAACAGAATTCACGCCTGTTAAGTTGCCTATAGGCAACGGGTATAATCATGGCCTATGGGTTAACTGAACTAACAGTTTATCAATTTATATACAGGACGACACACGTGTGTGAATGGTATAATCGATGTGGTACGCGTGCCAGCGCTGAAGGATAGAACGAGAGGCCGCAAGCCTCGAGTTTTATCCTTCCGCGATGGCACAAATGCCATATCGATTAGCCCATTCATACACGCGTGTCGTTCTGTGTTTATTACACGCCTTCACGTCTATAACAACAATTACCAGAAAGACACACAGCAATTCATTTAACAACCTTCAACAAAAACAACACATTTTATCGCCAACCAATTTTGCGAGGGGAGCCCGTGTTACTATTTCGTCCCCTGAGTTCCAATGTGTTCTATGTGCCTACTGACACATAGAACACATTGGAACTCAGGGGACGGTTTTTAACTATCGCCGGCGATTCAAATTGTAATTGCGGCGCATAATTTGTAGGAAACCCCAGTGAAATGCTGCTTCTTTATATGCATAGTCCGTCAACGATTTCTGTTCTGTGCGAAACAGATTTTCATTTTCCGTATGGTTTAGTGTTGCTGTAGATGGGGATTTAATAGAACAGACGTGTAATAAAATCCAATTCTTGTCAAAACATTTCTTTGTTGGTTAATCTCCTTTATCTTGCTTAATTTGTTTTTAATAATCCTTCTGGAACATAATATATTTTTTTCTACTAGTTTTTTTGCAGTGAATAAACAGTGAGTAAATATTATTCATGAAATTGTTTTGTGAACGTTAATAATAGTCGTTTGCTTTTTATAATCGTTATTTTTGGCATTTGCGGGTTTTTGTACAGCTAAAATACGTAAACGAGCACAGTAATAAACAGGGCTGGAAATGAACAAAATTGACGGGTGCAGTTTTAAGCTCCCGTGAAATCAGAGACGGGAATAAAATGCACCCGTAAGATGTTAGTATTTGCATTTTCGAGGGAATGGTGTCACCAAACACCAGAAACCTTAACCCTTTGAACTCTAATGGTATCTTCCATGCCAGTTCAATGACAGCAAACAGAAGAGTCCATGTTCATTATGTGGGGTAGACCTCGGGGCTGCACGTTGAAAATATTGATTGGTCTACCCCACACATTTACCAAACAGCCATCCTATTTAACGACGTTATGACGTATCATGTTCCTGGTCAGAAAAGCGGGCGCTAGGGTTCAAGGGATTAAATGTATAAGGAATTGTTGAATTATGACAGTAACTTGTCACTGGCCACAGAGGATCGCTTTCTCAAAACAACACATAATTATATTTCCGTCACAGTATATTAGTGCTCCACAACATTTTTCATCAAGTTCATTTTTTCGCTCCCGGAAAACAGAAAACTCGGGTGTTGACGCGAGCAATTGCACCCGCACCCGTCTCATTTCCAGGACTGAATAAATACTGAATTAAATAATATAATATCGTACTTTGACGATACATGATTTATATGTTCCCATTTGCAATCATATTTCATTTGGCACCCAAACAATTAATTTGGCACCGAACAAAAATTCCACTTGGCACCAAACAAATCCGGCCCAGAGTGAACACTGGTGAAAAGATCCAGTGTAACAAGAACATTTTTTATTATATGACTACCACAAATAGCCCTTCAAAACTACTGTAGTTTGCCCACCAAATCCTCCGGAAGTTCTCCGGAAAACAAGTGTGTCAGGTTTTGCAGATCGTTATCATGCCTGTCTCAGACAGGCATGATAACGATCTGCAAAACTTGACACACTTGTTTTCTGTACGTGAACGGACTATTTCTTCCAGCGACTTATAAATAAATATAGAACGCAAGTACAGAACACAAACACAAGTGTCTCCTCGTTAAACTCCGATGACAAACATTCCAGTCGAGGTCTATTTAAAAATGCCGTACTGAACAATTGCAAAATAACAATTTACAACTATTGCCAAGATGCACATCCAACAACACGAAGGAGAATCTGTGTTATCGAAAGCGATTCCAATTGAAATTCAAGTCTTGCTGCCATTGTTTTGACTTTCAAGTTTCATGTTCGACAGGAACGTTCGATATTACTACGCCTTGGGATTCCCCAATTCCATAAATTATTGATGTTTTTTTGGCTAATATAATTCTTATTGTATTTAATTTTCCAGGTGTTGTGATCAGTTTAAAATACTAATTGTCATATAATAAACAAATTACTACTACAATCAATTGATCTGTGTTATTGTATTCGGTCTCGGTGACGGCGTCTCGTTTGATCTGGCCGATCTCATATCGTTAACTACACGGAATACAACAACGCAGACCAACTGACTGTTGTAGTAATCTGTATATACACTTCTGAGTTATGGCTGAACAGCTAAATCACCACAACTGCGCAAAGACTTAAATTTTAGACACTGAACTCAATGCGAGCCTTGCATGCGTTTCAAAAAAAGTAATCATAAACTCTACTTGTTCTTTTTAAATTTCAGCACTGTGTAATGTCTCTGATTTGAGCCTTGTTGTCGGCCAAAGGCAATAGGTAATTGAACTAAGTATAATCTCCAGAATGCAAAAATATAATTATTGAGTATAATTTTGACGCAACGACTCGCTGCTTCAAAATTATAGTCAGCGAATTTTATTTGGTGCGTTCCTGTTAGCACGTTGATCTGTGGAGTCAAAAATTGTTTTCGAATTACAAAACGGTGGGCGTTAGAGATTTCGTATTCTATTGACACTTGAGGGAAAACCATAGACTGGCGATCCGGAGTATTAAAAGTTTGAGTTCTGTATTTTAGTGGAGTTAAGACCATATATGGATTTAACCCTTTACCCAACGCAGACGATATCAAAATTTATTATTTTAAATATCATTTTTTCGAATTTTTCAAAAGACTTCAACAAAACCATATCATTTGACCCCTCGTTGGAACGAGCTCGACGAGCTCGTTCCAACGAGGGGTCACATGATATGGTTTTGTTGAAATTTTTTGAAAAATAATATTTTTTCAACTGCTGAATTTTCATATTACGCGGGCGGATGCGGTCGATTCGTTGGGTAAAGGGTTAAGGAAATCGCACCTGCGTTGACAATATTGTATACGTGAAAGATTTTATTGTTTGTTTTATTTTTATTTCTCACCTGAAAAGATCGCATTTTATGGATGCATAGCTGACAATATGAACATGACACCCATTAGTCGTTTGGCTTGATCCATTAAGGTCCCCCATAGGGATACTTTATAGCAACCACCTTAAAGAGATACATTCAATGCATGCACACAATGGTCAAATGAAGACAAGAAAATATGTAACAAAAAGATAGCTGTAATGTTCAAGAGAGTAAATGACAAGGTGTACGCCGATGACACGTAAATATCGTCCTATGGTATCAACACCTATGAAGTGGGGCGTAAAATGGCTGTCCTCTCTGCGGAAAGAACCACACTCTGTGCAGAATAAAGATCCCTTCGTAGTATTCGAGAAGAGTGAGGCCACGAAGTTGCCGCTATGAAGGTCATCCAACACAACTGCGCCATTGGGCCAAAGAGAGGCGTTAATATAAGTTGCATAACTTCTTCGCCAACCCTTGTAAAACAAATAAGCTTTAAAAAACCAAAACGGACGTTGAAGTTCAGCTACTTTAAAAGCATTGAGGTGGATTAAGAAGTTCCGCTTTGCGAAAAGTTTAACCCAGGTCCCAATCAAGCACGATAATTATTCACAACATCTCAAGGGAAACAGGAATCCAGCAAAGTGCAACCGTAATAAACTATATGCGTAATATACAGAACAAGTTTAGTGGACGCCAAGAATTTACAATATATTTGATTGTTTGAGTTAATCAGTAAAACAAGCACCTACTTTGTGTGTATTAACTATTGTTTGATTTGTTTCATGTGTGGCCCCTATTTTATTTGTTTATGTCTCAGAGCTCCTATTTCACAATGGAAACATGATCTGTTTTTGTCGGATCCGGCATGGGAAGAGTGTACCCGCCGCGCATCCCCTATGTTTGCAAGCACCGAGATCAAGGACCTAGTATTATACGCGATAAGACACGGACATCCAAATCCTACCTGATATTATTCGCGATAAGACATGGACATCAAAAACCTACCTGATATTATACGCGATAAGACATGGACATCCAAAACCTTCCTGATATTATCCGCGATAAGACATGGACATCCAAAACCTACCTGGTATTCTTCGCGATAAGACGTGGACATCCAAAACCCACCTGATATTATCCGCGATAAGACATGGACATCCAAAACCTACCTGATATTATCCGCGATAAGACATGGACATCCAAAACCTTCCTGATATTATTCGCGGATAAGACATGGACATCCAAAACCTACCTGATGATATCCGCGATAAGACATGGACATCCAAAACCTACCTGATATTATCCGCGATAAGATATGGACATCCAAAACCTACCTGATATTATCCACGATAAGACATGGCTATCCACTACCAGAGGTAGTCTTATCGCGGATAATACCTACGAAAGGAAACACCTGTAGCTCCTATGAAAAGACACAGGCTTCTCCCTTTTCCAAACCTTTCCTCCCGGAGTCACCTAATCTCGGAGAACACACTCCTCCTGGTGCGGGGCACCACTTCTGGTGATCACTCCCACTCACCGGTACACGAGGCTGTGGATTCTTGGCATCATGACTCTTGGTAGATGCAGTTAGTCTAAATCAGTCAACAATCACACAATAAGAAACATTCCGAAGGGACGAGAATCTATTCTGTTTCCTGACACTGGCTAAAGGAGAAACATTATTTGTTTAGCATGACAACGCTGCGCACCCCACGCCCACAATTGTTTCCAGCAACCAGACTCCTGGTCCACAAGAACATGATTTGTTTGCTTTGATCGAACCGTTAATACCACCATGACCTCCTATTATGTCTGGTTGATGCCAACTTCGATATCAAACAATCTTTAACCCTTTGAGACTTTAATTATTCTGATCTTCAAACGTCACCGGGAATTCAGTTTCTTCAACGTTTTTCAAAATGCGACGTCAAACGTCGGAAAGTGCAAATAACAAGATATTTTTCACATCAGTGATTATCTGGTTGAGGGCTAGATTTTTTTTGGTGGTATGAATTTGTTATTCAAAACTAGTTTTATTACAAATTATTGGAGAGTGCCTCTGGGCACTCTCCAATAATTTGTAATAAAACAAATTTATATATAAACAATATAATATTTGTGTTTGACTGAATATCAAATAGAAGCAAGGAAAGTGTGGGCTTTTGCTCTGGTATCCTCATTTTTTGAAAGCCCTGATAGTGTCTTTTTGCACTCAACCAGTTAAGAAGTCGTGACAGCAGGATTATATTAGTATTTTAAGCTGCGATAATATTTGGCTCAACGGTTGTCAATGAGAACTATTCGGGAGAAAACAGGAATTGAAGATAAAACTTTAAAAAATCGAAAAATAATAACAAAACAAATTACCACAAAGTATCAAGGTGCTGTTGGATTTCGTACGTCATAAGACGTTCAAAAGTATCAACGCTTTGTTTGATTTCGCACGTCATAAGACGTACAAAAGTATCAAAGGGTTAACCAAAAACCAGCGACACGCGTCATAAGGGTCCAACCATCGTACACGTTCAAGGAGGACCAATGAGAGATTTTGATGTCGAAAGACAAAAGGTGTGGACGGAGTTAAATGTGTTATCCAGCTTTTGCAATATGCCGAATGAAAAGCGTTTGTAGACTGAACTTCCTTATTATTATGTTACTGTAAAATGGAATTTACCAAACAATTACGTATTCAGCCTATGTCAAATAGTCATACAACTACAATAAATAGAAGAGATGAATGGAAGGATTACAAATCACTTGAAAGCAATTCGCTGGGCAAATATTCATGACCTGACATTCGAGGACAGATTTCGGACGCGTTTTATTTACATGCGTATTCATTGACGGCGGATGTTGACACATTCCTCCCAAGAAGCAATTATTTATTTATTTATTTATTTATTAGAGTTTAGCGATTCTTTCGACAGCCAGGGTCACCTCGTGTCGGATATTTTTACGGGTGGAAGAACCATCGAGCAACGGCGAGCAGCTGTCAGGCTCCCCAACATACTGATTCCACACAAGTGAGGTCAGCATTGGATGAAGACAAGTGCACCATCGAGGTGCAGTACGTCTTAATACCCAACGCCACCGTGCTCCCACGTGGGCAATGGGGGTGAAGTGTCTTTCCCAAGCAGTCAACGCGGTTGCCGCTGGTGGGATTCGAACCGAGGACCTCTCGGACTGCAGCCTGCATCTGTACCTACTGAGCCACCGCCCCCATCCCTAGAAGCAATAACGTTGGTGGAGTACGAGGGACTGGAATCAACGTTTCGAGTTCGAGTTTTTTAATGTATTTAGGAACGCGTGAAATACGCGACAAAGTCCAACGTGAGTTGTTGATACCAATCCTCCGTACTCTATCCGATCTGTGTTCTGTATTTATACCACGATTCAACTTGAATTAAATGACTGAGGCTGATGTTTTTAACGAAAAATATCACATTCGGTGGTCGGTTTATAGTCTTGCTTGACACCGTTTTTCATTCACTTCATACCGTCTCTCGGTGCACGTAAAAAAAACAGGAAAAAAACCTACTCGGATCGTCGATTCCAGTCCCCCATACTCCACCCTCGTCCTGTTCTACCTTAATATAACACATTTTCTTTCTGTCATCCTGCTTCGTCCACAAATAAGAGAACAGAGCCAATGCTATCTTTGGTGGTACATGCAATTAACAAGTAATTAAATTAATTTTTAGAAGCAATCGAAGGAAAATTAGTTCAACCAAATTTCTCTCGAACATCAGGAAGACAATCTGGTATGTTGTCTGCGTGCTATATATGTCCCTGTCCATTTAACCCTTTGAACCCTAGTGGTACCTTCCATATCAGTTCAATGACAGCAACGGGAAGAGTCCATATTCTTTATTTGGGGGTGGGCCAATTAATATTTTCAACGTGCAGCCTTGGGGCTGCACGTTGAAAATATTGATTGGTCTACACCACACCTTCATTCAAAAGTCAACCTACTTAATGAAATTATGAAGTATCATGTTACTGGGCCGGAACAGCGACCTCTGGGGTTCAAAGGGTTTTAAAAATTATCTTATTTAGCGCGTATCTGTATTGGCATAATAATTGCTCCCGACAATGTGGTACTGAATTCTCAGGTGATTCAATTGTCTTGGAAGACCACAAAAATCGAGCCGTATATACTGGGTCCACTAACATGCGGAATTCGTCATTACTTCTCGTTTTCATTTTTACTATTATATTCCCTTAACATAAACTGTTTCTACGTTACTCAAGCCCAGTAATCTGGCATGAACATTTCTGAATTTATGGTATACTAGCAACCATGTCCCTTTCACGTCAAGTATTTTTGAATGAAGATATTAACCTCCATAGTTTGGAACCTTGTCCAATAAAATGTTAAAATAAATTCTTGTGAACCACCCGTCACAATGCTTTGAGATGTGATATTCATCTTCTTTAAGTGAGAGAGATTCAAGTTTGTTCACAGAAAGTTTCTGGTTTATGTTCAAATACGAGGAGATTAGTTTAAACAGTATTTATTACAAAAAGGCAAACGATAACAGAGATATATTGCAAACATTAATGTGAATTCGGCAGTGAGCTATAAGCTTATACAAGGCCGTTTCCACCAACACAAGATCACAAAGATTCGTCGATGACAATAGCAGGCATGAGTATTGAGTACAAACAGTGTTTATCTGCATTATACAAGCGTTTGATAAGCGACAATGACTAAGCTCACACAATGTAGCCCGAGCGCTCTCGCCCCTCGTACACTATGTAGACACCATGTCGATCTGCAAAAGCAATTGAACAGTTATATCTAAAATCATCTTTGATCACGAACCATCTATATTTAATGCTCCTTGAACATAGCTCCAGCTCCCGACTTGAGCGGGTTCAATGGGCCCATTCCAATGAGGACAAGCCCCATGTTTTCTAGTCCAAAATTGAGAAAAATGAAGCATTCGAAATGGAGGTTATTGATTATTAGGCCATCACGAGAGGCAGAGGCGGGGGACCTCGAGACACGATATGTGACAATGCTCTGACTACAGAGCAGTGCCTGCTCGGGTATGTATTGCATTAACTACCCACCAGTCGTCAAATGTACCTTGCTAAATTTTGTTCAGCTGATTTACAAAGGATACGAAGAGATTGCATGATATATGCACAAAATAAGAGTGTTTCATCGGCATTTTCTCGCACGCTTGTTAGTATCTGATATGCATTTATATTATTGTGTTCCATTTTAGTTCAATTTCCCACTTCCACTTCAATCCTGATCGCCATCGTATTAGTTGATGGTCAGTGCATCATGAATACGCTGCCTGTCTCACGCTATTCGTACATTTTCATTACATCAACAGCATTAGCAAGTTGTGAGTGTCTTCAAACTGGAACAATGCCACCACATTACATGTACACGGGGCGATGTTTTCCCAAGATAATATGGATAGAGAAGGCTGTAAGCAAACGCGCAGGTAGCTTTCGGTGTGCATTCGTCTCTAACAGGCATGTCAAAATACCGCCGGTACCAACATAACCGCTACCGGGACGGGACAGAGCCTGTCCCACCGAAATCGGTACCGGGACAAATCAACAATTGGATGGCATACCGCAATCAGATGGAGAAATTCGCATTCAAACCGCCCCAGTCCCGAAGATCGCACGAAAAAAGTGGCACCGTGACAATTAATCTGCGGCGACATCAAAGTAATCATAAAGCACGAAGATCTCCTTTATGATTACTTTGATGTCACCACAGAATAATATCTTTGAATTAGCTGATGACGGCTCTTTCGTTGTCTTTGATGCGACGTTTGAAAAGTCAAAATTGTCGGCCTCGTCGAGGTCGTGGTGTCGACAGAACATGCAACTGTAGAGTGTTTTGATATGTTCATTCACAAATAAGTGAACAGTATGTCATACAAGTGTACCATACACGATATTCAGCCTGTTTACGCTCGTTCAATTAGGAATTTCCCCATAAAATAATTTTGTCTCTGTACCGGCGGGACAAAAGCTTCAGTACAGGTACCGGTTGGAACATGAGGTAATCGGTCGTATCGATACCGGTACAGGTACCGGTTGACATGCCTGGTCTCTAACCACACCCAGATCCCACGACAAAACAGTGCTCACTTAACTGAAGTTCGGGCTCAATTTAATCATGACAATCCTTCATGTTTTTAAAACAATTATTTTTTAGATATGATGTTCTTTCTCAGATGTGTTCATTATCAAGCTCGGCTAATATGACGCCGATCTGGCCAGATATGAACCGATCTAGAGTTGCCCCCCCCCCCCACCCCCCCCTCTCCTCTCCACGGATGCGTTACTTGGCGTAACCAATTTGATTTCCGCGAAATTGTTCACCGTTATTCGTCGGTCACGGTTGGATAAATTAGAGTTAATAGGCATAATGGAGTAGTTTGAAGTTGAGTTTTTGTATGGTGAGGAATTAATGATGGCCTTAAGTTAGAATTAGGTGGATAAATACTAGAAAGAAGATAGTTGTACAGATAATTGACCCCAAACTAAGATTTAGAGTCGTAAGCGGAGATTCGATGAAGTGGCAGAAGAGATAGTTCGGCTATCCGTACGTCGCGGCTTCCCCAGTTGGGGAAGCCGAGACGTTTGTGTTGCTGACGTAGGTGAAGAGGAAACTTCGGACTTTCTGAAAATAGTGAGAAAGAGAAAGAATAATGTTGTCAAGAAACTGTAATAAATCTGAGAACATTTTGCTATTTTGGTTTTTACTTATTTGGTTTCATATCGACCGAGATATCAGCTAGAGCTGTAGGTTAACCCTTTACCTAACATGAAAAGCAGACGACACTTGCAAAAATAATTCTTGAATAACTAATTGTTTTTCATTTTTTGTCTCAAAAACATAGGTTATGACCCCTCGTTGGAACGAGCTCGACGAGCTCGTTCCAACGAGGGGTCATAACCTATGTTTTTGAGACAAAAAATGAAAAAAATAGTGAAAATTAATTGGCGATTTTTGAGAATAGCGCTGGCCGGTTTTGGCCGTTACGTTAGGTAAAGGGTTAACCGAAACTGAACTGAGGTTTTTAGTTTTTTTTAAAAACCGAAACCGAAACCGTCGACATCCCGTAATCTAAGGTTTTTCGTTTTTTATTAAATACTCTCTTGCTGCAGAAATTCACTGAAATGTAGCCATCCCAGAGTAGTGAGAGTATCCAGACACTGCCAATGGCAGTGTCTGGGTACTCTCACTACTCTGGGAAGGCTACATTCTGTGAATTTCCGACATTTCTGTTTAGTCGTGCAGCTTTCGTCAAGTTGCGTGCAAGTGTCAGACCTCGAAAAATGGCCAAGCACAATAAAAGTTCTGTATATTTAGGTAATTATTATATTGGCCTTCCTGATTCTTCATGTATTATAGCTTATTTCGGGCATTCATTGAGTTTCACTTAATTTCACTGCTATTCAGTTATGACACCGGACATAAGAATAAGTTTTATTGAATTTTATTTGGCCTTATGAACAAACCGAAAACCGAACTGAACCGAGGTTTTACTCCACCTAATAAACCAAAACCGAAACCGAACAAGAAATTTAAAAACCTACAGCTCTAATATCAGCCCTCGGTAACTTCACACCAGCCTTCACCCGGTCGAAGAATATTGTCACGTAAGTGACTGGGCTAGAGGGTAACGTTATAGTACGGGCATGTTATTGCTGATCTGGATGGAGGGAGTTCCCACCTGCAGTGGTTTGTCCCCGCGCAAGGCACTTCATCCACTTATCTACGTGGAACGCCGTGGTTCGATGTACTAAACGCATGGTACGTTTGTAGTACATCTGTCTTCAACCAATACGATTGAGAGATCAAACGTCGCTTGTGGTTGGTTAATACTCTGAAATGTCTGAAATAAACCCGCCGGTGTTCGATGGTCCTCCTAGCACACGTCGTCTTCTGCCTTCGTTAAACTGTTTGAAATGACATGACCCACGCTGGTTTCGCAGTTGAATGCCACTGCAGCATTGATAAACAATTAATATTAAGGTAATATACAAAAATCTGAAAAATAATGGGCGACAGCAGACTTACCCGGCCATCGTGACATGACATGTGTTCAGTAGAACTCATCAACACATTTTGCGAGTAGGAGGATCCGTGATGTGAATAATAGTTCAGACGCAATGTGCATATTATCACGTGCGAGTTACGAACGTCTTGTTAATATTATTTTGAAAAAGTTGGTTATACACGAATTAAATTATTCGTTGTTATATCTGTGTTTGAATGAGGAGGATGAGATATGCACTGGCGGTGAAAGCATTTCAGATTTGTGGTGGTGGGGCACTACAATAGAAGGGCACACACGCACTGACAACCAACCTCATCACTGAGAAATATGGCGCATTTTGGGCTCCATTTTTTAAACACATTTTCCTATCATTGTGTTGGCCCAGTGTGGAGATGCGTTAAATATGCAACCAAACTCAGTAGGCTAAAATGCGATATTCTTGATTGTAAAGGGCGTAGAAGAGACACCTTCAAACGAGGGAATCTACGGCCACATCTTTTCGTTCTGTATTTCATTTCTCTTTTGGTTTCAGTCATTGCATTCTTCTTGGGAATTCGTGGGAAGGTACGCACAGGCTTTTTATTCTTGAGATGAGACCAAAGATTGCCCAGTGTGATTTGCGTCTTCTACGGCCTAAATGTGTGCATATTTCTAAAAATTCTAAAAAGATTCCCCAGTTTACGACCGTTTCTTCCATATATCAGATATATATATGCCCCCGCCCCCAGTTAGACGACCCCGAAAATCACACGCCTTATATCAAAACTCAGCATCAGATGACTATTTGATATTAAGACCAGCACATGTTGGATTTGAATTGAGCGGAGTCAAAAAACAAAGAGAACTACCCACGTAAAATGCAAATCTTTTATTTCCTAAATCGATGTATTCTTGTTTAGTTTTCAGTACACTGGTTCATCGTTTTTAATGGACCCGTTCGAAAAAATTGTGCTCACGAAGCAGGTGCATGCAATTATGTGTAAGTGCCAAAACCACCTAATACAATTAGGTTTCGATTATACCACTCTACACGCCTACGATTTAATCGAAAGATGGGGGATGAAAAACATTCGTTGTGTTGGAAAAGCTTTCGGGTTATGACAAGAGAATCTCGTCCAACCATAAGAAAGAAGCAGTTTTTGAAGAAAATTGAAGTATCCTATCCTGCGATCCCACATAGTGCGAATAGAGCCTGTAAAGAATAAGTGACTTACCCCTCAGTGACTATTTTTGATGACGTAACTATAATATTATCATGGTTATGCCCAGCATGTCAACCGGTACCGCCGGTTCCCCCATGCTCCAACCGGTACCGGTACTGAAGCTTTTGTCCCGCCGGTACTGGTACAAAATTATTTTATCTGGAAATTCCTAATTGAACGACGGTAAACAGGCTAATAATCGTGTATGGCACACTTGCTCGACATACTTTTAACTTATTTGTGAATTAACATATCAAAACACTATACAGGTGCATGTTCTGTCTGCACTACGGCCACGATAAGGCCGACCATTTTGACTTTTCAAGCGTCGCATTAAAGACAACGAAAGCGCCGTCATCGGCTACCTCGCAGTAATTATTCTGAGGTGACATCAAAGTAATCACAGAGCACTATTATCGTGCTTTATGATTACTTTGATGTCGGCCCAGATTAATTGTCACGGTGCCAAGTTTGTCGTGCGATCTTCGGGACAAGGGGGAGGGGGGGGGGGGGTTAAATGTGAATTTCTCCCATCTGATTGCGGTACCGGTTTCAGCGGGACAGACTCTGTCCCGCCCTGGTACTGGTTAAGTTGGTTCCGGTGTGACAGGAATGATAGTCCGTAGGAACGTTAGTCCCTCTGGACTATTATTCCACGGAATTATAGTCCTAGGTCTAACATTTCTAGGAATAGTAGTCCGGCGGACTACTATTCCTAGAAATATTAGACCTAGGACTATAATTCCGCGGAATAATAGTCCAGAGGGACTAATTTTCCTTCGGACTGTCATTCCTGTCACACCGGCGGTACTTTGACATGCCTGGCTATGTCTCGATTTGTCGGCTCTTTGACTTTCAATAATTCTGGATATGCCCGCACGCTAATTATTTACATTTTCGAATCCGCAGCTCAAAAACGTTTAACTTTAGTTTGTTTTAATTAAATTGACGGTGCAATGCTACCAATAATTACTTATTTATTTATTTATTTATTTATTTATTTATTTATTTATTTATTTATTTATTGGTGTTTAAGGTCACATATTTCTGCACAGTGGCTAACCATGACCGTGACAGTTTTACGGGTGGAGGAAGCCGGGGTACCCGGAGAGAACCACCGAGCAACGGCGAGCAACTGTCAGCTCCCCAACATACCAACTCCACACAAGCAGGGTTAGCGTTGGTTGAAGACAGGTGCACCATCGACGTGCAGTACGCCTTAGTACACGGCGTCACCGTGCCCCCACATGGGCAATGGGGGTGAAGTGTCTTGCCCAAGGCCACAGTGCGGTTACCGCAGGTGGGATTACCAATAATTACTATTTTATTAACCCGTTGAACACTGGTGGTATATTCCATGCCAGTTCAATGGCTGCAATTGGAAGATGCCATATTCATTGTTTGGGGGTAGCCCATTTAATATTTCCAAGCCGTGAGGCTGCACGTTGAAAATATTTATTGGTCTTCCACACACGTGCATTTTGCACCTATCCTGCTTAATGAAAAGCGGCCTCTCGTGTTCAAAGGGTTAATGGTATTACCACATTAACGCAAGGAACAACACCAAGAAAACTGATGTACACTTAATCAACGGCATATTGACCTCCCTGTAGGATCGATGGATGACGCCTGTTCTTCAAAAAATCCACAGGAGTTTTACAAATCCTTTCTTTTTAACGACTATGGAATATCATGCAGGGGCCACTCCCTGGGTGGCGCTGTGGTTGGGGTTTCTTTTCATTTCGACCAGGCTCCCCATCTGGCTTGCTCCCCTCCTGGAGGAGTCCAAATTACCCCCGATGCTCGGCCTAAACCAACGGAAGCTCCAAGTCATCTTGCATCATTGACCGGTAGAGGGAGTACTAAACCTTTGGCGCAGACGACCCTCTCATTTGCTGGAAGCTGTGAGGGTCGCTGTCCCAAACGAGCCATAGACAAACTATACTTGTCCTTGAAGGGGCGACCGTGGCCACAATAATATCCACAGGTGACAGACTTTACTTGTCAGAAGAACAACAAGACACTACTCTCAGAATCATCACCATCTAAAACTTCCAAAGACAGAATAAACAAATCAAACAGCCATATCACATAAGTGGCATACTTAACACTCCTGAAGTTAAGATCAAAAATCTGCTACAGACTGCTCGGAGGTGTAGCGAGCTGTGTCTCGGTGGCTTTCCTGGCTCCTTTGCTTCTCCTCTTTTGCGGCTGTTGGTTGTAGAAGAGTACCGTTGAACTGCTAAAGGCGTTGTAAAGGGTTAGTTTATCCCACACAGTACATGCGCACCGAAGGCGCGTAAAACCATTCGGTTTGCGTTAGTTTAACACGTGAAGCCAGTTTGTTGAGTGATGGAGACCCATATTTGCGCTTTATGCTGGGGTGCCAGTAACAGAACTTAAAGGCTTCAAATTCTATACCTGTGCTTCATGTTATTCATGTAGTTATTTGGTCTGTATGTTACAATTTATAAATTGAAACAAGGCAAAGATATGTGAATAAAGCTTGACGACCGAGAATAATTTAGCACCCTGCCAGTTAATGAATATCTATTTGGAAACAGGGACGGTTTTGAGGGTTTATTCTGTTGTTCACCACTTGATTCCCAGAAATTAAATAATAAAAAATAAAATACGATGATAATCTTGGTATTGATTGATTATGGCCTGATGTCTGTATGTTTTAACCCTTTACCTAAGATGAAAAGCAGACGAAACTTGCAAACAAAATTCTTGAATAACTATTTTTTTTCATTTTTGTATCAAAAACATAGGTTATGACCCCTCATTGGAACGAGCTCGACGAGCTCGTTCCAAAGAGGGGTCATAACCTATGTTTTTGAGACCAAAAAAAATAAAAATATAATGAAAATTAATTGGCGATTTTTGAGAATTGCGTTGGCCGGTTTTGGTCGTTACGCTGGGAAAAGGGTTAATGAAACTTTTATCAATGAAGTCTTTTCGCATAATTTATTGTACTTAGGAGAACTAGACGGTAACAATTATCTATCTTAATCTACACCAACAAATGTTGTTTAAATAATCAACATGCAGCACTGACTCCAACTTAGAAAACAATACGAGCCGACAAATCGAGAAACTTCCCGCTGTCATCACCAGTAGTAGGAGAGAGATGTGTCGCGTCGTATGGAATGTCATGTTTGGCGGTCATGCTGCGGCCATGTTGTGACGTCACCCCATAGCAATACATGGTGTTAGTGCGCGTGCGCAGCGCGTTTTATTGGGGGAACATGTGTTTCCGTTGTGCGTTTTGTTTTCTGGAGGCCGCCATACACTAGAACATGGGTATATTCGGATGGTTTGTTAGACTGAATGTGAATGCATCTAATTACCCAAATATATCCGACAACTTCCCAAAACTTCAAGAATCCTCGGTTTTTGTCTACCCAGGCCGCCATCGTTGATGGAACTTGGCTACTGTGTAACTGAGCGGTCTGTTATGTGTGTTGTGAGGGTACGTTGGTTTCTATGTGCGCAAATCTAATTACCTAAAAGAACCCGACAATCACCGAAAATCACCAAAACAAATGACCACAAAAAAACGAATTGACCTTTAATTTGGCGCTGATTCTCCCAAAAGCCTTGGTAACTCTCCCAACAACCTTAACTTTAGGGCGGACCTATAGTTTAATAGTACGTTCTGTTTTACTAACTTCATTAACTGCCCCCCCCCCCCCTCCATTTAGGTTCTCACGTTTTCGCTTTAGTACTACATGGAAAGTATATTTTGTTGAGTTTCTACTCTGATCAATATTTAATAACTTCCTTAACTAACCCCTCCCATTCTCCTTTAACATCAAATGAAACTATGTTTTTTAGAAGTCCCTACTGATCTACATTTAGTAACGTCTTTAACTGCCCCCACCCCCCCCCCCACCCTAATTACATGATCTTCCTTTACTTTAAGGGAAGAGCTTTCGTTTAAGGAGTTCCTACTGATCTATACTAGGTAACTTCAATAACTAACCCCTAACTATACGCTCCTTCCATAATACTGCATTTTTACGAGTTAGTAGACTTTTGGACTGCTATGCTAGAGGTCCCGAGTTCGACCCCCGTCCGGGACGTCCTTGGGTAAGGCACTTTACCTCGGTTGCGTACATGGGGGCACGATGCCGCCGTGTACTGGGGCGTACTGCACGTCGATGGTGCACTTCGTCAACCGCTGAAACTCTGCTTGAGCGGAGTTTGAACAGAGTTAGAATGTTGAGGAGCTGACAGTTGCTCGTCGATGCTCGGTGTTTTTTTTCCGGGTACTCCGAATACCTCCACCCGTAAAACTGTCACGGTCACGATTAGCAATTGTGCATAAGTATGTGACCTTAGACACCAATAAATAAATGAATAAGTCATTAGCATGTCGTAAATTGGGTACATTGTGGAATACTGGATTCATACTCATCGCCATGAACTCTTTGGCACTGATGATGTGACCTATAACTCCTTGCTTGCTGCTGGCGGTTGTTTCTGCCAGGACTGGATTTCCCTTGCCACTGAAATAAGTATAATTTGGGCACATTTAATCAAATTTTCATCCTGTAAATAGCTTGGGATTTTACACCAATTATTTCTGAGTAAAATCTAAATCAACTTTTTCTTATCAAATCTAGTCATGGCTGCTTCATAGCAGCCATGACTAGATTTGATAAAAAAAAATATCTTGAAAATACTCAGCAGAATAAGAGTTAAATACGCGGTCCTGGACTGACGTTGAAATATTTATTAAGTATCGCCGAAGGTATATCATTCAAGGGACAAATTTCTTCACCATCTCATTGCAGGGGTGCGGTGGGCTATGATGCTAATGCTTCACATTTGTTGTCGTTGACGCAAGAAATGCCGCAAGGTTGTTACCGCCGTCAGAAGGAAGAAACGGACTGTAAACCTAAGAATTCCCGTACGTATGGCAGGGTGGCCCATCGGTGGCTTGAATTTATGTCTGACACAGAAAAACAGATTAGTTGACGTCAAGTATCCGAATATGGTTGATTTAAAGACAATAAATCTCTATACCATTTCCACGGATGTTTCTGAAACGGCCACGCGTGTTATCTTAACAGGAAGGGAGGTACATTAGCTTTTCACAATGCAGTTCGGGGGAAGTGCTCGATCGAATTCGGGGGAAAGACTTAGGGGACCACCCAGTACATTAAAACTCTTGGATATGACGTTGTAGAAATCTGGGAATGTGAGTGACATAAGTTGATCCCTACCTAAATTCCTTTTTCCTGGAAAAGTTTGCTACTTCAGTGGGTGGTTCAATGGCATTCATTAAACTTCTTAAGAAGATCCGCAAACTTCTTAAGAAGATCCGCACTGGCAAAATCTTTCGGCGTGTGAAATACGATATTGCCATACCTGACCCATTAAAACCCATTTTGAAGAGATGACACCTATCTTCTAAAATGTCAATATTTCTTTCTTGATCGGCCCACACATGACTGCTTATTCTGCAGCCAACAAAATCATGCGCCCACCTCGTCGTAGTCTTACTGGTAGCAACGTTTACGAAAACCTCTTGGTGGTTACACCATTATTTCAATGGTATTTGGAGCAAGGACTGGTTGTCAGCCGGGTGTATCAAGCCATTCAGTACCAGTCCAATGCGTGCTTCGGGAAATTCGGTGATTAAATACCACAGGCCGGTCGTGGCTGCCACGATGAGGTTATTCGGTAATTAAGGCTATGGGAAGTCAGTCACTAACAAGTAGGGCTGTCACGATTTTTCAATTTAGGAATCGATTCATCGTCGCAAATAATCGATGATAATCGATTAATCGTACCTAGATGACCTTCCCTCTCCCTCTCTTTGAAGTCGATAAAAATGAAGTTCAAGTCAGTTGACTTACCTCAAGTAAACATCGAATACGATCATCTTTTAGGTACATTCAAAGCTTCGATGTTCTGAACTTTTGAACCGTCAGTGTAATAATCAAGACCGGTCGGCAGTTGCGATCTTCGCAACTGCCGACCGGTCTTGATTATTACACTGACGGTTCAAAGATTCAGAACATCAAAGCTTTGATGAATGTACCTGAAAGACAAATGGTTCTAACAGTTTCTTGGGGTTTAACATCGATGTTCTTAACTCTTTACCTTTGGAAACCATAGTTTTTTCATCAAATTTTCTTTTAATTATTAAACGTCTGTTACGACCCGTAATGTAATAAATGCCCATAATGTAATACCTACCCATAATGTAATACAAAAACGACCCATAATGTAATACGAACCCATAATGTAATAAAAAACGACCCATAATGTAATAAATGTAATAACGTGTAATAAATGTTAGGTACCCATAATGTAATAAAAATTTTAAAAAATTAGATACAAATTACACTTTTCCAGGCCCGTAATGTAATAAAATTCTAAGCTTGATTTTTGTTTTTTCTCTTTACTCCAGCAGTGCGTTCGGCTACTTATGACACATCCTGCGCCTTCATCAATGCTGCCAATGGCCCCTATGCCGTACACAGCCAACATGTGTGGGTGTGTTGGGATTACGATAGAGAGTATTCCGGGACCTGGGGCGGGTATACTCTGCTATGAGTGACAGGTATTATCCCTCTTCCATTTGTACCACCCACGCAAACGACTTCCTCGATAGCCTCTACTGCCCTGCCACAATCATATAGGTCTACCTTACAAGACATTCAATAATTTTGATTCCAGGATGGTCATTTATAACTGCAATCATCATATTCGACCGGCTGTTCACTTGCATAAAAGCAATGCGGGTAGCAGGTTCCTATACTGTTAATAAGTGCAAGCAATTCTGGCCAAAGTTGCTGAGGCAGAGGGTGTAGTGGGGTGCAGTGGGGTTTTGGTGCACAATAACCGGATAGTGTGTGGGGGGCGTATAGTGTGGGATACAAGGAAAAGATAGAACAGAAGCAAGACGTTGAGTCAACCGGCGCAGAGGAATATCGGGAGGCGATATGGTGAGTGTACTGGTATTGGAATGGGGGATATCCTATAGCTCGATGGGATTTGGATTAGGCTACTTTGCTCCAAATTAAGCGTACAATCTATCCTCTGTCTCTTCAATTTTCACTACCTAAACAAATTAGTAATTTCCCTGTACTGTACTACTATAAGTTCATGTCGCACCCTCCGCACCTTGAAACCAATGAGCCCGAGCCCAGGACCACACTTAATAACGACCACATCATATTCCCGGTCCTGTGATCACATGTGTCAAGTAATATTATCAAATGCTTTCCAGTCAAATAGTTTGCACTTCGCACATGCAAGAAAGACCTTACATTTTCAATAAAAATTGTATCAGTTTCAATAGTGACAGCCCTGAGTGAAATGGTTTCAACTCCTCTCAGTGTTATTTTTCTAAAACCTCAACACACCACAGATTGAACACCCTCAATTGATATGAACCGAAGCAAGTTAAACGCCTTGTAGACTGCTATCATCCACGCAGGCCACCTTTGCGAGAAGATTGGTTAAGAGTATGTCATGTTCACCTGTGGCTGTGACCAGCAACTGAGTCGAGTTAATGTGCACATCACTTGGTTGTACAAAGCAGCCTCTTTGTATTGAGCTCAGGGGATTGCATTCTCAAATAAATTTCACCAGTGGTGTGGCATCACTCATAGTATGCACAGGACGAATGCAGATCTATAATAGAGAGTAGTTTTGGTGGTTCTTGAGATTATGTTGATTGGAAAAGCATTCCACAGCATTTTCTGAGCTGTGGGGACTACCACTTAAACCACCTACATTTCCTGACAGTTCCTGTCGGTTGGCAGGAACTTCCTGCCAACCACATGCTCTATCACATCGACTATTCGCGTGTTCATCCCCGCTATTGTGCCATATTTTCCTAGGCTACACTCAAACAACATACGCAGCTAAACACCAGGTGTAACATGGGCATATCCGTTTGACCGTGAGGTGTGACCTTGACCATCAATCCGGTGACCTTGAACCTGTGTATGGGCCGATTTTTATGAAACTTGGTGTGTGGTTCGGGCGCCCAACAATTTTGCCACACCCGATGCCCGTCATGTGTGACCTTGATTGATATTCACACCGTTGACCTTGAACCTATATCTCGGCTCATGTTGGGCCGATTTGCGTGAAACTTGGTATGTGGAGGTAGTTCGGGTCTCTCTCTCTCTCTCTCTCTCTCTCTATATATATATATATATATTGAGCGTCCTGAACTACTCCCACATACCAAGTTTCACGAACTGCTATGACTGTAGGTAGTTTAAGTAGAAGGCCGTGTGGTGGACTAATAATATTACTTGACACATGTTATCACAGGATCGGGAATATGATGTGGTCGTTATTAAGTGTCATCCTGGGATCGGGCTCATTGGTTTCCAGGTGCGGTGGGTGTGACATAAACTTATAGTAGTACAGTACAGGGAAATGACTAATTTGTTCAGGTAGTGAAAACTGGAGAGACAGAGGATAGATCGTACGCTTAATTTGGAGGAAAGTAGCCTAATCCAAATCCCATCGAGCTATAGGATATCCCCTATCCCAACACCAGTACACCTACCATATCGCCTCCCGATATTCCTCTGCGCCGCTTGACTCAACGTCTTGCTTCTGTTCCATCTTTTCCTTGTATCCCACACTACCCCCCCCCCCCCCCCCGCCACTATCCAGTCTTGGGGCACCCAAATCCCACGGCACCCACTCCACCCTTTGCTCCAGCAACTTTGGCCAGAGTTACTTGCATTTATTAACAGTAGGAACCTGCTACCCACATTGCTTTTGTGCAAGTGAACAGCCGGTCGAATATGATGATTGCAGTTATAAATGACCATCCTGGAATCAAAATTACTGAATGTCTGGTAAGGTAGACCTATATGGTTGTGGCAGGGCAGTAGAGGCTATTGAGGAAGACGTTTGCGCGGGTGGTACAAATAGAAGAGGGATAATGCCTGCCACTCAGAGCAGAGTATACCCGCCCCAGGTGCCGGAATACTCTCCATCATAATCCCAACACACCCACACATGTTGTTTGTGTACGGCATAGGGGCCATTGGCAGCATTGATGAAGGCGTAGGATGTGTCATAAGTAGCCGAACGCACTGCTGGAGTAAAGAGAAAAAACAAAAATCAAACTTAGAATTTTATTACATTACGGGCCTGGAAAAGTGTAATTTGTATCTAATTTTTTAAAAATTTTATTACATTATGGGTACCTAACATTTATTACACGTTATTACATTTATTACATTATGGGTCGTTTTTTATTACATTATGGGTTCGTATTACATTATGGGTCGTTTTTGTATTACATTATGGGTAGGTATTACATTATGGGCATTTATTACATTACGGGTCGTAACAAACGTCTAAAACGAGATACAATTTACCGATTATTCGATAACGAAAAATACTAATCGATTTCGCCGTGACCGATCAATAATCGATTAATGGATTAATCGTGACAGCCCAACTAACAAGCTGAATACAGAAATGAAGTATATTGCGACGAAGGTAGTGTGTTCATCTTAGTCAACAATCTGGCCTTCCCTTAGCTTAACACCCTCACTGACGCACTCCACGGTATTGAAATCAACAAGATTTGAATATCAAACTCATCTTGCTTCATCACATAGGTTTTCCGTTTATCAATGTACTAACTAAGTTACGTTTTGTCCGGTCTTGCTATGGGTTTCTGGATATTTTTGTTGATTGTATGTATTTTGAATTTAGTGTATTGGATAAAGACACCCTATGCATAGAACTTTCCAAACCACCTCTTGAATAAGTAGTCAGCCCGGAAAATGGAACAATTCTATCGCCAGGTCCACCAATGTTTACCCTCTGAAGCTGGTGACACCCACTGGGAGGAGTTTGTTCGAAGTGAAGTAAGGGGAGACAACTGGACACCATCTTGTTGTTGCGTAGAGAGAAAGCTTGATGATAAAAGAACTCCAACACCGGAACGTTCAGAAAATTGAATGGGAGGTGTGGAATTATTGGATTATGTGGGAAATTATATTTCTGCTAAAGGTCAACATTAAATTAAACATTTGAACCCTAGTGGTACCTTCCATATCAGTTCAATTGCAACAACAGAAAGAGTGTCCAGATTCTTTATCCGAGGGTAGACGAATTAATATTTTCAACGTGCAGCCTTCGGGCTGCACGTTGAAGATATTGATTGGTCTACACCACACCTTCACTCAAAAGTCAACCTACTTAATAAAATGATGAAGTATCATGTTACGGAAAATCGGCATCTGGGGTTCAAAGGGTTAAGTTCCGATGTAGTAAAAAACGTCACAACTATCTGAATAAGGACATATATTTGAAAGTTGCCCTTTACCCAACGTAACGGCCAAAACGGCCAGCGATATGCATAAAAATCGCCATTCACTTTTTGTTATTTTTTAATATTTTGTCTCAAAAGCATATCTTATGCCCCTTCATTGGAACAGCTCGTTGAGCTCGTTCCAACGATGGGCCGTAAGCTATGTTTTTGACGCAAAAAAATGAAATAAATGAGTTATTCAAGAATTTTGTTTGCAAGGTCGTCTTCCTTTCGTATCAGGTAAAGGATTAACAAAACTGAACAGGAATGAACAAGGGATGCAGACTGTGATGACATGTTCACATATGCACAACTTATCTTATTTGTATACGAAACACACTTGTGCAAGACGACGGTGAATCAACTTTACCAAATTATTAATTTTGAATTTTATTTTTTTTTTATTTTTAATTTTAATTAATTTTAGATTTAAATATATATTTTAAATTATAATTCTTTTCTACAACCAGTGTTTAAACCCAATGAATGTTCTTCCACAATCTCTACAGCTATCCAGAGGTAAGTATAATTCCTAATATCGACATTCTTATATCAAAACAAATTTATATACACATTGAAGTCAGTTGGGTTGAACATTAACTCGGTTGACTGAATTAGGGTCATATTCATTCAATCCAGTTGATTTGGGTTAATTTTTAACCCAACTGATTTTCGGGAGTATATAAATTTGTTTGGGCATAACCCATATCAACTGGGATGAGTGAATATGACCACACATCTATTCGGGGGTAAGCCTTAAGTCCGTATATCAAAATTCTTACACCAAAACAAACTTATCAACACTCTAAAGTCAGTTGGGTTAAAAATTAAAACTGTATAAGGTTGTATTCAGAAAACGAAACTTGGTTTACCCCAAGTCTGACAAATTTGTTCATATGTCCTCGAATTTTATTCGCTAAGAATGTGACGTGCATACCGGTGGTAAATTCCCTACACGGTGGGTGTCACTTTAATACACAGTGATCTGGAGTTATCTTTCTCGGGTGAGTAGCTTCTACTACTTCCAATAGTACTTGCGCTATCGTCACTACAATCGTGAGCCTCCACTACTACTACAAACAGATTCCACTACTATTACTACTATTACTACTACTACTTGTAACGAGTTGTAAAGACCATAACTAGTGTTACCAGAGATAAGGATCGCGGTGGCTCAGTGGTTACGGAATTGGAACTTGAAAGCGGTTCGATCCCCGCCAGGGGTAACTGCGTTGTGTCCATGAGCAAGTCACTTAATCTCGATTGCCTACGTGGGAGCACGGTGGCACTGTGTACTAAGGCGTACTGCACGTTGATGGTGCATTTGTCTTCAACCAATGCTAACCCCGCTGGTGTGGAGTTAGTTCGTTGGGGAGTCTGACAGTTGTTCGCCGCTGCTTGGTGGTTCTCTCCGGCTACCTCCACCTGTAAAACTGTCTGACAGGCTTTGACTCTGGGGTGTTGAAAGTGCCGTTAAACCTCAATAAGTAAATAAATAAGATAAGTGAGTTATTTAAGCTTTCTTTACCGAGTTTTCGTTTCGCCTCACCTGGTATAAAACTACTGACCAGGTTCCATCCCGTACCCGGTCACTTGTTTACTATGGAACTAATAGTACCAGTTTGAATGAAGGTACAAAGTTGTAAATAGTTTTGGAATGACGTTTTTTTCTTTATTTCTCCACCAAAATCCAAATACTTTTATTCAAGAATCAATAGATAGATGTTTCTTATGTGAATTCTAATGTGAATCATTCATGTTTTAAACTCATGTTGTACAACCTGATGTAGGATAACCCTATTGGAGCCAGATGATACCACTAACTTATATTTATTCCACAATGACAATGCTGATTCCTGGAACCTATTATGCTACCCCTATTGGAACCGGATGACACTCCATTTTTTTTATTTACAATACTCACACCAGCTAATTTTTATATTAAAAATGCTGGTTCCTGGTATCTCGTAGGTTACCCCTATTGGAACCGGATAATACCCAATTATTTTTTTTTCAATACTCTCCTCCTCCTCCTCTTCCTCTCCCTCCTCCTTCTCCACTTCATCATCATCGTCATAATCATCATCAGCATCTTCATCATCATCATTAGGAAATTATCTGGTGTATATATTAAGAAAAGTATGAGAAATGAACAAAGAATTAATTTCCTTCTTCTATTTATAGAAAACATTTTTAAAAAAAAAAAATAAAAAAATGAAACAAAAGGAAAATAAAAAGAGCAAAATAACTGTTTGTGGTTGGAATGCTCTCAGTTTGATCTTTATTTTCTGGCCACAGACCAATAAACTTGAACTGTCCCAAGCTCAGTCCAAAATGCAGAGGGGTATTATCTTTTGTATATTCTTCATTAACAATCATAGATCAATTGAATTCCTGTTGGGATGGGAATGCTCTCACATTATTTGGTCTGTATCTTCAGACCAAAAGTCAATAAACTTGACTTGACCCAATTCAGTACGAAATGTAGAGAGACATCACCGACAGGATCACAATTCTTTGAATGAGGATCCTCAGACTAAGCATCAAGTTATTGACCAATCGGGATGAAGTCAATCAACCAATCAGATTTTCGTATTTCCATTCTGTTTCTTTACCATTACTTTCAATGTTATTTAGTTAATGTTTCCAACTTTAACATACATTCCAATACCAAACAAACACAAACATTGATTGAAAATTGAAAAGTTGACACCATTTGTTGAAATGGTATGGTGTTTTAAAAAATGTCCGTCACTTGTCTTGTATTAGGATGTTGAGTCATGTTCTCATCATTCTGCTTTGAACTTGTGAACTGAACAGATCACGATGCAGCGTCTCAGAACCAGAAACACCCACGTCAAAGTGAATATATTCCAAGAGGAGTTGAAGATCCACATAAGAAGATATCTCAATGACAAAGTACCCGCTTAGAACGGAATCGCAATATCTATAGATCAATGGCATGCGCGAGCCGCTTAGAAGAGGTTGATGTTGATGTGACAAACTGCATCTTCAAGAAGAAGAGAACAATAGTAACCATTTACATAACGTAACAGCTAAAACAGGCCAGAGCTATTCTCAAAAATCGCCAATTAATTTTCATTATTTTTTCATTTTTCGTCTCAAAAACATAGGTTATGACCCCTCGTTGGAACGAGCTCGTTCCAACGAGGGGTCATAACCTACGTTTTTGATACAAAAAATGAAAAAAAATTAGTTATTCAAGAATTTTGTTTGCAAGTGTCGTCTGCTTTTCAGGTTAGGTAAAGGGTTAAGAGAATAAGAAAAAGAGAAGAAGATACTGATGAGAATTACGAAGCAATGTATGCTTGATTTAATCGATTTTGAATTACGCAAAGAAAGAACTTTGTATAACATATTCTCAATGTATTGAAAAACTCCTCGATTCTGTTGTCAAACAGAAAGGTTGTGGCTGTAAAGTGGACCATTCATATCAACCGCAACATGATATGTGCCTATTCATAACCTTTGAGGGAAGAAACATCACATGTTTTGACAAGGCTTTGTCAAAATTGAACAAAGACACTGTACATTTGAAATGGCACGAGAATACTTAATGTATGAACCCACCACCTGTGCAAGCTAAATATGAAGAAATGTGTGAAACACTACTGCCTGTCGGTTACAGACTGTGTATTATGGACTCAGTGATGGATTCCATGAAGGTTGCAAATTGATTTATGTTTATTATAGCAAACATAATGAAAATAAAAACTAATAAAGACTATATGGGGTTGTAACGCTCTCAGATTATTTGATCTTTATCTTCTGGACAAAGATCAAATGACTTGACATGCCCCGAGTTCAGTACAAAATACAGAGGTGTACACCTTACAGTTTACCAAACATACCTCTCGTGGTAGCGTCTAAGCCGCCTGATGAGTTCCCCCATTCAAGGACGAAAAATATGAAAGGCGAGAACCATGACCATCTTTAGCTAAAGATGGATCTTCGATGGAAGCATCCATTCACTTGCTTTGTATGGGGTCCCTTTTTGTAAATCTGGTTATTCAAAACATTGCAAAACTAATCACATCCATTCCCAGTCGCACATTATGGTGTTGGAGTGATTGGCAACCTTTGCACAATACTTTACCCCAAGGAAAATTTTGTAGAGGGTCTTCCCCAAGAAGAAACATCTGATAGTTTGGTCATCTTGGATGATTTGATGCTCGACGCTGAGGATCGAGTATCTCGGTTGTTTACAAAGGGCAGTTCTCGCTGTTAAATCAGTGCCAATTACATAGTTCAAAATTTATTCGATAAAAACAAGAGTCCAAGGACCCGTTGCTCTTAACACCCATTACCTGATCTCGTTTAAAAATTCTAGGCTTCGTTCTGAGATAACCCATTTAGCAGCACAGATGTATCGTGGTCATTCAAAATTTCTCAAAGAAGTTTTCGAAGAGATCACTTCCACCCCACGTCGTTACCATTTAATCGATCTTATGCAAGACACTCCCGAATGAGACTGATAACTCAGTTTTTCTCCTTGGGAAATCCAGTATGTGTACCTCTGAAAGGTACAAACAGAGAAGCAAGAGTCTGCCCTCGAATCAGAATCTTGTGCGACCTTCTCACGCGAACCACCAGTGGGATGATCAGGAGCCATCCATGAAGATTACTATCTAGGTAGTACGAAGATATTGTTAGTAGTACTACTAGGAGACAGTGGCAGCGACATGAACGTATTGGTCCAGAGGTATAAGCTATGAAGACTTTGATTTTGGAGTTTGGAGGCTTTGGAATATGTTGTATACTAAAGGGAACCGTGTGTACTGATGTTGGCTGACAGGTTTTGGGACTGGACAAAGTGGTGGTTTTGGAACCTGTGACCTGTTGAGGACTGAAGACAGAGGTGGTTTGGGACTGCTGGAGACTGAAGACAGTGACGGTTTGGGAGATGTTCGTGACTATTGGGGATTATTGGCAACTGACGGCAGCGATAGTTTGGAGAGTGCTGGGGATTGAAGAAAGCAGTGGTTTGGGAAATGGTGAGGACAATTGAGGACTATTGGGGACTGCTGGGGATTACTGGGAACTATTGGGGACTATTGGAGACTGAGAAGAGTGGTGGTTTGGGGACTGTTCATGACTATTGAAGACTGTTGGGACTAAAGACAGTGGTGGTTTTGTGGGACTGTTGGGACACGTTAGGGCAAAAAAGAGTGATAGTTTGGGCAATACTGGGTACTAGTGTAGATTGTTGAGGACTATTGGGAACTGTTGGGGACTGAATACAGTGCTGGTTTAGGAATTGTTGGGAACCGATGCCAAGGTATGAATGGATGTGGCATTCCACAACTGTATCGGTTCATTTCTGACTAGAGATGGATAAACATGAATGCGCATGTTATGCAATAAAACCGTCTATGACAACAGCAATTATGATCGACTTGTTAAACATGTCAGAAACAGTTCTACACAAAAAATCATCTCAAAAGGCATGATGAGATTCACACACAAAATAAACCATTGATACTGTTGCAGCTTACCTAAAATGTTGGACCAAACAGAAACCCGTGGATACGAATACTTCAAAGAGAAAGACCGAAGATAAATGTAATGTACGTTCCACAGCAGTATAAGAATTTTATACCAATCCATAACACTTGGAAATTAATACCCCAAACAAAAAATATATGGCCGGTCGCACCCTCGTATCAGGGCAATTCAACAACGACGGAAGAAGTACTTCAATAATCTTTCACAACACAGAAGGAACAGAAGAGAGACGACGTACGTTCTGGTTGAACCTAAACGATTGGAATGTCTACAGCGACAAAGCCCCCCCCCCCCACTATGAAATCAACATGACTCCAAATGTTAAGGCTGCATCCGAGTTGAATCGAGAAAGGAGAAAATTTCTCGATGCCTCTTTTCTCACGGCCGATGAAAAGATGACGCTCTATAATCAAGCAAAAGACCGTAGCTCATCGTCCCATCAAATTCGTACTTGAGAAAGACACTACAGACCATGACATTTTAGATTCCATACCTGCAACCATGAAGTGAAAGGCAATATTGTTGCAGAATCGCTGAATCGGATAAAAAAATGATTCGAGCATATCTTGGAATGAAAAACGTGAACTGGTGCAAAACAGAACACGATCGTGGCAGATTCGAATGTGACGGATATTCTAAACGATCTGCTGAGAAGACGGAAGTATTTTCAACCCAAGGGGTGAGAGGTGCTGAGTTGAACCTTGAAAGATAGTACCATCCTCCAAGAAATGATCAGTCATAAAGAACGTTCGGATTTTATGAGACAGGGGCCTGTAGAGACTAGGTTGGGAACTATGTCGAAGTCGAAGACTACAATAAGCAAACAAAGAAACCTGTTGATGTTTGAGTGGGCTGAGGTTGTCTAGGAAAATGTGAAGGCCTTCAAAACCGTTTGAACAACCGAAATGTGTAGCTATCTGATGATATTCAAACAACAATTCTCCCATGTAAAAATGGATTGTAAATCCATTTTTTTTTCAGAAACAAAACTTCTATGATGTTTTACACTGATTGAGTACAATGATTTGAATCAGAATTATAGAAGACGCGAAGAAGTGAAACTTGATTTCAAACCAAACGGGACAAAGAAGCGAAAAAACATCCTCCCATACAGAAGAGAGTTTCTGCACACAAAATGATGGAGTACTCACGAAAGAGCTCCAAACCCAGAACTTGAACAGGCAACGAACAAGAAAGAGACCCAGTGATTCGAGACTATGAAAATAACATTCGGATAGCAAAGTTCTCATTCCTGTTCGAACACCCAAAGAGAAAAGGATGTTAGAAGAACGACTCGCGACCGTCTTGAACAAAAATACGAATGGCGATGCATATACAGTACAGTCGCCGTGGGCAGTCACTTTCCCACATGTCCACAGTGGGCGCCCACTGGTTTTCCACAGAAATCAGTTTGATGCTTATTTCTGTGGACTTCTGTGGGCATGTAATTCTGTGGGAAAAAGCCTGTGGACTTCTGTGGAAAAGATTACGGAACGATGATAATGCCGGACAGCAGTGTCCACATAACTAATCCGAAACACGTCTGTCCAGAGAGATGTAACTGGAAGTAATTTTTAACACGTCTTGATAGAATATGACTTTGATTAAAAATATTTATTTCTTCATCATTTCAATTTGCAAATACAGGTATATGATCATTTTTGAATTTACAAAAAGGAAAAAATTGATAACTTGTTAAAATTACGTCACATCTTCTCAATCTGAAAAGTGAATAGCACAACCCACACTGTGAAAACAAGACATACAGTGACAACCCCATGTCGATTGCGGACGAGTTTTTTTTTTATAAAAATGAGTACAAAACGAAAAAAAATAGTTGAAAATAAAAGAGTACACCTGCGAATATCGCTGATATGCAATTATGTATTGATATGATCTTTCTGTTAAACCGAATCTGTTTTTCGATCGACTGTGGAACAATTCGTTCGCTTTCATTGACAACTCTAAGCTCGGGCGGGAAGGGGAACATTCGGCTTCTAGATTTTTCGGCCTGGAAATATTTTGACAAAGGAACATCAGCCCGGAGAAATTAGCGTCGAGTACTCAGACCCATTTATTTATTTATTTATTTATTTATTTATTTATTTATTTATTTGTGTTTAATGTCATAAATTTAAGCAGAAAGAGGCTAATCATGACAGCACCCCAGGCCTTGAACCCTTTTCAATTCTGACTGTTCAGCGTACAATACAAATGCATCGTCAAATTAATTTCGTTTTTTTAACCTGACCCTATCGATAACTTACTTCGGAATTATTCACTAAAAAGTGCAATATGAAAGTCGCCCTTTTTAGTGGATATTTTCGGAGTAATTATGATTGTTCAGCGTACAATAAAAATGCATCGTCAAATTAATTTCGTTTTTTTAACCTGACCCTGTCGATAAATTACTTCGGAATTATTCACTAAAAAGTGCAATGTGAAAATCGCCCTTTTTAGTGGATATTTTCGGACTAATTATGATTGTTCAGCGTACAATAAAAATGCATCGTCAAATTAATTTCGTTTTTTTAACCTGACCCTGTCGATAAATTACTTCGGAATTATTCACTAAAAAGTGCAATGTGAAAGTTGCACTTTTTAGTGGATAATTTCGGAGTAATTCTGATTATTCTGCGTACAATAAAAATGCATCGTCAAATTAATTTCGTTTTTTTTTTAACCTGACCCTATCGATAAATTACAATGTATATTTTTAAGTGTTAAAGTGAAAGAATGAAAAAATATAAACCAAACATTTTTTTTCTCTTGGTTGTTATTATTTTTCTGCAAGATTGTTTGTTATTCATCAATGATTAAATTAATTAACTTTACTTGATTGACTTATGTTGATCGGCAATTAATGGTGCTCTTGTGTTTATGATTTATGACCTGCTATAATCCTTCTGAAGTAGTTTTACAGAAGTTAGTGGCATGTGTATACTATATACAGCAGCGTTTGAAAGGATTAAAAACTTCAAACGACTTGTGTTCACGAGACAAATGGATCTATCTTGTCTGACGCAGATCACTGGGGCTAACTTTTTTTTAATATCGACGGGGTAGGGTTAAAAACCAACACCAGGTATTGGTAAGCGAATACTTGAGAAGTGCTTATCCCACTTGTAATGGACCGAACCCCCGTGGGGCTCCCGGGAAGTGGAGCAGTGCTTGTTCATTGTGGTAAACAAGCCCTGCTTTACTGGTGGATTATGACCCAGTAACCAATGCTTGGGGTAGAAGTTGTTTTTCTGAAATTATACTCTCAGCTCTTGATTCGAATGTCGAAGACAGCCGGTAGTTGTCGCGAAAACGAACCGGAACTTTGCGGGAGCGGAAGATAAAAATGAAGCCGTGACGAGGGGGAACTGGAGATGCCTTATTTGGTGACGATTCATAAAATTTAAAGGGTTAGCAAATGGCAAACAGATGAGTAGATAAATATCACATGGTCCACAAGCTATTTAGTTCTGGTCATTGGACATCGCCATTCGCCATTCGCCATCATCATCACATTCACATCATTCGCACCTCTGACTTCAGAGTGTGAACAGGAATTACCAGAAAGACTCGTCAGAACTATCTCAGTTCTGGGCATCTCTTGCCCTGTCACCTGGACTGTCCAGGAGACAGGTAAGAGAGTCCACCTGAGCCTGGAATTTGAAATAGAGACAACCAAGTCACCACCCTCTTCGGGGAGAGGTAGCACCTTTGGCGATAGGATTCCCTCTCCCACTGGTCCTCATCCGAAGGGGCACATAGGCCCCGAAGAGAGAAAGAGAAAGAACAGGAAGAAGAGTCCATCGACCAAGCGCAGGGACGCCCGGCGCTTGGAGGCCTTCCAGAAGGGGACGAAAGAGGTGAGCGAGAGGATGGAGGTTCTGAAGCCAGTCGCCAGTTCCCCTCCTAGTCCTACTAGTACACCCAATCAACTGCCACATCTTGTGCCGGTACTGTTGGATGAGAAACGTCTGGTGGGGACTGAGGAGGAACTGGAGGTTGCATTTTCACCACCTCCCATCCCTCACTCCCCACTTCCTTCTCTACCGGACAGCCCGGGTGTGTCGATCACAGCAAATCAGCCACCTCAGTCTGCAGCCACCACTAAAGACATAAAGAGAGCAATAGAACGAGCAATTGAGATAGGACAACAAGCCATCTCCGAAACCCGCTAGTTCAGGGAAAAATCCAAGGCAAACTCCAAAAAGGCATTAGACGCAATCCAATCACTAAACTTAACATCATCGACTTCCACATCACCATCTCAACCACCTCCAAAGAAAAAGAGCCGGAAGAAGCCCATGCGGGGGTAAGCCTCCCCCTCCTTCAATTTCCTCCTCTACCACGCCTTGACATTCAACAAAAAACGAACAGCCAACGAGGGTCGAAAGGGGTTTGCCCCAAACCGCCCCTGCGCGCCTTCGGCACGCGAGACCATTCCGTCCGAGCTTTTTAGTTTCTCCATTTTCGTCAGTTGGATTATCCCGGGAATTTGTCGTGACAGGGGAGAACAGAAACTAGTCTGATATTTTGACCTCGTTCTGATGTTAACAGACTTTTTTTCTTATTGCTATCGTGTAGAAAAATTACGTAACATAAATATTATAGTAGTGTAATAAAAAGTCAGATCATGTGGACTCCACGGGAATTGTCGTGTTAGTTATTAATTCCGTGGGCAAGTAGGTAGCATGCCCACGGTCTAGAAAAATCTCTGTCCCCAGAAACTTATGTGGGCAGTTGAAATGTAATTTGCCCACTGTTTTCCACAACCACTGTGGACATGTGGAAAAGTGACTGCCCACGGCGACTGTACTGCATCTACTACTGAGAAGCAAGAGGGAACTGAACTTTAGATTGAAATATTGGAAACACTTGACCCGTGTTGCGAAAACAGGATGTCTATTAGGCTTATCTATTCCACAGGAACGGCCTATGCGGTCGACGCATGAAACGTATGGACCGCACAAGAAATGTGTTTTTACCAAGAAGACCAAAAGAAGATGGAATATCATCCAACAAGAATCACTTGTAAAACAGAAGAAAACATGGACAGGATCCTGCATTCCAACATGCATAGAAGTGAATAAGAATACAGAAGTGATTTTCGATCACTCGGCGTGAATACTTTGTAGGAGAACACCCTCCGATCGGATGATTCTTTGAAAATAATGTGTCTGGGCGTGTTTGCAGGAAACAGATTACCAAGACGATTATCAGATTACAGACCAGTGGCTTTGGCTTTGATAGTCAACACAGATCCAGACCACGGGAATTTTTCTAAAAATTAGTGAGTCATCGCAAGGCAGAATACTTTGATTCCTATCGATTTCCACCACGACAGAAACCATTCGAGAATTTTCTGAAGAAGAATTCCAGATAATGGAAGTTTAATGTGAAACGCATTGAAGGATCGTTATCCGTGCGTTAAAAGTACTGTTTATTTTATTTGAAACATCTCTATCGTGGCTCAGTGGTAGACTGTTGGACTTCTATGCTGGAGATCCCGAGTTCGATCCCCGTCCGGGACGACCCGCGTTGTATTCTTGGACAAAGCACATTATCCTGGTTGCCTACACGGGGGCACGATGACGCCGTGTACTAAGTCATACTGCACGTCGATGGTGCACATGTTTTCAACCACTGTAACCCTGTTGGGGCGGAGTTTAAACAGAATTAGAATGTTGAGGAGCTGGCAGTTGCCCGTCGATGATCGTTGGTTCTCTCCGGGTACTCCGGCTTCCTCCACCCGTAAAACTGTCACGGTCACGATTATCCATTGTGCATAAGTATGTGACCATAAACACCAATAAATAAATAAATATAAATAAATAAATAAATAAATAAATAAATAAATAAATAAATAAATAATATCTCTACCACGGGTACTGATGAAACCATAGTCAACATGTTTATGGTCGATTTAATGGACAATACTGTATTGGTTGATGACGTTATTAATGAAACCGTCCATTAGATATCGCTGTATTAAAGACTATAAAAAGGGACGATTTGGGCTTTTAGTTCATTTGTGAGTCGACAGTCGAAGAAGAGAGATGTCTGCGAATGAGACTGTCTTCAAACTCAACTCTGAATTACAAATCCAGCTATTCAAGAACGACGAGGGATTCCAGTTTTCCACGAGATTTTTGGAACAAGTAACGAAAGCAGTGGATACATGAAGAAGGAAGGGCATTGAAACAGGAGAGCCCAATTAAGAGAGATAAAGAAGATCAAAGAAGAATAATTAAATGATGTTAACTATTCCATGTGTGATGCAGTTGGCGCTGAAAGAAAGATAACAAAGAGATCGAGAACCAAGTCGCCCCAGAGACTATGCATTCGAAACGCTTTTTTTTGACTTTCTATCCTCAGTACTGGGGCAGACTTTTCGTGCATAGAAAAGACTTCGGTTAATAATTTCTCAAAGGTCCAGTGCAGAGACCACCGAAATGCATATATGCATTGAACGAAACTCGTATTAAAACTTTTGACTTCATGTTTCGAAGTGAATATGAAAAGCACCGAAAAAACTAGCGAGAGCCTGATTCTTTTATCTTGGAAGCGACGACAGAACGGAATGTTTTCACTTTGGTAGTATAATGCGTTTATGGGACAGAGAAGATACTGTTATGCAAGAACATGGAAAATATGCTCTAGGCTGTTATTATATTAACAATGTACCTGGGTGTGATGAAATGGATGACGGTGATAAAGAAGTAACCCCATAAGTTCAGGAAATAGAAGATTCACGGAAGATGAAATGTTCTGTATGCTTATTAGTTGAGGCCATTTGTGCTGTACAGCGATTATTTTAAACCATTGAGAAAATGTCCAACCGTCAAACAAAAATGTTTTTGAATATCTGACATTTACATATACCCTAACGGGCTGGGGATAAAGAAGAAACTGTTGTGAAATTCCATAAAAAAGATGTACCAAGAAGAAAAAAATAAATTGTTTCCTTAAAAAGGATGTTTCAAGAAGACTCATACAATGAACACTGTTATCTCAGACAGAATAAAAGAAATTAAGAAAATGTGCTGTTATTTTTTCACTACGCAATGTGGTCATCAGAAGGGCCCAAAGGGGGATACCTGAAATCCTGGATAAGAAAATGAGGTGCTTGAGGTTCAATCGCTCATATCGTCATGGCCCCCTGTGCACATACAAGGGAAGCTTAAGTGGTCCTAATAGTTCATCCACTAGTCCTTGGATGAGAACATCAGAGGCTTAGGGTAGTTAGAAATATATTCGTGCCCCTCTTGTATCTTGGGATAGCGTATAAGTAAAACTACGAACATATATTATAACACCACGTGCTGCTCTTATAAAGAGGAGACTGAAAGTATTCGACCCTAAGCCCAAATAAAGTTAGTTTTTGTGATTTGGTGTGGGCTGTGACGACTTACGGTAATTGTTTGGGTTATTTGTGGTAATTAGTTTACACCATTTTAATCGAACTGAACTTATGGAGGCCCCTCGGTCCAATAGTACCACGTGCTACTATTATAAAGGGGGCTGTTTATCCGAGCCAAAATAAAGTTCATTTCGGTGATGTGGGGGCCTTTCGGTGATTTTCTGTGATTGTGGGGTTCATTTGGGAAATTAGATTTACTCACGTAGAAGTGAACGCACCCTCAGAACACACCCTGTCTTATAAGACATCTTTAAGTTACAGAGTAACCAAGTGCCATCAAGGATGGCCGTCTGAATACGAAAAACCTTGGATTATGGAAGTTTAGGGAAGTTATCAAGTCTAATTATGATAATAAGATTTACACCTATTCAATCGAACCCATCGTTCGAACATACCTCATCCTATTGTAGGACAGCGTGTCACATAGCAACTACGTGCACTCACAGAAACCAAGAGGGTGGCCTCCAGTAAACACAAAGGTCGACGGAAACACGTGTCACCCTAAAAACACGCGCTGCGGTTACGCACTGACGACACGTATTACCATGGGGATGACGTCACAACATGGCCGTTTACGCGGTCTAACTCTTCTCGAGAGCGCGGCGACTCAGAGACATTAAACTGACAGGTGAACTGTTCGATCCTGCCTGACGCCATCTGCGCTGTGTCGTTGGCCAATACATTTAATCCCGAGTGACCACGCGGGGACACGTTGGCGCTCTGCACTCAGGTGAACTGCACGTCGATGGTGCCTTGGCCTTCACCCGCTTCTTACACTGCTTGTGCTTGGTTAGTAAGTTGGAAAATCTGACAGTTGCACGCCGCTGTTGGGTAGTTCTTAGTTCACCTTCCAGTACTTTCCTTTTTACGGTTCACGGGTGTAACCTTGTGTTTGTTACCATTCAGTTCGAGCATCCATTTGTTACCATGTCTCCAAACAATTGCCAGCATTTTGTCTAGCCTCCCTTTGCGCGCTTTCTGTCACCAGCACCATATCATCAGCAACAAATAACACTGGGACCTTCCTATCCCCATCTTGCACCCCCTCATCGTCCAATATGAGTTCAACTCCCAAATCTTTGATGTACAATGCAAAGAAATTGGTGAAAGGATACACCCTTTTTTCAGTCCTATCTCCGCAGGCACCCGTTCTGTTGTGACGTTGCCCAGACTGAGCTCACTTTGAACATCTTCATACAGTGCTTACATGATTCCAACAAACTCACTTCCCTGGCCCCAAGTCTCCAGTTTTTGCAACATTCCGTCCTCACACCCGGTCATATGCTTTTACAACATCCAGAAAGGCCATAACCATCTTTTTCATTTTTGGCTTTCGTCGATTCTATCAGCTGATACAGTGTGGAAAGGTGGTTCGTGTCTCTCCTTCCTTTTCTGAAATCATTCTGGGTTTCCCCCAGACATCCCTTGTCTTCGATCACCTCATCTAGACTTTACAGTAAACTTTTCCAATGTTGCCATTGCCCGAGAATCACCTTAATTATCGAGCATTTCCTCATGCCCATTTGTATGTATGAATGTTATTCTGCCTTCTCGCCACTCGTTAGGAACCTCTTGTTCTTCTCTGACCAAGTTGAATAATGCAGCGAGGCGTGTATATAGTGCCTCTTCCTATTTTTTAAGGAATTCGTTACACATTTCATCAGTCCTTCCCGCCAATCCGTTCTTTAATTTAACAAACACTTTTCGCACTTCCTGTACTTTTTCGCTTTTTCAATGAGTTTTCCTCTTCCTCCGTTTTGCACTCTGATGGGCTCTCTGTTTTATCCAGCTGTCGATATTCCAACCCTTAAGTTTCCTTCTGCACGCCGTACATTTTATTGTTCTCTATTCTATAGCCTTTGGAATTAGCCATTCACTCTACGCTTCAGTTCTCGTGTTGGCAATCCAACTTTTCCTATAAACTGTTTCCTGCCTGTCAGACTTGTTACTATAGCAGCTGCGATATCATG
Source organism: Pictodentalium vernedei (assembly GCA_031216915.1). Classification (NCBI taxonomy): domain Eukaryota; kingdom Metazoa; phylum Mollusca; class Scaphopoda; order Dentaliida; family Dentaliidae; genus Pictodentalium; species Pictodentalium vernedei. Next base: position 713,751,850 of record CM062296.1, read on the forward strand.
GACACTGCCCCCCCCCCCCCCCCCCCCCCCCCCACAATCCCGCCGTGTATATTCTCAAAACCTGGTTTCAGTACTTTTGCAAACTGCCCCCAGAGTTCCATTTTGAATTTACATATTCCCTTGGAGCTTCCACTGTTTCTTTATGTGGTTTTACCCTGACCGCGACTGTAGTCAAGTTGTGGTCACCATCTAACTCCCTTTTACCATCATCATCCACTTCTACATCTACATCCTCCTCCATAATTCAGTATCTGTAAGTATATAATCGATTATCGAGTTCGTTTTAACGAGGGGTCATGAGCGGAACTAAAACGAAAGGTTCAGAAATTTTATATCAAATCCTGACGAATTTGAGATTCTTTTTATCACATGGCGCTATTCACAAAAAATGGCCAGCTAATCTTTTTTCACTTTCTGCCTGGAAAACAAAGCTTATGGCCCCTCATTGGGGCGAGTTCGTCAAGCTCGCTTCAGTGAAGGGTCAAAAGATATGTTTTCCAGGCAAAATGGACTGTTTTTCTTATTCAGAAATGTTTTCTGAAAACGTCTTCTGTTCGTAAACAGTTAACGAAATATAAGGGAAACTTAATTCAATTCTACTTTTGAAGCCATCTCACAATGTTACGAATTCGAATATGAGTTCTGATGTAACGCGTTTTCAATGTCTTCTATTCGTATTAGGTAAACAGTTGATGAAATATAAGGGAAACTTAATTCAATTTTACTTTTGAAACCATCTCACAATGTTACGAAGTCGAAGTTCAGTTCTGATGAAACGCATTTTTTTAATCCTTTACCTAACATGAAAAGCAGACGACACTTGCAAAAAAAAAAAGCTTGAATAAATATTTTTTTTCATTTTTGTCTCAAAAACATAGGTTATGACCCCCTCATTGGAACGAGCTCGACGAGCTCGTTCCAAAGAGGGGTCATAACCTATGTTTTTGAGGCAAAATTGAAAATATAATGAGATCGAGATCGTAGCAGTTTGTCGTTTTCACGAAGTTTCCAAATTTACATGACTGAGCAGAACCAACATATTAATTTTCTTCTCGACTGATTGGCATCAGAACATAAAGAACCTTTCAATTATCATCTTTAGTAACCAATAATACTGAGATATGGTTTTACGTAAAAAAATTGCTCTTCTTTTCTATTTTTTGTGTTTCAAAGATGTTTGACAATTTTTTAATGCACCATTATTTTTAGAACCTGTGAACATGACACAACATCCAGCCACGACGGTTTTAGCTGTTCTCTGCCGAGATGTCGTAGGTGTGATGCGTGATTTATGAAGTTCAATATTGTTCAGTCACGGTCTCATTTTGAAACACAACATAAAAATTAATTATCGACGACGTATTCAAAGAGTAAATTACCGTAAATTGAAACCTTTCCCCTATCCTACCACCTACGCTAGAACACGACAGTCGTGTTCTAGTTCGTTGATGAATCATACAGCGCATGCTAAACTGCGGAAGGTGCTTGGGAAATCGTGTTGAAGCGCCAAGTGTGCGCGTGATATTTGCAGCAAATGTAAAAATATGACATTTATTCAAGAACTCAATTAACCTAGCGTAACTTCCGTAGCCGTCGGTGGGGTGCATTTTCTCCCAAACGTAGACGCCGATCCCCATTTACCCCCCCCCCCCCCACCCAGTCTAGCACCCACACACCCATCCACCTTCTCTATCAGACACACCCACACATCAACATACACACCCACACAGTCACTCACTAACCCTATCTCTCTTCTCTATATGATCATACACACCCAGCTTCATTTGAAGGCACAATTCAATTTTTTTGGTCTAGGAGAACATCGCCCCACCCCACCCCCACCCACACCTCCGCCACAAAAAGTAACAAGCGAACCTCCTATGATTGCGTTGTCCTGTCAGATGTCTATGCTATCTGAATACAATGCTATGATCCCAAAAGTTCACTTGCGGACATGTCGCTTTCATGGGAGAACCTTCCCCTACTACCCCCCTCCCCTCCCCCCACACACACACCCTCACACACCCACACACGCACACACACACACACACAGTCTTGTCTTCCCTACATACCGAGGTACCCCATTGTTTGTCCTTTGTGCGTACTAACGGTTTCTACCTCGTTTTGCCGGTACAGTTCTGGGAAAACAACCGAGGTAAAGGGTTTCTTTTGTCTTTTTTACCTCGGTAAGGCGAAACACGCAAACTCTTTTGTCTAGTTACCTCGTCAAGTTGGTAAGACAAACGCACACGCACACACACACACACACACACAGTCTTGTCTACCCTACATACCGAGGTACCCCATTGTTTGTCCTTTGTGTGGACTAACGGTTTCAACCTCGTTTTGCCGGTACAGTTCTGGGAAAACAACCGAGGTAAAGGGTTTCTTTTGTCTTTTGTACCTCGGTAAGGCGAAACACGCAAACTCTTTTGTCTAGTTACCTCGTCAAGTTGGTAAGACAAACCCACACATACACACATAAACACACGCACATAAAAAAAAACATTTTATGGCACCGCCACAGATAGCCGGTCGATGCTATTTTGAGAAACTGCCTTTGAAATTTTATTATTTTTTTTTGCTTCGATAACATAGCTTAGTACCCACATTGGAATAAACTGCCTGAGGGAGCATAAGCTTTTAGTCATCCACAAAATTGTTTGTTACTGTCCTCTCCTATTCGTGTTAGGTAAAGGGTTAACGCGCTTGAATGCTGACCGATGTTGAGCAGGTATTCTGGGCCGATCTGCCCACACTAGCTTGAGATAATGTTATAATATTAGTCGGTGCTACAACCCCACCCCCCACCTCCAACCACCCATTTTTAGCACCCCCCCCCCCACTCCACACTCCACCGCATTTGTCAATACGTGAAAAGGAAATGGCATTTCTGCAAATCTAATGTCCAGCCTTTATCACACCGGACTGAACCGTTTATGGTAAATCTGGTGTGTCTTAGAATGTGCGCCCTTCCACCTTCACGGAGCTTCCTTAGTCCCAGATGTAATTTGTGATTGTGTAATTTATTCACACAGTTTTACTCTTTTAGAAGCTATAAATGGTGTAAAGGATGTACATGTATACTCTTTACATGATAAAGTCATGTGGTTGATCGAAACATTATTTGTTACACCCCTTCCAATATGATTCGCCACTGTGATCACAAAAGTGGTATTTATCTCGATTAGATCGTGTTCGGATTGCTACCAGTGGAGGCGCTATGGGGTGGGGGGCATGGAGGGCATTTGCCCCCCAAACGAAGGCTTAGCCCCCCCCCCCCCCCCGCCCAACAATCTCGCATGCATTTCCATCCACCCTCACACACAAACACATTCAGTCACTCTCTCTCACACACACACACACCCCTCTCTTTTTTTATTCCCAATAATTTCCCATACACACTTAACCCAAAGCCTCAGGCTAGCTGATGAACACATCCAGGCAGTAGAGATTTAAACACTCGGATGCAGATACTTATACGTTATAATTAAGTTATGAGCCAACAAAGGCTTGTCTATCCATATCCCTTGTCTAAAAAAAATCATGGATTTCGCATTATGACAGACGGGCAATATGAGTCTCTCTCTCTCTCTCTCTCTCTCTCTCTCTCTCTCTCTCTCTCTCTCTCTCTCTCTCTCTCACGCACAGACCCACCAGACGCGGATCCAGGATTTGTTGAAAGGAGGACCGCTAATTACCATTACATTTAGTCGAAACTTGGACCCAAAGTCCGTAATATAATTTTTTGGTTTGGTACGTCCACAGGACGTACCAAACCAAAAAAATTATATTACGGACTTTGGGTCCAAGTTTGGACTACCTCATAACAAAGTAATGACATGATCCTTTACGTATTTGCCCCCCTTCATGGGAGTCTGCCCCCCTAGTTGCCCCCCCCCCCCCCCACAAAAAAATTTCTGGCGCCGTCACTGATTGCTACACACTTGAAAGGGTGAGATTCGGCGGTGCTATGGGGAGAAAGGCGAAAAAATAATCTCCATGCATGACAAGCATATGCACAAATATCAGCAAGTCTCTCTTTTAGATATGCTTTGCAGGTTCTGGGCATAGTTCGGTCTGTCTCTTATACCTCGATCATCTTCCAACCCGAAAGATAAGCCACCCATGACTTTTATAGTTATGAAAACCGACCTTTGATAAAGTTATCTCCCTTACAGTTAATAGACGAGAGAGGAAGGTCGAATTAAGAAGCTAATAATTGTTGAGAAAAACATATGACATCATTGAAAATAAAGCCAATTTCCCCTTTGTTACTTTTAATAAAGGAAAACATTCTGTGAGCTGTCTGTTCTTTTCGTTTATTAAAAGTTACAAAAGGAAACTTGGCTTTTTTATGACAAGTTAATTAGAAGCAACAGGTTCACAGATAATCCGTCATTAACCCTTTGAACCCTGGTGGTATCTTCCATGTCAGTTCCATGGTAGCAGTAGGAAGAGTCCATATTTATTATTTGGGGGTAGTCCAATTAATATTTTCAACTTGCAGTCTTAGGGCTAGACTAGGGTTTAATCCCGGGAACGGGAATTTTCTGGTTCTCGTTTTTGAAAGTCAGTCATGATAACGGGAATTTTCCGTTTCTCGTTTGTGAATATCAGTCCCGATACCCAGGAAATTCATATACGACATAACCGGGAATCAAGAGGTTATGTCTTCAGGACAACGCCGCCACACACGTATATACGATACTATGAAAATTGAAATAGTAAATCTGTTTGCAATCTGTTGTTGATTTGTGTAGAAATTATCACTTAGAATTTATTTTTACTTCATTTTCATATAACAATAACATGATTTTGAAGAGCTTTACAGTGTATTAACGGCTCAACAGAAATGGTTAACAGCCCAAGAGTTTATTAGCGGCCCGCGACGAAGTCGAGGGCCGCTAATAAGCTCAAGGGCTGTTAACCATTTCTGTTGTGACGTTGATACACTGTAATGCCCGACAAAGTCATGTTATTTGAATTATTGCCGCTTTCGTACATCGGATACATTACGATTAAATTATAAGGGAAATAAGATAAATAAATGAAATTTGACGTTTTAGAATTAAAAAAAACAGCGACACTATCGTCTGATTTGTTGACAAACAAACCGGGTAACATGACTATCGTCTGATCAGTCTACGGCGAAATTTGGAAAGTTAGATGATGAAATATATCTTCGAAATGCGAACTTTAGGCAAGGAGTTTATTCGTCAAAGATGTCATCACTTACTTTGTGTGCATCGCTTTCTATATTTGATACATTATCTATCCGTGACACAAAGGGAAACACTTGAAAAAAATGTGTTAATTGTGTTTACAAATTAAAAAAATCCGAATTGAATTTCGATCCAAATGGAAATCTGGGAAAAATATTGTTGATCGGCTGAGAGATGTGACGTCATTGTCTATATTTAGACGTGTCGGGCTGTTATTGTCGTGTTGGGCTGTTATAGTCAATAACGGCCTAACGCGTCACATGTTTGTACTTGTTGAGCATTACGAGGTTTCAACGCCCGGTAAAACATTGTTAATGTGCTAGGAACGCCCGCAAAAGTGGTAATAATTTAGATTAGCATTTGAATCTAATTATAATTCATGGCGTAATCAGGCGTAATAATAAAAAGACCCAGAAAATGCAATGCCCATACAGATCCTCTATTCAAGAAAGACAGATTACTTAAGGTTGATGACTTGTTTAAGCTATATGCTTTGCTGTTCGTCTTTGATTGGCAAAATGGTAGTGCACCGGCGTCTTTTAATGATATGGTTATTAGATAACCAATCCGATAAGACTATCAGTCTAACTAGATCTCCAGATAAACTCCCTTTATACACATTTCCGAAACACTGGAATGCTCACGACAACGTGGCCTGAAATACCAATAACAAAAACGTGTTTAAGAAAAACTTGACTTCCAAATCTGTTTCGTCATATTCCACCTCTGTCAACTGTGATAATCCCTACTGTGCCGACTGCACTTTGTAAACTTGTAATCTTGAAGAACCTCAACATGCGTCTACATAATCTATAGACACGTTCTGTGCTATAATCTGGAACCCTCGTCCTGACCAAACTTGCTGCCTTTGTTCAATCCGACTGTCCAAAAAGTACAACAAAGAATACATCAAGACGTTCAATATGCAAACAGGAGTCTGTTGCCAGTAATCTCGACACGACTACGCTGTTAATCCAAAGAACACTTAGCACCGAGTAACTATCTACCCCAAGAGCGCTAAACCCATAAACAATTATGGGAAAACATCACTGCTTGCTCTCTGTGAGCGAATCCATTCATAATGAAGATATGGGACTTATCTGGAGGCGTATTCGTTGAGTACCCCCCAACATGATGCCCTTCGAATGTTCCTGCCGAGTGGACGCCCAAAGCATATAGACTTACTGCTTTATCTATGACTGGACGACCTCGTGTGCTTGCTGGGACTTGGCGCCGAGTAGTGGAGTGGTCACGAAGAGCAGCTTGCTTCGCATCAACACCTAACCATCAGTCTCACCCTATTGTGCTGGACAGCTTCTTGGTCCTGAGCAATGAAATAACACGAGTCCCAATTCTCATTTAGCATCACATACATTTTTCTTAATCTGAACTATTTAGTCAGAATGTTTGCAACTTCCTTTCCTTCCATGGGTGACAGATAAACAGCCAATCCGGCTGTTCTACCTCCAACAGTACACTATTTACTAAACTTGTGAAACATATGTATTTGTATCCGTTATTGTATGGAGGCAAAATGGAGTGGTTCGAAGCTTAGTTTTTGTATGGTCTGGAATTCATGATGGTAATAAGTTGGCATTGGTTGGATGAAGAGAACAAACAGTGTAGAAAACTCAAATCAAACTGAGATTCAGAATTGAAATCGGAGATTCGTCGAAGTGGGAGAAGAGGATGCTCAGAACTTTGTGGATAGAATAAGCACGTAACAATGTTAGAAAACTGCAACAAATCTGAGAACACTTTGGAATGTTTTGTGTGTATCACTACGTCTTGGTTAGTTTCATATCGGCCACAATATCAGCCCTCGGTAACTCAACTCCAAACGATTTTACCTCGGGCAAACCAATTAATAACCTCTAATTATTTATTTTATATGATTTTCTTTTCCAAAACTGTTCATTGTAAAAGACGGCCAAAATGACTTCAAACTCGGGTGATATGTCGCCCGATCTGGCCGATATGAACCAAGCTAGAGTTGTGCTTCTTCAATATTTTACCAGGCGCAACCAATTTGTTTACATCGAAATCGATCAACCTTATTCGTCAAAAGCAGTTAGGAAAATTGGCCCCATCGCGCATAATGGAGTGGCCTTAGTTCGGTTGAAGACTGATGTTAAGTTACCGAGGCCTGATATCTCAACAGATGTGAAACTAACCAAGTAATAACTTCTAATTATCTGGTGTGGCATTTTGACGCTAAAAGTTGCGCTGGCGTGGGGCCAATTTTTTAACCCTTTATCTAACATGAAAAGCAGACGACACTTCCGAAAACAATTCTTGAATAACTAATTTTTTTCATTTTTTGTCTCAAAAACATAGGTTATGACCCTCAATGGAACGAGCTCGACGAGCTCGTTCCAACGAGGGGTCATAACCTATGTTTTTGAGACAAAAAATGAAAAAAATAAAAAATTAATTTGGCGATTTTTGAGAATAGCGCTGGCCGGTTTTTTCTGTTACGTTGTATAAAGGTTTAAACAACCCGCTTTGGAGATATCGCGTTTTATTATATGATTACCACGGATAACTTGTTAATTCCACAGTAATTTGCCCATCAGTTCCAGCTCACCAGAAAACGAAATCTCAACGTTTCCAAATCCGTATCAAGTTCAAACCAATGAATCAGTGAGAACAGAGTTCAAAAGCTGACGTGATAGCATCTAAAAAATACAGGTTCGCTTTTCTATTTGAAAAAATATGAAGTATTTTTTGTTGAAAGATGTCTAAGCATTGCAGATGACGCCTAATTGCACTCAAGGGGAGGGGGGGGGGGGGGCAATATATACACACACACACATTTAATTAGTATTTAATGCATGTAAGTGCAAAACATGTATGAATATAATTTAATGTATTTAATTTAATCATAAATTGTCAAAGACAATAATAATCAATAAAATATATTTTAGTTGTGTTAGTTAATATGTTTTATTATAAGAACTGAAATCAAATACTCAAATTATAGAACAGACTATACTTCAAATTTCCATTGTCGAAGTTACTGATGCCTTTTTATTATAATGATACCTAATGGCAAAGTGAGAACAACACACCCCCTTGCATTCTATACTTGGGCCTGAAGGAGGATGTGACTGATGCAAATATTGCATACATTAAACTATTCGGCTCGATGTCACTCAACGCACGGGACAGGTTGTTCAAATTCATGAAATACATCCAGCTCGATTGGTTACTATTAATCCACAGCTACCTAATATTTCTTTTGTTCTCTGTCATGAAAACAAGCCCTATAAAATCACACCAAGTACGGTTTTGATGAGAACAGCTCAGTAAAACAGTACCAATATCTGGATACTGGGACGGTTTTGAAACAGTCCCAATAACTAGATATTTGTACGATTGTCACGGTACTGTAATCATAACCATTCAAAAGTAAAGATGCTGTAAAGGAGGTGTGAAAAACTTTCTAACACATGAATTATCGACAAGCTTTTCTCGACAGAGCTACTGAATTGAGTGTGCATCGTGTCCAAATTATAATGTACTTTTTAATTTTTTGTTGCTTTTAATAACCAACAGCCCTGGTAACCTAAAAAGGACTCCTGTGGAAACCTCGGAAGTGAAGCAGTGCTTGTTTGCTGTGGTAAACAAGTTCAGTTTTACTGGTAAAATAGGACCTCGTCACCAGTGCCCGGGATAGAAGTCCCCTAAAATGGGCAGCATGTGTGTAAACGATTGGCTAAGCTTGACTTCACACCTATTTTTGCGGTCACAATTAGCCATAGCTGCAGAAAAGTGACCTTAAACACCAGTAAATAAATAAATAACCTAAAAAAAACGCCCTTTTTCAAAAATAAAACCGGCAATCAGGCACCACCACCCGCCACCCCTGAGGGAAAGCGAACCTCTTCTTCAGATAAAAAAAAAATTATTCTTCCAAATGCTTTAAAAATGAACGATTATTAAATTTATCTGCCGCACTTTCGATGAGGGATTGAATAAGTGTTCCACCCTTGAGCTGAGACATTATATTAGCGAGAGAAAAAGTTACGTCATGATGTGAGTTCACTTCGAAGCCACAGATCTGTTCACAATATCTGAACTCCCGATGCGTGTCATAACTTCAATAGACTTTCTAGCAAGCAAACAATGGGTTATGCCCATTTTGTTTTTCGGGGGGGGGGGGGGGGGGGGTAGAGCAAGCAAAAAGTGTTTTAAAATGTGGTTTTACTCGTGTCAAACTTTCTAAAATATAATTTTTTTGACTTTTGTTAACATTGAGGGGCTGTGGATTAAATCACATATATCACTATTTTGTGTACTATATGGGTAAATAATTGTACAGTTGTACAGGTGTCCTCCAATATTTGGACCCGGCTTCGCCTTGTCCAAAATATCTCCGGACACCTGCACAACTGTACAATTATTTACCCATATAGTACACAAAATAGTGATATATCTATTACTTACAAATACCAAATGGAACAATACACGGGATGTAAAGTGACGTCACTTGATTACTTCTGGCCACTGAGCTTTCCTGAGTCCGTGCGTTTTGTTAATTGAACAATGGACATGGTATAATTCAGTTACCAACCTCTCTGTTGGATTGCATGAATTTCAACAAACAGCCCCGTACTTAATGGTGCTATATAAGTAATGGAAGTTTGTTTACTTTGAAATTCCCACCTCTTGTGGCTAAATGTGCTTCACATATCCAAGAACAAAGCTAGGCATTCAAAACACTTTACGATGCAGCGACAGGACTGCATTTGGGGAAAAGGACAACACTGTCTGCATTTTTTATTGTTGATGGAATCCATGTTCGGCGGACATGCGCAAATCACTCGATACCTTCATAAAACAAAATCGTTATTCTAAGAAATTCACCAGGTGTCATGATACCTTGTATAGAATATAGCAACTGTGCAGTCTCTATATAATAATAGTAGGCTGTATTAAGGCGATCTTTTCATTATTTGATTTTAGACGGAGTTGTTTTTCGATGCTTTTCCGGCCGACAACGTAGACCGGAAATCGAAAGTAATTTACAATGTAAACAAAGGCGTCAGTTTTGGGCTTTACCCCCATGCAGCTCTGTCGCTGTGTTTTGAAGAGTTTTGATGCCCTAGCTTTGTTCTTGGATATGTGAAGCACATTTGGCCACAAGTTAGTCTCACGAAATATTATTGTGTTATCAGTTCTGGTATGAATATGGTAGCAGACTTCCAGAAACCAGTGGTGCCGGCTGTCAACTCTATGAGTTGATTTTATATATTTTTCGTGTTGTATACCTCCCAACCTTCATTTTTTTGTATAATTTGTGTATATTTAATTTGAATTTAAGGAATATCAGAGGTGGGAATTTCAAAATAATCAAAATTTCATTACTTATATAGCACCTTAACACATCGCGCTCGGTGTTACTCAAACACCTCCAGCTGGATTGGTAACGTTTACAAATTTGCATGCATTGCCTTCTGCATATTATACCACGAGATGTATTCGACGTTACCCGATACAATACATATATTGAGAAATGTGTAACGCTTGAGAAAGTCATGTAAGGTCGTATCTGATTGCCCGTTACGCACTGGGGGTGACTTAATGGAATCGATGAAATGCTTCATAACAGTGCCAAGAATGCAAACAGACCACAGAAGTTGATGTTTTTCTTTTAAAATATCAGCTCCATCCATTCAACTGAAATTTATTTGTGGTATAAATGCAAACACAACTCGGGTAGAGTACGGTGGACAGGGATCAACGACCCTTATTTGAGTTTATCTTGTACTTCATGCGCGCCTTCGAAAAACTCGGTTCGTTAATCAAGTCGCCTGTACTCCACCCTCGCTGTGCTCTGTCTTATTCCCCATCGACCCAGCACTGATACAATAGATTTCAAAACATCTGTCGTGGGTGTGGATTTAACAGGTGGAGTGAATCCTAACTGGGAAAATAGTGCCATGGTTTCGGTACGAGTTAATCGGCTAATCGTTTCAATACTACTTTTCAGGAAGAATAGAAGAGCTTCCACTTTCTGGGCAGTAAGAGAAGATATGTGAGAACGATTGGAGGAAACGACAACATGATTCAAGAATGCCGTGTAGAGAACCATTTATAACTGATATGTGTATAACTGATAAAACGGCGTGTTTTGTAATGATTTTAGCCTGGTGATGGTCGAAATCATAGAGTTATTCACCCCAATATGATTTTCATTGAAAGAGTGCGAAACTCTTGTTAAACACCCAGGAAATGAGCACTTATTAAAGACTTTGTGCAAGACTGATGTTGCGAAGAGATATTAAGCTTTTGAAGAACCACTGTTTGAAAACGTGTTGCTATCTTTTATTGGCAATCCGTCGCCGGCGTAAAAAGATCACAAAGGAATGATCAAAGTTACGAGTTATGCGCTCGATACGTGATGCTCGGCAGCATAGCGAAACACACAAGGTTACAAGAAAACGATTTTTTTCGGAACTAATAGACCTGAGGAGACGTTTCCGAGTTCCCGGTGTAACTTTAGTATTAGATGCCTGTCTCCTATCAAGCGTTCGTTAACATTAGCCCGATGTTTTAAAGTAAAGGGATAGAATGGTGAAATTAACACGTAAAAATGCATAGAAGAGGTCCATTCACTGGAAATGTGTTTATGTTATTCAAGAGGTTATGGCACTTGTGATCTCATGCGTCTGGAAACTCAACTGTTTGGCTTCTTTTTTACAATAACCTCTCTGTTCTGTGGGTGATTGATGAGTGGCGTAACAGTCGGCTCATATCAGGTCCCCTCCCCAACCCCCTAATCTGGCATCTTTGTGTCCTTGATGATGAAGTTGAAATAAAAGTCAACAGGGATTACGATTAAAAAACTAAAGACTTCCTTGAAATTTATTTTCTCGTATAAAATATACATGTAGTAGTTGTGATGCCACATCTTATTAAATTAACACAGACCGTACCGGTTCTCCAAATTGGTCATTTTGGACCCCCAACGGGTACTACAAATCTCCGTTTACATGACCAGCTGTGTGTATGATATATTAAACCTTTCAATCCTGTGCACATAGATTTTTGCGTAAAGAAAGAATTGACAGTGGACGAACAGAAAATATAAAGAGCAAAAACTCTGAAGCGAGGCTCGGTAATAATTGAACCCAACAGCTCTACAGAGCTGTTGGGTTATATTATTACTGAACCCCCCAACAAACCAGGATGGTTTCGTCCATCTCGCCGTTGACAGTATTGACTGAAATCATACTTTTCAGGGCGCCAGTGTTCAAAGGGTTAAGTCCGAGAAGCAAATCTAGTCTGGAAAGAAAGTGCATGATTACAAGCACAAGCGAATCGATATTTAAGACTCCAATCTAGATGAAAATCGAAAAATCGGACTGGGAAAAATATTGTAGGATGTGAAACTCCCCTACCCTTCCCCTTGGCGGCACCCCTGAATTTATACGAGACAGCGTTTTTACAAAGACACATCTTAAAAACGGAAGACTGGGTCGCTCGTACTGAGTATGTTGACATTGCATCATAATGAATTCATATAATCTTTTTAGACAGACAATTTAAAGATTATCACTTGTAGCATCCAACACTAAGTAGGCACGTAGCGACAGGGGTGTGTGGGAGGTGTCTCACCCTCTCCACCAATAACCGCCATAATCTTCAATAGTTGGAAAATCGAAGGTATAAATTCCAATAGTTGGAAATTTAAAACAATCCATTTTCTTCATGTTTTCAACTTTTCAGACTTTTTCGACCAGTCTATCTGAATTTTTAACTCGTGATCAGTTTTTTTTCCGACTGCGATCGGCGATCCTTTGCAGTTCCCGATCAAATTCTCCGACTTTTCCAAGCAGCAGACAAAAAATTTCCAAACCCGACTCGAATCTGTGACCGGTCCTGTTTTTCGAAATCATCGTTCCGTTTCCCTTACATTGACCAGGCTACACAAGGACTATTGACTGACAGCTATTTAGCTTACACCTCCTGCTTCCAACTGACTGGCAGTCAAACAAATTTTATAAACATGCAAAATTAATGAAATCTGAAGAAAGTTATTTCTGGACAGGTGATGTGCAAGCTGTGAATTAGTGATTCTAAATCATTCAGGCTGTTTGTTCAGCCAAACTTCGTAGGTATTCGGTCAGTTTATTGGGCCAACAGTCCAATTTCGCGAAGAATCCGACGCTATTGGGAGGCTAGGGGCTATTGGTTTTCCCAGTTTTTGAGGAGCGCAGACTTCCGTTGAATTGTTGCTTTGAGACTCCTCGACTGAAACAAAATCTAGAGTATTAGTTGTTAAACGAGTTGCAAGGACTCCGTAATCCGGGCAACCCTCCCAAGTGTGACGCGCAGAGTCACGACTAGGCACCACAGTCGAGGCAAGTCGTTAAGTTCCACCAACCTCAGAGTTTGGGTCAGCCAACATCTTGTTATTTAACCTTCGGTCGCTTACATTATTCTATCAATTTCATGAAATGCTTGAAGATGCAAACAGAGGGAAAATTACAGAATATGATTAATAAGTCACTGAAAAGAGGCTTTATTAATTCACATCTGGGTTTGCTGATATTAGCCTTGTTCTTCGAAAAAGCGGTAATGATAATAATTCTATATTATAGTGTTCAATCAAAGTGTTGTTAGAATATTATTTTCTCCCACCACTAAGGTACTGTGACATGTATAAAGTCGTGTGAGACAGCTGGGAGAGATATGCCTGTCTCGCCCACCCACGTGACAGCTATCTCACTCCACCCACGTGACTAACCTATTTTGGCTTATTAGCATATTTAATGAGCACAGGACTCTTCAATCATCGCACGTTCCTCTGTAAACAAACAACATGGTGTCACGTTTCGGAAATATTAGCAGATGAACGTTTGTTGAAGAAAATAGAAATAAAAATACAGACCGCAAAACCAAGGGACACTTGGCGCTTTTATATTATATTTTGGATGGACGCTATTATGAGTGGAGAGAGTTGCACGAAATTCCAGTCGAAAAGTTATGCGAATACATTACAGAATTCATGATATGACGTCATCGGGATGTGTCAATGTTCATTTCACTACAAATCTTTAACCACTTTCTTGCCGGCGTTGGAATTTAATTTTTTGTATATATCTGTTGTATATCCAGAAGTTTTGTGCACTCTTTCCGATAAGCAAATCAATTTTTTTTCAGAAATGGGTCACAAAATTGTTCGATATAGTAGCACGCGCCCCTCAATTACTTTTGATTACGTCAGACTGTTTTGGTAGGGGGAATTATCTCTGATGGGGGCGAGTGTGAGACGGGGAAATCTCACTCGAGGGACAAGATATTTGGGCCAGACACTCGGCAAGCCTCGTGCCTGGCCCGGATATCTTACCCTCACGTGAAATTTCCCCATCCCACACCCCTCACCCAGGGGTGATAATAATAATCCCTGAAGGGTGAGGGTGTGAGATGTGGGAAATTTCACCCGAGGGCAAGATATTTGGGCCAGACACGAAACTTGCCGATTGTCTGAATCAAATTCTTGTCCCGAGGGTGAGATTTTTCCATCTCAAACCCACCCCCATCAGGGATACTTTTTCTCCCCCACAAAAACACCCTGAGGTCATCAAAAGTAATTCTGGGGCACGTACTCCCATATCAAACAACTGTGTTGTCCATTTCTGAAAAGAAATGATTTGCTTATCGGAAAGAGCGCACAAAATTTCTATATATACCACAGGTAGATACCACGAAATTGATTCACTACGCCGGCAAGATTTGTAGCGAAATGAACATTGACACATTCCGATGACGGCATATTATGAATTCTGCAATGTATTCGCATAACTTTTCCAAGGGGATTTCGTGCAACTCACTCCACTCACAACGGCGCTCACCCAAACATTGATACACTCTAAATCGGTTGGGTTAAAAATCAACCCAAATCGACTGGGTTGAGTGAATATGAACCCAATTTGGGTTCATATTCACTCAACCCAGTCGATTTGGGTTGATTTTTAACCCAACCGATTTTAGAGTGTATAAAAGAGTCAAGTGCCCTTTGGTTTTGCGGTCTGTGTTTTTATTACACACCCGTAACTGTATTTCTCACGATTGCATGGGTACTTTTAACTAGAAAGCTCTAGTGTGATCCGATAAAAAGTACCCTTCGCGTGCTCGAGTTCTCTTGTTGGACTGGTTCTTTCAGTTCGCAGCCTGCAGTGGAAAATAACCAATGAGAATCTTCAGCTATATTTATCTGTCGGAATTACCGTTTCTCATCACAGAATGTTTGATGCACAGCAATGCTAAAAACTAGTATCAATAGTTATCACAGATACATGCTCTCTGCTAGGAAAAAGAACAGTAAAACTCCAACTTTATAATTATTTTTTAGCAAAAATGCTCAGTTGGTTTCGATAATAGCGCCTGACACTGGTACTGTTCCAGTGGAAACTGGAATTTTATAACAGTGATACCCTCAGCGCTGCGTGCTGCCGACAGATCTGATACTAGACCTACAGTCACCTATTGTGTAATCCTCTTCCATTTACACTTCGGCAATGTTGCAGCATATGTTTGTTTTCCAACGCAAGTTGAATTGGTTATCCAGAAGCAGGATTAACTCAAACGTGAAAACTGGTTATCGCGAAGCGGAAAGACAGACGGCGAAACTGTCGAGAGTACTTGCAGATGACTGACAGCTAGTGTACTGATTGACTATCACCGATTCCCCAATTCCACACTTACTACATGTAGGTGACCCCTACCCCCCCCCCCCCCCCCCCCACCCCTCCACTGCCATTAGTTGAAGAAAGAAAATAATGTGGAGGAATGATAAGACCTGTGTAAGAAAATTCCATCAACATTCTACCCAAAGTTTATATTTGTGGAACCAATATCTTTTTTCTTTTTTTTTTTTTTTGGGGGGGGGGGGGGGAGGGGGAGAGGGGGTATTGGTGCCAATATAATAATGCTGAAATTACTTTCTGTGGTCTGTACTGGGGAAATAAAAAAATAGCTTACCACTCACCCATTGTTGAACGTCTTGAGTAAGGTGGGAGTAATATCATGAAGAGGGGAGGGTCGGTCAATACGAGTGGTCTGATGCATCACTGTGTAAATTTTATGAGACGTCTCCCATGAAAAACAATTATTCGGATGTTTAAAATATAGACAGTATTGCAATATTTTCCAAACTTAAATTGTTGTGTATTTTTAAATGACTAAAATTAAATATTTTTTTCTGATACTTCTGTTTGGTACAAGAATATAATTCTGAATATTTATTATTATTTTGATTAACCTCCTAGCATCAAAACTTAAATAGAATGCCATATACATACATGTAATGGCTACATAGGTGTGTGAGATGGGGATGGGGAACATTGTAGGCAGCCAGAAGATCCCCCCCCCCCCCCCTCAACGGCCAGATAATTTCGCAGTTTTCATGGCAAGCGGGTGATATTTTCATTACAAATTATACAAAGGAAAGTGTTTTCTTTTTTTAATTTTGGCAAACTTTAAGGCAATGGGCAGAGAATTGTCAGGGCTACATGGCAAATCCAAGGTAGGAGCAGTTTAAGTGGACAGTCCTCACCCCAACAAAATACCCTCCAAAAGCTTCTCATTTGCCATATTCTACCAGTACTCTTTAAAACTACACTTGTGTTCCAAATAATGGTAGGGTGCTGAATAATAGTAGGGGTTGACATTATTGCCAAAAAAATAATAATAGGGTGTAGAACATTATATTACAATTTACAAGGTGTGATATTTATGAATATCCACCAATGAAATCAGCCATACACTGAATATATTACACTCTAAAATCGGTTGGGTTAAAAATCAACCCAAATCGACTGGGTTGAGTGAATATGAACCCAAATTGGGTTCATATTCACTCAACCCAGTCGATTTGGGTTGATTTTTAACCCAACCGATTTAGAGTGTAGGGTGTTCAGAAAACATCAGCTAATTTTTGATCACTACTGTCTGGCAGTGAGAAAAAATACTGGCCCAAATAAGGTTCATAGGGGGTGGAAAAAATAATAACAGTATGGGTATGATTATTTGGGACCCTAGAGTACTAACTAAATGCAAATTCAAAATAATTCCAAATTTGAAATTGAGAAGATATACACTCTAAATCGGTTGGGTTAAAAATCAACCCAAATCGACTGGGTTGAGTGAATATGAACCCAATTTGGGTTCATATTCACTCAACCCAGTCGATTTGGGTTGATTTTTAACCCAACCGATTTTAGAGTGTAGGACCAGACACCTACAAATTATTTTTGTTTTGAACCCGATACCAAGAAGAAAAAAAATTGATAGAGCAATTTAGGTAACAAGTTGGTGACTTGGTCAAGTACCAGATAATGAAAATATACATCAATTTTTAAATATATTATCAATAGAAATATGTTGGACCTAACTGGTGAGACCCCCCCTCCCCCTCCTCCTTTATTTCTCTTTCAGCATCTGATAAAGGCTTCGGTGGTACTCATTCCGAGAGCTTTTGAGAAAACTCAGTTTCGCAAGAGATGTGTGTGTGTGGGGAGAGGGGCGGTGCGGTGTAAAACTGGTGGATCTGACATTTTCTTGCAGTTATCCGGAAATTTGTATCTCGCTTTGTACGTAGTAAATGTGGTCTACCTAAAATCTATATTGTTAGTGCAGTGCAAATAAAAAAGAAGGCTAAATTTCAAATCAGAAACTTTAAATTCCAGTGAGAAATAAAACTTACCAAGAATTCACCCACAATGGAAATTGGAATCACAAACAGTCCTAGTTAAAGTAAACGATCGCATGGATGCTCTGGAAGGTTAATTATTGCACAAAAATGTATTTTGTTGACCAGTGTGTACTTTTGTTGCAGTACAGAATAGAAATGACCGATATCTACAAACAATAGCCTAATGCATACGCACAGTACAGCCAATCTGAGTTCAACTTCGGTTTCAGTTCAAAAAGCACGGAATTTAAATAGAGCGACCAATTCGCATCGTATTTAAATTAAAATCCTTGAATATTTTCCATCCTCCAGATATAATGATGCCTGCACACACACACTTTTCAGAACAAATTTCAGAGCTTATACTTTCCGATGTCTGATGTGAAGTGTAAGCTTTGGGTTTTGACTTTTCGGATAATTTTTCGGGAAAAAAATGAATCAATCTCGATTCTACAGGTGGCAAGGTCAAAGACTCAAGACTGTTTCTCTGACAAAATTGCCCGTTTCCCAGTAAAATCATTTGAAACGTTCAAACCATCGACTACTTTATTCAATTAGTGATTAATTACAATGAATTTTTTTACAGGGTTGGGTGTGTAATAAATACAGAACCACACTTAAGTTTGAATGGGTTAACGATTACTGGACGAGAGTGAGTGACGCAGAGATACCACGAGAGCCTTTAGGCTCGAGTGGTATCCCAGCGCCACCCGCTCGAGTCCAGTAATCGTTAACCCATTCAAACATAAGTGTGGTTCTGTATATTTATTTCTCTTTTCTTCGACAAACGTTCGTCTGCTAATATTTCCGAAACGTAACACCATGTTGTTTGTTTACAGAAGAACGGGCGATGATTGAATAGCCTTTCCCTTATTAAATATGTTAATAAGCCGGTCACCTGGGTCATGTAAGATAGATACCTATCTATCTCATATGGCCTTCTCACATGAGGCTCGCATATTTTGCATAGGAAGTGTGTGTGGGGGGGGGGGGGGGGGCGAATACACTTTCGCACCCTGCAGGAATAGATGTATTTCTTTTGAATCATCATACAGAGATACATCAATCAAGCAATCCGTGCTTTGAAAGACCAGAAGTGCATACACCGGTGAAAGGTGGATATTTTCCTTTGTGTTGATACAAAAGTATTTAGCTCAGTTTCTGAAAGTTTACATTTCATAAGCTTACAATTTGTAAATAATAAAATTCTGTTTAGAATGTTAAACTACAGAGATTGGAGGTATGTATCATCCGCTATGTTGAAAGGGCTTTTATGTATTAACCCTTTACCCAACGTAACGGCCAAAAAAGGCCAGCGCTATTCTCAAAAATCGACAATTAATTTTCATTATTTTTTCATTTTTTGTCTCAAAAACACAGGTTATGACCCCTCGTTGGAACGAGCTCGTCGAGCTCGTTCCAACGAGGGGTCATAATCTATGTGTTTGAGACAAAAAATGAAAAAAATAGTTATTCAAGACTTTTTTTGCAAGTGTCGTCTGCTTTTCATGTTAGGTAAAGGGTTAACTTCCAGTCGTCAAGCTGCAGGCTTATATCTAAAAGCGCATCCACTTTTTATGAAGCTGAGTTGGGCTTGAACGTTTATTCGGCACATTTCATTCGCTTGTTTGAACGTTTCTGATTATTCTAACTTAATATTTTACAATTTAGACCGGTGCAGTATATTTCCGTTCCAAAGTTTTGGTATTGCAATTATTACTCTCTGGCAGACTGTGAAAGGAGTTTTGAAATTACAGAAATTGCAAAACTCCTCAAAGGATATAATACTTTTCCAGTATCTGATGCTAAGACAATTTTTAAAAAAAGATGCTTTTGTTACACCAAATCTTGTTAAAAAATAGTTTATTGCCAATCATTATGCGACTATTATAAACAAAGGCCTAGAGAATGTTTCGTCTTTCGCTGTTGTGTCATCAATGTCCAAAGTAGACCATGCAGACAGATACAACAACTTTTCAGAATGAATTACCACAGTCGCCTCACCGTGGGCAAGTCGTAAGCCACGCAAGGGCAGTGATGTACACGCATGCGTTTACCAGGTACTAAAAGTCGACATCAGCAAAATTTTAGTTAATGAAGCACCAGGTTGTACCCGGTGCTTCATTAATTAAATTGTTGATGATTATTCCTATAATTAGTATTTGGAATCTAATATTACTGCCCACTGGTGGAAAGTGACCAGTCCACGACGGCCGTACTATAGATTATTTCCCTGTTCTCTTTGTGCATCATGCAAGTCCAGTTTATCCACGAAGAAGAGTATTTTATCATTTGCTTTATCATTATTATTATTATGTTTTTAGTTAAACGTGTCGATATCATAGTTTTGTGGCACATTCCAGTCCCCACCAATTATTACGGGCGTATTTACAATGTTTTCAATTTTATTAAAAGGAGTTGTCGTAAAAACCGGGGTTATCATCATTGGGGCCGAAAACAACTACGATAGTGAGTCTTTTGTCATGTTTTGTTATGCCAAAGATAATGTAGTTTCCCTTAGCATCCAATCATATTTTATTTATGGTGAAGGAAAAATATTCCTAAAGAGTACAGCGGTTCACTCACTTGAGCTAGCGTGAAAACAGAACATAACCTTCTGTCCCCGCTCATTTCTTCAAATATTTTCTATTTCTTTACATGCTTACAATTTTAACTTTCGCCATTCTGGACACCGTTTTGATACAGAGTAGATCTTAAATAGTGAAACTCTCCCACCGCATGTGTAGATTTTTCAAGATTTGCACAATTGTTAAAGGGGCAGACATCAAAAGAGTTTGGGTATATAGAGGATATCTACGCCTTTTTAGTGAATATTGGGAATTATTTCATGAGTGTAGACCTGAACGTTTTATTATTCACGCGCGCTTGCGAATGAGATAAATCCCGATATTCACTAAAACAGCGTAGATTGTCTTTTTATTATATGCTGCGTGACATTTTACTACGCAATATTCAGCCAAATTCGACTGCAAACAGTTCCAAAACGTCATGAGCCGAAGTGTAACGTCATTTAGGAAGCTACTGAAAATAAACACCGTGTGGACCTGAAAGTATTAGTTAAAATGAAACTTTCAGGTCCACAATCATGAGATAATTCTAGATACTGACTAAAATAGAGTATATTTTCTTTTTTATTATATGCTACGCGACATTTTATTGCACAATATTCAGCCCAATTCGACCCCAAATGCGTATCTTTCGAAACAATAACAAAGATCAGCTGATCGTTCCTTCAAGGCGACGTGATGCAGCGTAGCGTGACGTCATTTAGGAAGCAACTGAGGGATATTCTTCGATATCCATCGAGTCGATGCGCGGATATCGAGAAACGTCTTTTAGATAATTTACGATAATTCACAGACTGGCATATCAATAAGTCTAATATTTTGTTTTGAAAACAAAAACAACAAAATAAGCAAAAATTATAACACAATGCATGCTTCCTTTTGGAGGCATACTTGGTGCGGTAATTGACTGAGATTATGGTCTTGTTCGAGCCCATCTGTCAAGCCATGAGGTGCTATTTATGTTACATTCCTGCTATCGTTTTGACGGTGTGCAATGGTCCAGTGGACCAGTGCTTTAGGTTTTAAACTCCTGATTGCCAGGCGGATTGCCGACGGTTCGATTCCCGCAACCTCTTAAGCCACCGGCTTAAGATCTTGCGGGAATCGAACCGTCGGCAATCCCGCCAAGCAATCAGGAAATCAACCATTCCATATTCTTCGAAAACATGATTGTATCCTTCAGTACACACACACACAGACACACATTTTAGTTCCACCATCACTGTCTCTTTCATCTGCTGTAGGAAAAAAAATTGACAAGCCATAAAATCTCTTGCGTCGCCTCTAAACCTCACTCATTAGATTTCTCCTATTTTCGTCAATCTGCTCAACGTGCGCGATGTGTCGTTGGATTACATAAATTAATTCGTTTGAATCCAATTTGAGCCACGAGTTATAAAACGCAGGCGAAAGTAAAATGTGATAACATTGATTCCACTCATAGGAATCATGACATTGACGTCATTGTTTCATGAGTTTGATTTCTCGCCGACAGATAGAATAAATTGGACCTCCTACACATGTGCTTACTTATTATATTATTAACGTCGAATTCGCAAGTCGAAATTACCTTGCATATCCTACGGGCGCCACTACGGAAATAACAAGATAGGTGGGCGGGTGTCGATATCATTGTTGGCGAGAACATCGCATCTACATACAAATTGCATCTTTGTTGGTGTCTCAAATCCCTCAATAAAGTGAACATGCGTGGAACGATGCATACACTAAATAAATGTTTGTGGTTCTTTGAAGCATCAAGTTCGATCCTCAACTTTGCACTTACTTCAATCCTACTGTCGAGAGACGAGCCCACATATATGTCCAAAGCTACAAGAGATTATGATGGAATCACGTGCAGACAAAATCCCCATGGAAAACATTTCTAACGACAAAAATCCTCAACAGACAAAATCCCTATCCAGATAATATAAAAGGCGAGTAAGCAGGATCCTATAATATGGGGGGGGGGGGGGGGGGGTCGGGGGAGGGTGTGGCCATTTTTTTGTTGTTGTTGTTTTGTTTTGTTTTTTTTTTGGGGGGGGGGTGGGTAAAGATGATATTTGAAAGATCGTTATGTAGGGTTTGAGAGACCTTCCCTAGTCCTAACTAGAACCATCCGCTCGTAGCCCTCTCCTCCCACTTCCCTTTTTGGAAGTGGAAAGAAGTCGCAACGACTGGAGGGGTCAACGACCGGAGGGACGACGGTCGGAGGAGACGACAACTGGAGGGTCCTAGTTAGGAGTAGCCCCCTCCCCCCCTCTCACCCCCAAGAAAATTTTGCCAAATTTAGTACTCAAAAAGGGAACGCATAACGTGTGTAGCCCCTATATTGGCGACCATTTTGGGGCTCTATGCTGTGTGAAACTTGCACTGAGAGCCAATGATTTGGGGGCGGGGCAGCAATGACAATTTTAGAGGGGCCAAGTCCCCCCCCCCCCCCCCCTGTGAGGGCAAAGCCAGCCTAAATATAGGGGCAAGGGGCCTCATATATAAAGATATTGTAAGTTCAAAAAATATTCCGCATCAAGGCGAAAAACCTACGTGAATTTCACTTCTCTGTGAAGCTGGACATGGAAAAAAACATACGTGGTGTATATCCAGCTTCAGCGCAGGGACCCGGGGGAGAAACGGTATGTTAGATAAGGTCTAATCTCATTTAAGTTATACAGCAGTCGCGAGTCTTACGAGACGTAATCGGTTGGTGGCAGGATATCGTCACGGCTAATTGAGAAACGAGATTCTAAAAGATAGAAATGTCTGTCGTGTCGTCACCTGATCATTAGTAGCAACGACTGGCAGGAACGAATCGGTTCTCTCGACAAGTGAAATCACCGTTAAGTCACGCGCGAGATGACTTGTATTGATTCTGCCTTGATATACGTCATCTCCCACCGTTTTGGCAGATGGACATATGAGCGTCTGTCCACCTGACAGTTTAGGGTAAAAAGTATATATACATTGAAGAGCAGAGCATTAGACACACACTTGGGGTCACACACACGTTGGTGAAGTCCAGGGCAGGCGGACTCTGTTTCCTGGCATAGGGGTACCTTCGATCACAGGACCCTGAAACGGCTGGAATCGCCAGACAGGGCATTCCATGATTGATTTAGCTTAAGGTTGATAGGCGGCTACAGTGCCAAATTCGTTGAGAAGGAAAACCCAAGGTGAAACGTTAAAGTTTAGATTGTCGAGTAGCAGGTATCAGCCTGCAATAGTCAGAAGTGTAGGCTAATTGTATTGTGCGTATTAACCCTTTGAAGCGTCAGACTGATTGCGTTGGGAGTAGTTTGTTTTGCTCTCGAAGCATCGTAATACCGACTGGAGATCGGTGTGAGTGACAATTTCGCCCTAGCACAAAAAGGGGCATTTGTGAATCGTGAATTCAACCAGGAACAGTGAACATTTCAATAGGACTTTCACGGAGGACTTTCAAAAGGCACACAAGGTATGAGTAGACAATATCTGACTCAAATCAGAAATACGGTGGCTTTATAGATGACGAACATTGCTGGTCAGAACCCTCCGACAGCCAGAGGTTGACATTTGAGCCTAAGCGGGTGAAGCTCTTGTGGCGAGCTCCCGGTAATAACATTTCAGATTTGTGAAGCTCTTATGGCGAGCTCTCCGTAATATAATTTCAGATTTGTGAAGCTCTGATGGCGAGCTCACGGTAGTGACATTTCCAGTGTGTAGACTATAGTGCCAGTACAGGGCTATAGAATGACTATATAATTGTTGAGAATTATTTAACCCTAGCAAACCATTTTCTGTGAAAAGAATCGAATTGTTGATTGTTGAAATATTGAAACGGCTTTATTTTTATGTGTAAATAAAAGAATCGTTGTTACTTTAAGTCATTATTTCCATTAAACAGCCTGAAGTGATTAGGAATCACACCTAACGGAAATCGAACCTATTTCAGGCCAATTTGGCAGAGAAGGAATCACGGCGTCGGTCTAACTCAGCTCCCAGCGCCGAGTTCGCGACACTTGGATTCCGACCCTCCACGTTGGTCTAATTTTCCCGCAATTTCATCAGCGGGACTAAATAACCCCACGTCAGCCCAGGCTTTACGGGGCCTCAGGTGTCCTGACATGATTGGCGAGCGCTAACCAGGATATTTCTAAAAGGTAAAAAATGGCTGTATGGAAATTTTGTTTTATTTTAACGGCGGTTCTGTTTATGTTTTGACGCGTTCGGTCAGCTGATGCCGTTCAGGGGTTTAATATCGCAATACAGTAGTCCCCAAGAGGATACTTAGTAGCCACTATAACTGCGGTAGGTTTCAGAATGTTTGGGGCGTTTAATTACGTTAAATTACACAGGTAAATTAGGAATAATTGCCATATTTTTTTTTCTTTCTTTCTTTTCCTTCTTCATTCTTTCTGACGAGTGTTGAAGATAGAAAAAAAATCAAAATGGATGTTGTTACACCCCTCGCCCAACTGGTGTCATTAGGCAAGGAAATGGGCCTTGAGGGGGCCGAACTTCAGAAGTTCGTTAAAGATGAGCAGAAACGTGAGGCCAAGGAGATTGCCTTATGTAATGACGCAAGAGAGAGAGAAGCCCAATTAGAACGAGAGCGTGAGAAAGACGCAAGAGAGGCGAGGGAGAGAGAAGCCCAATTAGATAGGGAGGCAAAAGAGAGAGAGAGAGATTCAATTAGATAGGGAGGCAAAAGAGAGAGAGATTCAATTAGCAAGGGAGGCAAAAGAGAGAGAGATTCAATTAGCAAATGAGGCGAGAGAGAGGGAAGCCCAATTAGCAAGGGAGGCAAGGGAGGCAGAACGAGAGCTCGAACAACAGAGGCACGAGAGAGAATTAGAGCTCTTCAGAGCAAGGGCCGATGTGGAGAATAAAAGTCGGCGCTCAGGGGATGGGAGTGCGGGGGTAGCAATTCATGCCCCACGCCCCCATCTCGCTCATTTTAATGAAAACACAGATGACTTGGACTCGTACTTGGAGAGGTTCGAGCGTTTTGCCTCCAGTCAAATGTGGCCAGAAGACACATGGGCTATGTGCTTGAACCCTTTGTTGTCAGGTAAAGCCCTCGAGGCTTATACCAGTATGCCTCCTGCTTTTCTTAACGACTACAGTGAGCTGAAGAATGCCATCCTTTGGAGATACCAGCTCACTGAAGAAGGATTCAGGACCAAGTTCTGAGATATTAAGCAGGAGAAGGGAGAAACAATACCTCAGTATTTTGCCCGAGCTAGGCGGTACTTTGACCGCTGGACTGATCTCGCAGAAGTGAATGAGTCATATGGAGCCCTGCGAGATCTATTTCTCCGGGAGCAGTTTTTAACTACATGCTCCAAGAAGTTGGGCCTGTTCATCAAGGAAAGGGGTCCGCCCACCTATGATGAGATGGCAACTGTGGCAGAACGCTACATCGAGGCCCACGGTGGGAGTGTAAACGCACCCAAATCGGCTAGGGGTGTGGCAAACGGGTTGGCAATGACACCTGTAAGGCAACACCACCCCAATCCGCCTGCGTCGCAGGCCAGCCGGAATGGGAACGCCCCCAAAGACACAACTTGTTTCATCTGCAACAAGCGGGGGCATATTGCCAGGGACTGCTGGCAGAAGCAGGTTAGGACCACTGGGAACATTAGACCACCCCAGCAGGGAGCCGGAAACGCAGCACCAAGGGGTTGGAAGCAAGGTGACCGCGTAGATCCAGGGCCTAGTAGACAAACGGCAGCGTTCTGTCAAACTATCGGCCCAGAACACAGTCCCCTCCGGGAATGTATACGAGAGGGAGAATTAAGGCTGGAAGGCGGGGAGGTTGTCCCGATAATAAGTGGCATGTGTGAGAGGCTCACAACTTCGCGGGAGAAGGTTAACATGCCAGTGTACCCAGGGTATGTGGGACAAGGGGAGATCCGTCTGCTCCGGGATTCTGGGTGCTCCTCTGCAGCGGTTAGAAAGCAACTGGTTGGCGACAAGCAATTGTTGGGGCGCGACCATTTGTGTATTTTGATAGATGGGACCGTTAGAAGGTTCCCCATCGCGAGGATAACGGTGGATACCCCATTTTATTGTGGCGAAGTGGAAGCCATGTGCATTGAATCACCTGTGTATGACCTGGTCATAGGTAATATCCCAGGGGTGAGAGCAAGCCCTGATGAGTTATGGTCCAGGGGTAGGGGGCCAAGTGAGGGCCCAACGAAGGCAAAGGAAGTTCAAGTCGGTGGGCAAGGACCCCGGCGGTTGCGCTCGGTAACGTACCAAGTAAGGAAGGGAAGGTTCCCAGGGGGGAACCAATCCGATGGTCCAGGGGATGGCCCCTACGCGACGAAATGTCGGAAAGTTTCAGGAGGGACGACTCCTGTCCAATTAGGGAGAAGGAGCCGCAGGCGGTCCAGGCTAAACGCCAAACAGCGAGGGAACCCAATGGGGTCATTGGAAAAAGACCCTCAAGTAAATTTATGTGGGGGAGTTGAGCGCCCCAAGAAGTCGGTGTCACTCGTGTGGAGAGGGGAGGACAGACCCACGCAAATGGCTGGGCAAACTCCCCCAGAGTAGGGAGGGCACGGGTCAACACAAGTTGAGGGTGTTAAAGTGGATGGGACCGCTAAGGTGGGCGCCCAGGGGGGCCGAAGAAAGGGTCCACAAATCAAAGGAGAAGCATTCTAGGTGGCGGAGACCACGCAGTGGGTGTCGGGGACGCACAGCGCCCAAGGTGCGCAAAACGTCGTCGCAATTGACCGGGGGTTCGACGGCACAAGGGCCAAGGACGGCCAGTGTCGTTCGAACGAAGGTAATAGCCAGGCCGAGCCGAGTGAGTCTGGGGGATATAGCGCCAAGGGAAGCCATTGGGAGTGCGTCAATGACAGGGTATGGGGACCCTGGTGGAATACCCGTAGAAATAACGGGGCGAGGCGTAGGGGCGTGTCAAGGGTTACCCAATGGGATACTGGGAACCGGGCCCCTACCAATGGTCGGTGGTTATAAAGAAGCAATAGTTGGGTGACTGTGAGCCTGGTGTCTGGGACGGGGACTTCAGTCGCAAATATTTTTGTGGATGAGGTGATGAGTTTCGTAAACCCGGTGTTAAGGCCCGGAAGAAAAACTTTTTTATTTTAGTATTATTATTGCTCTGACTGCTGACTAGAGTTGGTTGTGAGTGCGAATGTGAGATACACTGCCCCGTCCGTCGCGAGTGTGCGTGGACGGGGAGCCTGTGTGTCGATTTTTGTAAGCTGGGGATGCACAAACCCGGTGGTAAGGCCCGGGGAAACCGCGCGTGTTTTTATTGACGAGAGTTTGTTGTGAATGTGAGGCACACTAACCCCGTCTGTCGCAAAGGCGCGGTCGGGAAATCTGTGTGTTGAATGTGTGAGTGCGTGAGGCACAATTTTAATCCCCTGGTTGAGCTTTGCGAGGGTGAGGCTCAACATAATGCAGGGGTCGTTTGCCCCTTCACAAGACATAGGGGAATGGGGGTGAAGTTACACTCCGTTGGAATTAACCCATCTGACGCAAAGGCGCGGACGGTGTTACTCGTCGGAGTCAGTGCCAAGTGAACTGTTTGCAAAATGGGCGAATGTGTATAAAAATGTGTATGTTTAGGTGTAAATATATAGTATTAGATAGAGAGAGAGAGTGCTGCAAATCTAAGGATAAGGCTACTCTCCATATGTAAACCCGCAAGACGGGAGCATGTGGTTGCGTGTGTGTTGTGGGAATCGACATGGCCGACGCATGAGCGCGGTCATGGGCCCCACGACCACCAGGGTACAGTTTTGTAGTCTTGAACATGATGGGTAGATTGTAAAAAGGCGTGAGAGGCGAGCGTGCGTGGCTTTGTCCCTTGTGTTTTAAGAGATACACAGAGTGTTTCTCTCAAGAAGGGAGTTGTCAGGGCAAAGCCAGCCTAAATATAGGGGCAAGGGGCCTCATATATAAAGATATTGTAAGTTCAAAAAATATTCCGCATCAAGGCGAAAAACCTACGTGAATTTCACTTCTCTGTGAAGTTGGACCTGGAAAAAAACGCACGTGGTGTATATCCAGCTTCAGCGCAGGGACCCGTGGGAGAAACGGTATGTTAGATAAGGTCTAATCTCATTTAAGTTATACAGTAGTCGCGAGTCTTACGAGACGTAATCGGTTGGTGGCAGGATATCGTCACGGCCAATTGAGAAACGAGATTCTAAAAGATAGAAATGTCTGTCGTGTCGTTACCTGATCATTAGTAGCAATGACTGGCAGGAACGAATCGGTTCTCTCGACAAGTGATATCACCGTTAAGTCACGCGCGAGATGACTTGTATTGATTCAGCCTCGATTTACGTCATCTCCCACCGTTTTGGCAGATGGACAGATGAGCGTCTGTCCACCTGACAGTTTAGGGTAAAAAGTATATATACCTTGAAGAGCAGAACATTAGACACACACTTGGGGTCACACACACGTTGGTGAAGTCCAGGGCAGGCGGACTCTGTTTCCTGGCATAGGGGTACCTTCGATCACAGTACCTTGAAACGGCTGGAATCGCCAGACAGGGCATTCCATGATTGATTTAGCTTAAGGTTGATAGGCGGCTACAGTGCCAAATTCGTTGAGAAGGAAAACCCAAGGTGAAACGTTAAAGTTTAGATTGTCGAGTAGCAGGTATCAGCCTGCAATAGTCAGAAGTGTAGGTTAATTGTATTGTGCGTATTAACCCTTTGAAGCGTCAGACTGATTGCGTTGGGGGTAGTTTGTTTTGCTGTCGAAGCATCGTAATACCGACTGGAGATCGGTGTGAGTGACAATTTCGCCCTAGCACAAAAAGGGGCATTTGTGAATCGTGAATTCAACCAGGAACAGTGAACATTTCAATAGGACTTTCACGGAGGACTTTCAAAAGGCACACAAGGTATGAGTAGACAATATCTGACTCAAATCAGAAATACGGTGGCTTTATAGATGACAAGCATTGCTGGTCGGAACCCTCCGACAGCCAGAGGTACAGTTACGCGCAGACGTTGACATTTGAGCCTAAGCGGGTGAAGCTCTTATGGCGAGCTCACGGTAATAACATTTCAGATTTGTGAAGCTCTTATGGCGAGCTCTCCGCAATATAATTTCACATTTGTGAAGCTCTGATGGCGAGCTCACGGTAGTAACATTTCCAGTGTGTAGACTATAGTGCCAGTACAGGGCTATAGAATGACTATATAATTGTTGAGAATTATTTAACCCTAGCAAACCATTTTCTGTGAAAAGAATCGAATTGTTGATTGTTGAAATATTGAAACGGCTTTATTTTTATGTGTAAATAAAAGAATCGTTGTTACTTTAAGTCATTATTTCCATTACACAGCCTGAAGTGATTAGGAATCACACCTAACGGAAATCGAACCTATTTCAGGCCAATTTGGCAGAGAAGGAATCACGGCGTCGGTCTAACTCAGCTCCCAGCGCCGAGTTCGCGACACTTGGATTCCGACCCTCCACGTTGGTCTAATTTTCCCGCAATTTCATCAGCGGGACTAAATAACCCCACGTCAGCCCAGGCCTTACGGGGCCTCAGGTGTCCTGACCCCCCCCCCCCCACCCCCACCCCCATCTCGTAGCTACGCCACTGTTATATCAAATAGACAAAATTCCTATGATTTTTTTTAGCAACAATCATTTTCATTTTTTTCATCTGTGAGAGACGAATCTCATTTCATATCTAGTGATATTTCTTGTTTACGGTTATTTTGAACATTTTCTTTATCTTCTGTGTGTTAGTTTGTCAATCTCTTTCTCTCTGAGTACCAATATATTGTTTGTGTAAAAAGATTTAATTGTTATTGGAAAGTGAGTAGGCTTCAAGAGAATGACATGTTTTATTGTTACTAGCATAGTAACAATATTAAATTGTTGGCATAAGAAATAACTTCCATAAATCAACTTTAATGAATTAGAGTTTTATCCCACCTAGAACCATTTTCATATCGGTTAACTCTGTAAATTGTCTTGGAGTAAATTTGGTTTCCAGTAATGTGTTATTGTCTCTTTATTGTTGTTTGTTTGCTCATTGGCAGAAATTGTGCTTCTATAAAACTGTTTTATTACAATTTATTGGAGAGTACCTTCGGGCACTACTATAAAATGTAACAAAGCAATTTTTCTTGAATACAGTCTTGTTAAAACTAAGGCTACCCTGCTGGTATCTATAAAAAATCTCATGATACAAATCACAAAAAAATTAGTTCACTGCCTGTTTGAAGAGCTCACTTCGTATCTTTAGCAACTGTTTCTGGTCAAACTATTTAGTCTTGCGCATACGAATAACACCCCTCCTCATAATGAAAGCTATTAACAAGAAGGGCAGTGAATTTAAAATTGCTCACCACTTTACTTTAGCACATGTTATTGGTCCAACGGTGCGTAATAGAATTAGTACATACGGTATATGGTGTAAACAAGCACTCTAAAATCAGTTGGGTTAAAAGTTAACTCCAATCATCTAGTTTGAGTGAATATGACCCCGAAAGGGTTCATATTCACTCAACCCAGTCGATTTGGGTTGATTGTAACCCATTTGATTTTAGAGTGTGTTGTGAAATGTTATTTAAAATGTGCGGAAAATATTGTAAAAATGTTGTGAAAAGTGTGTAAAAATATTTCTAAAATGATGTGAAAATGTCGTAAAAGTCAGGGCCAATACCTTTGAAAAAAAATTATCTCACTTTATGGTACCATTATTTGTTTGTTTTTTTTCATTTTTAGAATCGATATGGATTTTGTCTGATTGGGTTCTTGTCTGATAGGGAGTTTGTCGATAGAGGGGTTGTCCATAGGGGTTTTGCCTGACAGCGATTTTGCCAATAATGATTTTGTCCTTGTCCTTCATTCAGATTCTTCTTCTTGAAAGAGAGACTCACCTACCCGAGAACAGAGAATATATACTACGCTCCCAATTATGTTCTGTTCCTTGAGATGATGTAGTGTTTGTCTACTTGTCAGTAGATTCGTTTATATGTTGGTCAGACCACTAACTTTCTAGATCTGTACGTTTGCCATTATGCAAGTTACGAAAATAATAAAGTGGAACAGCTCGCAACCTCGTCTCAAGATATGTTGAAAATAGTCCGAAGTCCCATTAGGTCTATTCTACCGAAAATAAATGATCTGTACTCCTTGAATTCGACCCTTAAATGGAAAGGTTTGATTGAGTCGCTTTAAAAAGCATTAATTTCTTGAGAAGATCAAGCAGGCACAATCACTTTATGATAAGAATTTTTACTTAAAGCTTAACATCAAGTTGTGAAAGAAAGGAAACCCACCCCATCCGGAGATGTTGACAGATTTCTGCACTTCAGTCTATAGACGTTTTACCAAACAAGTCTAATAGATAACTTTTGTTGAACCTTTTCTTGAATTACCTCACAGTCACGCTTGCAGGCCACCAATCTAATTCTATCATAATTCGATGCTGTCATAGGCTATTTGTTTACTCACTTTTCGTGACGTTTCCGCGCAGACTACCGTTGATTTTATATTCCATCCGTTTGCTCAAACAGATATACAGATATTATTCCATACTCCGGTTATAGATATTCCAATCAATAAGTATTTAATAGACCTTGAAACCATCAAGATATTAACACAAGGTTCGCTTTTCCCACCAACTGAAATTTTCTAGATGATTTAACATACATGTAAACATAGTCGTGGTACTACTTAAAGGCTAGACTGGTTACGGGCCATAACAGTGTCGCATTCCTTACCGAATTTGGCCGGTGGCTTAAAAGCTTGCTTCGCAGTATTAGATTTACCTTGTGCACAAACGGATTGCAAGCCCAAACGCATCTGCACTTTATACTCTGAATTCCTCGGTGGCATTGACTTGCGAAACATTGTGTTCAGTAAATGTATGTGTGTGTTATATTATAGGCAGATTCAGTGATAATTCAATCCCACTCCCCGTGGGCTGTAGGGATAAAGTATTGACGAACCTCCTCATCGTTTGTGGCTTTTTGTGCATTTTTTATAGAATGCTAAATTGTTCTTGCCACAAAACAGTAAATATGCCACATTATTCCGTTCATATGGCAACGGCAATATCCGACCAGAACTTTTAGAGGGACAATAAGCCGCTAATTTGAAAAAAATATCGACTTTAAGATTTTGATTGTATGTAAAAGTGCATGTAAAAAAACAGTGCACGCATAGTGTTAGACGTCAGAAGTACCACGAAGTTAATTATATCTGTGATTGAAATACTTGATTGGAGGCGAATTTTTCAGAAGATATGACATTGCGAAGAAATAAATGAAGTGGTCCGAAAGTGATCTGAAGTAAACAAAACATCATGACATAATTTCTGATACACATGGAAATAACTGAATTACTTCTCCGCTTTCCGAAAGATTGACAAATGTGCATTATTTTAACAATTGCTGTGCACTATTATATAAAACACTTTGTATTATTTTAAATATAGCGCAGTAATGTTGCCAATAAAATTCACAGTACAAACATCGACAACGGCTCTCAGAAATAGACTGCATGGATATGTTCGCTATATATGGAAACACTTGTATACAAACTCCCTATTTGCCCTCAGAAGAAAGCTAATTCTGACAGATATGGAAAATGAAATTGCGCTCTGGGCTGTCCTGGACATTTCCGAGATTGATCGGATAACCAGATCGGGATGAAAACATATTGCTAGCCATTTTTGATAAGCCACCAATTTCTGGCCTTGAAGTTAATTTATTTAATTGTTACGAACGCGTTCATACCAATGATATAAGAATCATTGGGGAATGGTGCATAACGAAAATTGTTGTTTTGTCAAATGGCCAGCTTATTTTTTTCAAACCACGGCTTATTGACCATTTATTTAATAAAAAACGCCATCCAAATTTTATTATGTTTCCCCACTTTTGCATTCACTGATAGGTTATGTGGTTTGTTGTTCAAACAAAACATGAACTTTTTGTTTATCCAGAAAGAAAAAAAATACACGCGTTGTTAACCCTTTACCCAACGTAACGTAAAAAACTGGCCAGCACTATTCTCAAAAATCTCCAATTAATTTTCATTATTTTTTCATTTTTTTTTGTCGCCAAAAAATAGGTTATGACCCCTCGTTAGAACGAGCTCGTTGAGCTCGTTCCAACGGGGGGGAGGGGGGTCATAACCTATGTTTTTGAGACAAAAATTGTGTTTAAAAAATAGTTATTCAAGAATTTTTGCAAGGGTCGTCTGCTTTTCAGGTTAGGTAAATGGTTAAGGAACTGAGTTAGATAAAGGGATAAACGGGTAAAATGCAACAGCCATGAACGATTTAACATATAGTGTTTTCCACGTTGTATCACGTGAGGAAATTGTCCACTGACTATCCACCCGAAAAAAGACAAAATTGGGACTTTTACGCCCTTGCAATTAATGAAGGTAGTCAATGGATGCCTGAAGGACAGTTCTGGTGTAGAGGCTGAGAAATACGTTAAGTCATTTATAAGCCGAGTTTCAAAGACAGCCAATGAAATAGAGGCGCTACATATTACACCCGCCGTGTGTCATTACTATCAGTCAAGAGAGTAAAATGCAGTCAAGAGGGTGAAGACCACATTGCATTTGGACACTGTATTTTTAGTTAACACGGACTGTGAAAAAATATTAAATGACTTCACGGGGTTGTGATTTTTCAAGTCCTTATCTGATTTAAGTTTTTTTCTTCAATACAAACTTATTTCTTTAAATTTACGTGAAAATGGTCTTTCTGACCATTTTCATACAAATTCAAAGACCTAAAATGCCATCAAAAGCATTATTTTACAGGATGTTAGTTATATGGGAACATAAAGCTTGATTTTGAAACCTTTCCCTCCATGCAAACATTATTTCATTTTCATAGCGGACTTCAACAGTTGAGCAATGCATTGATTTGCTTCCTCGTTGGCAGGATTTAGACGATCGAACACACCGGCAGATAATCGCTGCTGATTTCCTCTTACTTCGAATAACAATATTCTGCTCACAGGAAACATGGTGCATTCCATTGTGTTCCAAATCAAGACTGTTGCTTTGAAGGTTATCCCTACCTCAAATAGTCTCCTGGCTCTGACAGCGTGTCTTTCACTTACTACAGTGATGCCAATGCAAACAGAATGATGTTCTTCAGTACGACATTTCTAAATATGATGATTCAATAAGGACGATAAAGGGTGGATGTTCACAGTTGGATTCTACATAAAATAGACACTCATTCAATAGACGGTGAATTATAGAGTTCTAATGGACGAAACATTTAAATAAGCTCTCACTTTTCAAACACGATTTTAAAATATTTAAAAACTTTATTTTTGAAATTATCACTTTTTTATAAAACCCTTAATATTTCTTACAATTAGGCATGTGAAACGTCGATTAATTTCTTTTTTCAAACAATATTCTTTGAATTTATTTGTTTCGTTAACACATGTTTGAAATGTGAATGTTGTTTTTCACAAAGCAAGTTTTACAGAATATGACTTCCAGAAGACAGGTCTGTTGGGAACAATAACGTTATTGTCTTTTTCATTTGTAAAGGTATGCTTTTGATAAAATAAATGTTGCTCTCTGACTCATCAGTTCATCGCTAGGAATCTGTTTCGATAGTGAGAAATGCCAATTCAAATTTTCTATAGAAGCACTTATCTGTGATCCTCCTTTCTAAAAGTGTCTATATTTCCCCACCGGGGGGTCTGAAA
Source organism: Pictodentalium vernedei (assembly GCA_031216915.1). NCBI lineage: Eukaryota > Metazoa > Mollusca > Scaphopoda > Dentaliida > Dentaliidae > Pictodentalium > Pictodentalium vernedei. Next base: position 713,787,053 of record CM062296.1, read on the forward strand.
ACTGTCTACTTAAATGACGTTAAAGCGAGACTTATTCCTTTTCAGAGCTGAAGACGCATTACGTCTCAGTGATGACAATGATGTTAACCATTTAATACACAATATATCAAATGACTCGTCCGTTTTGTTCACTTCAAAACATTTGATATTTTGCTTTCATATTAATCAGTGATAAATAAAGCCTTCCGTCAATTTCTTTGGTCAATTTCAAAACTAGACAATTTGATTGGCTGAACAAAATACAACCGAGCCACATTTTCATAGTTTGCATAATCAGAGTTGGGAGCTTTCATTGGTCAATTTCAAAAGAGGGCAATTTGATTGGCTAAACAAAATACAACTGGGTAACATTTGCATAATTTCAGTAGGGAGAATTTACGTTATCTGTCCTATTTAAGGTGGGTTATATTGTGTTTTTATCTTTTACCAACAAGAAAATCGCCATTCATTTTTTTATTTTCACTTTTTGCTTCCAAAACATAGGTTATGACCCCTCATTGGAACGGGCTCGTTCCAATGAGGGGTCATAACCTATGTTTTGGAAGCAAAAAATGAAATTTTTTAGTTATACGAGAATGTTTTTTTCCAAGTTCCGTCTGCAACTCAAGTTAAGTGATGGGTTAAAAAGTCATACTAAGTGGCTGATTTGTGCGTGGGTGTGTCATATGATAAATAGAATATGAAATGAGTGTTTTTCTCATATAATATTTATGAAACTCGTCCAAATTTTCCGTTTGGGCTCGCCACAGGTTCACCAAAACGGAAAATTCTTAGACTTGTTTCATAAATATTATATGAGAAAAACACTCTTTCCATATCCTCTATATATCTTCCATGTTAGACTCATGACATGACATTGTATTGGTTGACTTTATTATAATTTGAACGATAGAGGAATTAATATCTCCAACCTGAAGCCACAAGGTTGCAGGTTGGAAATTTTAGTTATCTACACTGCGAATTCATCCAATACGCTGTTCATTCATCTCCGTTGTTCAGTATTCCGCAAGGTAGCCGCAGACCTCTTAGTGTGGGAGAGACAGATTGCTACGAGTATTTGGGGGTAAATATAAACATTTATTTAATGCTCAGGCATCAATTCACGCTGAAAAATTAAGTCATATTCCCCTGTCGGTCGGCAAAACGAAATATCAAAATGATATTTAGAAATCGATATTTCATCGTAGGTTCATTTCCACTGTTTTCGATGTTCAGTGGCAGCACGTTTAATGGTCCGATAAACATTTACATGCAATCATCACAGAGTCAGCACATCAGTAATGAATTCCAGAGTCCCAAATACAAACGAATTCGAATAATTGATAGTGACAGTGACTAAATCAATTCATTAAATCAGCGGTTTCAAAGTTTGACTTTCTCATTCACCTTCCAGCGAAAAGCCGAAATCACTTTCAAATTTCTTCAGTTCAACTTCACACGTCTTCAGTGCATTGAGTTCAAAAAAAAATAAAATGACGTGTCTTGTTATTGAAAATAAGAAAGTGGTGTTTTTTGTTATTGTTCTATTTCTTCGAAACACATTGCGATTATTTCAATTCGCCAGCCTTGGTAAATCGTAAAGTTAGGGGAGAAATAAGACGGGACTACTTTTTGTGCGGATATTCACACATTCCAATGGTTGGAGTTTGGTTGTTGTAATTTTTGTATGGACGCCGGTTCGGCACATAAATTTTGCGCCTTAATGGCAAATAAAGGCCACAAATTGGAGAGTTTGTAGTCGTAGAGCATTAAATAAAAAGAAAATTCACGAAAATTTGATGTGCGTCGCTCGTGAAGATCCTCATATTTCTTTGTAGCCACTCACGAGATATTTTCGGTATTCATCAAATTTTCGTGAATATCCTCTATTTACTACCGAAACCACTCGAATAAATTAACTGTGAAGGGGAAGTGAATTCTTAATCAAATGAAACTTATAGGGATAAACAGTGTCAGTCAGGTTTTCGCCAGAAAAACCATCTGGGAAATGGCGGGTTTACCAAGTAAAACTTGGTAAACCCACGGAAGTGATACGTCTAACCCAAATGGTTGTAAAGAACTTAGAAACCCTGCAGTACGATGAAGATCGGTAGGTAACAGGGTTGAGTAATGCTGCAGCACTAGAAGCAATCAGGTGCGGGCTTGGGTGGATGAAGATCAAGGACACGATAGATTTTATGAAACTCCGCAGTCGTACCTATTTGATCAACCTTCCCGTCAGCCGGTGGTGTAAGCTAATTCAGAGTATTTAGAATTCAACAACAGAGACAAGGTGGGATGGTCCAAGTTCCTCGGACTGAGAAGTGGGAACGCCCCAAGGTAAAAAAATCGCCAAAGAAAGAGTCATAAGGGAAATGGTGCATAACGAACTTGTGGTTTGGTGGATTGTAACCGTTATTGGCGAGAGGGGGGTCAACGTAGAGAGGCCTTTGGATGGCCTACATGATAAAGAGAGGCCTGTTTTTCACAGTGAACTTGAACCAAGTAGTCAAGAGAAGGTCATCTAATCCGCTAGATTCCAGCCATCGTTGTTGACGATGTGCAGTGCTCTAGGTCTATGCTGGAGTCCTGAGTGCCAGGCGTTCTTGCCAGTGGTTGGGTTCCCGGCCAGGGATCAGACGTCAACATTCCAAATTCTTCGAAAACATGATTGTGTACTTCAGTACACAGACACAGGCCCATACCAGTCGTCATCTGGGGCCAACAACAGCACTTTCGTGGTCCTGCAGCCAGCGTGTCTAACACTTTCGTGTAGCTGCTGCAAGGAAAGTGAACCAAGTAATCATGAAAACATCACCTAATAAACTGGATTTCAGACATAGTTCTTTGACGGTGTGCAATGGTCCAGTGGTTTAGGTGCTGGACTCCTGAATGCCAGACGAGGTTGCCAATGGTTCGATTCCCGGCAGGGGATCAGAAATCAACATTTCAAATTCTTCGAAAACATGACTGTGTCCTTCAATATACAGACACAGGCCCGTGCCAGTCTTCAAATCGATCAGAAATGTCATCAGTCTGAGGACCTATACGCAGCACCAAGAGAATCAATGGCGACGAGTTAGAATGGGGTTGATATTGCGGGCATACGTTCTGTTCATGTTCTGAATATGGGTACAGAATGCACATGTTTTCATCACTGTGAGATCACATGAGATCGAATGCTCATAAAATAGAACATTGTTTATGTCAGGTAAATAAAGGTTTTCTCAACAGCTGAACATGAAGCCTATTTAATAATTTAATCAAGAATTCTTTTAAATGATAAAATAATTATGCATTCTTGGCTAGAATGCATAATTATTTTGTCATTTAAAAGAATTTAATTTTATCGTGACACGAGACTTGTTTTCAATTCAAAACTGAAACTTGCTTCTCGTTAGGGTTGACGATATACCGGTACACCGCGGTATTTTTCCAATACCGTTACCGGTATTGCAATTTCCAATACCGTGAAGCCCTATCTTCAACTGAAGCCAACCACAGCATTTTCCTCGTACTGTAGCCAGCGTGTTTCACACTTTCATGTAGCTGTCGTGTGGAAAGTGAACCAAGTAATTTTAAATCTCGGCCGGGATTCAGAAATTAAAATTCCAAATTCTTCTTTGAAAACATGCTTGTGTCCTTCAATATACACTCACGGGCCCGTGCAAGTCTTCGTCTAAGGCCAGCCACAACACTTTAGTCGTACTGTGGCCAGCTCGTTTCACACTTCCATGTAACTGTCGTAAGGAAAATGAACCAAGTAATGATGGGAACGCCATCTAATAGGTCTGCACGATATTCAAAATAGAATACCGGCATCTGTATTCAAAAAAATACCGCGGAATACCGGTATATCGAAAACTGTTCAGATATATGAACACGAGTACCACAATCGAGACTCGATGCATCACAGTCGGAACGAATTAGCATGCCTTGATGATTTGATTCGAAAAACCTTTACCCAACGCAGACGATATGAAAATTTATTATTTTCAAAATTAGTTGATAAGATTTTCCCCATAGATTTCAACAAAACTATATCATGTGACCCTTCATTGGAACGAGCTCAACGAGCTCGTTCCAATGAGGGGTCACATGATATAGTTTTGTTGAAATTTTTTTAATTTAATTTTTCAACTGCTGCATTTGTATATTACGAGGGCACAAGCAGACGATTCCTTGGATAAAGGGATAATATTATTCATTCGGGGCTACAGTTGAAAAACTCAAGACATCTTGAAAATTAAATTGTGGGTAAATAAATAATGACGATAAACCTATATTTTTTTTAAATTACACCGGTATTCAATCGATATTAGTTTGAATACCGGGATATATCGGTTTATCGGTGCAGCCCTACCATCTAATAAACTAGATTTTAACCATCGCTTCTGACGGAGTACAGTGGTTTAGGTGGTGTTGCCGATGGTTCGATTCCCAGCCGAGGAACAGAAATCAACATTCCAAATTCTTCGAAAACATGATTGTGTCCTTCAATATACATAACAACCACACACGCTTCGTCTTGTTTATCCGCTTTTGTGGAGACTTACTGTCTTTCCTTTTGTTCCCGGTGGCAAACATGTCCTTACAAAAATGGAGGAGACAAACTCTAACCATTGTCTTCCTTGCGCGGAGTCGAAGCCAACAAACGAATCTCTGTGGGAACTCAAACACTATAGTCTAGTCGGCAATATAACACCACCCCCCCCCCCCCCCACCCCCGCCCTCCCACACCTCTACATGCCCACGTAAGTGCACACAACCATACGCAGGTGCATCCACGTAGAGCGAATTTTAGACTTGCTAAATGCCAACTGAAATTTTGTCTACGAATGTAGCAAGGGCGCGTGTTCTTAACTGAACAGTCCTGTAGAGAGTCTAGTGCGTTAATCAAGCCGTCGGAATCCGATACCAATCGATTTTTAGATATCTGCCTTCTCAATAATTGGTAGAATGTAGCCCTAAGACATGTACGCTTTCTTGAATTACAGAATCGGAATTTAGAGCGACAATAATGGAGGGAGATTGAAAGCAAACAGGTAATCCCATCGCTGATGTTGGTTCGTATCCACAAAATCGAAAACTTATCGAAATAGCTATCGACTCTTATGAAAAAAAAGATTTGTTAAAAATGCGCAAATACTAATATTGTTTCGAAACACGATCGAGAGAGCACTCCGTGTGCGTAAATATCACTGTGTATTCAGTCTGAACCTCTGTTCGTTAATCAACCAAATTACTTGCATGTTCCTCCTTTTTCACAGTCTGATCAGACTATTTTTGCTTATTGTTCCTTACAGTTAAACCTAGAAGTCCTGTCATGAAATGCACACAAATAGCACGTCGACCTGCGCGTTAATCCACGCGTTATGACCATAGCAAGGCTATCAAAGTTTGTACATATGGCCTGTGCACAAGCAATGTTTCAGCCAATGGACCTCCGGGTAACCCGGAGGTCCATTGGCAGAAACATTTCCTGTGTTTGCTATGAGTAACCAGGACAACCTGCCTCGTTTTGGATGCCATTCGATATGGCAATTGCGCGCAATTCCTACGCGCAATTAAGCCTAGATAAGCGCACAGTTCGTGCCAGGACTTCTAGTTTTAACTGTACTTGTTGTTTTCAAACTTCAGATTTTAAGTCTCATTGAGGAGATACCATCGACTTTGTGTGACGTTCATGCACAAGTCGACCTCCTGGTGTGCAGGGGAAGTGGGGGTGGGCACGAGGGTCATGATTCAGCTGGCTTCCGTGCCATTTTATATAGATTTGATAGCGCCCATATATTTATTATAAAGTAAACGTTCAGATGAGTATGTTTAATTCTGTCCTTGGAGTATCAACTTTATATACACACTACTTTGAATTTATATTATTGAAACAATGAAAGAAAATTTCGTGAGACACTGAATTTTTGAACTGATCCTTGGGTCTGTGAACCTTGGGCCTCAGTACTACATATATGCAACTGAAACATTCTAACCACATGTCCAGGTTACCCTTCCAAGTTGTCCTCCCAATCTTCTGGAGTGCCAGGTTGAGAGCAAACCATCAGGATTTTATTCTAATGACGTCATGCAAATCGACTTTCGATAAAGTTATCTCCCTTGAAATTATAAGATGAGCGACGATTCAATTGAGATCAGGGAATTGTTGAGAAAACAACTATGACATCAGTAGAGAATGAAGACAAGTTTCCTTTTGTTACTTTTAATAAACGAAGGCAGCAGACAGCTCTCTGGGCTATCTGTTGTTTTCGTTTATTACACGTAACAAAAAACAAACTTAGCTTTTTTGGCAAACCAATTAGAAGCAACAGGTCATCTAGAATATATATCAGTATCACACCTACCAGCACTAAGGGTCCACCAAGGGTCCTTTCTGCCTCTTTGTTTAGCAAATCTGTTTTTACAGTAACTTGAATGAATAACCCTTTACCTAACGAATCGCCCGCATCCGCCCGCATAATATGCAAATTCAGCAGTTGAAAAAATATTATTTTTCAAAAAATGTCAACAAAACCATATCATGTGACCCCTCGTTGGAACGAGCTCGTCGAGCTCGTTCCAACGAGGGGTCACATGATATGATTTTGTGGAAATGTTTTGAAAAATTTTAAAAAATGATATTTAAAATAATAAATTTTGATATCGTCTGCGTTGGGAAAAGGGCTAAATTCCTGCCGGAGGGGTGGGGGAACTCATTGGTTCCGGCATTAGACTTCAAACCGAAAGGTACACGGCTCGACCTCAGTTAGGGGCAACTGCGTTGTTTCCGGGGGCGAGGTACGTAATCCCGATTGCCCACGTGGGGACAAGGTGGCGCTGTGTACCAAGGCGTAACACGCCGATGATACACTTGTCTCCTTAACGTTGTACGAATGAACGCTTCGGGCTTCAGCCAATAAGTACTAATATGCTATGTCTGGAAGCAACAGAGGTAAATAATGAACAGGCAGTGTGGGGTAACTTTTATTTTGTCTCAATTCTTGAGTTGATTATACGATTTATTACTAACATTCATAACATTTAACCCTTTACCCAACGCAGACGATATCAAAATTTATTATTTTAAAAATCATTTTTTTAAATTTTTCAAAAAATTTCGACAAAATCATATCATGTGACCCCTCGTTGGAACGAGCTCGACGAGCTCGTTCCAACGAGGGGTCACATCATATGGTTTTGTTGACATTTTTTGAAAAATAATACTTTTTCAACTGCTGAATTTGCATATTACGCGGGCGGATGCGGACGATTCGCTAGGTAAAGGGTTAAAAACAAATACTTTTTATGTCTATTATGTCTCCAACAGTCTAGCCAGTCATGTAGTAATAAAAATAGTTCTTTGTGTTCCGCTGATTTGTTGCGGTCCCCTAAAGAGGAGGCCTACATCAACCCCATCACCCGACTAGTCACCCCTCCCCCAATGTCCCTCCTAATCTCCAAGCATTTTGACACAAACTGTTTCATAATTTCCGCCGCTGGCGATTTCTAAATCTCCCCAACTAAGATGCTGGCTCTTTCCCCCGTGTCATCCCCACCCACTTATCTATTATGTTTTCATCCCATTCCCTTCCATTAGTTTTTCAAGGAATCTTATTCTTCTAGGCAAATATTTAGGGCACTGTAAGGCAAATATTTAGGGCATTGTAAGGGAAATATTTAGGGTATTCGTGTACAAAACCTATTACTTAACATAATGACTACAACTGCACAGCGATATTTATGCCTCTGAAACATAGCAAATGACTCCTCATTGGAACGAACTCGTTCCAACGTGTGGGTCATAGGCTGTGTATTTGAGGCAAAAAAACAAATAGTTACTAATGCAATAAAATTATTTCCAAGTGTTGCCTTCTAGTTGTGTTAAATGAAGAGTTAGTTTGATTAGTAAAAATCTTCCAAAGTTATCTCTCCCAATAACTGTAAGAGTATTATTTTGAATGGTTTGAATTCTCTGCAGTTGGAACTAGAAGCCCTGTCACAGTAAGTGCAGAAAATGCTCGTTGGTTAATTCACTCCTTGATGCAGAAAAAAAAAGTAGTTTGAAATACACACGAGCGTTTGCGCTGTGCAATGCAAAATACAATTCGTTATGGCTAGGTCAGTACTGAAATCACGAACTTAACCGATCAAAAAGAAAGAAGATATTGAGACTCCAGTATGTGGACGGTGGGTTACTACTGTGGGATACATTTTTAACTTAGTAATTGTTTACAATTTCTGAGGTCAAAACACAAAAAGCACTTGTAAACTTCCATCGCATGGACCACCGGGTTGCACCCGGTGGTCCATGTGATGAAAGTTTGCAAGTGTTTCTTGTGTTGTTACAAACATTTATAAATACCCTTCGAGTGGAGAATATATGGCGCTGCGATAAAGTTGTAATCCAATCTCTTTATTCTGTATATGCAGTCGAATTTCAATATCTGTTTACGTCATTACATGTACATGTATCCCAGTAGAGGTTAAGAATTATGTGAATGATCTCTATTCAGTGGCGTAGATAAAGGAGGGGCCGGGGGGCAGAGCCCCCCCCCCCCCCCCACCAGAAGTCTTGCCGGAAACTGTTTGGGACCATTTTTAGGCGAATTTATGCCTAATAACATTAAAATGCTGGCTTTGGGGATAAAAACATGCCATTTTGGGTAAAAAAAGACCAATTTTCAGTACATTTGCATTAAACAACAGATTCTTTCTGTTTGTTTGGGTTTTTGTTGTTGTTACACTGTTGGAAAATTTTCGGTCTGTCGGAAAATTTTGGGCTTGCCCCTCCGCCAGCGAAAAGCTGTCTACGCCACTGTCTCTATATACAGGTATAGAATTGTATAGAGTTGGGCACGCTATTTTCTACAGGAAATGAGTTACACTGATGGTGCCGTTTGACAGGGACACAAGTGCACTTGCTCAGCGCGCTATTACTTAAATATAGTGCACAATACAGTGACAGGACTTCTAGTTTCAAATGCAACTAAGAACGAAACACTCCACGCGACAAAGTAAAAGTAGCTAGGGCCCTGTGAAGCATCCAGATTAGATTCCATTCAACATCGTCTCCATGATACGATTCGATTTGAGGCGGAAATTTTCGAAACGTCGATGTTCTCAGATTCCAACCGAAGTGTCTTTTCTTGGAGTTTTATTACATGTCTGTTCTATGAAATCCCAATCTACAGCAACGCTAAACCATACGGACAATGGAAATCCGTTCCGCAGTCATGTGCGGAACGGAAATCGTTGAGCATAATCCGAAACTGAACCGGTTGCGAAATAACTAAATAAAATGTGTACAATTGAAGGATATGGCGAGTTTAATGTGTACGAAAATAGCGAAGAAGAAAGAGAGTCAATATATGGCGGGGATAATGAATATCCAGCAGAAGAAGAGTATGAGTACGTAAATTTGGTTGGCGATAAAATGGGTTCTGTTTGTGGGCCACCCCTCCGATCGCTGCGGTCAATTTTAAGTCAACAAGTGAAGTCCAATTGACTCGTTTTATTGAGAGCGCACAGTTCCGTTTTCAGATACCCTTTACAATAAAAGATAGCTCTGTTCACAAATCATCAAGTGTCTTGACACCTCGCCCCACACCTACCCGAGGCAGACACTGTGAGTTTGTCGGAAGTTTAGCTCGTCCACTCGATAGAAGCTTGGATTCCAGTAATAATGGGGCAAGATCAACTTAATGTCTTAATTATGACAATATGTGTTGAGGTATACACTTTATATGTTTAATATATAAGACACATGAAAACGTTATAATAATTATGCAAAAAATCCTTTGATCGACTGGAGTTATAAACGTTTACCCCTTCAATAAATAGAGGATATGGAATGAGTGTTTTTCTCATATAATATTTATGAAACGAGTCTAAGTATTTTCCGTTTTGGCGAGCCTCTGGCGAGCCCAAACGGAAAATTCAGACGAGGTTTATAAATATTATATGAGAAAAACACTCATTTCATATTCTATTTATCATACGACACATCCGCGCACAAATTAGCCACTTAGTATGACTTTTTAACCCATCACCTAACTTGAGTTGCAGATGGCACTTGGAAAAAACATCCTTGTATAACTATTTTTTTTCATTTTTGGCTTCAAAAACATAGGTTATGACCCCTCATTGGAACGAGTTCGTCGAGCTCGTTTCAATGAGGAGTCATAACCTATGTTTTGGAAGCAAACAAAAAGTGAAAATATAAAAAAATGAATGGCGTTTTTCTTGTAGGTAAAAGATTAATACAAAATAACCCACCCTAATAGGACAGATAACGTAAATTCTCCCTACTGAAATTATGCAAATGTGGCCCAGTTGTATTTTGTTTAGCCAATGAAATTGTCCAGTTTTGAACTTGACCAATGAAAGCTCCCAACTCTAATTATGCAAATTATGAAAATGTGGCTCAGTTGTATTTTGTTCAGCTAATCAAATTGTCTAGTTTTGAAACTGACCAATGAAATTGACGGAAGGCTTTATTTATCACTGATTAATATGAAAACAAAATATCAAATGTTTTAAAGTGAACAAAACGGACGAGTCATATGATAAAAGGAGTTATGTTATACAGTACAGGAATTAACACTCCTCCCCACAAAACAATAAACGCAGTGTTAGTCGGACAAAATCAATTAAACGGCCGTTCCTGACATCGCCCAAATAGAGGCAGCTGAGTGGTTCTCAGAAATAACCTGGTCCACAAGATACGAAATATTTACCGACACATTTTGTCATCAACATTAAATACTGGCATGCCATGATGGGGTAGCAAGGTATGTTCGATTACGTTCTGAAGGTGTAACCGCAGTTGGAGAAGGTGTGTCCGGGCAACCGGAGGTGCAAATCTCTGACTGAGGGTGCAGTACCCGACCACAAGCCGACATTATCCAACAAGGGTCGACATAAACAGTCAACAACCCTTACACAACTCGACGGTAGAATCTTATTCTAGTACGTTAATGATGCAGATCTTCGACTTGATGTGGAACACACGACTGCCCTCGACACACTGACACATCGAACAATGGACGACACCGACATTCAGCTACTCTTACACAACATGAAAACAGTGGGTAGAAGGTGGAATGTTATTCTTGAATCCGCCGCGCAGAAATAAGACAAGTTAATTTATTTATTTATTTATTTATTTATTTATTTATTTATTTATTTATTTATTTATTTATTTATTGGGGTTTAGCGGCAAGGATCTCCTCGTGTGGGGCAATGTTAAGGGTGAAGGAAGGCGGAGTACCGGGAGAGAAACACCGATCAGAAGTGAGCAACTGTCAGACATCCCAGCGTACTAACTCCGCAAATGCAGGATTAGAATTGGCCGAGGGGAAGTGCACCAACGAGAAGCCTATCGTTGGTGCAGGGGCTCACATCGAAACGGACAAGGGCCCGACACGGACGGGCACACTTCCTCGGTGTACCGAAAGTGTGTGGAATGTGCAACACAATTACAGAAGGTGGACCCAACCATTATCACCACTACAGTCCCCAAGGACTGACACTGATAGGTCAATTCCCTTGGAGAACCTGGAAGGTGTGCGAAAGGTGGAACTGGCCTTTTAGAAGGTTTTCGAAGTTGGAACACAATATTCGAAGGTGGAATCAACTTACAGCTCCTCTATCCATGTTAAGAGTGTTGTGCGACATCACTGTGAAGAAAGACTGGATCTCTCATTACCCTGACTTTCTGATTTATATACTCCTATTAGCCTGACTTTCCAACTTTGTATTAACCCTTTACCCAACGTAACGGCCAAAACCGGCCAGCGGTATTCTCAAAAATCGCCAATTAATTTTCATGATTTTTTCATTTTTTGTCTCCAAAACATAGGTTATGACCCCTCATTGGAACGAGCTCGTCGAGCTCGTTCCAATGAGGGGTCATAACCTATGTTTTGGAGACAAAAAATGAAAAAAATTAGTTATTCAAGAAATTTTTTTGCAAGTGTCGTCTGCTTTTCATGTTAGGTAAAGGGTTAAACGCTAGTGATGGTATTATCACATTTTTGGTGTCAAGCGTCTTTTCTCGCAAGTGTCTTAAAGTAGTTTTCATTTTATTCCTCGAGATGTGGAAAGTCTTGAACCGTTCGAAAAAATTTACCACCTTTGAGTGCAAAACCCAGTACAGTCAAGACACATTTCGTCTTGATTTTACCCTAAAAGGCATAATTGAATAATAGAAAGCTGTCTGATTTAACATCTGATGCTCGTGTGCCCTCCAGTAAGACGCCAGCAAAACAGTCTTTGTCTAACAAAAATCCCATGTGAATCAGCCAAATATATTGATGAAAAAGGGATAAATCATCATTGCAAAGACGTTGAATGTCATTTTGTGAAATAAATGTATGTCTCATCTTGTCTGAGTCTTGATAAAAACATTAGTCCCATATTTTGAAAGGTTTCTGTTCACAGTCACCTATCGCAGGTTTCTCTTTTATGTCACATATCGAGGCCAATCCTGTGACATTCATTCACAGCAGATTGGAACATCTGGTGCTTATACATAATATGGCATGGGCAAGCGTCATACATCAGGGCTCATATACACTTGTCATTTGAATGCTTCCGTTAATTTACCTAACTTTCAATTCAAATTGGTAGCACATTGCTCCCATTGCAAAGTCATGCCATATAAATGAGCCTTTTTTCAGCCATCACCAAATTTGTTTTACTCTTAAACCTTTACCTAACCCGAAAAGCAGACGACACTTGCAAAAATAATTCTTGAATAACTAATTTTTTTCATTTGTTGTCTCAAAAACATAGGTTATGACCCCTCGTTGGAACGAGCTCGAGGAGCTCGTTCCAACGAGGGGTCATAACCTTTGTTTTTGAGACAAAAAATGAAAAAAAATGATGAAAATTAATTGGCGATTTTTGAGAATAGCGCTGGCCGGGTTTTGCGGTTACGTTAGGTAAAGGGTTAACCTGCTAAGTATTTTCAAGATATTTTTCATAGAATCTAGTCATGGCTGCTGTGAAAATTTCTTCTAAATTTAATTCTCAAATCATTGGTGAAAAAGTTCAATCAGTTTACAGGGAGAAAAAAGGATTAAATGTCCCCAAATTATACTAATTTAGTGTCAAAAACAATTTTGTCCTTGGCAGAAATAACCGCCAGAAGCATACAAGGAGTTAAAAGCTTGGAGCTTAGGACCACACCATTATATATAAATGAGATAAGCTAACTGAATTGGAAATCCTGTACCCATGGCAACTGAATTTGAAGCTCATTTCATGGTAATCCAACTACAGGGCGCTTAACTGTTTTATTGGAAGCTTCCTTCATAATGTATTCATACTTATGACTACACAAATTTAGGCTATAGCATTATGGGTTGGAGATAATTCAGTACTTCACAGTCTGTACAGAAGAGAATGTGCTGTAACTGTATGGTATTAACTGATAAAGTGCTAAGTTTTTTGGGTTGTCAAAATTTTGCTCACATGTTATTGCCTTGATACAATTTACGGGAGAGTGCCTACATGCACTCTCCCATAAATTGTAACAAGGCAAATCCACCTAGACTAAATAACATCACATCAAAAACTAAGTGAAGAACATCCACAGAATATGAAGCCTTTAAGCTGTGGTACCAACTTCAGGATAAAGCCCCAAAATGGGCTTCCAGCACTCTACCAGTTAACTGTTACTTTCCCAACATATTACAAAAAAAGCATCGGTTACCTCCAAGTTGGAGGTATCTGTTTTGTTATTAGTTTGTTATCAGTTCATCAATATAAATATAAATCTCCAGGCAAAGGGTTTTGTTTATAATGATACATCTGAAACATGTCTGAATCTTCTTGGAGAAGGTTCAAGCGTCTTAGTAAACCCAGCGCTTCCTTAACTCGTAGAGTGCTAAATTATTTTTGACCATCAAAATTTGTTCACATGTTTTTGCCTTGTTACAATGTATGGGAGAGTGCCTAAAGGCACTCTCCCATAAATAGTAACAAGGCAAATCTTTTCAGACTAAATAATTTAACTTCAAAGATAATATGAAGCATATCCACTGAACATGAGGCCTTTACATTACGGTCCCTGCACGTCAGAGTAAGACCCAAATATGGGCTTCCGGCACTCTACCAGTTAACCCTTTAAACACTGGTGGTATCTTCCAGTTCAGTTTCATCAATTGGAAGAGTCTATATTCGTTACCTGGGGAAAGACCAATCAATATTTTCAACGTGCAACTATCTACTTAATGAAGTCCGATTTTTTCACAATCCTGGAACGGAAAAGTCTTTCGAGTCCAAAGACTTAATATTTCCTATCACTGAGGTTGGCCAGCGATGTCACCTACACCCCCCCCCCCCCCATCCCCCTCCCCCTCCATATACTGGTATTGCGGTGTTTTTGATTAATTACAGACTACATAAGTGATATAGAAGCATTGTGTTTCATTGGGGACATTCTAAAACTTTTTTGAAAAACTTCACACCAGCACCCCCTCCCCCATTCCCCATTCATTTTTATGCTTCGAACGACCCACCTCAGTGTACGGAGATTTTATGCACCCACATGAAGAGCGGAAAGATTCGATTCGAGACTTCATTCGAGATATGAGAGTGCCCCACGAGTTTGTATACAGCGGGGAAACAGCTGGAGAGTCCATTGAAACATATTGTGCAGTGAACTGGCAGGGTGTATTTTGTTCTGAAAATTTGGATTAGCAGTTTTTTCACCCGGGATAAAAAGGATTAGCGAGTACCAAGAATTGATTACCAGCCTTAAGAAGGGGAACTTTAAGCATAACACCATTACATATTGAAGCTAATTAGAGTCCGCTAACTATTTGTTACCCATTTCATCGTGATAAGCTAACACATGTTAAGGTCTCACCTTATCAAGACTAAACAATGCCGTGGGTCACTGAAGAAATGAGTTGTCGAGGTTATATGGCACCGAATGCCATCACCGATTCTAAAAGTTGAGTTACGCTTTACCGTCTTCTGTAAACAGAGGCGACGGAACAGGGAGTGGGGATACACAATCAGATAGAAAATGGGCACATGAAAACATGTTAGATATTCTTGTAATATATTATTTTCAAATCCAAACAAATTTAGTTGCATTTGACCAAAGAATCCCACCTTCGGTCGCTTCCGTCTCTTCTACTTCAACCATCTTCCAACCCGAGGGATAGCCTTCGGGTTGGAAGATGATTGCAGTGGAGGACACTCACATGACAGGAACCACATCACGGTTCTTTCATCTGACCGAGAGACTCGCTGGTGATCATATATCATATACTATTATAACCCCCTACCCCCTTCCGAGAAAAACCTCGGTAGTCTTTCAAATTTGTTCCCCCTCTAATTCATAGAGCTTACTCCACCTCTGACCGAAAGAAACGTGAAAGAAATGTGTTAGGATAGTTTGGGTGCCACTCAGAGTACAACACTGTACACAAAGTTATGACGTCATTAGCATGGGGGAAAATAACACGAGACGACCCTGGTGACGCCTGAAATATAACCAGTGATGTTTACCTCTATGTATAGCCATTTTGTTGTTTTCAGACTAAGTCTTCTCAGACAATTCGAGAGGGGATGATCAGAGAAACACACCCTGGCTCGTGAAGCAAATGACAATCATTAAAATGAGATGTGACATGTTTGAAGGACTCACGCGGAACTGTTTGTTTTGTTGTACCTGGAATCTTAACTTCCAGCATATGCTATCTTATACTTTTGTGGGAAATGTTTAACGAATATCTTTCGACAGCTGTTGTCACGATAGATGTAAATTTAATACTGACCCTGAAATAGATAGCACACAGACTCTTCCATTTCCCTTTTGCCAGTGGTGCCTCAGAAGATACCATTCAGACCTTCAGTTCCTAAAGTAAAACATATTGGGAGACTATCAGACGGTCTTACGGGTATTTTGTAATACTTTCTCTAACGAAAGATTTTGTTAATGCTGTTTGGGCCTAGGCGAAATAAGATTTGCACATTTTTATAATGCAAATATTTTAAGACACGAGACGTCAGTCCGGCGGCTGCACTACTAATCATTCAGAAATAGGAGATAATTCCTCACAATGTTACCATAGCTCCATTTCTGGATCAGGGGTCCTTTTCATAATGTATTTAGACCAACACAGCTAAAAAGAGTAAAGGATTAACCCTTTACCTAACGTAACGGCCAAAACCGGCCAGCGCTATTCTCAAAAATCGCCAATTAATTTTCATTATTTTTTTCATTTTTTGTCTCAAAAACATAGGTTATGACCCCTCGTTGGAACGAGCTCGGTGAGCTCGTTCCAACGAGGGGTCATAACCTATGTTTTTGAGACAAAAAATGAAAAAAATTAGTTATTCAAGAATTATTTTTGCAACTGTCGTCTGCTTTTCATGTTAGGTAAAGGGTTAAATGAAATGTGTATGGTATACTTTATATTATACACAGCATATTTATGTTTAACTTGTATTACACTGTAATAAATTATTATACTGTAAAAGTATTATCGTTAAAATTGTCGGTACATTTACCGTAAAATGCGTTTGGCAATGTCGACTTTCTTATCGATCTTGAGCAAAAAGGGAGGAACCTATACATGTCTATTTTATATCACTTCACTATAGGAGGGGGTTGCTGGTTCATCATATAGAGTAGGTCAATCGATATCTTCAACCTGCAGCCTTGTATCCCATTGCTGTTTGACATACTGGCAGACAGTCACGAGTACTCGGCCATCTGGGTTTTGGGGATCGCAGGGCACTGGGCACGTCCCTAGGGCTGTTTGAAAGTGGGATGAACTTATATCTCAAGCATGGTATGACCTATGGATCTGGAACCAACACCAAATGAGTCGACACTCAGCGGTGGTTCAAAATATGGGTGAAAGTCCATGAGGTAACGTAACCAAGGATCGTTGAGAGCATTTTTCAATATTGCTTGAAATCACATTTATGGCCTCATAATGCCTTCCCTAAGTCCATACATGTATTTTTGCTCTCAAAACAGTGCGCGAGTCCAAACATTTTAAAACTGGGTCGCGCTCGTATCTCAAGCATGCTTTGACCTATGGATCTGGGACTGACACCAAATGAGTCAAAACTCAATGGGGGTTTAGAAATGTGGGCTAAGGTCACTGAAGTAACCCAGGGGCCATTTAGTGCAGTTTTCAGTTTTGCTGGAAATCACATTTTATGACCGTTAATGCTTTCCCAAAGTCCATACATGTATTATGGCACTCAAAAAACTGGGCAGGTCAAGAGATTTGAAAGTGGGTCAAGCTCAACGCTCGCATGATATGACCACTGAGCCTGTGATCAGCATCAAATGTTTCGAAACTAAATAGAGGTTTAAAATAAGGGTCATAGTCACTGAGGTCACCCAGAGGACAATGCGTACATTTTTCAGAATTTTTGGAAATCACATTTTATAACACCTTAATGCATTCTCAAGGTTCATATACTACTCAAAGTTTGCTAAGCACCAAATATTTGACACATCATTGTGAAATATGCTTGTGACATATTTGCGATATTTTTGGTGGATATGGTTGAGGAAGGTAATGAGATGGTCCCCAGTGTTTACATTAACTCTCTTGACCGGCAGACTTTTCGGGACAGTCCTTGAAAGCATGTGCCCCTTGATTTGCATGATGTTTTCGTGTACTGTCTGCATGTACTTGACATGTGTAGGGTATTCAATCTTCATTTCAACACAACCCTTGTGATTTAATGATTGAATATGGCATATGCAAATGTAAGAAGACATTTGTCTGAAGCAGAGATGTGGCGGGCTGTAGAGATGGTGGAGCAAGGGGCTACCCATCGTCAGTTTGGTGAAGCCCTTGGTGTGCACCATACGGTGATCACCAGAGCCTGGTCGAGATTTCAGCAGTATGGCAAACCAGTAAGACGGCATGGTAGTGGCAGAGGCAGGGCAACATATGCAGCCGAAGATCGGTTTTTGATCAGTCAGGCCCGTAGGAACTGCTTTGCCACAGCAACCCAGCTTCGCATTGACCTTCAGAATGCATCCAGGGTAAATGTTTCGCATTCCGCTGTCCCAGAACCGCTATGGTGGAGGGTCAATCATGGCCTGTGGCGGCATTAGCTGGGGTGTACGTACAGAGCTATGTGTCCTTGAACGTGGTACATTGACTCCACAACGGTATATTGATGAGATCCTGGATGTCCACGTCATATTTGTGCAGGTGCAGTGGGTGATAGATTCATTTTGATGGACGATAATGCCCGTCCACATGTTGCCCATGCTGTCGGGGAGTACAGACAGAGGGAGGGGATTGGGCGTATGGACTGGCCAATACGGTCCTCTGACCTCATTCCAATCGAACATGTCTGGAATGAGTTGCAGCTTGCAATTTCAGCCTGTGCAGTCCAGCCAAGAAGTTTCCAGGAGCTTGGTGCCATGCTGGTCCAAGAATGCAACAACACCCCACAAAGGACCATCATGAACCTGATTGGGAGCATGAGAAGGCGTTGCCAAGCTGTAATTAACAGTAATGGGTCTCATACTCGATACTGAAGCCATACCAGTTCGCTCCGTCAACTTTTTGGCTTATTGAAAAATTTCCTCTTTTAACAATAATATCCATTATCCATGGCTATCGTATTCAAACGCTAAAAAATAATGTCCAACGCAAATAAAATCTTAATGTCTGTACTTATAATCATTAAAGATATAAAAACAGGTAGTTGGATGTACTTGGTGCTTAGCAAACTTTGAGTAGTATATATGTATTTGTACACTAAATAAACTGGTCTGGACCAAACATTCTGAAAGCGGGTCACGCTCATATCTCAAACCTGGACCTGGTACCAACACAAAATGAGTCGAAACTCAACGAATGTGTCAAAGTCACTGAGGCGACTCCAGGGCTCCTTCAGTGCATTTTTAGAATTGCTGGAAATGGCATATTATGACCGGCGAATGCATTCCCGAAGTTCATACATGTATTTTTACACCCCACCAATTGGGCGTAGCCAAACATTTTCTCAGTGTCACACGCTCATATCTTATGCATGGTGTGACCTATGGACTCGGCACACACACCAAACTGAGTAGAAACTGAATATAAATTCAAAACGTGGGTCAGGGTCATTGAGGTCAATGCTTTCCCAAAGTTCATACATGTATTCTGGCACTCAAAAAGTGGGCAGGTCAATAGATTTGACAGTACGGCAAGCTCATATCTCAAACATGGTAAGACCCATGGACCTGGGGTCAACATTAAATGTTTCGAAATTCATTAGAGGTTTTAAATACGAATCAAAGTCATTGAGGTCACACAGAGGTCAATGAGTGCATTTTTCAGAGTTGTTGAAAAATGCACTTTCTGGTCCCTAATTGACTCCCAAAGTTCATACATAGAGGATATGGAACGAGTGTTTTTTCTCATATAATATGTATGAAACGAGTCTAAGAATGTTCTGTTTGGGCGAGCCTCTGGCTCGCCCAAACGCAAAATTCGGACGAGTTTCATAAATATTATATGAGAAAAACACCCATTTCATATTCTATTTATCATATGACACACACACGCACAATTTACCCACTTAGTAGGACTTTTTAACCCATCACCTAACTTGAGTTGCAGACGGTACTTGGGAAAACATCCTCGTATAACTAAAAATTTTCATTTTTTGCTTCCAAAACATAGGTTATCACCCCTCGTTGGAACGAGCGCGACACACTAGTTCCAATGAGGGGTCATAACCTATGTTTTGGAAGAAAAAGGTGAAAATATAAAAAATGAATGGCGTTTTTCTTGTATTGCGCGAGACGGTTTTTGCCGTTACGTTAGGTAAAAGATTAATACAATATAATCCACCCTAAATAGGACAGACAACGTAACTTCTCCCTGCTGAAATTATGCAAATGTGACCCAGTTGTATTTTGTTTAGCCAATCAAACTGTCCAGTTTTGAAATTGACCAATGAAAGCTCCCAAATCTAATTATGCAAATTAGGAAAATGTGGCCCACTTATATTTTGTTAAGCCAATCAAATTGTCTAGTTTTGAAATTGACCAATGAAATTGACGGAAGGCTTTATTTATCACTGATTAATATGAAAACAAAATATCAAATGTTTTAAAGTGAACAAAACGGAGAAATCATATGATAAATATATTTTATCATTCAAGAAAGTGTGCCAAACATATCCATTTCGGATTTCTGTATATTTTGAATGTTGTGTAAAGAAGTTATTTCTGGTTTCATGAAAAATGTTATTTCATTCCTGTATGAACCTAAAATTACAGTATATGCACAGTACAGTGGCCATGGACTGGTCTAAATCCAGGCGCGGGCAGTAAGGTAAACGTTTGCGTTTACAAAGTACCGGTAATGAAAATTATCATCTATAAGATAATAATTAACTCTTTGATACTTTTGTACGTCTTATGATGTTCGAAATCAAACAGCGCGTTGTTACTTTTGTACGTCTTATGACGTACGAAATCAAACAGCGCGTTGATACTTGTGTACGTTATGTGACGTACGAAATCAAACAGCACGTTGATACTTTGTGGCCATTTGTTTTGTTATTATTTTTCGGTTTTTTTTTAAGTTTTAACCTCAATTCCTTTTTTCTCCCGAATAGTGAGTGCTCAGTGACAACGTTGAGCCAAATGTTATCGCAGCTTAAAATACAAATATAATCCTGCTGTGAAGACATCTTAACTGGCTGAGTGCTAGAAGCCACTACCAGGTTCTTTCACAATGAGGGTACCAGATCAAAAGCCAACACTTTCCTTGCAAATATTTGATATTCAGTCTAACTTAAATAATATTTTGTTCATATAAATTTGTTTTTTTTTACAAATTATTGGAGAGTGCCTGTGGGCACTCTCCAATAATTTGTAATAAAGCAAGTTTTGAATAACAATTCAGACCACAAAAATAATCTAGCCCTCAACCAGATAATCACTAATGTGTATCTTGTTATTTGTACTTTCCGACGTTTGACGTCGCATTTTGAAAAACGTTGAAGAAACTGAATTCCCAGTGACGTTTGAACGTCAGAATAATTAAAGTCTCAAAGGGTTAATGACGCACTGGATTGTTCCCGGTGCTTCATTGATTAAATTGTTGATAATTACTTCTGTAATTTGTGCTTGGAAGCCCACGGCGGCCGTACTGTTCTAGCAGCCAACTGCCGCTACGTCTATCGTATTTTCGTGGTAATTGATGCTACTGTTGAAATTTCATTATGTGGAAACTAATAAAGGAGTGCCCATATACAGTGGAACAAGGTCCTTTTGAGAACGAACGCATTCAACTCTTCATTCCTGCATCTGCAAAATAGCTTTGTTTTCGAAGACTCGGTTTTTAGGGTAGTCTTATTTTTTATTGGGGTATAACGACACTTTCGACAGCAAGGGTCACTGCGTGGTGGACATTTTTACGCATGGAGGATGCCGGGGAACCCGGAGAGAACCGTCGAGCGGCGGCGAGCAAATGTCACATTCCCCAACGTATACTAACTCCACACATGCAGGCTTGGAATTGGATGAAGACAAGTGCAGTTAGTTCACCACCCAGGTACAGTACGCCTTAGTCCACCACAGCGCTAGCGAGGGTAATTAGGATGTAGTTCCTTGCCCAAGGACCAGGTGCGTAGGAAGCTTATAATATTGGGGAGGAGGGTATTGTAAACTCAGTTATCAATTAATTCATATTCTTCTTCGGTACGATGCCTGAACACCTACTGCGTCGAATGCAGGTAAACTTTGCGCCCTGAAATTATTTCGTAACTATAATAATTAGAATCATATCTGAGATTTAATTTCAAAATTTGAATGTGTCATGATATTTTATCCGTCTGATAAGTTTCTCCAAAGTTCGTCTCCAAACTCATCGTACGTATAGTTAGTAGCCATGGCCAGTACCTGATATCTCCCATTCACTGCCTTCCGTTTCAATAGATTGTCATTACGGTCTCATTTGAAACATAACTGGAAAAATTGGTAAAACAACAGTCCTTGACATATTTACACGGGACATAGATGCACGGAACATGGATACACGGAATTTGTCAAGTTAAAAAACCTTATGTATTTATGTATGAACTAACAATAATCTATTCATGCATGCAACCCCTTCTGAGCATAACTAATTCTGAATTAGATTACTGCTAAACTTCTATCTTCTCTTTTTCTTCTTGTCTATTTGCTTTTTGTCATTGTCTATGTTTGTTTTTATGTATTTTTGTTTTGTTTTTTTTTTGTTGTTGTGTTATTTTTCCCTTCTGGTACGTTTCTTTTTTCTATTTCTTTTTTGTCCGGAGGAAACATGTGGACAGCCAATCTGGCTATGTTTTCTCCTTACGATATCCATAATATTAGTCCTAATTTTATAATCTTTGTACAATACGTATCTTATTAATACAATTCTATATCCATTTCTGTACTTTTTGTATATTATGTGTATCGTTAAATAAATTAATCAATCAATCAATCAACGGGAGCTTGTTTGGCGGCCCGCTCTGCGTAAAAAACCCGGGGAGAGTGCGGAAGGGGGATACCAGGAAAACTTGTGAAATATGAACTACTGAGAGCTCATTTCCTTGCTTCTCAGGGGAAAAAATCAAGATATCGTTGCTGTTAATTTTTGGTGTTTAACCCTTTACCTAACATGAAAAGCAGATGACACTTACAAAAAACAATTCTTGAATAACTATTTTTTTTAATTTTTTGTCTCCAAAACATAGGTTATGACCCCTCATTGGAACGAGCTCGACAAGCTCGTTCCAATGAGGGGTCATAACCTATGTTTTGGAGACAAAAAATGAAAAAAATCATGAAAATTAATTGGCGATTTTTGAGAAATTGAGAACAAGGGTAAAGGGTTAAAGGAGGATGTACGTCAGAGAGGAAGATGTTAACCTGTTGAGCGTCAAATCTGTCAGTGACATAGGCTACCAACTTTTCCATGCACTGCAAATGGTTTAGATTATACAGTTTTTTTTATGTACGCCTGTATGGTGTAGAATATGCAGGTGTACGTGGTTATTTCCGTGTAGATACTAGATATGATTTACAAAGTTTAGGATTTTTTTTTTTTGGGGGGGGGGGTAAATACCCCCTACCCCCACCCCCGGTTCCTATGCCACTCCCAAGGACACAACCCAGTTACGCCTGGTAAGGATCGAACCGGGTACCTTCAGGTTTGAAGTCCCAGACCGTAACCACTGAGCCACCTCTATCTCTAAGGTAGTTTTATTAATTTCTTTAACCTGCGGCTGTATGGGTACGGGGTAAAGATATTAATTGGTCTATACTGAATGACAACCCAACAGCCTTCTAGTGTAGTGAAGTGGTGAAGCTGAAATATCAGTTCCTCCGTTTATGCTCAAGATCAAACAAAAAGGTCAGCATTGCCAAGGTATTTAAATATTGTATTTTCACCGTAACATTTTACCGTAGAAGGTACTGCCAACTGGACTGTCTGTACGTTTACCGTATTTTCAGAGGCGGCGGAAGCTCTCAACAAGTGTGAGTGGGGGATCACACCTTCTGGGTACCGCAAGGGTGTAGGATGGAAAATGATTCTTCTTCGGAGGCGGAGGGGGTCAATGGTGATGGGGCGGTACATTCATGCAAAATATATAAATTTATATACGCTACCCCTCACCGTTCAACCTACTCCATTTAACCCTTTACCCAACGTAACGGCCAAAACCGACCAGCGCTATTCTCAAAAATCGCCAATTAATTTTCAAAATATTTTCATTTTTTGTCTCAAAAACATAGGTTAGGACCCCTCGTTGGAACGAGCTCGTCGAGCTCGTTCCAACGAGGGGTCATAACCTATGTTTTTGTGACAAAAAATGAAAAAATTTAGTTATTCAAGAGTTTTTTTTGCAAGTGTCGTCTGCTTTTCATGTTAGGTAAAGGGTTAAGACACTAACCTCAGCCTATTTATTTTGATTTGTTTTTACTTAACCCTTAGAACCCTGGTGGTATCTTCCATAACAATTAAATGGCAGCCATTGGAAGAGGACATATTCATTACTTGTGAGCAAACCAATTAATATTTTCAACGTGCAGCATCGGGGTTCCACGTTGAAAATATTGATTGGTCTTCCCCACGCATTCACTTATCATACTTAATGAATTTATAAAGTGCCATGTTCATGGGCCGGAAAAGCAGCCTCTCGGGTTCAAAGGGCTAATCATAACCTTGAAACCGTTCTTTGAAATGTTGCGCTCCATTTGGAGCTTTCTATTTTTATTCAATAAAATCTTGAAAATCAATGTTGTCATATATGTATAGGTGATGTGTAGTGACCGTAGAGGTTGCGTATGTTATGACGGAAAATGCCGTTCGGGTTCCTGTAATTGGTGAAAAAAGTGTGTGTGTGGGGGGGGGGGGGGGGGGGGGAAGTACCCTTTGCGCCCCCTCCCGGCTCCACCGTACCTGCGCATTTTTAACAGTATGCTTCACAGAGCAACGGCCAGATAAACTGATAATTCTTTACACCGTATTAATGACATAACAGGACATATCAGATTTCAGACTCTGGTTTCCAATATTAGGTAAAAAGACTGAAGAACTGAATTCTTGTCTAAAAATTCAGCGAATATTCGACTTTATCTTACAAAATGAGCGTATTACCCGCAATACAAGTGAAAACATCTGCACAAAATACAAATGTGTATTGAGGGTAGCAACAACATGTGCATGTTCGAATAAGAATGGTATTGGAGTTGAAAGCACAGGTAAATTTTCCAAGCATCACTGGGTTTTAAAAGTAATCAAATTTGAAATACTCCAGTTGTACACAATCATGCTAAAATCAGTATTTGTGTTGATACTGTTTAAGTCAACGACGATGGCCATTTTAATATACAAACAGCTAAACAACACACCCATAAAGCGGGTGTTTTGCGCTCAACTGAAACTCCAATGATAATGATATTGTTTTTAACCCTTTTATACTTTTGTACGTCTTATGACGTACGAAATCAAACAGCGCGTTGATACATTTGTACGTTTTTTTGACGTACGTAATCAAACAGCGCGTTGATACTTTGTGGTCATTTGTTTTGTTATTATCTGTAGATTTTTTAAAGTTTCAAACTCATTTCCTATTTTCACCCGAATAGTGCTCAGTGACACCCGTTGAGTGAAATGTTATCGCAGCTTAAAATACGAATAAAATCCTGCTGTCAAGACTTCTTAACTGATTGAGTGCAAGAAGCCACTATCAGGGCTTTTAAAAAATGAGGATACCAGAGCAAACGCCAACACTTTCCTTGCTTATATTTCATATTCAGTCAAACACAAATAATATTTCGTTTATATAAATTTGTTTTATTACAAATTATTGGAGAGTGCCTGTAGGCACTCTCCAATAATTTGTAATAAAACAAGTTTTCATTAGCAATTTAGACCACCAAAATAACTAGCTCTCTACCAGATAATCACTAATGTGAAAACTATCTTGTTATTTGTGCCTTCCGACGTTTGACGTCGTATTTTGAAAAAAGTTGAAGAAACTGAATTCCCAGTGGTGTTTGAACGTCAGGATAATTAAATCTCTCAAAGGGTTAAGGATACATTGACTGGATTCGACCAATAAAAAACGTCACTCTGCACGTTTTTCCATTTTCAAAAATAGAATGCGGAATCTCCCAGCATACCACAACGATCAAAATTAATTTTAAACTGACAAATTGAAGCCGAATTTATTAGAAATTATTAACCCTTTACCTAACAAGAAAAGCAGACGACACTTGCAAAAAAAAATCTTGAATAACTATTTTTTTTCATGTTTTGTCTCAAAAACATAGGTTATGACCCCTCATTGGAACGAGCTCGACGAGCTCGTTCCAATGAGGGTCATAACCTATGTTTTTGAGACAAAAAATGAAAATATAATTAAAATTAATAGGCGATTTTTGAGAATAGCGCTGGACGGTTTTGGCCGTTACGTTGGGTAAAGGGTTAAGAACGTAATTATTAAATGCGAATGATGTCGAACGTCTGTCCTACAAACAAAACCCTGAATTTGAAAGCAATGAACAAAAAAAAATGTAAAAGTTTTCATCACATTAAAAAATCATAGACTTGATACAATGTAAACATCGTCTGCTTTTGACGTTTCCACATAGGTGCATACTTTGCAAAAAGATTTGTTTATCTGTTGCTTTTGGACCAGGATCAAACAACCTTTGATTTGAGAGTGATGTTGATTTAAATAAAATTCCTCGAAATATGAAAAATGACATTACAGAATCAAAATATTTCGACAATTCAAGTGAAAAGTTGCTGAATTAAGAAACTGCCCAGATATCATTATGGGTGTGGAAGACAGGTAGTGAAACTGTAAATGAAAATATTATAAGCTCAGCAAACCGTGTTGATCCTGGGCCATTGACTATAAGTGACAGAACTTGAAATTCAAGATACCAATTTTTATAAATGTTGAAGACAATGAGAATGTTGAGTTTGTTTCAGATATTCAAAATACAACGCAGTGAAAAGGATACAGGGGATTACGAGAGCATTTACAACTTTTATATGGGTTACCCGGAGGTCCATTGGCTGAAACATTGCTTGTGCACAGGCCATATGTACAAAATTTGATAGCCTTACTATGGTCATAACACGTAGATTAACGCGCAGATCGACATTATTTGTGCGCATTCCATGACAGGACTTCTAGTTTTAACTGTAGGCGGAAGTACAGAATTCATTTCGAAAAATTCACCAAATATTCAGCTGGAACAAAGTACTTATTCAGATTATCAGAATTCACAAACAGCGTTGTGCATTGCAATGGGTGGAGAATGTTGGGGTGTGCCCCCCCCCCCCCCACACCCAATAATTTTTCAGTCTGGACATATTCGTCAGGACTGTAGTCTAAAATATCAATTCATTCTTGCTAGTAATCATGTACTTTCTTAAAAGACCATATTTGATATTTGGATCTGTGTCTCACACACACAGTTAATCATTCAGGTAAAGGTCTGTAGTACCTGATTCAGGCTGTTGGGAATCCGTCATGATCAATTTGGAATACCGATACAATACGCGTAATTATACAATAAGTTTCTTCACGACCTCTATATGCATATTTTATTTCCACAAATAACTTCCCAATAAGACATAAGTTTTTAACTATAATCCCAATATACTAATATTCCAACTACATCACCAAGGCATGGCTTCAACGAAGACATGCCTTGATGATGCAGTTGGAATGTTAGTCAGTGAGGACTTGAGCGATCGAGACAAATCAAACCTTTGTACTCCCAGTCTGTCGCAATGAGGCTAACTGGTAAATATGTCCACCGAAAATCACCAAAATTGCAGATGATCGTAAAAGAATGGTAGAATTAGAACTGGTTGTAGAGATCTGAAAAGTGATAAATTCCTCAATTACATCTTCGAATGTCCATATTGTCCACATTGTATAAATGTTGTTGGGGATGCAGAACAGTATTTCCTTGTCAGCCCCTCTTATTCAAACGCTCGTAACGCTCTTATTGGTAATTTGTTAAATCTTAATATTACTTTAATTCGGTGGATATTCTGTTGGACGGTGATCCGGTGTTAGAAACCAAAACTAACACTTTGATTTTTAAATTTGTGCAACAATTTATTTGTAGCACTGGGGGGTTCGACAACGAGTTTCCCATCTAGTAATATTTGCAAAACAATGCTGACTCAAGGTATCCACTTCAATATAGAATACGTATGGAGGGGTCACGGAATGGACGCCTCATCATGGTGACGTTGAGCCAGTGCCTCGGTACACAGATTGCACTGTAACGATGACAGTCACGGTTGCGCTGCTTGTGGCCTGAGTCGCTGACGCGGCGTTTCCCCTACCTCTTGTGTGAACCTGCACGGATCTGAGACACGCCCTAAGCTGCAGTACAGAAGGCGGAGAGATGATGATTTGGTTTTGAGTAGGGCTGTCACGATTTTTCAATTTAGGAATCGATTAATCGTCGCAAATAATCGATGATAATCGATTAATCGTACCTAGATGACCTTCCCTCTCCCTCTCTATGAAGTCGATAAAAATGAAGTTCAAGTCAGTTGACCTACCTCAAGTAAACAACGAAGACGATCATCTTTTAGGTACATACAAAGCTTCGATGTTCTGAACTTTTGACGTCAGTGTAATAATCAAGACCGGTCGGCAGTTGCGATCTTCGCAACTGCCGACCGGTCTTGATTATTACACTGACGGTTCAAAGATTCAGAACATCAAAGCTTTGATGAATGTACCTGAAAGACAAATGCTTCTAACAGTTTCTTGGGGTTTAACATCGATGTTCTTAACTCTTTACCTTTGGAAACCATAGTTTTTTCATCAAACTTTCTTTTAATTATTAAACGTCTAAAACGGGATACAATTTACCGATTATTCGATAACGAAAAATACTAATCGATTTCGCCGTGACCGATCAATAATCGATTAATGGATTAATCGTGACAGCCCTAGTTTTGAGTATTAATTTGATTCAAATCAAGAGAGACACAGGATGCAAAAGGGACATCAACAGTATTTCTTTCTTTCATCTTTTTTTCTGTCGTTGTTTACTGCTATATATTCATATTTATTTATACACATACACACAAATATATATAAGGCCTTTCAAATAGTTTATTTTCATTTATGAATTTCAAAAACTTGTTTGTTTCGCTATTGTAACATTTTCTGTATTCATGTTATGGGAATGGATGTTAAGCACTTGTCATCCTACCCCTTTTCACTAAATAGTTATGGCAAATAAAAATATGTTTAACGTAAAGAATGGTCTGGAACTTTGTGTTATTGTGTGACGGTGTGATAGTGTGTGACAGTGTGAGCCTTGTACATCCTAAAAAGCTATAATTTATTTCGGGGAAGGTACGACAAGGATTTGGAGCTATGCTAGGAATTTAAATTTCCTATATTCTTACGCGCCATATAGACCACAATTCGATCATTATAAGAAGAGGCGATATGGCTTCCGGCTTTAAATCGAGCGTAGAATATCGGCGAGACCCATTGTGATTGGAGAAATTCACTCTTCACTTGTTTTGCCACGCTTTTCTTCAACTGGACGAAATCCTAGAAATTTCATATTAAATGAAAGTTCTAAAATCTGGCGTTTTCACCTTCTAATTTTAACACTTATTCACAAAAAAAAAATATGATTTTTTTTTAACATTTACACACAGAGAAAATCTCAACTTAGACCATTAGGGTAAGTTTAAACCTAGCAGTATTAAAGTGAGCGATTAAATTTAGAAACCCGTAATATTTCAAGGGTAAGCTGATCAGGCGACGTCCCTACTTTAGGATACAAAGGTATTGAAACTGATAGATTCGTTTGTAACTGGCGTTAGATTACATATTACTGCATCCAAGCGCCTGGGTGCCATTGATCACGATTTGGTAAACTTTTGGCACTAAAAAGAAGCACCTGATATTTGATATCAGAGCAAGTGGATGAGGTGTCTTTCTCCCCACCCCACTTCCTATGCAAGATATGCGTGTCTCATCTGAGAAGGCCATGTGAGGTAGATATCTATCTCAGATGACCCACGTGATTCGACTTATTAGAATATATAATGAGTACAGGACTAGTCAATCATCGCATGTTCTTCTGTGAACAAACAACATGGCGTCACGTTTTAGAAATATTAGCAGACGAACGTTTGTCGAAGAAAATAGAAATAAAAACACAGACCGCAAAACTAAAGGACACTTGAGTCTTTTAAATGAACTTTTGGGCGATCGCCATTACGAGCGAAGAGAGTTGATCGAAATTCCCGTCGAAAAGTTATGCGAATACATTGTAGAATTCATAATATGAAGTCATCGGAATGTGTCAATGTTCATTTCGCTACAAATCTTTAACCCCTGCCTTGCCGGCGTTGGGATTTAATTTCATGGTATATACCTTTGGTACACTCTAAAATCGGTTAGGTTAAAAATCAACCCAAATCGACTGGGTTGAGTGAATATGAACCCAAATTGGGTTCATATTCACTCAACCCAGTCGATTTGGGTTGATTTTTAACCCAACCGATTTAGAGTGTATATAGAGAACTTTTGAGTGCTCTTTCCGATAAGCAAATCAATTTTTTCCAGAAATGGACAACAAAATTGTTCTATATAGCTGCACGTGCCTCTGAATTACTTTTGATGACGTGGGGAAATCTCACCCTCGGGACAAGATATTTGGTCCAGACTAGCCTCGTGTCTGGCCCAATAAGGCCCCAATTGTCGTGCCCTCGGGTGAGATTTCCTCATCTCACACCCTCACCCATTATGAATAATAATGTTCTCAGGGACACGAAGCCAATAACGCTTTTTATATTCAGACTCACGGGCTCTCTTAACTGTGAAAAATTACCGTTAAAAATACCACTAAATACTATCTGCAAGCGATAACTCCTGCTACCGCAAATCGTTATGGTGAACCTCGTATTCATTACACAGGATGTTTGTTCAAAAATAATTAACAGTAGACCAATTATGGTTATTTTGACCTTAAAAAAATTAATTAGTCTACCTTGAGAGTCTGTACTTCCTATAAAAGTAACATGGAGGGTGACATTATGCAAAAAGAGTAATTAAAGAGTTCAGTGTGAGTTTTAACTGTCACGGTGACGTACTTGTGTTTTACCACGTTTTTGTAATAGAAAGTCATTTACAGTGTTGGAGCAATGCAACTAAATACCAGTTAACAGTGCCTTTTATTCGCGTATAATTTTAAATCTCTGTTTATGCGCTTTTTGGTTGCAGTTTAGATATTGCTCGAAGTGACACTTACATTTGCTGTGACATCTCTAAACCAGAGGCGTCATTGGACTGATTTGTACCCAGGTTGGCTTCCCTCTCCTTTTTATCTCTTCTCTTCTATTTTCCATTCTTCTCTTATTTCCAGTCTATGTTTATACCTTTTACTTCTTCATATGTAGGGGGCGCGGTGGCTCAGTAGGTAGAGGTGCAGGCTGCAAGCCGAGAGGTTCTCGGTTCGAATCCCACCTGCGGCAACCGCGTTGTGTCCTTGGGCAAGACACTTCACCCCCATTGCCCATGTGGGGGCAAGGTGACGCTGTACACTAAAGCGTACTGCACGTCGATGGTGCACCTGTCTTCAACCAATGCTAACCCTGCTTGTGTGGAGTTAGTATGTTGGGGAGCTGACAGTTGCTCGCCGTTGCTAGGTGATTCTCTCCGGGTACTCTGGCTTCCTCCACCCATAAAACTGCCGTGGTCATGATTAGCCATTGTGCAGAAATATGTGACCTTAAACACCAATAAATAAAAATAACTTCTTCATATGTCAATTAGATCCCGCTGTTCAGCCTGTAACTCTTGGAAATAGCGGAAAACGACCATTATAAGCATTATGCTTACTGTTGAATCCCCTTCCTGTTACATTTTCACTACATGGCATACGATATGTTATGGGAACGCGGTGGCTTAGCAGGTAGAGGCGCAGGCTTCACGCCGAGAGGTCCTCGGTTGGAATTCCACCTGTCCTGGCAAGACACGTCACTCCCATTGCCCACGTGGGGGCACGGTGGCGTTGTGTACTTAGGCGTACTGCACGTCGATGATGCACCTGTCTTCAACCAATGCTAACCCTGCTTGTGTGGAGTTAGTATGTTGGGGAGCTGACAGTTGCTCGCCGTTGCTCGGTGGTTCCCTTCGGGTACCCCGACTTCCTCGCTCAAACTGTCGTGGTCATGATTAGCCATTGTGCAGAAATATGTGACGTTAAACACCAATAAATAAATAAATAAATAAATAAATAAATAAATAAATAAATAAATAAATAATACGGCAAACGGCGTTTGGCAAATTCATCTTTAGCATTCGAACATTTCTTTAAGGAAGAAATAAACATGCGTTTGACACAGCGTGTCGCAGGTGCTGTTACGACGCACCAGACCGATATTTAACTCGATCGCATTGAAATCCTGGATTTTATGGTCTTCTAATGACAACATAATGAACATTGTCACAGCTGTGGGAAGATATATGAGCTCATATAATCGAGGCATTTGTCAACAATTTCCTCAGTTCGTTGTAATATAAGCCAGAGTGCACCTGTACTTTGTTTGTGCGTCACGTTTTAATTAGAAATTAGACAAAATGGTCTCAAAACATTCAGCATTTCAACATGTTCTTAAAATAGTGACTCTCCTGAGATGAGGGGGCTTATTTATTCGTGCCCATCCTATTACAAAGTGAGTGACATACCATGTCAAACACAGAGCTCATAACATACCGGCATGAACAATTTCTTAACCTTTATTTTGTTTATAATACAGATGTTCTGTGACGTGCATAGGGCCAGGGCCGGCGGAAGCAGCAAAGGGCAAGGGGGGCGAAATTTTCTGATGAGGGCAAGTGCACGTATATCGCCTAAAAATTGGGAGGGGACGCCTCAGATGCTGAAGGCATCTGCACCGAGTGCCGAAGACACGAGGTATTAGAAGGTGGGGGGGGGGGGGGGGGTGGAGGTGTTTTCCCCCCAGGAAATTTTTAATGGAGCTCTCAAATTGTGCATTCTGGTGGCCTTTGGCCTGAAATTCCTCTTGTATTTTTATAATAGAAAAAAATGATTTTTTTACAGCCGGAGGCCGGACCCTGGAGCAGTTGCCCTGTTTACCTACCCCCTCTCGGTGCTAGTATAAGTCTCGGATTATCTAGTGCCATAGGCTTCGAACCAGTTTTGTTGTCGACAAACTCGGCTTTTGGCCATCTAACTAATAAAACAGTCAGGCTGAGCAGGTAGGCAAAATTTGCTGATTCATAGGCCTACTATCCATTGAATGCCATGCCCATGGGCAATTAACCCTTTACCTAACACGAAAAGAAGACGACACTTGCAAAAAAAATTCTTGAATAACTAATTTTTTTCATTTTTTGTCTCAAAAACATAGGTTATGACCCCTCGTTGGAACGAGCTCGACGAGCTCGTTCCAACGAGGGGTCATAACCTATGTTTTTGAGACAAAAAATGAAAATATTTTAAAAATTAATTGGCTATTTTTGAGAATAGCGCTGGCCGGTTTTGGCCGTTACGTTGGGTAAAGGGTTAATGTATACATATACATCCATGCCGGAGAATTGGTTATTCAAAGATACAACTGAATAATAGGCTGATCAGTATGATCCTGCTTTTTTCTGATGGTTGATCAA
Organism: Pictodentalium vernedei; assembly: GCA_031216915.1. Classification (NCBI taxonomy): domain Eukaryota; kingdom Metazoa; phylum Mollusca; class Scaphopoda; order Dentaliida; family Dentaliidae; genus Pictodentalium; species Pictodentalium vernedei. The sequence continues at coordinate 713,820,209 of CM062296.1, forward strand.
TAACAATGCTATTTTTTTATTTTCGGACACTTTCGCCCCCGCTCGCCCCCGTGGGCGAGGGCAAGGGGGGCGACCGCCCCCGTCGCCCCCCTTCTTCCGCCGGCCCTGCATAGGGCCCCCAGGTTGGTCTGAGCATCAGTTATCTAGTCAAATGTTGGGTTTTTTATCCAACGTACGTAGACGAAACGTTTTGGTGTTACTGAATTTACTCATTGCATTCGAGACAGATTAAAAATTAAACTGGAGAAACAGAATTCACTGAATCCAGTAAATTCAAATCTGTGTGAAAGGGGTTAAAGCATTAGAAATAAACAAAATATACTGAGTCAAAAAAGAAAGTATAATAAACTTCGAGGAGCAATTTTTTAGTATTATCGACTTTAATCTCAAACAAATTATTGTAAATTCATATTTCGTGTCTAGCTTTATGAATTTGCATAATTTCATGTTCTTACTGTTGCCAGCGTCACGTCTGGACGTCGCAATTCAGACATGGGATGAAATGAAAAGTTCACACATGCAGTCAATAGCGTGTGTGACCAGCGTTTGTATCTTGGATGGCAAGACTTCGACGGCGCATGGACCTGATAAGTCACTGGATGCCACCTTGTGGTATTGCGTTCCACTCCTGGCTTAGAACATTACGTTAATCGCCTAACGTCTGAAGATCATGAAGTCGTACCCGACGGTCCAATTTATCCCAAAGATGCTCGATTATCGACAAATCTGGCGAAAGTGGGGGCCAGGAAAGAAATTCGATGCTCTGCTCCTCAAGAAAGTCACGACAGATACGCGCCACGTGACATCGGACATTGTCTTGCTGGAATAACTGCAATCCGACGTTAGCGTTGAACAACGGGACAACAACAGCGTTAAGAATTTCGTCCCTATATCGCTGTCCATTCAGATTACATTAACTGCGTTCCATGGTACAAGGAAATTACTGCCCAAACCATTACACTACTCCCTCCTAAACGGTCGCATTCCCGTACGCACGCATCAGAAAACCGTTCTCCTCGTCGGCGATACACTCTTGCCCTACCATCAGCGCGCCGTAGACAAAATCATGATTCATTTCATAACTAAAAAGAACTGTGCTCCAACGCTGCTGAGTCCAGCGAACATACAGACGTACCCATTCCATTCTGACGGCACGATGACGTTGGGTAAGGATTGGTCCGTGGTATGGACGCATATTTCGGATGCCGTTTTCAGCGAGCCTGTTGAGGACAGTTTGTGCACTGATTCTATTGTTAGTTCTACCAGGAGTAATTGCTGCTGTCCTCGTCGCCGGAAGGAAGCGATCTCGCAAGTGAGACGTCCTGATGTGTCGGTCTTGTGCAGGGGTCGTGTCTCTTGGTCGAACTGAACGCGGTCAGTCGGCAGTTGATCCAGTGGTTCTATACCTTCCAATGAGACGGTAAATAGTGGCCACAGTGACTCCGAACTCAGCAGCGAGGTCATCTGGAGGTATCCCAGCCTCATGCATACCAATGGCACGCTACCTCTGATTTTCGGTTAACTTTGGCATTTTTTTAAAATGTCGGAAGACAAAAACTGGCTTGTTTTCTCAATAACCCAGACTCTCTAGCACAACATAACACAAAGAAAATCGTCGGTCACCCATTCAATTTGAAATTCTCGGGTAGCATGTGCTAGATTGAAATCCGTACCAAAACTGTATACGTTTGGGAGGACAGCAACAACATGTCATTAAACTCTTTGCGTGACTTCTTGTCCACAAACATGCAACATTAGAACTTTTATATTTCATCCTTTATGCTATTTTTTCACATTTGTGTCTCTTCTACTTTCCTTTTTTACTCAGTATAGAAAGAAAATTTATGGAGGCTTATTTTTAGGGGTGAACTATTTTTAAAGAAATCAAAAAATATGTTTTCGTTAAGAGTATTTAAAGATATTCATACAGGAATCAGATAAATTTTTCCAGGAAATCAGAAAAAGCATATATGTGCACGACATTTAAAGGGTTCGATCAAGGAAACAGAAATGGACATTTTTTGCGTGCCACTTATTTGAATGATGTTTAGAGCAGTAATGTGAGTATGGAAAGGGTTATCATTATTATTAAAATCATTGGAACCCACATTGAAGTCTTGAGAGGGTTAAAAGCATTGAACTGATAATTTATACTTTATTTCCTTGCAAAGCAAAGGGTTTCTCTCAACTTGCTTTGAGGAACTGACATCTGACTTACATCTGATTAAAATAGCAGATAAACTTTAATATTTGGCAGCTAACTCCACTAATTGTTTACATTGTCTCCAGTGTAAATAAATATAATATAATATTGCTTCAGGCGAATTTACTGTCGTAGGAAATTAGAGGCTGTGAAAACCCCGTGGCCGACTGGGCCATACTCAAGGGCTCTAGTGACCTGAAAAACATAGGTGGACGAGAACTTTTGTGTGTCCATCAGTATGCAAAAATCACTTAGATAGGACAATTCGTTGTCGAGTTATCGTGCTGACAAGGAAGTGAAGAGAAGGCAGACATCAGGAGAATAAGAACAAGAAGAGAAAAAAAAGAAGAAAAAAGGAAAAAAGAAACCGTACAAAAACAATAGTCTGTGTGTTTCATACAAACTAATTATTCAAACGAGTATTAGAGTTATAAATATGGTGAAAGAAACTTTAGCAAACAGGGAATGTTTACCGACATCATTTCTACTGATTCTTGCTTCGATTCGCTACATATATACATACACACAGCTTTTTCACGTTCAATTAGCCACCGTGCTCTCATCTCACCGTTTCCTTCAATGCTTCATGCTACTAAGCATACCAATGTTTATGGTTTGCTTTTCTCTTTAAAAAACAGACAAAAAGTATAACCTAAAAGGTAGTCTTTAAAGGAATTAAGGTAAACCCCTCTTAGATTGTCTTAGTTTCCAGTTTGCACTGGACACGTACTGCAACAAATGATCGAGCTGGAGAACCATCGAGGTTGTAGATCAGTCAACATATTCTTGGCAAGATTTTCAAAGACCGTGTATTTTCTCTGGAGCCGCATTCTTAACCCTTTAAATCCGAGAGACCGCGTTTACGGCCAGGAACACGATACGTCATAATTTCATTAAGAAGGATGGTGCTAAGTACAAGTGTGGGGTAGACCAATCAATAGTTTCAACGTGCATCCCCAAGGCTGCACGTTTAAAATATTGAATGGCCTGCCGCAGATAATGAATATGGACTCTTCCAATTGCTGTCATTGAACTGACATGGGACATACCTCCTGGGTTCAAAGGGTTAAACAACCGTTGGTATCAGCATCTGTAGGGAGGCACAAAACTATATATTCATGTACTCACCTGGTTTAACAAACGTGATCTGGTGTTTGTGCGCTTTTGGCTGGTTTGGGGTATGGCCACAACATGTGACGTCCTCTTTTTCACATTGTGACAAATTTTAGTCAGTGAAAGGTTTTAATACCAAATTACTAGAGTTGACCTTGACGGCTTTATTTTTCATTTTAAGAAGTCGGACTTTCCCACCGTCACCCTTGCCGCAGAACATGACGCAAAGGTATAATAGTACTAGAATAGCGATGAACCGTACCCTATTGGTGGGATCTCGCTCGTGAGGTATCTCATATGTGACGTCATAGTCACGTTACAGTGACGTCATGTTTGGTTGCCATGGTAGCCGGCATGAGCGGCCATCTTGTGATGTTATCCCCATAGTAAGACGTAGTCTTAGTGCACATGTGCAGCGCGTGTTGTTTGGGTGATACGTGTTTCCGTCGGCCATTTTGTATACTGGAGGCCGCCATCTTGGTTTCTATGGTAGCACGTGGTTGCTACGTTACCCAAATGCGTACAATAAGACAGGGGTTTGTTCGAAGGGTGTGTTCGATTGAATAAGAGTAATTTCCCAATTCGAAGAATTACCCAAATAAACCCAATAATTCCTCCAAATCCGCCCCAAACTACCGAAACGGACTCATCGAAGCCCCCTTTTGGGCATATAATCGTAGAAGGTTGTGCTATCGGACAAATTCCTTAGTATAAGAGTCCTTCTCTTGTTCTGATTCCTACAGAATCTTTAAATACTTCGTATAATTACCACAAACAAGCCAATCATCCCTCCAAACTACCCAATGAAGCTCACACGAATTCTACTTATAATAGTAGCGCGTAGTGCTATCGGACAAGTGCCTTTTGCAAAGAGTAGTTTCCAGATCCGTAGAATTACCACAAACAAGCCGATAACCCCCCCCCCCCCCCCCAAGTCACCAAAATGCGTCATAAACTACTGAAACGGGACACCGGAAAGCCGCAGAATGTTTTTTTTTTTTTCTCAAAAACAAGGCGCGTTGTATAATAGAAGCACGTAGTGCTATAGGACCATTCCTTTGAGTACTTTACTAGTTCGGATTTTCCCCAAACTCTCAAACTGAATTACCCAATTCGACCCCAAGAATTGTTTTATTTGGCGCGGATTTCCAACTAAATGCTATAGTTTCGGTCCATTTCATTGAAATGGAACTATTTTTTTTTTTTTTATAAATTCCTATATTTAGTAACATCTTTAACTGATCCCCATACTATTTATTAAATTAGTCCCTAATTTTTTGGGCTTCTCTATAATTAGTAATTTCCATAAACAACTTATTTTTTAGGCAGTACTATATTTTTTATAAATCCCTACGCGCATTGATCTATTTTTATTAACATCCTTAACTGACACCCTAACTAGTTGTTAGTGTCTTTCTATATTTAGTAATTCTTTAAATTACCCCTTAACTACAAGATTTTAAGTAATAATTAAAATGAGGATCAAGATGTTTCTCAACTGACCAATGAAATAGCAGAATTATCGACCAATCAGATTAGTGCATTGCTATTGTGTTTCTTTTCCATTACTTTCTATGTTAATTTACTAATTTGTCCAAATTTAGCTTATAATCCTATGGGAAACAAACACAAACGCCCGTCGGAAATCAAAAGGTCGATAAAACACGTCCGTCACGTATAAATAAAGTCAGTGATGTTGTGACATCGGCTTCATTCCATTTTCATCTCTTGGTGGAAAAGGATCATCTCCGTGTAGTCAGATTATTCTATATTTTGTGTGTGCTGTTTCTGTGCATTCATTATTCTAAGGATTATAGAGACTTCTAGATTTTCATGTGAGGATTGTGGGAAAATATTCACGGATCGACGGAATAGGAATAGACATCAACGGACAGCTCACGGACAGGGTACGACATTTGACTGTAACAACTGCTATAAAAATTAACTGGGAAAGAAAATTTGGACAACCGTAAAAAAACTTGCTCAGATGTATATACATGTTTGGAATGTGGACAGGAATTTAATCAACTTTTACTCTTCAATAGGAATAAGAACACCGCCAATCTCCCTGTCACCCTTCCCAAGAAACGAAATTCTGAACGACCGGCAACCTAACGACCCTGAAAAAACCCGTACTGTTTTAGACATTGATTTTGACCAGGACCTTTGGCAGAAACAAATGAAGAAATTTCGGAAATTTACCGTAGGAACTGGACGCCATTCGGACCCACCAAAAAACAAATAGGAAAATACAGGACATTTTTAATTATAGGCTAGACACTACATATTTATCTTCCATGAACTATGCATTAAGTAAAGCATTCTTTGGATCTCAGAAAAATTAATTTAAAATTAATTTAAGCTACGGCTTCATGTTATGTAACAATGAAACAGAAGAACTAAGATTTTATCATCCTTCACAAAATAATGCCCGGGTTCTTGATAAGCCACCTCTTATAGAAAATGCAGTAGATATTGGATAATAATTACATTGTTAATGTAGTTATACGTTTTGGGTCCAAATACTCAATTCCCATTGAGCAGCTGGGTGAAAACGTCATGACCAAATGTAATTCATTTCCAATGAATAAATTTGGTCGAACTTTGATCCGCACTTACGGTAGAGCGCAGTTGACAGAATATAATTCGGGCGGTGTTTGGGCGGGTTTTTAACTTTTAGCGCCTCTCTCAGTGATCAACTCCGCTGCTGTTTCTTTGGTGACATTTCTCAACTGTGGCATGAAGCCCGTTACTAAAATACTCGTTTCCATTTCTAAAGTTGTGAAAATTAAAAATCAGAGTTGTGCGCTTTGTATTTTGTGTGAGGGTGGTTTTTGGCCTCGTTCGTTCGTACATGTTTTATTTCGTCTTTCTGCTTTGTTGTTTGGTAAAAAGTAGTTTAAACAGTTACGGAATGTAATTATAAGAATTGAATGCAATTTTTATAATCTTTATTGGAGTATGAACGTGTGGGAATGGGTACAAATTGTATGATTCCCTTCGGGATTCTTACATAATTTGTACCCATTCCCACACGTTCATACTCCAATAAAGATTATAAAAATTGCCTTCAATTCTTAATTGTCTTGAAGTCCTTGAACAGGAAGACACTTTGGAATGGGCGAGGCAGCAAAGACCCAAATCTAAAAGGATTGTCCATCAACTGACCAACGTGACGTTTCATGTAAACAAGATTAAAAATCATCCAATCGGTGGGATCCCTGAAAATAAATCTTCCCAAGTATATTTTGGAAAATCAGTCGGTTGTTGCCCTTGTCAAAGATCTGAATAACCATTTTGTTTATAATGACAATATCTGTTTATTCCGGTGTTTAGCCCTCCGGGGTGGTTCTACTTTACCACACTTTGAATATTATGACTCAGGTCGTGTACAGTAAATACACAGTAAATACACAGATGTACTCAAGGATAACTTTCCAGGTGTGAAATTAGATGAACGTTCCAAAGTTGAAAAGGTATTTGAAGTGAATATTGAAGTATTTGAACTCAACTCTGGAAGATGATGAAATTATTGCTAAAATTTCACATAGGTCTAATAGGAATCTTGAAAATACCATGTATGTCAATTTGTTTGAGAAACATTTTAGTTACATCACTGACATTAACCCTTTACCTAACGAATCGTCCGCATCCGCCGTGTAATATGCAAATTGAGCAGTTGAAAAAATTAAATTTTTCAAAATATTTCAACAAAACCATATCATGTGACCCCTCACTGGAACGAGCTCATTGAGCTCATACACCATATTCAATCGTTATCACCAGAAGAATTTTTCTAGTATAAGAGGATTTAAATATGACGCATTAGCAAATGGGTGTGGGGGTGTTACAGGTCATGATGTCAATGCCTTGTACTTATGGTCATTAGGCAGGGAATGCCAACAGGTTGCTACATTAGACGCAAGGAAGAGACGGGCTTTAAACCAGATTACTCCTATAAGTACGATAGGTTGGCTGGAATTCAGTGGCTGGAATTTACGTCTGCCGGGGGCGGTGTGCACATCTGACACGAATACAATGCTACGGCAAAGATGATTGGGAGACGTCAAGTGCCCGTAGACGGTTGGGGTAAAGAAACCAAAACTGTTTATCAGTTCCACGCATGTTTCCGGTACGGTCATGAATGCTATCTGAACATGAAGGACGGTACATCGACCACTCACGATGTAGTCCGGGGGAAGTCCATAGCTGAGCTTAGGGAAAAACCCAAGGGAAGAACCCAGCACCCGCAGAGCCTTGGGAATGATGTTATAGAAATCTGGCAATGTGAGTGGCATCAGCAGAAGAAGACCGATCCAGTCCTAAAGACCTTTCTTCGGTAAAAACTTGGGACATCGGTGGATAGTTCGATGACGTCCACCGAACTTCTCTCGAGATCTGCACAGGCAGCATCTTTGACCTTGTGGAGTGTGACATATTGTACCGGACCAACTTAAGCCCTATTTTTAAGAAATGACACCAATTTTCAAAAACACCAATATTTCTCGGGAAGATATCGTGCCACATATGAAGGCTTACGCTGAAGACAACAATATTAGGCGCAAACCTCGCCGTAGTCTCATTGGTAGCTACTTTGGCGAAAACATCTTGCTGGCTACACCATTATTGGTATTGGTATACTGCTAAGCCTGAAGACTCTTCACCAGGACCAAGTCACATGAAGACTTCAAAATCAAAAACACAAAACAATTCAAGAACCACCTTTGAAGAAGAAGAAGACGATCGCCGTGAGAATAACCAAACCACGACCATTGAATGTGGACGAAACTGATAGTGAACTCAGGCAAGTTCGCTTGTAACACGAACTCTGTTTGGCCTATTATGTTCATTATGTGGAAGAGAACATTGACGCTGTAGTGAAAGAAAAATGCATTGGATGTACAGTCGATCACCTTTGCCAGATTCAGCATGATGTATACCTCATGATGTCTTAAGAAGATACGGTTATAACATGTTTTAATGAAGCACTTGAAAGAGTTAACAAGAATGATGCCCATCTACTGTGGCACCATAATACTTCTGGAATAAATCCTCCACCAGTACAGAAAGAGTATGAAGACATGTTCGAGAAACCGCTCAGAAATGAACAGAGACTTTGTATTATGGATTTAGTGATTGAATTCATGACCGTCAAGAAGCCTGTCAGTCTGAAGATGTAAAAAGAGGTTGTAAATAGATGTTGTGAATCGATGTTTTTTTTTTATAAAAAAAAAAACAAACAAACAAAACAAAGGATAAAAAGGAGAAAAAAGAAAAAAGGTGGTAATGACGCTTATATCAAACAAACTTGAACTGTCCCCAGCCAGTAAGTCAGAGCGCCACCTATACTGAATATTTTTGGAGGGCGGTCACAAAGACCACCTTCACAAAAGGTATAAAAGGGGAGCAGCACCCACATTCAACAAAAAGATGGATCCTCGTTGGAAGCATCCATTCACTTGTTTATCGTGTGGTCTCATGGGTAGTGGAAATCATCCTTTGTAAAACGGGTTATTCAAAACATTAAAGATATTATCTCACCTGTTCCAAGTCACATCATTCGGTGTTATATTGAATAACAACCATTATACAATACGTTATCCCAAGTAGAATTCGTAGAGGGTCCCCCTCAAGAATTGAAATCTGATAGTTTAGTCATACTGGATGAATTGATGCTCGATGCAGATGTTCGAGTGTCTAGATTATTTACTGAAGGTAGTCACCACCGTAAATGTGATGTACATTGTTCAGTATTTATTCGACAAAAATAAAGTCCACAGGACTGTAGCTTTCAATAGTCATTACATGATCATGTTTAAAAATCCTGGGGATCGTTCTCAGATAACTCAGTTGGCAGCACAGATGTATCCTGGTCATTCCAAGTTTCTGAGACGTTTTCGAAGATGTCACTTCGACCCCATATGATTACCTTTTAATCGATCTCCAATAAAATACTCCCGAACACATGAGATTGAGAGGTCAATTTTTTGCAGGGGAAACCCAGTACGTGTACCTCCGAAAGGTATAAAAGGGGGGCAGCAAGTCTCAAGCTTATTAAATCGAAACCCACACTCATCAAATCTATACTGAAATATGTAGACAAAGATTTGATTACTTTTTTGTGTGACTGTGCCTCGAATATCCTTAACGGGGCAGTACCTCTGGTCAAAGCTCAGAGAACCAAACTCATTCGTCAGAAACAGCTATTGAGGGCAATGACAAATACAGGTACCTCTGACAAAAGGAAGAGACAGATCTTACAGAAAGGGGGATTATTGGGTGCATTACTACCTCCTGTACTACTGTGTGTTGTTAAAGGTATTTTTGGATGATGGAATATGCAAAGAAGATGTCTTAATACAACGAAGGTTATTGGGACGTCTACAAGAGACTACAAGACAAACGAATGAAATGGCTGTTTCATCATTGGATCAGAAATGGGAGATATGCTCGATTCCGACAAAAGGATGACTCGATATAATCAAGTCTTACAAAGGTACTTGACATTCCAGCAAAAGGTAGAGTCCCCTCGACCCATTACTGTCGAACTTGAGAAAGATAATAAAGACCAAGACATTCTCCATTCTGTACCTATGGCAATGCAGAGAAAAGCAAAGCTGTTGTTGAATCGTATTAGAAATTACCCAAATATATCTTGGAATGAGAAGGGCGAACTAGTCCACAAAGATCTAACAGTGGTAGGGTCGAATGTAACAGATCTTCTAAACGATTTACTTAGAAGACGAAAATCTTTTCGATCTAAGGGATGGGAAGTGTTGGCGAAGCAATGAGAGATTGTAACATACCCCAAGAACTGAATGGTCACACAGAACTTTGGGATTTCATGAAACAGTTGGAGACTGAGACAAAACCTGAACAACAAAAGAAAACAAATACGTCTAAGTGGACTGAAGAAGGATACCAATAGCGTTGACACTTAAAAAAGGCAGTCATGGAAGCATTGTAGTACTACGATTCTGAAGTTCCTGGAAGTTTTGGTGGTATAGACGCTCTTCGTAGAGCGTCCAATAAAAAGTCTAAACAAGTTGTGAAGTGGTTAGAGACTCAAGACACATACAGTTTTCACAAACCTGTTCGTCGTACATGTGCAAGAAGGAAAGTGATCGTTAGTGGTATCGATGCACAATGGCAAGTGGACTTGGTAGATTTAGCGGAAATCAGTAAATACAATAAAGTCACAAATGTTTTGTTGACATGTATAGATGTGTTCAGTAAATATGCTTGGGCTATACCTATTAAAAACAAACCTGGTCATTCCATCGTTAAAGCTTTTACTAAAATGTTCAAGCAAGGTAGTAACCTATTAACATTACAAGCTGATCAAGGCAAAGAACTTCTAAACAGAAACTAATTTCAGAATTTTCTCAAATAACACGGAGTAGAATTTTTCACTACACAAAATGTGGAAACAAAATGTTCCATAGTAGAAAGATTCAACAGAACTTTGAAAACCAAGATCTGGAAATATTTTACTAAGAACGATACACTAACTTTTCCACTTCAAAACTTGGTGAAATCTTAGAATCATTCTTATCATCATAGTATCGGTAAGGCCCCCATTGCCGTGAACTTTGAAAATCGAGAAAGGGGTTGGCAGAAACTTTATGGCAAACACATAAAACAGAAGGTCCCAAAGTTCAAAGTGGGGGACAGAGTAAGAATCAGCAAAGTTAAGAAAACTTTTGAAAAGGCTTGTTTGCCCAACGGGACAGAAGAGTTATTCACAGTGGTTGTCATCGAGAAAGGCTTTCTAGCCACATACGTCTTATAAGATGATAATGGGGAAGTATTGATAGAGTCGTTGAATACACTAGGGAGCTTCAGCGAGTTGCACACAACTATTTACAAAATCGAACACGTACTCAAGAAACGAGGTCATTGTAAAAACAGAGAACTGTTCGTAAAGTGGTTGGGGTAGCCTGCTCCGTTCACCTCGTGGATCAAGCAGAGTCAGCTCGCCTATAAAAGGAAGTGAAACTTTTGGGTTTCTCCAAAATGGAAGAAGGATCGAATGGATCTTGGCCTCTGTTTGAAAAGAGAGTTCAAAGGAGCGAAATTACCTACTTTTCACAAATAATCATTTTGTACATCATCATCATCACCAGTGTAGTTAATCTCACTCTCAGGAATACAGACAGCAAGTTGTGGACTGCTCTCCGGAGTAGCAGCATAGGGTATGTGTTGCCTAATCCAACCATTAAGAAAAAGTAATGTTTTATTTGACTCTAGTTCTGTGAACGTCTTATCCGAAAACACGTTGACTACGTATACCACTCAGTTATCACAATCAGTGAATCTCATGGCGGAATGGGAAGTAGGTCTGGAAGAGATCCAGTATCCAAATACTTGGTTCAATATTCGTAGAGAAGAAGCTTTCGTTACAGTGTTCTGGCCTTCGAAAGAAAATTATCGACTTACTCTGAAAGACGATCGTTATTCGGATCCTTCAGATGTGATACGGGGTATCAATGGTGTTAAAGAATTACTCTTGCCTCGTCACGATAAGATAGATTTTGAATTGGATGAAGTGACTGGTAGAGTTCATATCACGGTACGAGATGGAGTCGTGGTCACATTGAGTCCCACTCTTCAAAATATTTTGGGATTTAACGAGTGTGTTTTTAAATCAGGAACTTAGAATTCTTCCAGAGTCACTGATGTCAACCAAGGATTTTATTCACAACATTCCAGCACCGTCCGGGTGTATATAAGGGACGACACATGGGCCATAGAGCCATTCGAGTTCGGGAAGGTGACAGTGACACTTCATTTCAGATATCGTAGATCTCTTCATTTCACAGAAACATTACTTACTGTTGTAATGCCAAATTATATGACGAATATTGCACGAAACAAGCTGGGAACGGTCTACCAGCTTTTTCTGGCGCTCAGACCCATAGAGATTATGGTTTGGGTAGTATTTTGTGAGGACTGAAGAACGTCGTGTTACCTTTATTGAAATCTACAGTCAGGACCGTGGGAAAACAGCTCGTGAAAAAAGGAGCGGCCTTTGCCGAAGATGCCATCAAAGGGGGAAATGTTAAAATGGCAGCAATCAAGAGAGTCAAGGAGGCTGGTGTGAGTGCTTGGAATGGAGTGGTTGGTGGGACGACACCACCCGGCAGGAAAGGTATAAAAAGGCCCACACAAAGCAAAACCGCCAAATCGACAAAAAGAAGGAGAACTGTGCAGACACAAGACATCCTCGGTGCATGATGTCTCTCATCAATGAAAAATCTTGTGAGTGTGTCAACAGCGAACTCGAATTGTATTCCATACCACCAACGCAGACTAGTGTGGAACACGGTCGATTGATAGAGCACTGACCTTTGGCGATCATAGGAAATAGTGGCCCAATTGAATTCCACAATGCAGGATTGGGAGATGATTATTTGAATTCAGCACAGACATACCTGTATGCTAAAGCAACCGCTGTTGATTCAAATGGGCATGCATTGCAACCGATGCCAGTGTGGGCCCAGTCAGTTTATGGATGCATTCCGTATTTAATCAAATCGATATCAGCTTGAATGAAAAACTGGTATCTCCTAACAACACGTAATCACTACAGATCTTTCATTGAAACTTTGAGTTATGGACCAGCTGTCAAGAAGTCACAACTTATTAATGCATTATGGTACAAGGATACGGCCGGATACACGGACGACCTGACAGAAGATAACAAGGGATTCATTCTTCGAAAGAAATTTATAGAGAAAAGTAAAATCGTGGACAGGACTGGAAGATTACATTTGGACATGTTTTCCAAACTCGTTACTTGTTGAATGGAGTTAACGTTCATGTTAAAATGAACAGATGCAAAGATGCAGTAGTATTGATGGCCGATGCCGAAACGTACAAGATCAAAATTCTAGACGTATCCATGTTTGTCGCAAAGAGAGGCTCCAGTAATTCGTGAGAATTGCTCACGAGAAAGCACTAACAAACGCAACGGCAAAATATCGCATCGACCGCGTGCAAACCAAGGTGTTTTCAGTACCGAAAGGAAATCACACAAGAAAATTTATTTTTAGGCCAACTACCAAACGCATCGTGGGGGATGTGTAGACAACGACGCTTTCGGTGGAAACTTTTCCAAGAATCCATATAATTTCAAGAACTACAACATCAGTTACTTGGCTTTGTACGTAGATGGACAGCAGGTTCCTACCAAACAATTACTACCTCGATTCGAACAACAAGAAGTGGCGAGATGTTATGCGTTCCTGTTCCAAGGGACTGGACAAATGTACGAGAATGAATGAAACCATACCAGCAGAGAAAAGTACATAAATGGATACACCCTATTCGTCTTCGAGCTGACTCCAGTCCTATCACATGGACAACACGTCGATCTAGTGAAGAGAGGAACCTTACAACTACAAGTCCATTTCGAAAACCCGTTACCAACCACAATCAACGTACTGGTGTATGCATAATTCCAGAACATCATAAAAGTGGATAATAATAGACAAGTAATTTTCGATTACTCGACATGAATATGTTGCAGTTAGAGAACGCCCTTCGATCAGATGGTTGTTTGAAGAGAATATGTTTGGGTGTATTTGCAAGAAACAGATTAGCAAGAAGATTAAAAGATCACAGACCAGTGGCGTTGATAGCCAACACGGATGCAGGCCACAGAAAAGGCGAACATTTGGGTGGCTCTCTTTGTGAGTCACCACAACGCAGAGTACTTTGATTCCCATGGACTACCTCCACAACACAGACCATTCGAGAATTTCCTGAAGAAGAATTCCAGATATTGGGAGCATAATCCAAAACGCCCTCAAGGGCCATTACCAGTGTGTGGACAATACTGCCTGTTTTACTTGAAAAATCGCTGTCGCGGTGTACCGATGGAAACCATATCCAACATGTTTACGACTGATCTAATGGATAATGATGTGTTGATTAATGACGTTATTGATGAAACCTGCTACTGGATGATGCCGCTGTATTGAAGAAAAACTATAAAATGGGCGCACTTGGCGTTCAGCTCGTTTGTGTTTCGACAGCCAAAGAAGAAGGATGTCTACAAATGTGACCGTCTTCAAACTCAACAACAATTTACAGATTCATCTCTTCAAAAAAGACGTTGGGTTCCAATTTACCACGAGAGATTGGGAACAAGTGACCAAAGCGGTGGATATAGCAACGAAGAGGAGTCTTGAAAATGGAGAACCCAAACCAAAGAGAGAAAGAAAACTAAAGAAGAATGAAGATAAAAAGAATTAAAGAATGTTCACGGTTCCATACAGATGGTGTTGAACGAGAAAGAATCACGAAACCAAGAAATACGAAATTCAAGAGACTTTGTAGAGAGAATGAGAGTTTCATTCGAAACGTATTTTTATGATGTTTCACCACCTGCACTGGAGCAGCTATTACGTGGAGAAGATGAAACTATAATAAGAAAGACACAAGGACAGACCCCACCAAAACACATCAAGTATGCATTGGAGGAAAATCGTCTCAAAACATTCGGTTTCATGTTACCAAGTGAAAGTGTGAAAACCACGAATGACCTGACACAAGCTGGATTCTTTTATTTGGGGACAGAAGACAGAACTCAATGTTTTCACTGTGGTATTATTGTTCGTTTCTGGGAAACAGAAGATGGTGTTACAGAAGAACACAGAAAATATTCTCCAGACTGTTATTACATTCATAATTTACCACTGAATTCATGCGCGTTGAAGAAGTTCAAGCAGAGGAAATTTCCATCAAAGAAGAAATGGACACATCAGTTCTAGGACTGTCACGATTTTTTAATTTAGGAATCGATTAATCGTCGCAAATAATCGATAAGAATCGATTAATCGTACCTAGATGACCCCCTCTTCCTCTCTCTGAAGTCGATAAAAAATAATGTTCAAGTCAGTTGACCTACCTCCGGTAAACAACGAAGACGATCCTCTTTTAGGTACATTCAAAGCTTTGATGTTCTGAACTTTTGAACCGTCAGTGTAATAATCAAGACCGGTCGGCAGTTGCGAAATTCGCAACTGCCGACCGGTCTTGATTATTACACTGACGGTTCAAAAGTTCAGAACATCAAAGCTTTGATGAATGTACCTGAAAGACAAATGCTTCCAACGGCTTCTTGGAGTTTAACATCGATGTTCTTAACTCTTTACCTTTAGAAACAATAGTTTTTTTTCATCAAATTTTCTTTTAATTATTAAACGTCTAAAGCGGGATACAATTTACCGATTATTCGACAACGAAAAATACTAATCGATTTCGCCCGGACCGATCAACAATCGATTAATCGATTAATCATGACACTCCTAATCAATTCAAGAAGAAGATTCACGGAGGACGAAATGTAGTGTGTGTATTAGCTGAAGGAAATGTCGCTCCGCGATCATGTAACCATTTGTAAACCACTGAAAAGATTCCAATCTGCAGAAAGACTCTTTATGAATGTCTGACGATCCACATACCATACAAGAAATTGTTTCTATAAAAAGTTGTATTTGTGTTGTTGAATAAAAGAAATTAAAATGTAAAAATTGTGTTGTTATCAATGAGTCCATCAAGAGTCCGTGGTTGAGGAATTTGATTGCCAAGAAAATAGCTTAACATATGAGTAGATCCTTTTCACAAACACCCTCATTCTATTTTTTAGTTTTGATCTCAAAAGCATAGCTTGTGACTCCCTCCACCCCTCCCCCCTCCCCATGCAGCGAGCAGTTAGAAGTTCTTTAGGCATTCGTAATAGGGGAAGGGATAAGACACTTAAACTTCGAAATGTAGCCATGTACATTTCGCCAGTGCGTCGATACGTTTGTAAGGAAATCAAGATTCCGATCATTGCTACCACCTAATAGGACATTGATGCTTTAGTAGGGATGAATTGTCCATTGTCAGGGACGTTGCGAAGATGACCTTTGGGAAGGTGTACAACCAGTGTGCCGCGACTGTCATGGCTCAAGTCACGAGTCATAAAATATTCCACCTATATCATCAAGACATGCCTTCTTTGAAGGAGAGCGTGTTTGAATGTCTAGATTTTTTCTTGGATATCTGAAGCACATTTGGCCACGATTTTTTCTCCTGAAATATTATTTTATTGTCAGTTCTGGTACGAATACAGTACAAATACGGTAGCAGACTTCCAGGAACCAGTGGTGTCTGCTGTCAACTCTGTGGGTTGGTTGCATATATGTTTCGTATTCTATACATCATAACCTTCATTAAGCTGTATAAATTGTGTATATTTACGTTATATTTATGAAATATCAGACTTGGAAATTCCAAAGTAAACTAATTTTCCGTACTTTTATAACCACTTAACAGTTACAGTTTTTAAAACAGGTAACTCTAAAATAGCCATGTGCAGTTGGAGATTATCAAAACAGCAAATTTTTGATGTTTAATGTCCTGTCAGGGCCTGTCTGACGAGGAACAAATTCCATTGAAATAATCTTTTAATGTTAATTAGTATGCTCATTATAATTGGTGAATGTTAGTGCATTAACCACCTATAATTAAACCTTTTTTCTGTTCATGCATTTTCAAGCAAAATGATTGGCTAAAGTATTTCTTTTTTTTCTTTTCATAACACAATGAACCTAAAAAAAACGCATTTAGGCCCGTCCTAAACCACGCCCACAGTCTATGTCTTAAACATTACGTTGCAGTGTGAACGGCAAGGAACCCCTGCACACTCACGTTGTTTCAACATGCAAAGTAATTAATATTTATCTCATCACATTAAAATGACTTTCAAAATAAAATTTAATAAGCAATGAAATCCTTATCATGCTTTTTATTCCATATTCAATTTGTTTATATGTAATAGATCATCGTCTGTGTTCATCGTTTTACCCACATCAAACGGAAACAATGGCTGCTCATAATAATCCACAAAACCTTCCAATTTCCAAATAGCCTGAATGAACTCTTTCTTAGACAACAAAATTCAACCACATTCATGTCATCTGGGTTTTTATCGAACTCCACATTTACAAACAGTGTTTTTAGTTTCTCAGGCAATGGTCAAAATCAGAATTAAATGTAATACTGTGCTGCTTTGAATGACAGCACCCTCTCGTCAAGTGGAAAAGGAAATTGAAGTTTTGTGTGGGTGTGGCCTATGACGTTCCTTTTAAATTACGCAGTTCATTGGTCAATAAAAAAATTTAATAACACAAGAACATGTTTCTGTGAAATATAGCGTTATTTCAAACAGAATTTCAGAAAACTATGCCTTTTTATTCAGTTATCACTTGGAAGCGTGATGCAACCTGGTTTTTATTTTAACTCCGCAAAGTAGAGTGTTTAAATTTATTGCCCCTCAAGTTTAATTATAAGGAATGGACGTTTGTTTCTGTCTATTTCGTGAGTTATGCACCCAAAAAAACAAAGGCCAAACATAGTGTAAATGGGCTAACTCAAGAAGTAAACAGAAACAAACGATAATTCCTTATATAACTGGTTGTCAGTCGTCACATTAGTTATACGTTTTATTGTATTATTTCAGGTGGTCATTTTATGTATATATAATCGCCAATATTATCATCATATGCAGCTATAAGTATAGGGAATGGCAAGTGTTTTCAAATCAGTCTTCGTCTTCAATACTTTGTGTGTCAGTCCCAGTGATTAAAAGCTTTGTGAAGCACAGCGTGGAATTCAATCTGCTTTGTGCGGGAATTGAGCGCAGTGCAGATTGCGAGGTCAGTACAAATTTGTGAGTTAAGTGTAAGTCATAAGAGTGCAGCAAAATTTCTATAACTGTGTCTAGAAGGGCTATTGTATATGTTCTGAATTACCAATGCACTGAAAAGTTTTTGCACAATTCAGTCACCGTGAACTGGTCGTAATCCACGCGTGCGTAGTGATGTCCACGTATGCGTTTAAGGGCCTATATAAGTAATGAAATTTTGTTCATTTTGAATATTCTCACCTCCGATATTCCTTCAATTCAAATTAAATATACACAAAATGTACATCAAAATGAAGGTTGGGATGTATGGAACTCGAAACACATGTGTAATCAACTCATAGAGTCGACTGAAGGCACCACTGGTTCCTGGAAGTCTGCTGCCGTATTCGCACCAGAACTGATAATTTAATAATATTTCACGAAACCAACTTGTGGCCAAATGTGCGTTACATATCCAAGAACAAAGCTAGAGGATAAACCTTCTTCAAAACACGACGACAGAGCTGCATTGGGGAAAATTCCAACGCCTTTGCTTTTGTTTACGTATGAGTATACTTTCGATTTCCGGTCGACGTCATCGGACAGAAAAAGCATGTAAAAACAACGCCGTCTAAAATCAAATAATGAAAAAGATCGCCTTCATACAGTATACTGTTATTAGATAGAGATTGCACAGTTGCCATATTCAATGCAAGGTATCATGATACCTGTTGAACTTTCTTAGAATTACGATTTTTTTTTTTTGATGGAAATTCGTGGTAACGAATGATTTGCGCATGTCTGTCGAGCATGGAAACCATCTTCAATAAAAAATGCAGACAGTGTTGTCCTTTTCCAAAATGCAGACCTATCGCTGTATTCGAAAGTGTTTTGAATGCCTAGCTTTGTTCTTGGATATATGAAGTACATTTGGCCACAAGTTGTTCTGATGAAATATTATTTTATTATCAGTTCTGGTGCGAATACGGTAGCAGACTTCCAGGAACCAGTGGTGCCTACAGTCGACTCTACGAGTTGATTACATATGTGTTTCGTGTTCTATACATCCCAGCCTTCATTTTGATGTATAATTTGTGTATATTTAATCTGAATTTAAGGAATATGAGAGGTGAGAATTTCAAAATAAACAAAATTCCATTACTTAAATAGGCCCTTAACAGGTAATAAATATCGTGATCAGCACAATTTTATTTAATGAAGTAAACCCGGTGCTTCCTTAATTAAATTTTTGACGATTATTCCTATGATTAGTATTTGGAATCTAATATTAATTACTGCGTCCGTGGAAATATTGCCCACCCATAGAAAGTGACCAGTCCACGGCGACCGTACTGTATGAAAACAAAGTGTATGTAATAAATCAAAAGTTTCAATACAGTGTTGTTAATCAGCCCAGCCAGGCGCGCGGTGGTTCAGTAGGTAGAGATGCAGGCTACAAGGTTCGAATCCAACCTGCGGCAACCACGTTATGTCCTTGGGCAAGACACTTAATCAAATTACCCACGTGGGGGGCGCGGTGGCGTTGTGTACTAAGGCATACTGCATGTCGATGGTGCACTTGTCTTCAACCAACGCTGACCGTGCATGTGTGGTGTTAGTACGTTGGGGAGTCTGACGGTTGCTCACCGTTGCTCGGTGGTTCTCTCCGGGTACTCCGGCTTCCTACATCCGTAAAATTGTCCGATACGAGGTGACCTTGGCTGTCGAAAATGTTAAACCCCAATAAATAAATATTTTAATCAGCTCTCCATCATCGTGACATAAGTCCTTGTAACAAAGAAAGTACGTGATTACTAACAATAATAATTCGGTATCTGAGACTCCAATCTCGACGAGAATATTCCGACAGGAAAACTATTTGGGATGGTATCTCCCCACCCCCTCTAAGTTACACATCTGTCCACTGTTCATTAAAGCTGAAACGGTTAAGGGGTTTTCTTGATCGATTAATCACGTGGATTAATCTTGGTTAACCGATTAATTACTTGTCCAAATAGATATCTGAATAATTGCCTTACCGTTGATGATTTACAGCATGAACCCTTTGCCCAACGTAACAAACAAAACCGACTAGGCCTATACACAAAAATCTCAATTCAAATTTATTATATTTTCAATTTTTGTCTCAAAAACATAGCTTATGACCCCTCATTGGAACGAGCTCGTTCCAATGAGGGGTCATAAGCTATGCTTTTGAGACAAAAATTTAAAATTTTTAGTAATTCATGAATTTATTTTGCATGTATATATATGGGTAAAGGGTTAAGAATGACATTTCCAGCTACTGATACAGAATGATGATCATGTCAAGTAACTTGCATCTTTTACTCTGTCTCATGTAAATGATGTGAGTCAGTGTGACAATGTTTGCCTGTTTTGGAGCAAGTTTATTCCTTTGTTAACCCAAATAATACAGTAGTTCAAAGGTAACGGTTAATCGATCAATTACGGTTTGGATCGATCAAGATGTTGATCATTGATTAATCGATAAATCGGTTAACCGTTCCAGCTCTACTGTTCATTGTTCTGGCGCATTTGACGCTTCTGAGGATAGTGGCATTATTTTTCTGTGTGTGGCGCGTTGACTTTGTGAACTTGACATTTTTGTGCAGTTTGGTTTGAACATTTGTCTTACCTATGTACAATACAGCCGCCGTGGACTGGCCGTAGTCCACGCGTGGACTGATATGTCCACGCTCGGGTTTACGAGGTAATAAAAATTATCACCAGCAAAATTTTAATTAATGAAGCACCGGGTTGTACCCGGTGTTTCATTAATTAATTTTTTGATGAGTATTTGTATCATTACTGCTTGAAATCTAATATTACCACTTCCGTAGAAATATTGCCCGCCCGTGGAAAGTGACCGGTCCACACCCGGCATGCTGTATTTACAAATACACGACATTACATTATCTTTTCCGGGTGTGAAACTGGAATATGTTTTTTTATGGTTTTAAGTATGACAACATTTGTGGGCCTTGACCATGTCCCTCAAAGCGGGTTATTGATTTTCGGTGGGATCGTTTACCGTTCCGACCTTCTACGCGATGCATCGTCTGCATAGAAACATGATGTTCAAGGCTTTGAGTTTTTTCCACAAAACATTTTCAGAAGGTATTTTATTCCTTATCCCCTATAATATATTATAGAGCCCGCAAATGTCCACCTACCCGTCCTAATATTGAGATTGCGAAAATTGTGACCTGTATCTGTAGCTAAGCAAGAAACAAGCGGAAATGTTGAGTATTGTGTTCAAAAAGGGAATGCATGTTTTCCTGCATTTCACAATTCGAGAGCCCCGCCTCGCCGTGAAAGACCTGTCTCATCGTGATACATCTCATTGAGATACACTGACAAATTTGCTTCCAGGTCTTTTCAGATTTAGAGACGCAAAATGTTTAAAACCCAGGTTTAGTTACAGGACATCCGAGCGTGATATGAAGAAAATACGAGACTCACGTCAAATTTCTGACAGATATTATTTATTTATTTTTTTCTTTTTTTATTGATGCTTAAGGTCACATATTTCTGCACAAAGGCTAATCGTGATCGCAACACGTAAATAAAGTCATATTTGGTCAACTGTTCATGCCCATGTTGCTCATTTTTGAGGACTTCCACCACAAGCATTGATGACTGGGTCCTATTTTACCAGTAAAACAAAGCTTGTTTACCACAACAAACAAGCACTGCGCCACTTCCTGGGGTTCCTACGGATGACCTTGACTCATATAAATGACGTCAACTGCAATGTTAAAGTAGTTACGTTTGAACATCTTTGTTTTCGGGGGACGTTTTAATTTAGCAGGTAGTTAATGAGCTGGATGTCTGCACGTCTACTCAGAAGACTGCCAAAAAACTCAGAGAGTAAGCTTAAAAGTGTGATAGCCCCCCTCAACCGAAGTTTTTGTCCGTTACCATTGGTCGACCCACATAAGTTGAGAGTTTGATTGTCCCACTGCTTAACTGAACACCGACTTCGGGAGCCACTTCTTCGGCGACTTCGACGACGTTTCGGGAAGATATATAAAGCATCGTCAACGAAAGGAAATAACACGCAAACGCGCATAATGTCGGGGATGCAGCTGAACGTGGAAATATTCGATGTCTCGGAGTAAAAAAACGAATCGAAATGATTCGTACAGAAGCACATTAGGGCCAACATATGTAGCGGGAGATCGAGCGTTGCGAATATCCGCAATCAACGCAATGCATTGCGAATATTCGCATTCAACATTGCGACTATTCGCATTCAACATTGCGAATATTTGCATTTAACTTTGCGAATATTTGAATTCAGCATTGCGAATATTCGCATTCAATTGCAAATATTCGCAATGCATTGCGAATATTCGCAATGCTGAATGCGAATATTCGCATTGTTAAATGCGAACATTCGAAAAGTTGAATGCGAATATTCGCATTCAACATTGCGAATATTTGCAATGTATTGTGAATATTCGCAATGCTCGATCCCCCGCTACACATGTTGGACCCAGTGGGATTCCGTAGATTCGAGAGTCCATTCGTTTTTTTGAATAAGCACAGGAAGATACAAGCTTTAATCGCTACGGTCATGAAAATAAAGAGGAAAAGTTGAATGGGAGTTCCAACCACTTCATATAAACAAAGTTTGTTTCATTTTTTGGGTTTGCTTCAAGACTTTGGAGTCGATTAAGATTCCTCCACGGTTATCCGTATATCGGGTCGTAATCATCGTTGCATTTGGATTTATTTTTATCATTTATTCATATACACGGAATGCACTGTGTACATTTTTTTGCAAATGTTCTTCTCGAGGCATATCACTGTGTTTATATGTATTTTGCAGCTGATTTATAGAAATTATGTGTTAAATAAGACATAAATGTGAATCTTACGTACTTGAAGTTATGATTGCTAGGATCTAGACCGTTGGCTCGACTGTACAGTACGTCCGCAGTTGGACTGGTCACTTTCCACGGGTGAGCAATATTTCCATGGATGCAATAATATTAGATTTCAAACACTAATTATAAGAATAATCATCAAAAATTTAATTAGTGAAGCACTGGGTACAACCAGGTGCTTCATTGATTAAAATTTTGCTGATGATGAATTTTTTTACCTAGTAAACGCATGCGTGGACATCATTACCCACGTGTGGATAACAACCAGTCCATGGCCGCTGTACTGTACATTGCGTCTAAAACCGTTCGGTTCACCTCTCAAGCCAAACGTTTGTAAATGACTCGAGATGGTCATTCGCCGACTTAAGTGAAAACAGACCGAATGCGTGTGTGCGATTTTTTTTTCTTGCGAATTCACACCGACGGCAGAATTAATTGCCGCAGATAGTCAAAACAGTGTCACGTAGAGTGAGTGACCACACCGAGTGCGATTTTTTCGTGCAGTGAACTGAAAATGGATCTTGTTCTACGTTTTGACGCACGCGGCTCACATCATCATGACGGACCAAATGGAGAAGTTTATAATGGAGGTGCAAGGATTTGTATATCTGTATGCTCCATCGAATGAATGGTATAAAGACAAAAGAAGAAAAAATAATGCATGAGAGGAGATAGCAAGTTCTTTGAACACGACAGGAAAAATGAATTATATTTAAGCTTCCACCTTACATTTTTGCATGCGATCCATGTCGTTTGTGATAAAATATAATGCTCGACAGTCCTTTCCTGCTGCTGCAAACTAACTTAGTCAAGATAAACTCACTGATCATGAAGATGGCACACTGGCAATAAAAGATATTGAAAGTAGAATAAAGTATAAACTCACTGCGAACAGCAAAAATCTGTATGACGTCCCGACGATAGAGGGGGGTAGGGAGATATAGTGCGAGAGAAAGAAAGAAAAAATAAAGAGGGAGTGAGAGAAAGCAGAAGGATTTAGAGTGAAAGATTGAGAAAATACTACTACTACTACTACTTGTACTACTACTACTACTAACACTACTACTACTTCTACTTGTACTACTAGTACTACTACTACTTTTACTACTACAACTGAGCGCGGTGGCTCAGTGGGTAGAGATGCAGGCTGCAAGTCGAGAGGTCCTCGGGTCGAATCCCAAAAGCGGCAACCGCGTCGTGTCCTTGGGCAATGCACTTAATCCCGATACCAACGTGGGGGCACGATAGTGCTGTGTACTAAGGCGTACTGTACGTCGATGGTGCACATGTCTTCAACCAATGCTAACCCTGCTTTTGTGGAATTAGTACGTTGGGAGTCTGACAGTTGCTCGCCGTTGCTAGGTGGTTGTCTCCTGGTACACCGGTTTCTTCCACCTGTAAAACTGACCGACACAAGTTGACTCTGGCTGTCGAAAGGGTCGTTACACCCCAACAAAAAAATGAATACAACAACTTCTACTACTACTACTGCTGTTCTGCTACTACTACTCTGACTACTACAGCTTTATTTTCGCTTTTGTATTTACAGACTTACAGACGTGTGGTGTGGAGATAATGGAGAAATTTGCGAGACTCATTTGTCAAGTTCCACAGAAAGGTTACTGCAAACATGAGTGGTCAAGCAGCGAAAACAATAAAACCTTGGAAGTATTATAAAGTTATGTCTTTTCTAGCTGTTCACACAGAGTCGAGTCCAACGTCCACTAATTTTACTTCTCTGCCAGGTGTGAACGCCAGTGACCATTCCGTTGAAGAAGAGGAGCATGGCGTACTTGACAAGGAAATAGAGGCTACGGACCAAACCGAAGAAACCATAGATGTCGAGGAACATCGTGAGCCCGCAGGGCTTTCTTTTTGGCCGAAGACGAAAGCGTTGTAGAAACGATTATTACAACGACAAAATGCTGAAACTTGTAGAGAAATTGGTGGAAACGATCTCCGATACACGAGATGTCACAGAAGATCACATCAACCATTTTTGTAGAAGTTTAGAACCCCTTTTGTGAGAACTGCTGGCATTCAAACAGTCGTTAGCCAAAATAAAAATAAAGACAATGTTACACGAATTGACGTATGGCATAATTCAATGACGCCGAATCCCTACACCTTCAGAGATGCGGCAGACGGTTACAGTCAATGCGAAGGGCCACAAGATTTGTCATACGCTGTTCTGTGAATGTGTATTATTGTATTTGATTTTCTATTATCTGAAGTATGTCAATCATACTGGAATAAATTTAGTATTGCTTAAAATCGTCTCAAACAGTGCCGTAGCCAGGGGGTTCTAGAGGACAATGCCCCACTAAAATTATAGTGCCCCCCCCCCCCCCCTTCAAAATGGGCAAATTAAAACACCAGAGAGTCTCAGATCCCAGATTCAGTCTTGGGGCATTGAATTTTCAAACTTTGCTCGGGGAACACCACCAACTGAAGGGGGGTAGCGTAGGTCAGAGGTGGGGGTGGGTATGGCCCTCCTATTGGCGGAGGTTCGGGGATCCCCCAACCCCCACCAATGGGAGTGCCATGTTCACCCGCACCTCAGTCCTTCGGCCTTCGAATTTTTCTGTAGCATATGTCGATCTGGCACCCCCCCCCCCCCCCCCAAAAAAAAAAAACCATCCGCCTCAGAAGGAAATAGGGAATCATAGCTACGCCCCTGGTCTTAAACTAACCAGCTTTCCTTTGGGAAACCATATGGGATATAGATGTACAGCAATAAACGAAGTTCTCGGCGTAGGAATGAAAGCAAATTAAATCAATTTCTGATGTACCCCCTGACCAGTAAAGCAGGTTTTGAAGGGAAAAAACCGAAATGTCAGAATAATACAATTCTATTTAAATGTTTCGGTTGGGTTCAAAAGCAATTACTGCCTTATTTGTCTTGAATTCGAAAAAGTCAAATTGCCAATGTAATCTCATCCTGCCATGGTACACCTCCTTCGTTGTTGTTAAAATAATGTTTGAACTGATCACGAATTGCCATGGCGTCAAGTGATAGCCTGCTTCTGCTTGAACGGGTCAGAGACTGTATGCGCTCGGACTGACCATGGTATGACTCTGCACTGAGTGTTGTTGAACTCTCCGACTTCTGCAATAAATTATGCAACACAACACTGGCTTTAACAACTCAGTCAACGTTTGACACCTCAAGGTTGATTTTCCTGTCGAAAATTCTCCACCTTTGAACCAAGATTCCGAACGAATTTTCCACAACTCTTCGAGCTCTAGAAAGACGATAATTAATTTTTTTCTTTTCGCGATCGAATCTTCTTCCAGGATACAGGCGCATGATATTATTTTTCAGCGGGAATGCCTCGACTCCAACAACAACATGAGATAATGGATCGTCCATAATATTTCCAACGTTTTCATTTTTTGTCTCAAAAAACATAGGTTATGACCCCTCAATGATACGAGCTGGACGAGCTCGTTCCAAGGAGGGGTCATAACCTATGTTTTTGACACAAAAGATAAAAAAAATAATGAAAATTTATTGGCGATTTTTGTGAATAGCGCTGGCTATATCGGGTAGCATGTCCTCGAGGATTTAGGCGGAGGAATTCTTAAACATCCGTCCTAAATTGACTTCCCCAGAGCAGAATCTGCGAACACACCACCGTCGATATTTCTACCACAGGCACCAATATATACTATCAGGAATCTATTAGCGTCTACCAAGGCTTGTAGAACAATGGAAAAATATCCATTGTAGTTGATGAATGCTGAACCAGAATTTGTTGGCGCTTGAATCATAATGTGCTTCCCAGCTGCGGCACCAATGCAGTTAGGAAAGTACAATTTCTCGGAAAACTCATTTGCAATATCAACCCACTTTTCTTCAGTTGGAGGAGAAAGCATTTCCTTATTAAGTGTTTCCCAGATTGCTTTACAGCCTTCAATAACAATTTCTCCGACGGTGGAACTGCCCATCCAGTAGTTGAATGCCAAGCTTTTGAAACAATTCCATGTAACTAAGTATCTCAAGCACAAAGCCAATCGTTCTCCTGGAGAAATAGCCTCCCGATAATTTGTCTCCTGATTTGTGATGACGTGTCCAATTCTCTCAAGAATAAAATCAAAGTCTTCGGTATCCATCCGAAAATACTGTCGGAATTTCTCGGGGTCTTCCCTCAACTCTTGGACAAGTCGATTGTATACTCCAAGACTTTTTTCCTCTTTTCACATATTGGGTGTACCCAATATTGACGTTCATTTTCTCTTGAGCATCATGAACCATATATACACCTGGAACTTAATTAAGCACCCCCTGAAATGTTTCATGACAGTGAAGTTGCTGTTACTGATTATAATGTTTTACTGAATGCTGTGTCTTGCAGTGCATTTCATCTCGTGAAACATGATGTTTCTGGTTGATAGAGTACCCCCCGTCCACGTGAAGCATGCTTCCCACGAATTTCACAACAACACTCTCATCCACATGCAAAATCTTTTATAAAACAAGAAAAATTGTCACTTCTTTTATCAATAAATGTTGACATGGTGGAGACTGACAGGGGCACTAAGATGGTAAATCGTTGGCATGCATGCAACAAGCATGTAATTCAAAGCTATTGGAAGGCAACTTGGCTATAGTCATTTTCTGTCATCAGCCGACTATGCCCGAAAACATCAACAAACCAACGATGTTAAGAACCGACCAAGGCCTAGATAACCCTAAAAGACATCTCCTGGGGAAGATCGGAGTCTGGTCCTCTTTGTTAGGCGTGAACGCTTTGCTGAAGTGTTTTGAAACGTCTTTGGCTCCCCAAAAGGCATTTGTGCTACAGAACTGTCCGAAACCGTCTCGAAGCACTTGGTATGAGGTCCATAAGGATCATCAAGCGTCCAGCTCTGTCCGATCAGCACCAAACACGACGTTTGGAGTGGTGTAATAGCTCGACAACATTGGAATCTCAGAATGCGGAGGAGAATCCATTGGTCAGACGAGAGTAGGTTCCTCTCTGGAAGCTGAACTGCATGAACAGTGGCAGCAGTTGCCTCTGGACCGCATCAGAAGGCTCACTGGCAGCATTGGGGGGGGGGGGGGGGGTGGTTCTGGCTGTCATCCGGGCACGTGGTGGATACACTCACTACTGACATCAGACACGGCTATCGTGTTCAGGAGATCACAAGTTACATTTTATCAGTTATTACCGGCATTGTTTCATTAGGGGCCGATTCAACACCATACTTGTCGAGAGAACATTTTTCCATCAAAACCATTAGTGGCAGACATGTGTAATTAGCGCCATTAAAATACTGCATATTTTCATCATTGTGTTGTCTTTCATTTGCTAATAGACCATTCTTTCCGCAAACAATCACTTTTGGCCATCTGAAAGATAGCATGAAAGTAATGACAGTTTCTATTAACACCACTGCGAAAAAAACAGGGGGTGCTTAAGTAAGTTCCAGGTGAAAAGCACAAAATCTTCTTTTTTTTTCTTTATTGAATCTGTAGCACGTCTGTCTTTCTCCATGCCGAAAAAGTCTCTGACGTACGGCAAAATTGCTCACGTGGTATGAATTATTCGCCCGGATTCGATGTGGCTTCAAAATTCGCAAGCACTAGAAATATTCGCACTTCCGAAAATATTCGCCCAGTAGGAAATTCGCACGCACGCGTTCGGTCTGTTTTCGCCTTTACTCAACAATTATTTTGCTTTTCCACGCTGGCTGTCAAGCCACGCAGAGTCGGATCAGTATTTTACTTTAACGTGCCGACTCAAAAAGCACGTCTGCCCATTGCGGTCCTATAAGGAAACCTGGCTTTGTAAACGTACTCTTTACAATAGCCCATATGAACACTTTTCATGAAAAATCACTGGCTTCAACACAGCTCCATGGGGAATCTTTGTTAGGAAAGACCGTTCGAGACGAGTTGACCCTGCTGTTGAAAGTGTCATTATGCCTTTACCCTTTACCTAACGTAACGGCCAAAACCGGCCAGCGCTATTCTCAAAAATCGCCAATTAATGTTCATTATTTTTTTCATTTTTTGTCTCAAAAACATAGGTTATGACCCCTCGTTGGAACGAGCTCGTCGAGCTCGTTCCAACGAGGGGTCATAACCTATGTTTTTGAGACAAAAAATGAAAAAAATTAGTTATTCAAGAATTATTTTTGCAAGTGTCGTCTGCTTTTCAGGTTAGGTAAAGGGTTAATAAATGAATAAATAAATGCCATCAGTAGGAAATACAATACTGTCATGTCGGATTGAATTATCTGGATGAAAACAATGCAAAGGCTTTGTACACGAGCGTTTATTGAATTTAATTCCGCCATTTGAAAACTGATAAATTGGGTTGTTTCATAAAACCAAAACCGAAACCGAGTTGGAATGTGAAAACCAAACAGTTGCACCGTGATGGAAGGGTGATATAATTTCCAAGGAAAAACGGTCACAAACAGATTAAGAAACGTTACTTGTAACTTATTTTTAATTCTAAAGTTCCGGGAGCGCGGTAGCTCAGTAGTAACGGCATTGAACTTTAAACCGAAAGGTCTACGGTTCGATCCCCGCCAGGGGCAACAGCGTTGTGTCCTTGGGTATGGCACTTAACCCCGAATGACCATGTGGGGACACGATAGCGCAGTGCACTAAGGCGTACTGCTCGTCAATTATGCACTTGTTTTCAACCAATGCTGACCCTGCTTGTGTGGAAGTAGTAAGTTGGGGAGTCTGACAGCTGCCCTCTGCTGCTCGGTGGTTCTCTCCGGGTACTCTGGCTTCCTACATCCGAAAACTCTCCGACACGAGTTGACCCTGGCTGTCGAAAGTGTCCTTAAACCACAATGAATAAATAAATAAATCTAAATTTCAAGTGCATGGTCCTTTATCATTCTTCACACGTCTCCTTCCCCCGTCACTCTCACACCTCCCAACAAACAAAAATTCCCTCACCCCCACATTCAGTCCAGTAGGTTATGAAGTAGAAACTCGGTGTTCCAGCATCTATCGTCAAATGATAAACACATGACAAACTTAATTTTTTCCTATTAAGGGCTGGGCTTCGTTGTGAAATGCACTAGAGGTATAATCAATTTTCTATATTACCGTGGAGTTCATCTGGTGCACTTTAGAGCTGTTGTGTATTACCTCAGATATTAACAATTCGATCAACTCTATTTAGATAAAATACGAAGATGCTCTCTAAATTAAATACATCTCTCCGTGCAGAACATCCGCTGGAAAATGTTGCATGCACTTTTATCTTTAAACACTGTAGTATGATCTAGCTATATTTCTTTAGAACTCTTCAGATTCGCCCGGGGGAGGAGGGGAGATTTAATTCGCGTAATACTTCGTCTGTGTAGCTTGTAATTATTTACCCGTTTTCAAGGAACATGACAGCTGTAATCTTCTGACATCTCATCGTCCTCTTCCCATCCCTTAATTCTCAAATACATTCTAGCCCCCCTGAATTACAAATAAAAGCTCAGACAACCCCGTCTTGAGGAAAGCACTTCGATTCACTGATGCCAAAGACTTTCTTTTTACAGGAATGGCAGAAAGACAGCCTTATAGGCTATGCCATTTCCATGCTGTATACTAGCTTTATATGTTCCTGTTTGTTGTAATGTTATTTTGTAATCAATGTACTAGTATACTGCAAAATAATGATCTATCTGACAACCGTTACTTATTCCCGGCTTCTTATTCGACATTCGTTACGAACGGATTTTGTGTTGAAAACGAATGTCGAATAATGAACCAGAAATGAGTAAAGGTTGTCACGTCCCCATTTTCAATCGGTGTCAACAGAGTTGAAGCTAAAACACGCGATATCACAAGTTAAAGGTTTCCGACCTGGGTAAGTACATGGCATACGGCAGGCATAATGCAAAGTGCAAATCATTGCGTTATGTGAGAGAGTGTGTTATTCATTGCCTGGAGGCCTGGGAGTCTTTTATGGGGGAAAATGTATAAATCGGCCTTAACCAGTGCTATCCAGAGTTATGTTACTTTATTAATTCCTGGTAAGTCCAACCCTTGGCATCACTTCTTGTGACGCGCTTAAGGTGAGCTTCCATAGAAATTATGTCAAAGCTTAGAATTATTTGTGGTATTCCTAATGGTTATATCAGCTGGAATTATATGCATCAATTCTACTATAGCAGGGCCTACTTAACTGAACTGCTAGAGGTCCCGAATTCGATTCCTGTCCGGGACGACCCGCGTTCCGTCCATGGGCAAGGCACTTTATCCCGGTTGCCTACATGGGGGCACGATGACGCGTACTAAGGCGTACTGCACGTCGATGGTGCACATGTCTTCAACCGCTGCAACCCTGCTTCAGCGGAGCTTGAACAGAGTTAGAATGTTGAGGAGCTGATAGTTGCTCGTCGATGTTCGGTGGTTCTCTCCGGGTACTCCGGCTTCCTCCACCCGTAAAACTGTCACGGTCACGATTAGCCATTGCGCATAAGTATGTGACCTTAAACACCAATAAATAAATAATAAATAAATAACTAAACTTCCCTTAATTGAATAACCCTGCTAAATAAATATGGCGACCAAACATAAAACCATTTGCCATATCTTTAGTACAAATTTAATCTGAATTTAATCTCATATAGGTCGTAGAGTAAACAATCTGGCAATATGTCGAAACATTACCCCGACAGTCACAACTTTACCTACCTGTCCTTGGTACTCCAACACTGGTATTTAATCAATTCTATCCTGTTTGGCGGAGCTCTATGAGCTCTGTCAAAGAAGATATAATAGAACAAATGCTCAGTTTATATCTGGAATACAGAAAAGGTACCGAATTCCCGTGAATACCCGTGTTAACCCTTTACCTAACGTAACGGCCAAAACCGGCCAGCGCTATTCTCAAAAATCGCCTATTAATTTTCATTATTTTTTTCATTTTTTGTCTCAAAAACATAGGTTATGACCCCTCGTTGGAACGAGCTCGTCGTGCTCGTTCCAACGAGGGGTCATAACCTATGTTTTTGAGACAAAAAATGAAAAAAAATAGTTATTCAAGAATTAATTTTGCAAGTGTCGTCTGCTTTTCATGTTAGGTAAAGGGTTAAGTGAATATTTTCACGGGCAAAGTGGCTGCTCAAGTAGCAGGTTTCCACTGTATATACAAAGCACTTTTTTTCAAACGTTTTCCGACGAGTGAATGTTTTGAGGCCAAATGTCCGGCCTGGCCTCTGACCTAACTTCTAGCTCGTGTGTCGCTTAAACGTTTATTTCAATATTCAACACAGCACTATAATAGCGTTCGAAAATCCAGTCGTTACTAATATAAGGTAGATGGTACCGTACAAGATGCAGTACTGCGGCGCTAGAGCGTTATTGTAACTGACATGCGACATTTTCCATCACTCATCTCTAATGCCATGTGGAAGTCAAACATGAATCAAATTATACGATTAGTGGTGTATCATTGCATTTGAAGGAAAG
The DNA here is from genome assembly GCA_031216915.1 of Pictodentalium vernedei. Lineage (NCBI taxonomy): Eukaryota > Metazoa > Mollusca > Scaphopoda > Dentaliida > Dentaliidae > Pictodentalium > Pictodentalium vernedei. The sequence goes on from CM062296.1 coordinate 713,852,557, forward strand.
AAAAAACACGACTTTAAAAAAAAAACTATATGTTATGTAACTAAAAGTAATTGGAGTGTCCTAACGTCAATATATCTTGAACGGCTGCCCACGAACGAATGTACATTTCCCTTCTGGATTGTGGTTTCGATGGTGGCACGTAGTTATTACGAGGTCAAGTGACGTGTTCGGGATGTGTATGGTTGTACGTATCTCGAATTACCAAAAGGAACCGACAACTACCTGAACTCACTCACATGGATCTGTGTTTCCCCACTTCCAAGAATCATTCACTGTCCACTTTAGCAACGTCTAGCTTCCGATCTTGTGCGATGTCTGCCCTCGATCTAGTCTCTGTATTAGACTAGTATTAGTCTAAGCATCACATAGTATTACTACACAGGATACATAGACCGAAACGTGTGAGTTCATCTTTCATCATATGAAGTCATGAGGGCCATGAGAAAATCCTTCAATGCCGTCTAACCTCATCGGACTATTTGGGAATTTGAGTACTCGAGAACCATGCGAAAGTCTCGCAGTGAGGTTCCATCTATTATCACTCATATCCTCATTCAGGTATTTGTGAACTAGGCTGGGGACGTTTGTGGATTCGAGTGGACTCATGGGGATTAATGTTCCAATAAGACTAAAATCACCGCCTTCTGATTGGACCTGATGGCCCTTAGTGTTTTCTATGTTTACAGCTCCAATGGCATATGTTACCGGCTGGCGTCGCCAAGTGAAATATTTGAAAAGACGATAACAATGTGAGGAGATTCAAAGTGTATACCGGTATTGCCGATAAAATCGTATTTTTCGAGGTCAGTGATCATTCCTTGAATGTATTATCACAGACCACTTATAATAAAATCGAGGTTACGCCGTCACAGTTCAAAGCATAAACCTGTTCAGGATGTGAACTGAGGTGAAGTAATCTCGACCTTTATCTAAGTTATTGATTTTTTGTTGTCCAATGACGTTGTGGGGGTACACAGGTGTGTGTGTGTGTGGGGGGGGGGGGGGGGGTATTTATTATATCTGTTATCGTTAAAGTTGCCTTGTTCATTGAAGACTGTTATTGGAACATGTACTTTATTGTGATGAATTCGCGGTAACATGGTCTGAGGTTTGCGGAAAGGAGCGTATGTTCAACATTGACGTTTTGCGTCTCGGTTGAACATAAGCTCCGAGACGCAAACCTCGCGACGAGGTTGAACATACGCTCCGGGTCGCAAACCTCAGACCACGTAACCGTCAATTATTTACAATAACTTATTATGTGTCCGGATATGGACTGTTTCCCAGCTACTAGATAACGGATTGTTCCAAAGAACAAGTTCCCCTAGACCATTGGCATCGTCAGCTATCTATCTCACTATCTACTGGAACTTCTGCTAATACCTTATGCCAGTGCTCATAATTTCTACCTTGACCGAGGCGCGTGAGGCGGTCATGAGAGTCACGAGGAAATCTCTTAATGATACCTAACTTCACCTCCATTCATTCCCCGACCCACACATTTGAAATTATGAGTTCACTTGGGTGATGAGGAAATCCTCACTGAGCTATAAACCATCACAATACATATTCTCATTTGAGTGTTTGTTGACTGAAGAGAGTGCTGGTTTGGGGACTTTTGTGGTATTTATAATCCTTATTGGAGTATGCACGTGTGGGAATGGGTACAAATTATGTATGAATCCCGAAGGGATTCATGCAATTTGTACCCAATCCCACACGTTCATACTCCAATAAAGATTATAACAATTGCATTCAATTCTTATAATTACATTCCGTAACTGTTTAAACTACTTTTAACCAAACAACAAAGCAGAAAGACGAAATATAACATGTACGAACGAACGAGTCGAAAAACCACCCTCACACAAAAGGCAACGCGCACAACTCTGAGTTGAGCGCTGTTTTTCGGCATTGACCCAAATTTGTCAAATTGCCGTCTTTCGCAACGAAACTTGGAATGTTCCAAACAATTTTAACGGGCTTTATGCCACAGTTGGGAAATGTCACCAAAGAAGCAGCAGCGGAGTTGATCACTGCGAGAGGCGCTAAAAGGTAAAAACCCGCCCAAACACCGCCCGAATTACATTCTGTCAACTGCGTTCTACCGTAAATGCGGGTCAAAGTTCGACCAAATGTATTCATTGGAAAATGAATTACTTTTGGTCATGACGTTTTCATCCAGCTGACCAATGGGTATTGAGTATTTGGACCCAAAACGTATAACAACATTAACAATGTAATTATTCATAGATGACTGCGACTGTCATAGGACTACTATTTCCATTCTACCCCGCTATTTTTTCTACCCCACTACACTATCTCTGACGACTTCTCTACCTATTATGGCTACCATTATCCTTTGACATGTAAGATGTGTCAAATAAGCGTACGAGAAGACACCCTTTCGTGTCATTTCTCTAATTGCTCTTCGGATCTGATCAGTCCTCACCTGTCGTATATGCTACGCATAGGATTGATAGGGCCTTCTGCAGAACTAGGAAGATATTGGTCAAGGAGCACTTTATGAGCTGGGAGTCATGTAGAAGGTAGAATTCATGAAGACCTTGGTCAAGGAGCTCTGTAGGTGCAATATTTTTACCCAGTGATTAGTTAGGCGTCACGTTAGAGCTAAGGTCCATATAGAAGCCATATAGGAGCCAGTAACCACGCACGCCCTGCCCTAGGAGTCGGGTGAGTTGAATAGGAGCCATTTGTGGCCCATAGAGAAGCTGGGAGTGAATAAGGAAGCCACACAATAGCCATATATGAGCCATATAGGTACTATATAAGAAGGGCCAGGTTGGAGCTAGGAGCCATGGGGCTAAATCTGGGAGCTGTATAGGAAATATATAGTGGCGAAGATTTATATAGGAATTGGGAGCCATTTAGTAGTTGTGTAGGACCGTGGTCTAGGAGCTGTATGTGAGCCACATGGGAGCTAGGAACCTTATATGATCTAGAAATTTGCAGCCGCAGTATAGCAGCTACGAGCCTTAAAAGAAGTACAGGCGTCAACCCCATATGGCCTATTTGTCACCTGGAGAGATAATTAAAAATAAGATAACTAAAAATAGTATGGAAGCCGCGTGGCAAAGCCATGTTGGTAAAAACAAACATCCTCGCTAAAAGCATCCATTCATTTGTTTGTATTTGTGGTCCCACGTGTTGTGATAAATCATTGTTTGTAAATCGTATCATCTACGTATCCAAGAACTGATCACTTCTGTTCCCAATCACATCATAATAATTATGATGTTATGGTGAATAACAATTCTTTTCTCCAAGTAGAATTCGTAAAGGGAGTGCGGGGGCTCAGTGGTAGACTGTTGGGCCTCTATGCTAGAGATCCCGAGTTCCATCCCCGTCCGGGACGACCCGCGTTGAGTCCTTAGGAAAGGCACTTTATCCTGGCTGCCTACATGGTGGCACGATAATGCTGTGTACTAAGGCGTACTGCACGTCGATGGTGCACATGTCTTCACCCGCTGTAATCCTGCTTGAGCTGAGCTTCAACAGAGTTAGAATGTTCAGGAGCTGACAATTACTCGTCGATGCTCGGTGGTTCTCACAGGGTACTTCGGCTTCCCCCACCCGTAAAACTGTCACAATAACGATTAGCCATTGTGCATAAGTATGTGACCTTAAACACCAATAAATAAATAAATATAAATTAGAATTCGTAAAGGGTGAAGAATTGAAATCCGATAGTCTAGCCATCTTGGATAAAATGATGCTCGATGCCGATGCTCGGGCGTTTCGACTTTAGTCACAATCGTAAGATCGGTGTCATGCACATGTTCAAAGTTTATTAGACACAAACAAGGTCCACGTTTCCAAAGGTGCCAATGGTCAGTGTGTGATCTTATCCAAAACCCTAGGGTCTTTCTCAGATCACACAGTTGGAAGTCCAGATGTACCATGGCCTATCCAAGTTTCTGCGATAAGTGATCGCAGAGGCCACTTCGGTCCCGTATGGTCCCTAAGGGGCACTCAGTATTGTGTCTGCCCTCTTAGTTGCAACAAGTGAAAATGAGTAATAAATTACGAATATGATTTTCATTAATGAGATAGTCCGGGCGCCGAGGCACTAAAGGGTATTTTAGCGTCTAGTTTTTTTCTCAACGGTTTCTGGTTGTTCAATGTATCGAGATTCAGAATAAATCGGCTGCGTCTTTATCAGCCTTGAGGATTTTTTTATGGGCATCAAAAATATGGCATCCAAAATGGCCTAATTTTAAGTTCTTTAATTAATATAAGTTTATGAGCGTCGGTACAAATTCAGATATCATGAATTTAACGAATTTCCTCACACACAGATCATACTGAGGTGTGCTTCCAATTGGAAAATAGTATTGAGAATTTGTCAGCTCAACATGGCCGCCAAGATGGCGAATTTATCATTAAATCCAATTTCCTAACAGGAACCATGAGCTACAACACTCCTCTACTGTTATAAGGTGTTCTGCTGGCATATGTATGAGTGTTGAATGTTCCAATGCAGCTGCCAACATACATACGCGGACGTATTTGAATGATAGTATGCACCAGTATTCATTTTGTATGTACATACATTCAGTTGTCGACTGTGCGTTCGTTGCAACACTCGATCATTGCATGGCAAGAACAGAAAACCGTGCAAACTATCGCGTCCATAGCAAGCAACAACGAATTTCGTGGCCTGACCCACAACCCCCTCCCAGGCAGCGTGGGCGACACCTATGGATGATAATGACAGATTTCCTTTTCTCAACACCTTTAGAACGCGACCCTTGCCTATTCCAAAGTAGCACGCAACCGTGTCGCATCCAGACAAGGCATGTGCGGCAAGCATTTGTGGGACGATATCTCTGTGTTTCTCAACGGTCGCACGAATATCAACGGATGTTCTGTCTTTGATGGGTGGCTCCATGTACATAGAAACAGACATATTGTGTTCCAGATTGTGATGCAACAACAGAACATAAACATCGGTATCGTCAGCTAAAACAACTACTTGTTTTCCCTCCTCTTTGCCGATATTTATTGCCTGGTTAACAATGATATTATCGGCTTCTTCGTGGCGTGTCGCCATATCATATCTGTCTATTACCACACCTTTATGTATCTCTGTCGGAACTCCATCTTCGCCTGTGATTACCAACCGATGTGTGTTGGGTTTGCCAGAGCAAACTCTTCATCAGGTCTGAAATGCTGGCATATTAGACCCGTCAACTGTTTTTTGTTAGCAGTCACAGTGAGTGCTAACTTCTGAGACGTCTGAGTTGATGTCATATTAAACTTGAATTCCCGACAACAGTTCTCCTCACTTCTGAACGACCTTGTTCAAGATTTCGTACTGAAGTCGATGTATCTATCAAATAGGAGGTAACCGTCTCCCGACAACAGTCTATGTCTTATTACTTCTTGAAACTTCTGAATGAGATCTAACACGACAGGTTTTCTTATTTTGCTTGGTACTGACCAACCCAACGAGGAATCCAAAGAAGAGCACACCCGTCAATTACTGTACACACTTGGATATCGGGCTGCTTCGTTTTTTTCTGGCTGAAGTGCAGAAGGTTGTTTGATTTTTCAAAACTGCTTTTGATTTCGATATTCTTATATCCCCAGAGTCACCGAACATAGAAGTAGGAACTGGAGATATCTCATAGGACAGCACCTTGTTGATGTCAACACTTCTAGTACTGGCCTGAAGTCCCATCACTCGCGAGTAAATGAGATTGCAATCAATCATATACCTGTTTATCGCCCAATTGATAGTTTTTTTTCTCGATTGACATCGTTGTCACTGGCATGGATTATTTATCATAAAATCCCCGTGGAAGGCTCTTTTCGAACTCACACATCTACTCCTGACCGCGAGCAATTGCGTCATATACATTTACAGTGGCGCGAGCGATCCAACCACACTGCAAAAAATATAGGTTCTCTTTAGAACCACAACTGGTTCTAATCTTGTCCCTGAGATGGAACCAGACCAGTTCTGTTTAAACAGTATTTATTTCAAATCAAATAAATTTACCAAGATTAGCATTCAATTTTAACAGAATATTACATGAACTGAAGTAGATTCAGCAGTAAACTTGGAGCTTATTCAACGCTGTCGCCAAACATTTTGAAACAAAGGAGATATGAACAGTTGGCATATCGAACCAGTTTTGGTTCTGTGTACAACCAAAACTGGTTCGATATGCCAACTGTTCATATCTCCTTTGCTTAATAATGATTTGAGACAACCTCGTATAAGCTCTATACTTACGGCTGAAACCCCATCAATTTATGTTTAATTCTGTTAATATTTAATGTTAATCTTGGTAAATTTATTTTATTTGAAATAAATACTGCTCGGTGGTTCTCACAGGGTACTTCGGCTTCCCCCACCCGTAAAACTGTCACAATAACGATTAGCCATTGTGCATAAGTATGTGACCTTAAACACCAATAAATAAATAAATATAAATTAGAATTCGTAAAGGGTGAAGAATTGAAATCCGATAGTCTAGCCATCTTGGATAAAATGATGCTCGATGCCGATGCTCGGGCGTTTCGACTTTAGTCACAATCGTAAGATCGGTGTCATGCACATGTTCAAAGTTTATTAGACACAAACAAGGTCCACGTTTCCAAAGGTGCCAATGGTCAGTGTGTGATCTTATCCAAAACCCTAGGGTCTTTCTCAGATCACACAGTTGGAAGTCCAGATGTACCATGGCCTATCCAAGTTTCTGCGATAAGTGATCGCAGAGGCCACTTCGGTCCCGTATGGTCCCTAAGGGGCACTCAGTATTGTGTCTGCCCTCTTAGTTGCAACAAGTGAAAATGAGTAATAAATTACGAATATGATTTTCATTAATGAGATAGTCCGGGCGCCGAGGCACTAAAGGGTATTTTAGCGTCTAGTTTTTTTCTCAACGGTTTCTGGTTGTTCAATGTATCGAGATTCAGAATAAATCGGCTGCGTCTTTATCAGCCTTGAGGATTTTTTTATGGGCATCAAAAATATGGCATCCAAAATGGCCTAATTTTAAGTTCTTTAATTAATATAAGTTTATGAGCGTCGGTACAAATTCAGATATCATGAATTTAACGAATTTCCTCACACACAGATCATACTGAGGTGTGCTTCCAATTGGAAAATAGTATTGAGAATTTGTCAGCTCAACATGGCCGCCAAGATGGCGAATTTATCATTAAATCCAATTTCCTAACAGGAACCATGAGCTACAACACTCCTCTACTGTTATAAGGTGTTCTGCTGGCATATGTATGAGTGTTGAATGTTCCAATGCAGCTGCCAACATACATACGCGGACGTATTTGAATGATAGTATGCACCAGTATTCATTTTGTATGTACATACATTCAGTTGTCGACTGTGCGTTCGTTGCAACACTCGATCATTGCATGGCAAGAACAGAAAACCGTGCAAACTATCGCGTCCATAGCAAGCAACAACGAATTTCGTGGCCTGACCCACAACCCCCTCCCAGGCAGCGTGGGCGACACCTATGGATGATAATGACAGATTTCCTTTTCTCAACACCTTTAGAACGCGACCCTTGCCTATTCCAAAGTAGCACGCAACCGTGTCGCATCCAGACAAGGCATGTGCGGCAAGCATTTGTGGGACGATATCTCTGTGTTTCTCAACGGTCGCACGAATATCAACGGATGTTCTGTCTTTGATGGGTGGCTCCATGTACATAGAAACAGACATATTGTGTTCCAGATTGTGATGCAACAACAGAACATAAACATCGGTATCGTCAGCTAAAACAACTACTTGTTTTCCCTCCTCTTTGCCGATATTTATTGCCTGGTTAACAATGATATTATCGGCTTCTTCGTGGCGTGTCGCCATATCATATCTGTCTATTACCACACCTTTATGTATCTCTGTCGGAACTCCATCTTCGCCTGTGATTACCAACCGATGTGTGTTGGGTTTGCCAGAGCAAACTCTTCATCAGGTCTGAAATGCTGGCATATTAGACCCGTCAACTGTTTTTTGTTAGCAGTCACAGTGAGTGCTAACTTCTGAGACGTCTGAGTTGATGTCATATTAAACTTGAATTCCCGACAACAGTTCTCCTCACTTCTGAACGACCTTGTTCAAGATTTCGTACTGAAGTCGATGTATCTATCAAATAGGAGGTAACCGTCTCCCGACAACAGTCTATGTCTTATTACTTCTTGAAACTTCTGAATGAGATCTAACACGACAGGTTTTCTTATTTTGCTTGGTACTGACCAACCCAACGAGGAATCCAAAGAAGAGCACACCCGTCAATTACTGTACACACTTGGATATCGGGCTGCTTCGTTTTTTTCTGGCTGAAGTGCAGAAGTTTGTTTGATTTTTCAAAACTGCTTTTGATTTCGATATTCTTATATCCCCAGAGTCACCGAACATAGAAGTAGGAACTGGAGATATCTCATAGGACAGCACCTTGTTGATGTCAACACTTCTAGTACTGGCCTGAAGTCCCATCACTCGCGAGTAAATGAGATTGCAATCAATCATATACCTGTTTATCGCCCAATTGATAGTTTTTTTTCTCGATTGACATCGTTGTCACTGGCATGGATTATTTATCATAAAATCCCCGTGGAAGGCTCTTTTCGAACTCACACATCTACTCCTGACCGCGAGCAATTGCGTCATATACATTTACAGTGGCGCGAGCGATCCAACCACACTGCAAAAAATATAGGTTCTCTTTAGAACCACAACTGGTTCTAATCTTGTCCCTGAGATGGAACCAGACCAGTTCTGTTTAAACAGTATTTATTTCAAATCAAATAAATTTACCAAGATTAGCATTCAATTTTAACAGAATATTACATGAACTGAAGTAGATTCAGCAGTAAACTTGGAGCTTATTCAACGCTGTCGCCAAACATTTTGAAACAAAGGAGATATGAACAGTTGGCATATCGAACCAGTTTTGGTTCTGTGTACAACCAAAACTGGTTCGATATGCCAACTGTTCATATCTCCTTTGCTTAATAATGATTTGAGACAACCTTGTATAAGCTCTATACTTACGGCTGAAACCCCATCAATTTATGTTTAATTCTGTTAATATTTAATGTTAATCTTGGTAAATTTATTTTATTTGAAATAAATACTGTTTAAACAGAACTGGTTCCATCTCAGGGACAAGATTAGAACCAGTTTTGGTTCTAAAGAGAACCTATATTTTTTGCAGTGCAGTGGCAATGTTCAAAAAACCATCTGTGTGACTTTGCAGACGTAAGGGATATATGCCAGCTCCAAGTGCGTTTCTAAGGCCAATGCGCTCCTGTTGATTGACGGTAATTCTAGCTTTGGATTCTTCTCTTTAGTACTGTTGAGGTTGTGAGATTGTGTCATTGTCTCTCAAATCAGAGACGCCATTAGCAAGCTGGCGGCATACATGAAAGCTCAGAGCCCATGGTGATAAGTTCCCGACAGACTTCAAGGAACGAAAACAGAAAGGAAATAAATTCAATGCACGCAGAATAAAATACAAAAGAAAGACAACAGGCCTATAGACCCTCAGTTGGGAGGAACAAATAATAAAGTAAGAAAGCTGAAAATACAGATGCATGGCTTAGAACTTGGCTATAACTTTCACAGTGGAAATGATATCATTGTATGGACGACCGTGAAAACACGTGCGCGTAGGTTGAGTGATCGCACGACGCTGACTATCGACTCTTAGAGATTGCAAATAGCGCGCGATGCCGCCATTCATGAAAATCACCAACGCTCTTTATTTTACGTTGTGTATCCAAACACAGCGAAACATGAAACATCTTCGAAATCTTAAAGTTACTCACATCTGATCAGGATATGATATAAATGGGTGCAATCATGATAAATAGCCGCAATATTCTCCATGTAACTAGAACTTGGTTGGATTTTGAAATTTTGGCGGCAATTTTGTTTCAGGGCGGATATCTCAATTTTCGCAAGGCTGTCAAAGACGCGGCAGCCGGAATGTCGATGGGGGTGTCCAAACTACTCAAAACAGCAAGGAAAAAAAAAACTTTAGACGCTAAAACACGCATTCTCCAAAACACGACTTTTGGCGCCCGGACTGTTCAAACGTCCAAAGTGACGATCTAAGTCACATGCGGGTGTTGTGGGTGCATCTGCGCCATTTCAGCGCTTGGTTTTCTCTGTTGTTGTTGTGTGTGTGCATATAAATATTCAGGAAGTTCACACATGGCGTGATGATAAAACATGACGTTAAGTGATGTTAATTTGTGACTTATAACGTGGATTTCCAACATATTTTTGATAGAAAGATGGCGACAACAGTGGCGGCGCCAGAGTTACAAAAGTGAAGGGGTACAGTTGGGGATTGTGCAGCGCCGAGCTGGGGTGGGTTTCGGGAGGTCCTCTCCCTAAGTTGAGAAAATTTTTAACTGTTTTGCAACAAAATCATGCGAATATGGATATCATTGGAACCGGCTGAACAAGCCGGTTCCAATGATATTCATATTTGCATGATTTCATTGAGTTATTCCTTTGAGAATTTTTCTAAAATATTAATTTTTATTTATTTTTTTAAAATTACTGTGGTCTGAATTCCAAACGGATGCCTTGCACGCTCTCGATTCTAGCATTCGTCGAATACTCTTAAGCATTATGTTTCAATCCGTTCAAACGCGGCATGCCTTGTTGCAATTTGGACCCTCGACTCTTGTTTGTTGTTTGCAGCTAGCGTGTGTGGAAGGGGGGGGGGGGGAGTGGAGGGGGGGGGTTAAACATAATTTCAAAACTTCTCTGATTTAGTGCACTTGGGGATATGGGATTAAGCATACCGACCATTGCACCGTAGTGTTCAATACAACCAAAATTAAAATGATAGTATTGTTTTACTACGCTTGGTGAAAGAAGTGGAGGGGTAAGTACCCCCACATACCCCTCCATGGCGCCGCCACTGGACGACAAGTGCGACTTTCATTGAAAGTGCAGGTGGCGTCTTGTGATTTGATAAAAATAAAGATCAGCAACAAATTATAGTTTTTCACAGGAGTTTATATGTACGAACTATTATCAATGGCAAAGTACAGAAAGAACAATCACTTGTATTTATCCGGTCATGATGATGGATCGTTCAAATTAGTGGCTATTGTGACCGAAAATGTTTACTTCCTGGTGATCTGTATTTCTATTTTTGTACAATATATCGTGATGAAGCAAAAGTGTGTTTATTAAAACGGTGTAATCAAAGTGTGATCATGCACAAATAATGGTGATAAAAATGAGCGCATTGCCTGATTCCCTGTATGAAACCATCACCTTACACATCACTAAGACCATACGTTCTGAACTGTAAATATCCGCCTTTATTTTGGAGTTATCTTTACCTGAAAGTAGCAAGAAAAACACTTATTTTGTATTTCCCTTTTGCTTAGCAAAAAGCAATCTTTGCTTGGTCTGAAATGATGTCCGTCTAGGTTTTTGCACTTACGGTAAAGATAATAATTTCTGTTCAGAAGCCGTAGTAAACCGTTTTTGAATGTGTTACACTGCATTGGGAAGGAATAAAAGAGCTAAACTTCAAACCAGAAAGGAAATTCAAAACTATCACTCTACCAATGTAAACAAGATATCATTAAAGAACATTTGTCATGGACTTCATGAATTGATGTCCTGTTATTCCCAAAATAATCATTATTTTTTTTAAATCTCAACTTTGTTTTCTCCGATGATTTCTCTAGTACATTTTTAGCTTTGCACTACTCCGATTTTCGCGCATTGCGTACCATGGGGGTAAAAATAGTTGTTCGTGCTTCATTCTGTTCTTCCATAAGGTACATGTACTCGAGAGGGCTGACCTAGTGGATAAGCGCCCTTTCTCTCAAGCCAGAGTTACCGCGGTCGTCGGGGAATGCTCTCGATGAGTTAGAACACTCTCTGTGAGCGTCAGTTGTGGGCTTGCGGTTGTCTTGGCGTGCCGTCCTATTGGGTAGGGACGTAAAATGTATTTTCCCTGTGCGGAGAGAGACACATGTTGAAGATAGAGAAGAGCTACGCTATGAAGTTTCCACTACGGAGGTCATACCTCATAACCGAGCCATTCGACTATTGAGAGGCAATAGTATTAGTCAATTAACTTGCTCGCAATCCTTGTAAATAAATAAGCTTAAAACAAAACAACAAGACACGAAGTTGCCGCGAGGAAGGTCATCCCTCATGACCGCGGCATTGGGCTATGGAGGAGGAGGGGGCGATAGTATAACTCGAAAATCTTCTCTCAAAACTTGTAAATAACTAAGCTTAAAATAAAACTAGATTATTTTGAAATCGCGAACTAATTTCCAGAAGTCATCCAACGACGCAAGGCCAACGACAGTTCGGCCGGCGTCAAAGGAAGGTGTTTATCGTCTGGTAAAGTACCAATCCGGCCGTTAACCCTACCGCCGCGGGTTTCAGTAACTTTCAACATATGAGTAGCTGGCGTTTGGAATACAATACCATCGGTTTACATGAAGCTTGGCCAAAGTACTGGTAGAAACCATCCCACGTTTTCAGCGTCTATTCTATGAACTCTACCGAAGTCAGCCATGCCGTTTGGAACTTAGAAAAGGTACGTATACCCAGTTGGTACAGAGTGCGTATGCGCAGACTCTCTTTAACTATTCGACCTAAAAATGGGAGTTTCGTATTGCAAGAGCAATCACATATCACTTAAAGTAATCATCTAGGAGGAGCAGGTAACTAAGATAGCGGTACACTTTAAACTAGAAGTCCTGTCATGAAATACGCACAACTAGCACGTCGATCTCCGGGTTAATCTACGCGTTATGGCCTTAGTAAGGTCATCAAATTCTGTACCTATGGTCTGTGCACAAGCAATGTTTCAGCCAATGGACCGCCGGGTAACCCGGATGTCCATTGCTAGAAACATTGCCTGTGTTTGCTGTGAGTAACCAGGAGCACCTTCCATGCTTTGAATGCCATTCGATATGACAATTACGCGCAATTCCTACGCACGATTAAGCCTAGATAGCGCACAGTTCGTGACAGGACTTCTAGTTTTAACTGTATGTGTTGGAAAGCCTGGGGTAATGGTGCTCACAAAATAGAATGGTAAAGCCCCCGACGTTGTTTACGTCATATCTCCGTTATCTGATGCCAGATTCTCTATTTTTTTCCGCTTGGTATTTGCGACCAGGAGTACTATAATGGTGTAGAATTTCAACTTTGTGCCGTGACATTTATTTTTGACGTTTTCCGGCCTTCGGTGGGATTTTCGTCGTAGGGTTAAATGTGGACCGACAATGTGAATTCAAATGTAACGAGACATGACTCGAGTCATTCCTGTAGGAGTATGGTAAATATTAAGGTGGTATCTGTTGTAGGTTTGGGGATCACACCAACTATGGTTAGGCGAAAAAAAATAAAAAATGATTTGTTTCAGATTGCATACAGTCGCTTAACCTTTACACAACGCAACAATCAAAACCCGCCAGATATATTTACAAAAATCGTCATTCAACTTTTGTTATTTTCTCTTTCCATTTGCCCTCAAAAACATAGATTTCGACATCTCATTGGAACGGGACCAGCGAGCCTCTTCCAATGCGGGGGTCATAAGCCATGTGTTTGAGGTCAAAACATTTTTAGTTTCAGTTATTCATTTTTTTGTTTCGGTTTGGTGAAGGGTTGAAATGTATGGCCTAATTTCGCGGTGCATTTAAAGTCCGGTCAATATGTATCTTCTGATATCATTTTAAATGGAGATAATATTATTTGTGTTAAGTGCTTATACAAATATTCAGGCCGGGCACGAAAAACAGGATCGGATGGAAAACCTTAACCATTCTATTTTCCCCTCTCAGCCTTACATTTAAGTTCATCTTTGATCCAACCAACGTCTCACTCACAGGATACTTCTTCTCGTCATTTTGAATTAACTGACATCGCAGAAGTCCAAGTACGTACAGCAGAGGCGTTTCACGCATGTGGTCAACTCTCATCCAGTTGAAGTTCTGCTGACCTCTGCACAGAAGACCCACTCGCAGGGGTAACTCTGCATTCACCTCACAGGAAGCACCATTCGACGCCTAAATGTTCCTTTCAACATAATGATTAACACGCTAAGTCGCCGTTGCCCTGTGGCCTTAAACGATAATTCGCCAGGTGTATCTTAGGGCTCTCCTAGCTCTTCGCTTTCGTCGCCATAGCATCCTCTCAGCTCCCTCTTCCTTCTTGTGGTTAAAAAACACAAATAGCTTTTATAATTCCCAGCTGTCCTAATCATATCTACACTTGTTGTGGGTATCAACACAATACTCCCGGGGTGGAACTTCACGACAGCACTTAACTCCAAGAGTGACGACACTAGATTCCTATCCCCACGTTTAGCCTATTTTAGCGGGCGATAATTTGAACGTCGGCTTGCTATTTCGGTAATTGTTTGTCTTCGTAGTCAAAGAGACTTATTCTGGGCCTAACCCTCTGTATACCGGTATCCCAACAATGAAACCCAAGCCGCCTACCTCCACACAGTGCAAATGGATATTTGTAACTCTATGCTACCCTGCAGATAGATAGATTTAATTAGCTGTTGTTTTATGTAACTTTACTTTGGCACTACTCTGACGTTTTAATATCTTTACAAGATATATGGTTTCCTTCCATGGACTATTGTTTCTCTGATGTCCTTCTAAAAATAATCCTAAACTGACAACTTTGACGAGAAGATCACCACACCCACCTCGACAAGTAGAGTCAACATTGGACGATATGATTAATTAGTTTTCAATTTCAAGCAATTGTATATCATACACTTCCCATTCCACGCCACACTTATGACGAAATATCAACATTTTAAACTGCAATGTTTTCTCCCTACAGTGCATCTAGAAATTTAACCAATTAAATTTTGTGTGACAGAGCTCATGGAGCTCTGTCAAGCAACAGCGAATTGGATAAAATTTTAGTTGCATTATGGGGAACATTTGCAGCATGAAATTTCGGTTTGTATACATCAGTGAACAGACGGTTGAACTACTGGATTCATCATGTGCCTTACGCTGGAATGGAATGAAATCCTAACCAACTGTCCCGCCCTCATTAATTGATTCGGTGAACGGTCATTATTTATTTATTTATTTATTTATTTTATTTATTTATTTATTTATTTATTTATTTATTTATTGGGATTTAACGACACTTTCGACAGCCAGGGTCACCTCGTGTCGGACAGTTTTCGGATGTAGGAAGCCAGGGTACCCGGAGAGAACCACCGAGCCTCAGCTGTCAGACTCCCCAACTAACAACTTCCACACAAGCAGGGTCAGTATTGGTTGAATACAAGCGCATCATTGACGAGCAGTACGCCTTAGTGCACAGCGCTATCGTGCCCCCACATGGTCATTCGGTGTCAAGTGCCTTACCCAAGGACACAACGCTGTTACCCCTGGCGGGGATCGAACCGTGGACCTTTCGGTTTAAAGTTCAATGCCGTAACCAATGAGCCACCGCGCTTCCCGAACTTTAGAATTAAAAATAAGATTGAGAACCCTGAGCAACGGTGAGCAACTGCCAGACATCCCAACGTAATAACTCTACACAAGCAGGGTTAGCATTTGTTGAAGACAAGTGCACCATCAACGTGCAGTACGCATTAGTACACAATCGGGATTAAGTGCTTTGCCCAAGGACACAACGCAGTTACCGTTGGCGGAGAACGAACCGTGGACCTTCCGGTTTGGAATCCATGTCCGTAACCATTGAGCCACAGCGCTCCCAAATAGTCATTAACCCTTTACCCAACGCAGACGATATCAAAATTTGTTATTTGAAATGTCTTTTTTTTATTTTAAAAAAAAATTCGACAAAACCATATCATGTGACCCCTCGTTGGAACGAGCTCGACGAGCTCGTTCCAACGAGGGGTCTCATGATATGGTTTTGTTGAAATGTTTTCAAAACTAATATTTTTTCAACTGCTGAATTTGCATATTACGCGGGCGGATGCGGGCGATTCGTTGGGTAGAGGGTTAAGAGAGTCCAACGCCCACTGCTGACAACTCCTTTTGTTTCACCTTCGCCTATATCCGATACAATAACCGCCACGAACAATTGTGCATTATTTTTTAAGAATGACCAGACATTCTAAAAAGAATTGCCAGACATTCTTTTAATTAATACACTGTTATTGTTCTTATACAAACATTCAACCTGACCTGGGTGAAGTTTACCTCGTGCTTCTGCTGAAACATCCGTGTTCGGTGTGCTATTGCCTTCGAAAGATAACCCCTATATCCCGATCGATAACCCATCTATCGTCATCCCTGGCTCATATCGCCATGAAAATCGACTTTCCATAAAGTTATCTCTCTTGAAATTATTAGGCGCTCGAAGACAGTGCAATTAAGAAGCAAATTTTTTTTTAGAAAACACATATGGCATCAGTAGAAACAGAAGCCAGGTTTCCTTTTGTAACTTTTATTAAACGAAAACAACACACAGCTTCGAGAGCATGGAAAGCTAATTAGAACTTTTAATGTAAGCTAACTAGTAACTCCTTCAGAGATTATCCTCATTAAGAATATCTAGCATTGCCACATCTACCAACAGTAAGTAAGCTTCCACTTTGGCTCTTTGTTAACCCTTTACCCAACATAACGGCCAAAATCGGCCAGCGCTATTCTCAAAAATCGCCAATTAATTTTTATTATTTTTTTCATTTTTTGTCTAAAAAACATAGGTAATGACCTCTCGTTGGAACGAGCTCGTCGAGCTCGTTCCAATGAGGAGTCATAATCTATGTTTTTGAGACAAAAAATGAAAAAAGTAGTTATTCAAAAATTTTGTTTGCAAGTGTCGTCTGCTGTTCATGTTAGGGAAAGGGTGAAGCGAATGCGTTTTTACAGTAATTTGCAAGTTTTTGAAGGACAGTATCTGTATTATATGCCAAGATGCGCACACTGTTGATATAATGAATAGAAAAAAAGTCACAGAACATCAAAAGATGGTGAAAATGCCATTTTCTTATTTTTGAATGGGTTTCAACAGAGAATAAAAGTCAAACGTTCAAACTGATTGGGAAAAAATAGTAGAAAAACATCTTTTGCATTTTTATACTTCTGTACAGAAAAATGCCTGACGTCTGTGAAATGATGCGCACATTAATGATACAAATTTGTTAACATTTCAAAATTTCTATTTTTATATGAAATTATCATACACTAAGCATTTACCGAGAGCTTCAGGATATTCAGGGGCGATAACTTTCCCGTAAAACTCTTACGATAAATGACGAAAATTGTCAGCGATGTCACATTTTAAATTTATATCAATTTGATAACTTTTTCGCATTAAACAAGAATTTATTGTTTAGTAAGATAATCAACTGGACCCAGGATATTCACTTTCCACTATTATCTGGCACAATACCACCCGTGAGTTATCCTGTCCAGGAGCCAATACTACAAAACTTTTACAATTGTATTTTCCAGAACTGTATTTTCTAGTTATGACTTTATATGAATTAAAATGAACCATTAGCATTGTCGAAGATCTGGCAATTTGTCGACTGGCAAATTGCTAGATCTTTGACAATGCTAATGGTTCATTTCAATTCAACTGGCAAATTGCCAGATCTTTGACAAAGCTAATGGTTCATTTTAATTCATATAAAGTCAAAACTAGAAAATACAATTGAAAAAGTTTTATAGTATTGGCCCCAGGTTGTATATTCAATAATGTAGAGATTTTTAGGAACATAATTCTAAATTACTTTTCTAGGGAATAAAATGCCTAAGAATTCGCTAGTTTATAAACTTTATTTTTCAGTGTCCATGTCCATTTATTCACGTCTGCTTCTCCGCTTATATTTCAACTTTAATCCAATTAAAATAACGAAATAACATTTTTAGATGTTTACAAATAAGAAGATGCAACTTTAATCAACTGGCGAACGCGAAAGCGTGACCGAGTATTGTGTGTTATAATTTGGAAAAGGTCCAAAATATTTCAGTGGCGACTTTCTGTTGCCACGGACATATAAATAGATTACTGATTCTTGGGTTAACACTTTACCTAACGAATCGGGTGCATCCACCCGCGTAATTTACAGACTGAGTAGTTGAAAATAGATTATCTAGAACAAATTGTAAAAAAAGTGTATCACGTGGCCCTTCATTGTAACGAGCTCATCGACCTCGTTCCAATGAGGGGTCACATGATATGGTTTTGCTGAGTGTTTTTAAAAATTGAAAACAAAAAATTCAAATATTAAATTTTGATTGATATCCTGTGTGTTGGGTAAAGGGTTAACCCTTTACCTAACCTGAAAAGCAGACGACACTTGCAAAAATAATTCTTGAATAACTATTTTTTTTCATTTTTTGTCTCAAAAACATAGGTTATAACCCCTCGTTGGAACGAGCTCGACGAGCTCGTTCCAACGAGGGGTCATAACCTATGTTTTTGAGACAAAAAAATGAAAAAAATAGTGAAAATTAATTGGCGATTTTTTAGAATCCCCCACCCTCCCCCAGTCTCCAAACACCAATCCCAAAACCACTGTCTGCAGTGCCCAATAATGCCCAAAAGTCCCCAATACTCCACAATAGCAATTAAAAGTCACCAAAGTTCCCCAAGTCCACATACATTCACTGCCTTTGTAAACTCTGTGGTTGGGATCCCGCGAATATAGTATTTCCACTCGAATCGAATATCGAATCGAATCGAATATGCACCCAGAAATTTCGAATCGATTGAATATCAAACATCGAATATGGACGATCGCACATTTTTCTGTTCGTGTCCAATGCTACATATTGGAGCAAGGGGAGTCGCTAAAATGGGGTGTGGATTGTAAATCTGTTTTTTTCTGACTGTGGTGGGTCAAGTCCCAACTGATAAAATACTCCAACTGCATCATCAAGGCATGCCTTCGTCGAAGGCACGCCTTGATGATGTAGCTGGAATATTAGACAGTCGTGATAATTAAAAAATAAACTTCAGCCTTGATTTCGTCCACCATATTCGATAATTTCATCTTCGGCTCTCCCATTTCGACTCGAAATTAATTGTTGTTCGAATATCGAATATTCGCGGGATCCTAGCTATGGACTAGGCGCTATAAAGGTGTTAGGGGCTATGAAGGTCATGGTATAGGAGCTAGGAGGCATGAAGGTATTTATCTAAGAGCTGTATAGGAGCAAGGAACCGTTACTGATCATTTGCAAGAATCAAGAAACTCTTCAATTAGAGACTTCCTAAATTGAGACTAAAATGTTTTGCACTGAGGGATGAACTACTTGGTTCAACGAGGTTCGAATGGTGTGAAGGAGAAGTTTAACAGAAAATGGTATTCTGGGCCAAAGGGTCTGGCCTTTCCCTAGTTGTCTTGTTTTCATACCAGAAGAATGTATATGCATCTTACAGGTCTACTTGCAGCAATCAGGACTGTTACTATTTTACCAATCATGCTAAGAGGAGCTTGCAACGTACAGTAGAGCCGCCGTGGACTGGTAATAATCCACCCGTGGGCAGTGATGTTAACGCGTGCGTTTACCAGGTAATAAAAATCGTCATCAGCAAAATTTTAATTACTGAAGCACCGGGTTGTAGCCGATGCCTCATTAATTAAAATGTTTGATGATTATTCCTGTAATTAGTGTTTGGAATCTAACATTATTGCATCCGTGGAGATATTGCCAACCCATTGGAAGTGACCACTCCATGGTGGCCGTACTGTATACACTGTATAGATCTTCGAATTTTGGGATTCCAAAATGATAAATGTCAGAACAATGTACGCGTTATTTTATTTGCTTTAATGCGGATAACCTTTTTGGAGAATTTAGATCCTTTCTGTAGCTGCCACATAACCGCAGACATGAATTTCGTATAATAAATGGTTATGAATCAGGTTTTTATATGGACTTTTCATGGCACTCGTGGAAAGTATCATCTGTGATCTATTCATCGCGTACATGAATGTTGCTATTCTCGAACAGACGATTGAAATATGACGTTTGAAACTCAATTGTTCATACTTATGCATGATTGGAAAATTTAGAAATTTGTCACCCTGATTGTCACAACGAGACGTATGCTTGTATTGTTAAGACTAATACGCCTACCCGCAACAACAGCATAACCTGTTTGGTGACGCAAGACCAAAGGTGGCGAAACCAAGGGGTACAGGGGATACGTACTTTTTTACACTGACATGTAACTCGGTAACACAACGAGTTAACCCTTTACCCAACGTAACGGCCAAAACCGGCCAGCGCTATTCTCAAAAATCGCCAATAAATTTTCATTATATTTTCATTTTTTGTCTCAAAAACATAGGTTATGACCCCTCGTTGGAACGAGCTCGTCGAGCTCGTTCCAACGAGGGGTCATAACCTATGTTTTTGAGACAAAAAATGAAAAAAATTTGTTATTCAAGAATTTTTTTTGCAAGTGTCGTCTGCTTTTCATGTTAGGTAAAGGGTTAAAATGGGTGCATGTACATGTGTCAATATACGGATATTCCTGTACTATATTATTTGCAAATTCAAACAATATTTTGCCAAAGAATTCCACCTTCGGTCCGTTTCTTCGACTTCAACCATCTCCCAACTCGAAGTCTAGCCTTCGGGTTCGAAGATGATTGACGAAGAAGAAATGGACAGGCCTGTGACCACACCGCGGCATGCTTATCTGAACGAGAGACTATGGTGCGTCATGGTACATTTACCGATATGAGATGGAATACAAGATGGATAGGAGAATGACACTTACGAAATACAAATTGGTATCGGTATATTATTTGACAGTCTTCTAAGTATAATCTTTTCACGGACTTTAGAGAGGGCTGGAAGGATACTAATTTCTCTATAATTATTAAACTGCTGATGATCGCCAGATTTAAAAATTAGTATGATCTTAGCTACTTTCGGTTTGTTGGGTACTTTTCCAGTTGAAAAGGAAAGGATAATTATGTGAGTTAATCGTTCAGCTGCTTCGAATATTATAATAGAAATATTGTCACAAACTTACTCTCTTTTGGTCGCAGATTTTTTCACACAAAACTCCACTTCCCGTAGATTAGTTTGCGATATAAATAGTAATGCTGATATGTTAAACTTAATCAGTGGCGGCGCCAGAGTTACAAAAGTGAGGGGGTACAGTTAGGGATTGTGCAGCGCCGAGCTGGGGTGGGTTTCGGGGGGTCCTCTCCCAAAGTTGAGAACATTTTTAACTGTTTTGCAACAAAATCATGCGAATATGGATATCATTGGAACCGGCTGAACAAGCCGGTTCCAATGATATTCATATTTGCCTGATTTCATTGAGTTATACCTTTGAGAATTTTTCTAAAATATTAAATTTTATTTATTTTTTAAAATTACTGTAGGCTGAATTCCAAACGGATGCCTTGCACGCTCTCGATTCTAGCATTCGTCGAATACTCTTAAGCACTATGTTTCATTCCGTTCAAACGCGGCATGCCTTGTTGCAGTTTGGACCCTCGACTCTTGTTCGTTATTTGCAGCTAGCGTGTGTGTGTGGGAGGGGCCGGTGGGAGGACGGGGAGGGTAAACATAATTTCAAAACTTCTCTGATTTACTGCACTTGGGGATATGGGATTAAGCATACCAACCATTACACCACAACGTTCAATACAACAAAAATTAAAATGATAGTATCGTTTTACTACGCTTGGCGAAAAAAGTGGAGGGGTAAGTACCCCCACATACCCCTCCATGGCGCCGCCAGTGAACTTAATACAATCTGAAAAATGGTAGTGGTAATGGTTATTTACATTTTTGCCGATGCGCACAAGAACCAGATTCAATTTCTCTACTTTTTCTTTAAGGTGAGTTCGTTCTCTCTTCTGAGCCTCAAAGCTGTGGGGCAGGTCCGGGGTACAATTTGATTTTTTAATAATATGGCCTTCCGTAGTGTTTTCCAAGACTTTTTGACATCATGTTTATTCTTTATAAGCACAGAATTATAGCATTCTGTCTTCAAGGTACGCTCCGGGTGGTTAAAAATACAACAGCAGTTTTTCTATTCTTCAATATTAATGTTTGGGGATATTTAAAAGTTTCTCTGTGGAATTTTTGTTTACTTAGTGAGGACCACGATCGGCCAGCGGTCATCCGCTGTTCATGATCGATACATTTTGGCGAAGCGACTGTCATTTTTAATGGGAAAAACTACGTCAACGATTTGGTGTAACTGGTAAATAAAATTACTGTATGATTACCATACCCTTCGTTATGACAGATAGCATAATACACGTTTGGGAAGTCGCAAAAAGAAAAAAATGTTTTTAAATTCGGTGGTGTTCTCTTGTTTGAATGAACGACCCTTTTTGGAATAGTTGTACTTTTAAAACTTCTACTTCATGCCGTTTCGTAGACGAAAAACTTTGCATGTTTTTGGTTATTCCTGTTTTGCAGCCTTCAGTTTTGTTGCAGAAATGCACAGAAAGCCACGGTGTGTGAATGTGTTCGCCAGTGCGGACGAGTGTCTGCGCGGAAGGATAGAGCGAAAGGCGCAACATCGAGTTCTATCCTTCCGTGATGGTTCGAGTGCTCACATCGTGGCGTTCTGTGTTTATTACATACCTCTATGACATACGATGCATTAATCTAAAAATTCAAACATCATACACAGAAAATTTTCAAATTTAAATTCTGTCGCTTGCTTGAAACAAAAACAAAACTGATTGGCAAACAGGCGTGTCCGATCGATACATACACAGAAAAATATAAATGAAAATTGTGTCCAATTAGGAGATTTATTTGTATTTTAAGACATTATGTGCCGTTATCAGAGAGGTATTCGCTTCAAAGTCAGAACTTGAGAGTTATAAAATCACTCCCCATTGAAAGAATTAGTTTAATTACTTTTGGTGGATTTGAACTAGGACTGTCATGATTAATCGATTAATCGATTGTTGATCGGTCATGGCGAAATCGATTAGTATTTTTCGTTGTCGAATAATCGGTAAATTGTATCCCGCTTTAGACGTTTAATAATTAAAAGAAAATTTGATGAAAAAAACTATTGTTTCTAAAGGTAAAGAGTTAAGAACATCGATGTTAAACTCCAAGAAGCCGTTGGAAGCATTTGTCTTTCAGGTACATTCATCAAAGCTTTGATGTTCTGAACTTTTGTACCGTCAGTGTAATAATCAAGACCGGTCGGCAGTTGCGAACTTCGCAACTGCCGACCGGTCTTGATTATTACACTGACGGTTCAAAAGTTCAGAACATCAAAGCTTTGAATGTACCTAAAAGAGGATCGTCTTCGTTGTTTACCGGAGGTAGGTCAACTGACTTGAACTTTATTTTTTATCGACTTCAGAGAGAGGGAGAGGGGGTCATCTAGGTACGATTAATCGATTATTATCTATTATTTGCGACGATTAATCGATTGCTAAATTAAAAAATCGTGACAGCCCTAATTTGAAAAAAACTATTTTCCAATGGACATTCCATTTATCGGCTATCCTCACTGCTTCCGAATTGATCTAGGTCAGAGGGTGACTATTCAGTTGGCCGATAACGAAAATGGGTGGGGTTTGGTTAATTTGATGGATCCTTGACTTCAGGTGGAAAAATAGTCCGTCAACGGAAATCCGCATGGAACACATGTTCAGTACGAATTTGTACTTATGGAACTGGAGGAAAAGTAATAGGCGTGTAATAACTATAATTATCGATTAACGTTGCTGAATAATCGATAGCTCTAGTTGGTCTTGTAATGATGGCCGTGAAACCTGAAATAAACGTCAATTCGACAAACAGGTTTGTTTTCTTGTGGCTACCAAAACTTGGACGGTCTATATTGAAGTTTCCCTCAAATAGGCCTTTTTCTTTTCTTGTTTATCTCACTGACAAACTGCGTCAACGTTGCCAAAACAAATCATGGTCGGCTTTCGGGGTTAACTTGGGTGTATAAATTATACTACAACACATTTTGGCGGAGAAGTGGTTTCTGTATTACACGGACTTTAGAGAGGGCTGGAAGGATACTAATTTCTCTATAATTATTAAACTGCTGATGATCGCCAGATTTAAAAATTAGTATGATCTTAGCTACTTTCGGTTTGTTGGGTACTTTTCCAGTTGAAAAGGAAAGGATAATTATGTGAGTTAATCGTTCAGCTGCTTCGAATATTATAATAGAAATATTGTCACAAACTTACTCTCTTTTGATCGCAGATTTTTTCACACAAAACTCCACTTGCCGTAGATTAGTTTGCGATATAAATAGTAATGCTGATATGTTAAACTTAATCAGTGGCGGCGCCAGAGTTACAAAAGTGAGGGGGTACAGTTAGGGATTGTGCAGCGCCGAGCTGGGGTGGGTTTCGGGGGGTCCTCTCCCAAAGTTGAGAACATTTTTAACTGTTTTGCAACAAAATCATGCGAATATGGATATCATTGGAACCGGCTGAACAAGCCGGTTCCAATGATATTCATATTTGCCTGATTTCATTGAGTTATACCTTTTAGAATTTTTCTAAAATATTAAATTTTATTTATTTTTTAAAATTACTGTAGGCTGAATTCCAAACGGATGCCTTGCACGCTCTCGATTCTAGCATTCGTCGAATACTCTTAAGCACTATGTTTCATTCCGTTCAAACGCGGCATGCCTTGTTGCAGTTTGGACCCTCGACTCTTGTTCGTTATTTGCAGCTAGCGTGTGTGTGTGGGAGGGGGCGGTGGGAGGACGGGGAGGGTAAACATAATTTCAAAACTTCTCTGATTTACTGCACTTGGGGATATGGGATTAAGCATACCAACCATTACACCACAACGTTCAATACAACAAAAATTAAAATGATAGTATCGTTTTACTACGCTTGGCGAAAAAGGTGGAGGGGTAAGTACCCCCACATACCCCTCCATGGCGCCGCCAGTGAACTTAATACAATCTGAAAAATGGTAGTGGTAATGGTTATTTACATTTTTGCCGATGCGCACAAGAACCAGATTCAATTTCTCTACTTTTTCTTTAAGGTGAGTTCGATCTCTCTTCTGAGCCTCAAAGCTGTGGGGCAGGTCCGGGGTACAATTTGATTTTTTAATAATATGGCCTTCCGTAGTGTTTTCCAAGACTTTTTGACATCATGTTTATTCTTTATAAGCACAGAATTATAGCATTCTGTCTTCAAGGTACGCTCCGGGTGGTTAAAAATACAACAGCAGTTTTTCTATTCTTCAATATTAATGTTTGGGGATATTTAAAAGTTTCTCTGTGGAATTTTTGTTTACTTAGTGAGGACCACGATCGGCCAGCGGTCATCCGCTGTTCATGATCGATACATTTTGGCGAAGCGACTGTCATTTTTAATGGGAAAAACTACGTCAACGATTTGGTGTAACTGGTAAATAAAATTACTGTATGATTACCATACCCTTCGTTATGACAGATAGCATAATACACGTTTGGGAAGTCGCAAAAAGAAAAAAATGTTTTTAAATTCGGTGGTGTTCTCTTGTTTGAATGAACGACCCTTTTTGGAATAGTTGTACTTTTAAAACTTCTACTTCATGCCGTTTCGTAGACGAAAAACTTTGCATGTTTTTGGTTATTCCTGTTTTGCAGCCTTCAGTTTTGTTGCAGAAATGCACAGAAAGCCACGGTGTGTGAATGTGTTCGCCAGTGCGGACGAGTGTCTGCGCGGAAGGATAGAGCGAAAGGCGCAACATCGAGTTCTATCCTTCCGTGATGGTTCGAGTGCTCACATCGTGGCGTTCTGTGTTTATTACATACCTCTATGACATACGATGCATTAATCTAAAAATTCAAACATCATACACAGAAAATTTTCAACTTTAAATTCTGTCGCTTGCTTGAAACAAAAACAAAACTGATTGGCAAACAGGCGTGTCCGATCGATACATACACAGAAAAATATAAATGAAAATTGTGTCCAATTAGGAGATTTATTTGTATTTTAAGACATTATGTGCCGTTATCAGAGAGGTATTCGCTTCAAAGTCAGAACTTGAGAGTTATAAAATCACTCCCCATTGAAAGAATTAGTTTAATTACTTTTGGTGGATTTGAACTAGGACTGTCATGATTAATCGATTAATCGATTTTTGATCGGTCATGGCGAAATCGATTAGTATTTTTCGTTGTCGAATAATCGGTAAATTGTATCCCGCTTTAGACGTTTAATAATTAAAAGAAAATTTGATGAAAAAAACTATTGTTTCTAAAGGTAAAGAGTTAAGAACATCGATGTTAAACTCCAAGAAGCCGTTGGAAGCATTTGTCTTTCAGGTACATTCATCAAAGCTTTGATGTTCTGAACTTTTGTACCGTCAGTGTAATAATCAAGACCGGTCGGCAGTTGCGAACTTCGCAACTGCCGACCGGTCTTGATTATTACACTGACGGTTCAAAAGTTCAGAACATCAAAGCTTTGAATGTACCTAAAAGAGGATCGTCTTCGTTGTTTACCGGAGGTAGGTCAACTGACTTGAACTTTATTTTTTATCGACTTCAGAGAGAGGGAGAGGGGGTCATCTAGGTACGATTAATCGATTATTATCTATTATTTGCGACGATTAATCGATTGCTAAATTAAAAAATCGTGACAGCCCTAATTTGAAAAAAACTATTTTCCAATGGACATTCCATTTATCGGCTATCCTCACTGCTTCCGAATTGATCTAGGTCAGAGGGTGACTATTCAGTTGGCCGATAACGAAAATGGGTGGGGTTTGGTTCATTTGATGGATCCTTGACTTCAGGTGGAAAAATAGTCCGTCAACGGAAATCCGCATGGAACACATGTTCAGTACGAATTTGTACTTATGGAACTGGAGGAAAAGTAATAGGCGTGTAATAACTATAATTATCGATTAACGTTGCTGAATAATCGATAGCTCTAGTTGGTCTTGTAATGATTGCCGTGAAACCTGAAATAAACGTCAATTCGACAAACAGGTTTGTTTTCTTGTGGCTACCAAAACTTGGACGGTCTATATTGAAGTCTCCCTCAAATAGGCCTTTTTCTTTTCTTGTTTATCTCACCGACAAACTGCGTCAACGTTGCCAAAACAAATCATGGTCGGCTTTCGGGGTTAACTTGGGTGTATAAATTATACTACAACACATTTTGGCGGAGAAGTGGTTTTTGTATTCAGGAACTCAAAAACATACAGATAAGTCATTATAAACTTTGTTGCGTATATTTTCTTTCACAAACATTGCAACTTTTCCCCCCTCCTTGTCGGGACGCATGCACGTTTCCAAACGAATTGTAATCTCTGAGTTATCCATGATGTTAAAGACACCTGTTATTCCAACAATATCTAGAAATTGAACGATGGATGTACAACGTAAATTAAGTTAGGAAAGTTGTTCCAGTTAGCAGTTAAGCTTCAACAATTGATATTTGGGCAAGAGATATTTCTGTTTTTATTAGTCTGTGTGTAACTCACAGACTATTGGTTTTGTATGGCTACTTTTTCTTTTCTTTTTTCTTTTTCTTCTTCCTCTTTTTATTTTCCTGCCTTATGTCTTCTATGCGCTTCCTTGTTCGCATCGGTAACTCGAAAACGAATTGTCCAATCTCGCTGATGTTTGGCATACTGAAAGACAGTCAAAAGTTCTCGGCCACCTATGTTTTCAGATTCCTGGATGTGTTAGGGCTGTCAGTGGGGTGTTTTGAAAGTGGGTCACGCCCATATTTCAGGCGTAGTGTGACCTATGGAGCTGGGCCCTACACCAAATGAGTCGACAATTGATGGATGTTCAAAATATTGGTCAAGGTCACTGAGGTCACCAAAGGGTCATTGAGTGTATTTTTTAGAATTACTTTGAAATCACATTTGTTTTACCCTAATGCACTTCCGAAGTTCGTACATGCATTTTTATGCGAAAAAAGTGGGCGTGGCCAAAAAGTTAGAAAGTAGGTCATGCTCATATCTCAAGCATGGTATGGCGTATGGACTTGGGACCAACAGCAAATGAGTCGAAACTCAATGGGGGTCAAAATATGCGTCAAGGTCACTGAGGTCACCCACGGGTCAATGAGTTCATTTTTTAGAATTACTGGAAATCACATTTTTGACCCTCTAATGCTTTCCCAAAGTTCATACATGCATTTGTACGTTAAAAAAGTGGACGTGGCCAAAAATTTTTGAAAAGTGGGTCATGCTCATATCTCAAGCATGGTATGACGTACGGACCTGGAACCAACAACAAATGAGTCGAAACTCAATGGGGGTCAAAATATGCGTCAAGGTCACTGAGGTCACCCACGGGTCAATGAGTTCATTTTTCAGAATTACTGGAAATCACATTTTTTTTAATTCGCTAATGCATTCCCGAAGTTCATACATACATTTTTACACGAAAAATAGTACAAAATATCCATTTCTGATTCCTTTATAGAACACATTTAATGCTATGCACAGAAGTTATTTCCTGTTTCTCGAAAAATTGTGTCTGAATCCTTAAGCATGAACATCTTTAAATGCTGTTTACGACAACCTGTTTCTGAAATTAGTGCTTTAAAGATATTTTAGTGCTGAAAAAAAGTCTCCATAAATTCTTTTTCTGTAAAATTTAGTTCTAATGCATGCACCATTTTCACACAGACTCAAATTTACTGGTTGCAGTAAATTCTGTTTCTCTAGTTTACTGTTGAGTTTTCAAATCCTTGTGGGTTGTAGTACTAAAGCCTTGCAGAAGTTTCTATCGATAACAAATACTTGATTGGGTTCATCAGTGGGTTACAGGTAGAATTGAACTCAAATTACTGAGGATCTTGTTAGAGTATTGGACTTCAAACCGAAATATCCACAGTTTTATCCTGACCAGCGGTAACTACGTTGTGTTCCTGGGCGAGGCACTTAATCCCGAGAGCCCACCAGGGGTGCCCTGTCGCTGTATACAAAAGAGTACTGCACGTCGATGGTGCGCTTACCTTCATCCAATGCAAGCCCTACTTGTAGGAAATTAGTACGTTGGTGAGTCTGACAGTTGCTCGCCGCCTCTCGGTGGTTGTCTCCAGGTACTCTGGTGTCCTCCACCCGTAAAACTGGCCGATGCGAGGTGACCCTGGCTGTTGAAAGTGTCATTAAGCCCAAATATATAAAGCAAAATTCACAAATAAGTAAATAAATAAATAAATAACGGAACATGCCTAGTTTCTATAGGTCATGAAAGACACAGAAAATGAGCAGTGAGTCATGGATACTATGGCATAGGAGCTAAGAGCTAGAGGCCATGAATGCAATGGTACAGGAGTAAGGAGCCATCATGGCTATTCTCCAGGAGTCACACAGAAGCCGCGAAGGCTATTTTCTAGAAACTCTGTAGACCCATGAAGGCTGTGGGTTGGGACCAAGGGCGATGAAGGCCATGGTATTTCAACTAAGGCATTGTCTAGGAGCCATGTCAGCTATGGTTTTGGAAGCTCTATAGGGGCCATTTAGGCTATGATCTAGAAGCTTGGGGGCTAAGTACCATGGATTGTGTAGGAGCTGGGGAATTAAAAGTTAAAATCTAGGCGCCACATTGTGGCTAGGGACCATTTCGGTATCATTATCGGGTTGTTTGCTGTACTGTTACTCTATTTCGATTTTTTTCGGTAATTCGACCTCCTGACCCAAAGTACTCCCATTCTATCTAACATAACATTTAATGTTCTATTGCACTCGTGATACCTGAGATGGCTAGTTTCGGAGTCCGTTTTGACACAAAACGAGTCTTTTACGGCGATTTTTGGTGATTGTCGTGTTGTGACTGGTAATTCGATATACTTCCATATACAATCGAACGTTTCCTCCAAATACACATTTTAGTGTTGCCAATCACAGAATAGTAACCACATGAAACCAAAGAAACCAAGATGACGGCCTTCAGTAAACAACATGTAAAACAGAAAGATGTATCACCCCAACAACACGCGCTGCGCATGCAAACTTCCCCACCCATCCTCACGGTGTCATAAGAAAATAAGTGCATCCCTACTTTGGGTGCTTACTATTAACATCCGGTCATCTTTGCAGGACCTAGCATTCCTGTGGGAACTTAACGCTCGAGGTCCTTCCCTGGGTGCTACTGAGCAGGCATACTTTCAACATGGTATACCGCTGGTACCATTTGGGGAACCTAGAAATCCTAGAATTATTTTTGCAGACGATATGGTGCTAGTGTCCGAAAGTGAAGAGGTCCAGTGAAGAGAAAATGATGGGAAATGTTGCGAGTTATGGGAACAAACAGAGGGTAGACTTAACGAAACAAAAGCAAATTTCTGCACGTAGAGCACAAAATAGAATCTACTCGAAACGGTGAGTGTGCGAATAATTCTCTATTTCTGAAGATGATAGCAAATTGATTCTTACAGGAGAGGCGGGAGACTTTAAGTATTTGGAGACGGAGTGGGTGGTTTAATTTAAACATTACGGGAAGGGTCTTTACAGAAACCACACAAATAAACTGAGTATGAAGCGGAAACGAATTCTAAATCCGCAAAATATTTAGGACGGAATAGCTTCAACAAGGTGGGAAAATCATTTGGGGTGGGGTGGGGTGGGTGTTCTAAGTATAATATATGGTACAGACATGATAAATCTAAGCAAAGCGGTTATGGATGGTTAGGAAAATCTATAACACCAGATAGGATGGTTTAGTGAAACTGTGTTACCTTAGTTCTTTAACCCTTTACCCAACGTAACGGCCAAAACCGGCCAGCGCTATTCTCAAAAATCGCCAATTAATTTTCAAAATATTTTCATTTTTTGTCTCAAAAACATAGGTTATGACCCCTCGTTGGAACGAGCTCGTCGAGCTCGTTCCAACGAGGGGTGATAACCTATGTTTTTGAGACAAAAAATGAAAAAAATTAGTTATTCAAGAATTTTTTTTGCAAGTGTCGTCTGCTTTTCATGTTAGGTAAGGGTTAATAAATCTTCCTTACAGCCATAATATTTTGAATTCTAACTGGATGTATATATCAAGTGAGTTGAATTTGGAGAACTACATATTGGAAACCTTAGGCCTAGATGGGGGATGATGTAAGGAAAATTGAGGTAGAGTCAGGGGGATTGTATTCTAAATTGGCGAGAGGGGTCAGAAAAATAGGTGTTTGACCGGTATGCGGAATGTGGAGAATTTGGGTACCTAGAGAGGGCACATTTGAAGGTTCTCTGATGTTCAAACTAAGATCGAGGTCATTGGGTCGTTGGGGAAAGAAACATGACAAAGCTGTGATCAGAGGTGCAAAATGTGTAATTTGGAAGCGGGTGGAAACCTTTAGAAAGTCTAGCAGTCTGGCAGAATAAAATTCACGGGGAAAATAAGACATTTGGATGTCCTGTGATTCAAGGCAGAGGGTTAGTATGCATATCAGAGTAAATGAGAAAGCACGTTGACAGACATGTACTAGAAAAATGAGTGCAAGTGAATTCCAAAGAACACGGCCACAATTTAAGTGCTGAACACGTGTTGGTCACTGACTTAAGGTTAAAAATCATAGCTCACTCATAAACATAATAATATTATATATCACGTGCCGTTTCCCTCCCTGTGATTGCCTGAGACGTACTACACTATTTCCAGTAGTTTTCCCTGTTGAAGGTTATACAAATTACCAAGCACTATTTCTGTGTATTATACACGTTCCACAAACAGCCATTGAGGTTCGATTGTCAGAGCACAACTGTCGAAGAGTTTCTTTCCGAGAATTATGTTTCGTCTTTTTTCAAGTTCAAGGATGAAATCTCCTATCTTAGACAAGTCCTTAACAACAGGCACTGTACAGCACAGTCGCCATGGACTGGTCGTAATCCACGCGTGATCAGTGATGTCCATGCAGGCGTTTACCAGGTAATAAAAGTCATCAGCAAAATTTGTAATTAATGATGCACCGGGTTGTAAACGATTCAAAATCTGTCTTCTGATCATATCAATAATCCAAGTTAGCCGTGTTTTGGAAGAAGAAAGTGTTTTTGGAAAAAGTAAATGGTATTTTTTTCTATATAACGCTGATTGGTAGAGCTCCTACCTTGGTAATAGATTAACAAATCGGACAGACGTTTTTTTTTCTTGATGGGCGTTCGATATAATATAAGGATTAGTGCATGTCTTGTCGTTGACTACGCCCATATAGTGTCCAGTGAGGTGGCGTAGTTCCCTCCGCTTCGCGGCGGGAACTACACCACCTCACTGGGCACTATATGGGCGTAGTCAACTCCAGGCCATGCACTATTCCTTAAATAGGGGTTCTCGAGGAAGAATTGTCTATACGTCGGAGGTGTGTGGACTGTTCTTCCTCGAGAACCACTATTTTGGCCTAGACAACCCTACGTTATGCAATGTTTAAAGTACATTTGTACAGAAATGCTTCTGTGGAAAGAAACCTACCATTAATTAATTTTCTTCCCTCGCTGTGAGTAACACGTGTCCAACTTCGATATCATTTTGTTAATATGAGATTATATCTGA
This sequence comes from Pictodentalium vernedei, assembly GCA_031216915.1. NCBI lineage: Eukaryota > Metazoa > Mollusca > Scaphopoda > Dentaliida > Dentaliidae > Pictodentalium > Pictodentalium vernedei. Next base: position 713,885,009 of record CM062296.1, read on the forward strand.
TGCTGCTTTGTCTGACAAGGGTATTTTACGATGAGTTTGTGTCTGATATTCAATATATTATATCCGGCTCTGAATAGTACATCCTGCGCACTTTACAATCAAATATGGCAGAAACGAATTACTGAATTCGTTTGTTAATTAAGAACCTTGTGGAGAGGTATAGAAACAAATATACCACACCGTGTGCATCTGTATTATGTTACAGTCGGTGGTTGTGTGTACTTTTATCATCAAAACGTGCTGAGAAAAGTCGGTAATCTTACAAAATATACAAAATATTTATATATTAGATACATATTACATACTGACTGACTGTGGTTCCAGTTTTAAGACAGAAATTTCAATCAATGGGAGGTTCACGAGGATTCACTTCTTCAAATTTAATTGTTTTTCGTCGATATCGAGCAACTGTCCGACCAATTCAGTCAGGCCCGTGCTCTTACTGGAACTGGTCCGAAGTGTCTGGAAGCCTAAATCGATGGGGTTTGAATACGGACCACTGCATCCAATTGGTTTTGGCACCATATCAACTGAGCTAAAGTACGACCCACACCATGGTTGAAATTAATCCAGCCAGTACTTCGATTTGCATTCAGAACCTTTACTTTGTCCAATACGAGAAGTGTTAATTTCTGATTTTTGTTTTCGATAATTTTGCGTCTGTTTGCATATTACAAACTTCTGTGCACGTGTGTGTGTTTGTCAGAGGGTGTGAGTGTGTGCGTTATTTTTTATTATATAGTTTTTGCACGCACAGTCCAAAGAGAGGGAATTCCCATAGAAATAATAGGAGAGCGAAAAGAGCGAAAATAGGAGAGAGAAAATAAAATATCAGCATTAAAGTACGGCCGCCGTGGACTGGTTAATTTCCAACGGTGAACAATATTTTCATGGACCCAATAACATTAGATTCCAAACACTAACAGTAGGAAAAATCACAAAAATTTACAACCTGGTGCTTCATTAATTAAAGTTTTGCTTATGGTGATTTTTATTACCTGGTAAATACATGCGTGGACATCACTGCCCATGCACGCGTTGATTACAACCAGTCCACGGCGACTGTACTGTAACTTTTGGATTGTGCAGGGAAAAGAATAACAAGCTCCTACACAAATCAAGTCAACCCGATTGTCCCTCAGTAGAATGGGCGTTCCCATTTCTGATTAAATTCAGTTGTGTGAATGATGACGTAGTGGATTCCTATAGTACATGTCTAAAAAATTTATTTACAGTGTCAGTCTAGAATTTCCATTATTGTAGAAAGTGGTGGCCGGGTTGCAAACTACGTTGGAGTATTTGTTGCGAGCTTTCCCGGAATTGGTCCTCGGTCGGAAAGTTCTCTGGGTAACCGAACACTCTGTGGCAGCATGTCTTGTGTGGTCGACACGGTTACAGATGTAGCCTTAAGATGGCTGATGTTATGCTGATAAAGACACATCGAGTGCTTACCAAAGATCGCGACGTAGTCTTTGAGAGAAGCGATTCACGACGTCGATACAATGCAGGTCAGGGGCGGATCCAGGGGGGTGCTCTGGGTGCTCGAGCACCCCCCCCCCCCCACACACACACACGCCTACTCACTACTCACAGTCATCCAAGAAAACTTGAATTTGCAGACATTCTGAAAGAGTGAGAACTTCATCCCAATCACAAGTGTTACTGTAATAAGCATACGCGATTACTGTATTTCCGATCCAGCCTCCAATAATCTATCTTGAAGATTTAATTTCAATAAAATGTAATTGTTATAAGAATGTGCCTGGAATTTAACCAGTTACCAATCACAGCTTTTCCCAAAATTGTGAATTTCTTTGTTCAGCTGAATCAGTGATGCTATAGTGACGTTCGCCTTCAGCACTAGTTTTACACTATGACAGATGATTGAAAGGGACAATTTAATATTTAACAAAAGAGCATTTAACATTGGTGAATGATTTGTTAAATATTAAATTGTCGCAACAGTTGAACTTGCTGGATAATGCTTACAGGCATTCTCTAGTAAACTGAAACAATTTAATGTTACAGAGCAACAGGAATCTAGTATCCAGACTTATTTCTTCGATAACATAAATAAAATAATTAAGCTACTTACCAGTTAAGATCAGTTGATGGAACAATGTATTTACACAGTGTACAAGTTTGTGCGTTCACATAGCACGGTTGAAGCGCACAAACTGAGACAGGACTTGGGTGTTTCAGAAGCGGACCCAGGATTTTGAAATAGAGGGACGTCACCCTCTATACTTATATGGTCACAAACTGTTGTGATGCAAGTGTGCACATACTATTAATTTATAGTACGCACTGGCTTCAATTATTTTATTAGAATTGACTGGGGCGTGCCTTTGCCTTTGGCACGCTCCAGTCAATTCTAACAAAATAATTTTCAACGACATATACTTTTTATATGTGATTAATAGACGGGGACGCACGCGGCGTGCGCCCCTCTATTTTCTCAGAAATGATTTCTGAGAAAATAGAGGCACGCACACAATGTGCGCCCCCGTCTAAATCTGCCTTTGGGGTGTTTAACATTTAAATAGTATATGCATCTCAAAGTTGACCAGAAGAAATGTGACCCCCCCCCCCCCCTCGGCCACTCACCCAGTGGCACCCACCCATCCACACATTCACCCACCCACACACACTCATACTTCTTGGAACTTCTGTCGCACCTGCGTACAACAGGTATGTCATGGTGAAAATTATTATGTTTCTTCCAGGCAATCCCCGCATTTCAGTTAATTTGATGCAAAATCCAGGGATGATTATAATTGCGTCTTGGTAGGTAACAATTTCGAATGATTATTTTGTTTTTCATTGGGCAGTGTCAGTACCATAATTGTTTTTACCAAATTTCAAGCCAAATCGGCAGAAAATAGGTTTAAGAGAAAAGACAAATATATGACCAGGATACGTCTCAGATAGCATCTGATGGGTTCCTAATTCAAATTTTTTTATGGGGGAGGACCCCCAGACCCCCCGCTAATTGCTTCGCGCCTTCGGCGCTCGCAAGGACGGCGCAGAGCGCCGTCACGCTGCGCGCCTTCGGCGCTTGCCGACCAACAGTAGCACCCCCTTATAAAATCCTGGATCCGCCCCTGATCCACGGCGGGCAAATATACGGGCACAGTCAGTGTAACTACTGTAAGACTTGGTGTCAACAACAAATTAACATTACCAGGGCATTAAATCTCGGCGCACTTCATAATTTATTTGGCGGTTTCCGATGGTCAGCGTAGAAATGTATGCTATTAATTCCACCTACCTTTTACAAAATTCAATGACTGCGGCTCAATTCAAAATCTTCAAGTTTAAACCCAAGTGGAGTCTGAAATTGTGAGATATCGTTCCCAAAATTCAAAATGTCACCTTCCGTCGTTTTAAGTGAATATTTAAGCTATTCTCCCAAAGACATGAATAACACACATATCACAACACATCTAACATGCTGAAGCTTGTTCCATGGAAATACAGTATACCCTGGAAGGCTGAATTTACACGGTTTTAAAACTGTTTCAACGAATTCAAATTCACCAAAGTGAAAAACTTCGCCATGTGTGACCTGGATTATAAACAACGATTCGGAAATAAACGCGGTCTATTTATAGTTTTGCTGTGACGTTTGTAACGCTGTTTGGTTCAAAACCAGAGGCCCAGTGTGGGGTTTAAACCTCGTCGCCTGAGTCTTAATGTGGGATCATATTTTATATCTAGGCATTATTTCTGTGTTAGGAGTCGGAACAAAATCGTTATCTCGGGCAACATCCAGGCTACATGGAGATTTAATACCTGGATGTCTCCTTTTCACCCATTCGGCTTGCGTCTCATGGTTGAAAACCGACATCCAGGTATTAAATCTCCATGTACCCTGGATGTTGCCCGAGATAACTTATATTGTGTACTTTCTTATGAGACGTGGATTAATATTTCTCTCCCCTCCCCCCCCCCCCCCCCCCACTGCATGTGTAACATACGTCTGTCCAGACCCCCCGCTAATTGCTTCGCGCCTTCGGCGCTTGCCGAACAACAGTAGCACCCCCTTATAAAATCCTGGATCCGCCCCTGCAGGTTATCCCTCATAACCTACGTCCTTGGTGGCAGAAAGGGTTTAACGTGAGTTGAAGAACTTGCTCACCAACCCTTTTAAAATATGTAACCTCAAAACAGACAAACAATTTCCGAAATTACAAAAAGCAAAGCGATCCAGTCTTCCCAAGAGGGAATTACCCATCTTGTCGAACAACACGCTCCTCGCCTCTCCACATCGCATTTCGGCAGCCTAAAAAGGAGTTCAAAATAGCTTTGCCTCCAAGTCGCTCAGAGGATGAGCTGAGTGATCCAATTTTATTAACCCTTTACCCAACGCAGACGATATCAAAATTTATTTTGTTAAAGATAATTTTTTCAAATTTTTCAAAATATTTCAACAAAACCATATCATGTGACACCTCGTTGGAACGAGCTCGTTGAGCTCGTTCCAACGAGGGGTCACATGATATGGTTTTGTTGAAATTTTTTGAAAAATAATATTTTTTCAAATGCTGAATTTACGTATTACGCGGGGGGATGCGGGCGATTCGTTGGGTAAAGAGCTAAGTCGTCGAAATTCAACAGACTTCATACGTGCCGCTGTGGGGAGCGCGGTGGCTCAGTAGGTAGAGGTGCAGGTTGCACGCCGAGAGGTCCTCGGTTCGAATCCCACCTGCGGCAACCGTGTTGTGTCCTTGGGCAAGACACTTCATCCCCATTGCCCGTCTGGGGGCACGATGACGCCGTGTACTAAGGCGTACTGCACGTCGATGGTACGCATGTCTTCAACCAATCTAACCCTGCCTGTGCTGCAGTGCGGAGTTACGATGTTGGGGAGCTGGCAGCTGCTCGTCGTTGCTCGGTGGTTCTCTCCGGATACTCCGGCTTCCTCCACCCGTGAAACTGTCACGGTCATGATTAGCCACTGTGCATAAATATGTGCCCTTAAACCTCAATAAGTAATAAATAAATAAATAATAATACGTGCCGCGGCACGGCGTACTTGATATGTTCAGGGTTTGGTTTTGTTTCATCCTGAAAGACCAAATGCAAGTTGCAAACTGTGATTGTATATAGATACCGATTTGTTATATCGAATGTGCAGGTTTAAGTCCACGACAACTAGAATATCATAGGCTTATCATAAAAGCGTATTGTGATCCGTGTCTTGAGTTCAGCACAATATCCGCATCCTGTTAACTATGTATTTTTTATAAATATACTCAGAACGTAGGGAATTTATTTATTTGGTGCCAACCTTAAAATATTTCAGGGGAGCAATCCGACCCAGGTCGTAGGCTTTCGGTGGTTTCTCCAACATGCCCATTGATTCTATTAAATTCTAAGCCACCTCGGTTATTCAAAAAAAATCCGAACCGCTTCCATGCACCCCTTTCCCTTCAGAAGTGAAATTAATACATCGTAGTGTTACCTTAGCATCTGAAGCGACGTAAAACCCTAGCCAATCAACCAATGAGGCTGAGAAATTCTGTGAAAAGCCACTATTTAGTCTCAGAACCCAAGGGAATTTGAGACCTAAACCATCCCATTTTCGGTCCAAGGCATAATTCCGTCCCATTTTTGCCTTATTAAAGGAGGTCTATACACAGAACATGGGTGGTAAAATAAAAACTACAGTCTGAAGCCGAACGGCTGCAGACAGCAGTTATTATTTTATCATCCCTGTATATTGACACTGGATTGACCCATCTCACTGTAAGAGTACACGAGGCGACACCATTCCAGGAAACGAGGGTTCAACGGGTTATGGTGGAACAATTAATATCATTAACCTGTAGCCATATGGCTGTAGGTTAAAGATATTAATTGGTCAACTTGGTATGACAAATCAATCAACTTCTGGCGTAATGAAGAAAAACTAAATAATCAGTTGTACCTCGTGTTGTTATCAGATTAACCCCGACCGGCAAGAGGTAGAGAGAGCGCCCAAAAGAGACTTGGACAAGCTCGGTAGAGAAAGCAATGAAATACTTTGGACGGACATGGGGTCAGGTGCAACGGTGGTCAGCAGGCATACAGCAATGGCGTTCCTTGGTGTCGGTTTTATGTGCTCCACAACACAAAGAGGATTAAAGTAAGTAAGTATGGTTTTGCTTCAAGATCGAACAGAAGAAAAGTCGGTATTTCCAATGGTAGTTCAATATGGTATTTTCACTGAAATATTTTGCCGTAGAAGTACCGGAAGCTGGTTGCCAGTACTTCCACCGATTTTCTAAAAGCATTTTTTTACAGTGTTGAAACAGTCCAGCTGAATCAGGCTTCGACCACAATACACACGATCCGCTCAAGCAATAGATAATCTATCGTCAGGACTATTGAGTGAATTCACAATGTTGTATTAGTATTTTTCAACTCTTTCCCGTGTCCCTTTTCTCTTCATGCTTTCCTCTTCCTTTTTTATCTGCATCTGTGTTTCTTTTCTTCTTTCATACTCGGGGAAGACAGGAAGACAGACAATATGGCTTTGTCTTCCCCTGTCAGTATACACAACTTCACCTTTGGATATCAACGTTTAGGCCTTTGACATGTATATTGTAAATATGTGCATTACATGTAAATTTGGTTGTGTTTATGTATACTGGCGAATAAAATATATCTATCTATCTATCAGTGTTAAAAATTTCGCAGTTGTTATTTGATATACGAAGGTCCTGTTAATCAATCTGAAAATCAGATGAGTTGCATGAATATTCTCACTGACACTATTGCAATAAAATCAATAATATTTGTATTTGTTCTTGGACTGCCGATAGCAATAATGAGAGAAGCTACACGGCCATTAATACTGAGGATAATTTCTGTATAATGCTGGCACAAAGCTTGGACGTCTAACGTAAAATTGATTACCTATGTTTTACAGGATACTGCGAGCTAATACCTTAACCACTCACGGTGGCGCGGTGTACTAAGGCGAATTGAACTTCGAAGGTGCACTTCCCTTTGAACTGTGCCGTATTAACCCATGGCCGGACCCCTAGGCTTTTAGGTACTTTGGGGCCCCCTCCGGCACTTCAATCTTTCACCCCACTACAGCTGACAGCCTGACCCTGGTACGGTAGGCGCTATGCCGCAGTGCATAGCCCTATATCCACTTTGCGGGTCTCCTGAAGAATTCTACTCACAATTTGACATATTATTTAAATAAGCATTAAAATAATGTGCTGTATATAAACATATACACAGTATACTTATGATAGTATATATATGGATAAATACACACGTACATGTATCGCTACGGCGCAAAGTGCAAAGTGCATTTTAACCATTGGTTGATCCTAAGGAACTGGTAATAGTGCCTCAGCAAAAAAAATAATTGGCGGGCCCCCTGTCCCTGCGGGCCCCTGTGGTTCAGTCTAGTCAGTCTTATGAATAAAACGGCCCTGCCTTTGAGAGCTTCTAACTCTGGTTGTGTCAGGATAGTACGTTAGAGGGTCTGACAGATGCTCGCCGCTGTTCGGTGGTTCGTCACGGGTGCCCCGGTTTCCTCCACCTGTAAAACTGGCTGTTAAAAGTATCGTTAAATCTCAATAAAAGAAAACAAAACCTCAACCACAACCACAAACTATGGTGTCTCCAAAAAACCTATTTTCTTGGCGCAACGTGGTTGAAGCAGTTTCCATTAGAATCAAGTACAATGTTAAATAACATTATGCTTATGACCTTATTGTGGGGTTATTTCGTCATCGTGATGCTGCTTCTGGGGGGGGGGGGTGGGGGTGGGTGACGCTTTGTAGAGCATTCAATAAAACGCTGATTATATACACGTATTTCAATCAACGGCTACAGCATCCTAGGTTCCCAACCTTTTTGGTGTCTTAAGAGTCAAAATATTCCCTGTGATACTGATACTCACACCATAAACATTCAGTTTGATTTGAATAGACCACGGATAACGAATTATGCTGGTTCCGCTGGTATATGATGATAATGAAAATTCACTTTGTCAGCACCGCGTCTATTCTGTAACATCTTGTAGGTGCAGCTGTCATAGAATAGACACAATTTGGACGGTGCAAAGTATTGATACATTTTCTCCCCAGTTATAAAATTCGACCCAATGAGATGGAAGTACTTTGCAGGTGCCAATAATTGAGCCGAGTTCAATGCCTAAGTTAAAATATGCAGGCAGTGTCTGATATAATCAGTTTCCATAACGCTTTTCAACACATTAAAAAGCCAGAAGAGCATGTGTAGTGCCAGGATGCCTCACGGTACTGGAGTCCTTTGAAGCTTCAAAATTCGATTCGATTCGAAATCGTGTCGATACATCGATTCGAGTCGGTCTGGTTCGGAAATTTCGGAATCGTCGAGCTGTTCTCAAAATCCTTCCAAGTGTCTCCTCTTAAACTCTTCTACTATCATCAGGTCTCCTTACCTAGACCATATCCTGACACACGACCTCCTAGTTAGGCTTAGAGGGAAAAGCCTATTGTTTTTCTACGGATTATTATTTATTCTGGGTTTTTTGTATTGTTTTTTGTTGTTTTTGTTCCCACACATTTTGTCCGTACGATTCTGAAGCCATTTTTGAACCGATTTCCACACAATTTTGCATACGCATAGAGGGGCACAAAACCTAAAAATGTACCTAAGCTGAATTTTCGATTTAACCCCTATTTCGCCAGAATTGCGAAAAACTGTCAAAATTAGGGTTTATCAGCACTTTCTCCAGACTCCAAACGCGTCTTGTAGATTTTTTTTAAACATTCATCCTTGTTAGACATGATTGTGACACGCCCATTCATATACAAGAGATATTAGGCAATGCATATGTTAACCCTCCACAGACTGCCAAACATCGAAATTTTGATGAAATTGGCTGTTTTGGGGCCCCTAAAGCACCCAAACGATACACGAGAGATAAACCTAAATTCATTTATTGGAAGCAGGATTCACTGTGGATCATTTTGGTAAGTAAAAAGGGTATTCAGAAAACCAAACGTTAACCCGTTTTGGGCTGGTTAAACTGCAATACCCTTGAAAAACTCATGTTTTTTCTGTGGATTTCTCTAAACAAGTCTTGTACATTTTCAAGACAAATTGGCCACGCACAGGTCTTGGTGTGACAATTGAAGCTGCATGGACAAAATACTCTGTTGAGCATTTGTTAACCCTTCACGGGCTGCTAAAATCAAAACTGTGATAAAATGGGCTCTTTTTGGACACCAACAGCACCCAATGGGTCCGCCACAAAGAAAAGTGCCTTCTTTTATCGAGCGCAAAATTTATACGAAAACATTTTTGTAAGTAGTAAGGGTATTCAAAAGTCGAAGTCTTAACCTATTTTGGGTAGGCTTATATTAAGAGAGATACCACTTTAAAGCTTAAAATTCCAATTTTCTGTGCATTTCTCTAAAAACACATTGTAGGTTTTCCAGGAAAAATGACTACTCGTAGGTCTTTGTGTCACATTACAAGCTGCATGGACAAAATATTCCGGTGAGCGTTTATTAAACCTCTACAGGTTGCTAAGCATCGTAATTTTGTTGAAATGGGCTGTTTTCGGACAACACCCAATGTACACCGGAGAGATAAACATAATCTCCTTTGTTGGAAGTGGAATTCACCGACGACCATTTTTGTAAGTAATAAGGGTGTTCCAAAAACCAAGCGTTAACCCCTTTCGGGGTGGATAATAGCGATACCCATCAAAAGCTTAAACATCTTGTGGGTTTTCAAGAGAAAATGGCCATTGATAGGTTTTGGTGTCACATTACCAGTTGCGTGGATAAAATATTCCGGTAAGCATTTGTTAACCCTCCATTGCCTGCTAAATGTCAAAATTTTGAAAAAATTGTCTGTTTTTGGACACCAACAACATCAAATGGGAAAGCCACAGAGAAACGTAACTTCTTTTACCGGATGCAAAACTGAGTAGTAAGGGTATTCAAAAATCGAGGTATTAACCCACTTTCGACTGGTTAAGGTGATATACCCCTTAACAACTTAAACTTCCCGTTTTCTGTGGATTCTCCAAACAATCTAGTAAGTTTTCAAGAAAAATTCAACATTCGCAGGTCTTGGAGTGACATTACAATTTGCATGGACAAAATATTCCGGTAAGCTTTTGTTAACCCTCCAGATGCCGCCAAGCATAGGCATTTTGAGAAAATGGTCTTTTCTTGGCCACCCATAACACCCAATGTGTACCTGCGAGCTAAACATAACCTCCTTCATTGGAAGTGGAATTCACAGAGGATCATTTTATTTTTGTAAGTAATGAAGGTATTCACAAAACCAAGCATTAACCCGTTTAGGGCTGGTTACAGAGGGATACCCTCAAAAGGTTAAAAATTCATGTCATCCGAGGATTTTTCTAAAAACGTCTCGTAGATTTTCAAAAAAAAGTGGCCATTCTAAGACCTTAGTGGGACATAAACAAGTTGCATGCATAACATATTCCAGTAAGCATTTGTTAACCCTATGTATGTTCTCAAACATCAACATTTTGATAAAATGGGCTGTGTTTGAGTACCCACAGCACCCAAAGTTAAGAGGAGAGAAAAACATAACTGGAAGGAGAAAACACTGAGAATTATTTTTGTAAGTAACAAGATTATTCAAAAAGCAACCCTTAACCCGTTTTGGGCTGGATAAACAATGATACCCATCAAAAGCATAAAATTCATGTTCTCCCGGGATATCTCTGAGAACAACTTGTAGATTTTCAAGAAAAAAGGCCATTCGCAGTTTCTGGTGTGACATAACAAGTTGCATGGAAAAAATTCCAGTTAGCACTTGTTAACCCTCTACAGGCAGCCAGACATCAATATTTTGGATATATTTGAGATAAAATGGACCATTTTCAAATAGCCACATCACTCAGTGGGTGTGTGTCAAACAAACATAACTCCTTTTGTCTGTCATTAACTTGTCGGACGACGATATTGATATTAATCCTCTCTAGCATTAATGATGGTTTTTACCTAAACATTGTTTATTTCAAACATTTCAAACTGAGTCATTTGAGACTACTAAACCCACTTTCTCATAACATCAATAAAGGAACTTCAGTTAGACAGTTAAAAACAATTCATCAGACATTCTTGGGTCATGAAAAATCATGGAATCTCATCTGGAAAAGCCACGATTCTCCAGAATCATAAAGTCTAGTTGGATGTCTGACTTGCTAACCAGTGAATATAAGAACGATTTTCTAATTACTACCGCCATCTTATGAGAAGATATCGAGCTACGAGATACCCTTCCCGTCATCGGAATCGAGCAATCTACCGAAGGAGGCAACTGCGTGTTGCATGTTATCATGGTTATTAACTAAACCATAAAGAACATCGTTAACACTCTAAACCAACATAACGGCCAAAACCGGCCTGCGCTATTCTGAAAAATCGCCCATTAATTTTCATTATATTTTCATTTTTTGTCTCAAAAAAATGAAAAAATTAGTTATTCAAGAATTTTATTTGCAAGTGCCGTCTGCTTTTCATGTTAGGTAAACGGTTATGTTAAACTCACCAGGATAGATGTACGGTTATAAACCTATGTTATGTTACTCCTTAACCCTTTACCTAACGTGAAAAGCAGACGACACTTGCAAAAAAAATTCTTGTATAACTAATTTTTTTCATTTTTTATCTCAAAAACATAGGTTATGACCCCTCGTTGGAACGAGGTCGACGAGCTCGTTCCAACGGGGGGTCATAACCTATGTTTTTGAGACAAAAAATGAAAAAAATAGTGAAAATTAATTGGCGATTTTTGAGAATAGCGCTGGCCGGTTTTGGCCGTTACGTTGGGTAAAGGGTTAACTTGTAGTTTTCATCAGAGTGCTTATGTAGAGCTGATAATGAGATGAACTCAGTCAATAAAAGTACAGACTCCTCTCCTGCCTATACAATACACTCTTCAACCCTTGCGCGCGTGGGTGTGCGTAGGTGTTTGAAGGAATCGTTGAGAATGTTTTTTTTTATGTGCTCAGGTGCTTTGATCTTGGTACTGTCGGGTGTATTTGGTGATGCATCAATATTTGGTGCAGCAAAGAAATACATATGTAGACACAGGTCAATGGAAACTTTTATATAATTTTCCGATCATTGCCCCTGCACGTGTGATGGCATGAATATATCCATCTCACGGGAACACCCTTCGCTTCTTTGATGATCTTACTTGCAGTCCGACATGGCCAACGCATCATGAGATGGACACATTCCGCTCAGCCTCGTAAAAATGTAAATAAACATAGAATACAATCTGCCGGGTCGTGAATTCTTTCGGCGAGATCCTAAAATAAGAACTGAATGGTCAATTTATTTTCGATGCAGTGATTTTCAGTCGTCAGTTGAGATAAATCATCATGACTATTATCTGTCATTTTTTTCGAGGTGTTAATCTCTTTGTACCACTGCCATGTCAGCGACACTCCGGAAATTCTGCTCAACTCTTACCTAACGAAACGGTCACATTCTTCCGACACGAGGTGACTCTTGCTATCGAAAGTGTCGTTAAACCTTAATTAAAAAAGATCGGACGCATATGTCCGCGTAATTTGCAATTAAGCAGTGGAAAAAATATAATATATTTTCCAAAACTTTCAGCAAAACCATATCATGTGACTCCTCAGTGGAACGAGTTCGCTATAATGAGGGGGTCACATCATATGGTTTGGTTGAAATTTTTTGAAAAATGTGAAAAAATAAAAATAAAAATTCTGATATTGCCTGCGTTGGGTAAAGTGTTAAGCCGCAATCAGACCTTCATACAGATTTACATTCCAACGTACTTTTTTCTTCGACTACCTGCAACTTCTTTCATATTTCTCCCCTTGAGTGGAACAAGGTACCATCCAAAATGCGTTAGCATTGTAGAGTGCGCCTTATTCCACTCAACGGGAGATTTGTACTCGTTGGCTTGATAGATATTTATTGCTTTTGTCTTAATTTGAATACTGTGTAAAGAAAGCCCTCTTGCATTTTGGTGTTGTTTTTGATTGCATGGACTATATTTTCCCATGACGTATCGGTCATGGCATATTGCAGGTAAAAGATCTGTTACTCATGAACATTGGTTAATCATATTACAGATAAAACTGGAAGTCCTGTCATAAAATGCGCACAAATAGCACGTCGATCTGCGCGTTAATCTACGCGTTATGGCCATAGCAAGCGTATAAAATTATGTACATATGACCGGTGCACAAGCAATGTTTCAGCCAATGGACCAACGGGTAACCCGGACTTCCATTGGCAGAAACATTGCCTGTGTTTGCTATGAGTAACCAGGAGAACCTGCCGTGCTTTGGGTGCCATTCGATATGGCAACTGCGCGCAATTCCTTCGCTCAATTAAGCGTAGATAAGCGCACAGTTCGTGACATGACTTCTAGTTTTAACTGTTAGACTGAGTTTCCGAGTTTCTGGGGATGTACGTTCGTTTTTCGGAATCAGAATGGCAGCAACGGTCAGCTACATCTTATTGCAATAGTTGAATGTTAGATCGCACAGTCATCGCTGGAAATGACGCTTTCACACAGCAATGTTCACCTTTTTTGCCTTGTGGTCTCTGCAGCGCTATACTTGCACGTGATATTGTTTTGGGTGAAAACAACGCCTCTGATGTCATGACTAAATTCAAAACACACAGGACAATTGTTGTAATATCGTATTGTCAGAGGGCTGTTTTCTGACTTGTAGTCTATATGAGGTCTCGAGACTCCAAATTAATGCCAGTTCTAGATACAACATAACTCATGTCGACCAACGTCTTTTTGGAATAACATTGTTGTCAAATGAAGAAGATGAAAAGATATTCAAAGCTGTGCAAAAATATATTCGAGGCGCGCAACGTTTCACGTCATCTTAAATCTAACCGAAGCATAAACCCATTAGTTTGAAACCTCACACAAGGAAGAATATGTACAAATCATGATTAGCCTCATGGTCCACGGATGTTTTTCTTCTTTGTAAGGACGTGGAGTTTATGATATACTGGTTGTAGAATAACTTCTTACTCAACAGAGCCTCACATCGCAATGAATTTTTATGTCTGAAGACAGGTATCTCAAAACGTGGTTTAAATAAACGAATCCGTGATGAAATGTATCACAACATAAGATAGGGAGATTACTCATGAGTTGTCATCCAATCATTCTTCTACCCCCTCTGCTCTCCTTCTCTTTCTATTCTTTTTTTTCTTTCTCTCCTCTTCTTTCCCTCTCTCCTACTCCCACTCTCCGTTTTTGTTATTTTTATGAAACTAAAATGTGATTCTGTTATTTAGTATTTTGTTTGCCATGTAATAGGTGTATCAAGTAAAATATGTTTAAACTAAATTAGAGGGTTGGTGACTCTTGCCGATGGTGTTCTTTTTCGGAGCTCATTTGTTCAGTGGTTTCATGACAGTACAAGTTGCATTGGTCGTTGTAATATTTCAGGGAGCGCTTAACTTCCAGGTCTATAGTATATATGGATTCCGCACGCTTAAAATGTTCGAGTACCAAATCCCTCTAAGTGCCCTGCTCATGAACCATGCAAAGCGTTGTGCCCGATAAAGCACTAAAACTTCAGATGAGGGGTCATAAGCTATGTTTTGGAGATAACAAATCAAGCTAACTGGGAAAATTGGAATGGTGATTTTTGTGAATATAGCGCTGGTTGGTTTTGCCCATCACGTTAGAGAAAAGATTAAAATGCTTCAGTGTATGAATTATACGCATTAAATGGGGATTTTTGGAGCAAAATAACTTTTTCGAACCTGTCCTGATGAAAGGTATTGTCCTATAAAATACAGCCTACTAGTCCAGGCACAATATGGTTTGACCCGGAAAAAATTTGGGACAAACTGATTTTGGTGTCATTCGACGCGGAATTTATCTGGGAACAACATATCCAAAATCCGCAAAAATCCGCTTTGGGGAAAATTTTTCATACAAGATGGCCGCAAGGGTGGGGGGGGGGGGGGGGTCATAGAAAAAAATTCTTTAGTGGCATAAATTTCTCAATAGTCTTGATATTTTGTGTGAGATCTGGAGAAGATTTGTGCGTCATTCGTACTTTAATGAATGCCAATCCTATAAAGCGGACAAATGAATGAGAAAATTCACAAGTGTTAGGGAAATGGCCCCAAAATACCATTTTTTCAATTTTTACACCCATACGAAGTTTAGTCTGAATAGAACAGAAAAAACGAGCTATAATTCTGCTGCCGATGTTTTTCATAACTCCCGAGATGGCGAAGAATGATGTCGATCAACTTTCTTCGCAATGATTAAATCCCGAGATGAGATCTGACCGAAATCATGCCGGTGTTCCTCAAGGCACTCTGCTGTCGCCAGTTTCGTCTCCAATCTCAACCGGCTCGGAGTTCAGGCAATTCTGCCCTCGACAGTCTCCACAAGCAGAGACACATTTGATTGCGTTCTTTCTACAAGAGCATATATTCGTTCCGCAGGGGTGTTTGGAGGTCATTTTGCGTTTGCAACGTATAAATTTCAGGAGAACTTCAGGCGCTGCATCCAGGTCAGTCATCACGGGTATCAACTCATTTTCGAGAATTTCACAGCCCCATTTCTGGGGATCTAGGATATCAATATCCAATTGCTTCCATTCCACCGTTTGTATGTGGACTCGCAGGCTGTGAAAGTGTGCCGTGCGTTCAGTTGGAGGTACTGTCTGAGGTTCGATTCCTGTCTTGCTGGAAGTGACCATTGTCATGAACTTTGAGTATCTCAAGCCATTCAATGTGTTTGACTGCTTGCCAGAGTGCAGCAGTACAAACAGTTCAGTGCCGATTCTTCCAATCTCTGCTTGAGATACGGCGCTGTCGTGCATTGTTGCTGATATCTTCTGAATCTCCCTTGAATTTTCTAACCTCTTGAGAAGCCGTGTGTTTTCCCATGGCCAAACGTTGCCGAAGTAACATCACACCCACTCCGTGCATGTATGAACAGGAGGTGTCGCCAAGTTGTTTCTCCGATCTTCGCTATTATATCTGCGATCTTCCATGCCTCCCCACCCCTATGTGACTTCCGTGCTTCTGATTGAAAATAAACATCAGCCGAAGTATGATTCCAATGGTGAACGGATAGCACTAGTACACCAGTATCATCTGCGGCAATGACAACTGAATTCCCTTGAGATGAAAGTTTGATGGCACTTTCAACAATCAGGGTATCAGCATCGCCCGAACTGCAGTTAACAGTATGTCCACCCGCTCTCAGTAATGTGGACGGCAATCTTATGAACTGTATTTTGTTATTCTCGTTCGACAAGAACCGTTCCTGGTTCTTGTGTGCAGTCATGGTGTCTGTCAAACGGATATCGGCACAAACGTTGACAGCTCTCCTTCTATGCTCATGACTCTTCGTGTTTGGTCGCTGTCCATAACCATCGAAGACGGCACAGCAATTCTGCCCATATTTGTTGGCCACATACCCAACGTACGGGTGGGCTACTTCCGAGTAGGTAGCCTTCGCCTTCCAGTTGACTCTGTGGAGGAGAGCCCCTCCGTCAAGTGCGTGCACGAATCAGATGGCGGCTTCGAAAGTACTACTCGATCTGTTATTGCAGCTGGTAGGTCTGCCTTGTTTGCTTTTCTGAGAAAGAAGTCTTTGAAGAGGGCTGTTGGCATCACAGTCAGTTCGTACTCGAAAAACTGTGCCACGTCGCGCTCCCTCTGAGCAATAGCTATCAATCGAGTGAACAGAGCTGATGGGTCTATTGATACCCTCTGGTTATCCAACTTCACCCCGGGGTTCAAATGGTCTAAAGTTCGAATTTGATCACTCTTTTTGATGGAGGCATCAGAAACAACAATATTGTCTAGTTTAGAGTGTATCTCCGCCCCTACCGACTCGGTATGGTCGCAGTTAATACCATCACCCAAGGAAGCTGGCAATCCAGAGGACAGGGAGCGCAATCTTTCATTCTCATCGAAAGGATCGTACAAGTCAAACCACTCTAGTATTTTCATCATGTCTGTGTTGTCTCGTTTACGACGAGAAGTGCCCATGTCTACATGTTGTTCACTGGTACTGAGTTTCATGTCAGTCAGCGTTGTCATAGCTTCGTGTATTTCAGCGCATTTATGCATGGTGTAAATCCACTCCTGACGCACTCATTCGGTCACCCCACGACCTCGCGTTAGTCCACCTCGACTTTTAATTGAGCGCATGAGAACTTGCTCAATCACAAGGTCACTTGAAAGGCCTGCCCACACCCTGGAACTCCGGCGTATAGCATGGAAACCACCAAAGAACCCTATCATACAACCACGGATGTTTCTCGGGGAGCTCACGCATCATTTGCAGATACAACCTGCAACTCTTAGCGTAGTGTACATGTCCCTTGGCAGCGAAGAGGTTCAACATATTACTGACAGCAATAAGGTGGAGATTCCAATCGCCAAGGCGTTCACCTCTGATGAACATGTTCAGTGTCTGGACATACACCAGATATTGTATCCATAGCTAAGCAGTGCGTGATTGTTCAACCAGTTTGGCTTTGTACTCGTCGAGGCAAGTGTTTACCCTTACGAGAGCTGCTGAGTTTGCAATATCGGAAAGAGCTATCGAGCTGCCCAGCACATTATCATACAACACCTTGACACTATCTAAATCTTCCCTGTTGATAGATTTCTGTCCACTCCCGACGCTACATGAACTCCTCGGAGCGGCAACAGGTTCAGCCATTTCTGAGCTAGTAAGGGATGTGCACCGGTGTTATGGACTGTGATGATACACTCTGTATACCCTGTGTGTTAGTGAGTAGAAAAAAAAATGGATTCACACAAATCCTTGTCCTCACGTTTGCAAACGTTGGAATGCTGGTTTCGGAAAATTGATTGAAATTCGCTCTTACACCACCATCACTATAAATGTTATAAAACAATTTCCCCAAAGCGGATATTTGCGGATTTTGGATATGTTCTTCGGGAGACATTCCTCTTCAAAATGACACAAAAATCAGCTTGTCCCAATTTTTTTCCGGGAACGACCACTTTACTTGGTTCAACGCCTGTACTAAAATGGATTGAAACATGGTTTACTCCAAACCTGTTCATCAATGTACTTCAAATAAAATTGTCCATGAGAAAGTTGGTTAGTCTAAAGTCTCTACCGGAGATAATTTATCTGATATTGCCAGGGGCGGCGGAACGATTTTCAAAGTGTGTGTGTGTGATGGGGGGGGGGGGGGGGCGGTTGATCGGGCGATGGATGGTCGTGGGTATGACGGTCTGACCATGGTTCGACCCGCCGTACAAAAATGTTTAATTCCAGGGTCCCAAAACCCCTATTTCCATGCATCTGAGCGGATATTTATAGACTTTTCAGGAGATGTATTTGAAAGATTTCACACTTTGAGAGCCGTTAAAAAACGTTGGTAAAGCATACAGGTGAGGTCTATTTATCAGCTTTGGTCGTGACGACCAAAGCTGATAAATAGACCTCACCTGTATGCTTTACCAGACGTTAACAGCAATTATACTGTCTGTGGATTATCTTGTCTGGGGGTGGATTCGGTACTTGTATATCTGTAAGATTACGATCTATTTCAGTTAACCGATTTTTTAACAGACGGTATACATTGAAGCGTTTGCTGCCACTTACTGCAAAAAATTATCTGAAATCCATCGAAACTGAACCAGTACGAGAGAAACATAGATGGCGAAAATATGGGGGAGGTTCTGGATCCGCCCCTTGTTTCACCAGTTATTGGTTGAGTTAAAATATATGCATACAAAAAACCATGGCCAGGCAAAAAAGTGGAGGGGGTGAAACCCCCACATTGCCCCCCCCCCCCCCGCCCCCCCCCCCCACCTCCGGTTCCGCCGCCCCTGATTGGGTTGTTAAATCCTATTCACATATATGTAATTATAAACCCATTCATCGAATCTGCCGTCATTCTCGGGACCTGGCGTTGCGATAACCGGGTCTCGTCAGATCACCGAAGTTAAGCAACGTCGAGTCCGATTAGTCCTCGCATGGGTGACCGTCTGAGCGATCGATTCGGACTCCCGCGTTGTATCCTTGGGCAAGGCACTTAACCCCGATTGTCCATATGGGGGCACGATGACGTCGTGTACTAAGGCGTACTGCACGTCGATGGCGCGCATGTCTTCAACCAATCTAACCCTGCCTATGCTATAGTGCGGAGTTACGATGTTGGGGAGCTGGCAGCTGCTTGTCGTTGTTCGGTGGTTTTCTCCGGGTACTCCGGCTTCCTCTACCCGTGAAACTGCCACGGTCATGATTAGCCATTGTGCATAAGTATGTGACCTTAAACGCCAATAAATAAATATTCTCGGGACCAAATTCTCATTCATGATGACAGGTTCGATGAATTTATTTAAATTACACACTAAAAACTAAAGTGTTAAAACTGATACTTTCAAGGTGTTAAACCCATTCTAACTCTTAGGGCTTGATTTTAACACTCAAAGTGCAATGCTTCAAACACTTAGACATTACAATCGTCAGACATCTGAAACTTGAATGGATGGCACTTCCGGTATGTCTAGTATTGGTGGTTCTTCCAGAATCGTCCATAATTTTGATTTGCGCTTGGTGAGTACATAATTAAAAGGACACAACGCAGATGACGCGGATCAGGCTCGAGAGTTCGAGCCTGATCCGAGTCATCTGCGTTGTGTCCTTTTGAGTGCCGCGACATTACACTTGTCAAGTGGTATTATTGTAACACCTGTCAAGTTCTGGGATATCTACACTTGAACAAAGAGCTAGTTCAGCACTTAGTAAGTGTTAAATACAGCACTTCAAGTGTAGTTTTTAACACTTTAGTTTTTAGCGTGTATATGACGAAAACTCTATGCACACACACACACATATTTTTTTCCAAGTTCTCACCAATGTCATCCCCATTCCCCTGTTATGCGAAATGGCACGATAGTTACTTTTTATGAAAAGAAATGATTTGGTTTGGTTATTGGTGTGTAACGACACTTTTAACAGCCAGGATCACAACGCGATGGACAGCTTTTCGGATGGGGGAGCTGAAGTGCACTGGAGAGATCGTACCGGTCGATTGGAGGAAAGGCCTGGACATTCTAATATTAAGTCAGGCCTGGCATTCTGAAAAATGCAGGAGGGCAAAACATCGCTCTCCTCAATCAGCTTAGGAGAGCAATTAGCTTTACACAGCATTTTAAGTATCCAGTTGAACGAACTCATTGAAACTGAAACCAACAGACTACATCCGTGATTTTATTAACTTTACTAAGGTAAAGCGAAATCTCTTAGACATTTAGATGTCTCACTCAACAACCGAACACACACTTGACAAGACCTGTGTGTGTACACAGACCTGTTGTCCAAGAAAGTCATACGCCCCCCTTGGGGGGTTGAAGGTGGTAGTGGTAGGCGTATGACTTTCTTGGACAACAGGTCTGCTTGAATCTACAGTCAGATCCTGGTGCAAGTGCTTCAAGTGACAGGATAGTAGTAATGGTAGTATATTATAGTGTCAATATTCCTTGAATAATTACCCCTCAAACTGTGATGTCAGTTGTTGAACTTGAAACTGACAGAAAAAAAATATTGCTGTGACCCATTTTGCTTAAAATGATTGCAACTGTGTTTGGGTATGGTTGCAGCCATTACCTTGTACCACTAAACCACTTTCAAAATGAAATTACGTGATGTTATGTGACTTCGAAGTAAAATTACATTTTTGCTTTACAACAAAAATTTAATGTGAGCATAATACATGTAATCTCAATCATCCCAGACCAAAATATTTAGGAGAGCAATTTTTCGCTCTCCTTAATTCTTTCAGGAGGGCAGTAAGGAGAGCTAAAAAATCGCTCTCCTGAAATTGCCAAGCCTGTTAAGTGGTTCCTCGTCGTGCGACATGTTCACTCTTTACCCTGTTCTCAAAACCATACAGGGCACACAATGATAACGTTCTATTATGACGTGGAGGGAGCTCTCCAGGAAACGCTCAGTACGCATTGGCAGACCAATTCAAATTCTGAGAAAAGCACAGTTACACAGTTAACGACACTTAAATGTATACATATATATTCAACGCATATATTCCTTTTGTGCGCGTCCGTTTGTTAATATTATACCATTGATGATAATTACTGGATTCTGTATTCTTTGCAGTTCTGCAGTTAATTAGTAATATGTACACGATTCTGTCTTTTTTATGTTATTAACGAATGGATGTTTGCACAATCATAAAAATACACCACAAAACCCAAAACTGCCGTTCCATTCGTGTGTTGACGTTCTACCTATAAAACAGATGATAGCTTGAATTTACGATTTTGCTGTTTTAAAAGTGCACATATTTTTGGTAATTTTTCTCGCTTGGGGTAAAGGCGTAAATATAGGTATGTGCCGGACCCCGAAAAACTGATTTATCAAGTAAACTATACGTGTATCTTAATAGAAATAAATCAGACAAAAGTGACAGCTTTCATGGAGAGGAATCTCATTAGAAGCCTGTAACGCCAATTAAGCTTATCTGGTCTGCAACAACGAGCTTGCCTTATAAGCTTCAAACAAAAGACAGTGGTTTAGCCATTCAAGGTAATCAGTCATCTAGTTATAGGATCATTAGTGTCGATGTCCTATTCTTTCGTAGCACGCGTGTAATGTTAGTGTTATTTGCACTTCCCCAATTTTTGACAGGGTACTGTCAGAAATGTTAAAGTATAGCAAACGTGAAAGAATTTGAAAGAGAATTTTAAATTAAAATAAATCTTAGCGGCCAAGTTCAAGAAAAGCAATTAAGATGAGAATTAATGTCCTTGCGATCGCCATAAGAGTCGGGGGTTTCCTCGAAAAATGAATTCCAGCCTGAAGGCGTGTAAAACTGTGGGTCGAAGGCGAGGAGCAGAGGATGTTGCATGCTATAGGATAGTGGAGGTGCCGTATCGGCGCGAACGTAAAGGCTTATATTTAGAGTAGGAACATTCACGAGCCAAATATGATAAATAGAATATTTAAAACATAGACGGTATGATAATATTTACCAAACATATATGGATTTTCAAGTGACTAATTAAGATTCTTTGCTAGTATTTCTGTTTTGTACAAGCATATTATTTTGCTTTAACTGTCGGCATCAAAACTAAAATCAAATGCCACCTATATGGGGGGGGGGGGTGGTGGGGAGAGGGGTCTGCACTCTCACTCCCCTCCACCAACAACCAGCTAATTTTGCAGTTTTCATGGCAAGGGATTGGTATTTTCAGAACAAACTGTTCAGAGGGAGGGGTATTTTTTTTATTTTTGGCAAATATCAGCTCAGTGGTCAGAGCATTTTCATGGGCTATCATGGCAAATTCGAGATGAGTATCTGCATTTTGATTTTGAAATAAAACTTCAGGTCAGTTTGATTGGTTAGCCCCCATCCGGGATGATCCCCAAGAAAATGTCATCCAAAAGCCTATCATTAGCCATATTCTATTGTTATTATTAGTCCGCTTTAAAACTATTTACTTACCCCTTTACTTAACATGAAAAGCAGACGACACTCAGCGACACTTGCAAAAATAATTCTTGAATAACTATTTTTTTTCATTTTTTGTCTCAAAAACATAGGTTATGACCCCTCGTTGGAACGTGCTCGACGAGCTCGTTACAACGAGGGGTCATAACCTATGTTTTTGAGACAAAAAATGAAAAAAATAATGAAAATTATTTGGCGATTTTTGAGAATAGCGCTGGCCGGTTTTGGTCGTTACGTTAGGTAAAGGGTTAATGCAAATTCAAAATAATTCAAAAATTTAAGATTGACAAAATATGAGTGTAGGAAAAAAACCCCCTTGGGAAAAAACCTGCTTAGGAAAAAAGCCCCTTGGTAAAAAAACCCCTTGGAAGAAACCCCCTCGAGAAAAGAAAGACCTTGGGAAAAAAAACCCTTCATATTGACAAAAGAAAAATGTTTTCTTTAGTGACTTTATTTTTGTATGACAACATGTTCATTAGTGAAAAATACATTAACATAATATTATCTGTATGTTCTATAGTACAAAATATCTGTATGTTCTATAGTAAAAAATACATTCCAATGATATTCAAATTTGCATATTTTCTCCTGTTAATCACTTCAAATACAGCACTAATACATTAAATATGTCTAACATTTAATTTGTAAGACAAAATGCCCTACAGCACAGAATACGTTAAATAACCCTTTACCCAATGCAGCTTTTTTTTGAAAGTATGCAAATATGGATACCATTGGAACTGGCTGAAGCAGCTAATTCCAATGATATTCATATTTGCATACTTTTTTTTACTATAGAACATACAAATATTTTTGTACTATAGAACATACAGATAATATTATGTTAATGTATTTTTCACTAATGAACATGTTGTCATACAAAAATAAAGTCACTAAAGAAAACGTTTTTCTGTTGTCAATATGAAGTGTTTTTTTTCCAAGGTTTTTCTTTTCTCGGGGGGGGGGGGGGGGGGGGGGGTTCTTCCAAGGGGCTTTTTTCCTAAGGAGGTTTTTTCCCAGGGTTTTTTTTTTCCGTACCCCATAAAATATAGGACCAGACACATAAAGAATTATTTTTGTTTTGAACCAGATAGCAAGACAAAAATGTTGATAGAATCGTTCAGATAACGAATTGGTGAAGTATAGTTGTACAAAATAATGAAAACAGTAATCAATCTTTAAAACTATTATCAAAGCCTGTCGAGTTCACCAAGAATGGAATCACAAACTGCCCCAGTTACTCTTAACGATCGAGTGGATGTACCGGAAGGTTAATTATTACACAAAAATGTCTTTTCTCGTCCAGAGTGTAATTTTGTTACAATGCAGAACAGAAATGGCGATAGCCGAATGCACAGTCAAACCGTTTTACTTAAGTTTCAGTTTAAAAAGCACGAAATTTAAACAGAGCGACCAGTTCGCATTTGTATTTAAATTAAAATCCTTGCCCATTTTCCGTCCTCCGGATATAATGATGCCTTCACACACACTCCTCAAAACACATTTCAGAGCTCATAATTTCTGATGTCTGATGTTGAAGGCAATCTTTTGATGTTTTTTGAGTGTTCGGACCGACATTTTTTGGCGAATAAAATGAATCAACAGCGATTCTACAGGTGGCAAGGTCAAAGACTCAAGACTGGTTCTCTGACAAAACTGCTCGTTTCTCAGTAAAATCATTTCAACCGTTCAAATTGTCGGCTATTTAATTCTATTAGCTATTAATTACAGTGAATTCGTTTTCAGGGTTGGGTGTGTAATAAATACAGAACAACATTTATGTATGAATGGGTTAACGATTACTGGACTCGAGAGAGTGGCGCTGGGATACCACCCCTGAGCTTAACGGCTCTCATGGTATCCCTGCGCCACTCGCTCTCGTCCAGTAATCGTTAACCCATTCAAACATAAGTGTGGTTCTGTATACATATATAACCAGTTACAAAAATTCAGTGTGTCCAGTTGGAGAAAATAATATCATTTATTTTCTGTTGCTTGGCACACTCTTTTCCTTGTAGCTGTATAATTTTAAGATGTTCCTAATGTTGAGCCCAGCTGCTTCCCCCCAGGCTGTTTGTATGGTAAATATCTCTTAAAACAATTTATAAAACAAATTAGGTGATTGGAAATCTACCCTGCTAGGATTAGGTGTTTCATTTCCTGTAAAATTGTGTAATGAGACACCCTATCTTCAACTGAAATCTTTCAAGTAAAAGACAACAGCTTTTCTTTATCTAAGGTCTGTCATTTAAATTGACCATAACAAATTCACAAGATGGCTGTTTTCCTGTCCAGGGTAACTGGGTAGAACTGTCAGTCTAGGCCAATCAAAGAGAGCTGGGTGGGATTATAGGTGGAGCATACATTGCCTGTCACCTGCAGATAGATGAGGAAACCCTTTTGATACAAAAGAGACATTGGAAGCTCTGCAGTGAAGAAAGTGGAGGGCAGTCAATGAGTCAACAAATACGTTATCAAGTCACACAGTTTTCAAGTTGCTTTTTTGTTAAGTTAGAGTATTGAATATGTTGCCAGTCAATCAGTTAGCAGACAGCCATTTTTAGCAGCACCAGTTATTAGTTATGCCATGTTATACCAAAGCAGACATAGGCTGATCCAAGAATGTACTTTACCATGTTTATGTTAATGCATCCGATTATAATGTAAATATTTGATGGACCATTAATAAAAGTTCATAAACTGAGCAAAGATGTAATTTACTACCTCTCGCAGCCAAGCCCGCTGAGCAGCAGCCATGCCTTAGTGATCTGCGACCCCAGTAAGGTCATACATACCTCAATAAAATAAATAAATAATGGACGACTTACACTCTAGGATGAAAAATGTTAACCATTTCTATCTTGAATAGTTATGTTCTGTATTCACGGAAAAATTAAAAAATGTATCTTGGTTTTGAAGTGAGGTTCATTAATAATTTAATCCCACAGCCCAGTGGGGCCGTGAGAATAAATTATTCCTGAGCTCGCTTGCCATTTATTTGGTAATGTTCACTATCTGGTATTTCTTATCAAAGGCAACATTTTCATTCACCAAAAATGTCGCATACCGGATTGATCGGGTTAAATTTATTATGAGAGATAAAAACATTCCAGATATCTCGGTTATTATTATTCGAAGGGAGGCATTATTTGTATCCGGAACCTTGCCATCGAGACAAATTGAAAAGAACTGAAGTAAATCAAGAGCTTTAAGTAGGTTAAGTGCAGATCTTATGAATACGCTTATCAGACTAGACTAAGGCAATCAACATGACCGGTTTTCTCCATAAAATGAACATTTATTAAATTAATTTTTAAGCATTATTCTGAGTAGTTTGCACTCTAAAATAAAATGCCTGTCTTACTTTGTCTTGCCCCTTTTTGTTGTTGACTTTCTTTTGACTTCCGTACGATTAGTTTTCATTTCTGTTGGAACAGTGCTGCTCAGATATCCCTACATATATATAATTATAATGAGAATTAGCAGGAAGTGTGTGCATAGTCTCTTTACTCTATAGATGTGGTTTAAGTTTCTCTCGTATGATGATCGAATCGTGTGATTCGTCTCGTCTACGGCCATTAAAGTCGAGAAAAGTACACATGTTGGTTCCCCATTTAATAAGTGTTTCAAATTGATAGGGATATGCGAATCACAATTTTGTTTTGGAACTGAATCTCGAATCGAATACAAGTTATTTCATATTGCACCAAATGGAAGTAATGGAACACCGTGACGACCCTTAGAAGACTGAGTGAACACCTTAAACACCAATAAATAAATATTCTCTGCAGCACCGTCGCTGAAACAGCTAGGCCTAATATCCATAGTTTTAGTTTTTGAAGGATTAACTTGTTACTATTCACGTTCTCAAGAACGTGAATAGTAACAAGTTAACTCTTCAAGACCTAAAACTACGGATAATGTTCTGGGCAAAATTCACCATTTACCGAATTATTAAACATTGTCAATTTTTCAGTTAAAAGGAATTTAGCCTACATGAATGAACTGTCTGAAGAATTTTATTCATATTTTGTCGGAAATGTAACAAATTGAAGTTAGTACGAGAGATTCGAAAAATCTTTAGACTGATTCGGGATCGATTTCGAAGCAGACGTATGGCAAGGATATCGAATTGAATCTCGAATATTCGCAGGACTCTACAAATTGAGAAAAATTTACATTTTTGGTTTTGCATTTAAAAATAATGCAGGAATTCCAGACATAAATTTGTAAATTTGCGTATTCTATTCCTACATGCAACTAACGCACATATGCCACCACCGATATTTATCAGTGTGTGGTTGCCCTTCTATGACCGTTCCCCCATCCCACCAAGTTCGGAATGTTCCCTGACGGTCTGCTTTTGAGGCACCTAAAAAGCGAAATCTCGTGTGGTTCTGACCGACCAATTAATATGAACTCGAACTTATATGCGAATTGATAAGTTCAAAAGTACACGGAGAAACAACATAGTCCACCGGCGGGTTACCGGCGAACGGAAGGGTGTGAATACTCCTGTTGATTAAACAGATAACCCTTTAACTGACACGGCGAGATTTGGAAACAAGCCCTCAAAAATCTCGAACAACTTAATAATTTCGCATTTGGTTCGGAAAAGAACGAAGCGTATAAACCCTCATTCATTGGAACAAGTCCATCGAGCTCATTTGAATGAAGGATGATAACCTATGTTTCTGGAGGCAGGAATTGGAAAAAAATTATATAATTTTGAATGTTTATAAAATGTACTGGCCATATATGACCATTACGTTGGGTAAAGCTGAAAATCAGGCGCCGTAACCTAAATGTTCCAGTTTCATTGAAGGTGCTCAATGTTATTCTAGAAATTATTTCCTTTGAATTGGTCTGCCTTGCTACAAGTTATAGGAGAGTGCCTATAGCCCCTCTCCCATAAATTGTAACAAGGCAAGGACCGTTGAAGAAACTGGCAATAAAATATAATTCATCAATCTAACGAAACGCACTGACTTCTTAAGGGGCTGAAAGTAGTATGAAACTGTATGACCGACTGTGTGTGTGACTATTATAATCCCTGATGGGTACGGGTGTGGGATGGGAAAATCTCACCCTTGGGATAAGATATTTGGTCCAGACACTCGAAGCCGAGTGTCTGGACCAAATATCTTGTCCCGAGGGTGAGAATTTCCCATCCCACATCCGTACCCATCAGGCAAGATATTTGGGCCAGACACTCGGCAAGCCTCGTGTCTGGCCCAAATATCTTGCCCGAGGGTGAGATTTTCCCATCCCACACCCGTACCCATCAGGGATTATTTTTCTCCCCACCATACAGCGGTTACGTTGGCCAGAGGTAATCGGCGGTCACGTGCTGATATAATCAACTTATTTGATATTCCTTGTTTTGAAAAACTAATGACACCATCGGAAAGTTATGTATATACCAAAGGTATATACCACGAAATGAATTAGGAACGGTGGCATCTTGGGGGTTAAAGAGTTTTAGAGCATCAAACTTTGATCACACGGCATACTGATGACGTCACTATAAATTAGTTGGTAGCAAGAAACTGATACGATATGCATAACGTCATAATAACGTTATAAATGTATAACGTCACGTGGGTGGGGTGGGATGCATCTGTCTCTCCCTGCTATCTCACCCTGGACAGACGTATATTACACGTGCAGTGGGCGGGGGGGGGGGGGGGTGGAGAGAGAAATATTAATCCACGTCTCATAAGAAAGTACACAATATAGGTTATCTCGGGCAACATCCAGGGTACATGGAGATTTAATACCTGGATGTCGGTTTTCAACCATGAGGCGCAAGCCGAATGGGATGAAAAGGAGACATCCAGGTATTAAATCTCCATGTAGCCTGGATGTTGCCCGAGATAACGATTTTGTCCCGCCTCCTAACACAGAAATAATGCCGAGATGTAAAATATGATCCCACATTAAGACTCAGACGACGAGGTTTAAACCCCACACTGGGCCTCTGGTTTTCAACCAAACAGCGTTACAAACGTCACAGCAAAACTATAAATAGACCGCGTTTATTTCCGAATCGTTGTTTATAATCCAGGTCACACATGGCGAAGTTTTTCACTTTGGTGAATTTGAATTCGTTGAAACAGTTTTAAAACCGTGTAAATTCAGCCTTCCAGGGTATACTGTATTTCCATGGAACAAGCTTCAGCATGTTAGATGTGTTGTGATATGTGTGTTATTCATGTCTTTGGGAGAACAGCTTAAATATTCACTTAAAACGACGGAATGTGACATTTTGAATTTTGGGAACGATATCTCACAATTTCAGACTCCACTGGGGTTCAAACTTGAAGATTTTGAATTGAGCCGCAGTCATTGAATTTTGTAAAAGGTAGGTGGAATTAATAGCATACATTTCTACGCTGACCATCGGAAACCGCAAAATAAATTATGAAGTGCGCCGAGATTTAATGCCCTGGTAATGTTAATTTGTTGTTGACACCAAGTCTTACAGTAGTTACACTGACCTGACTGTGCCCGTATATTTGCCCGCCGTGGATTTCCTACTTTTACCTTAGTTTGGCTCCAAAACCCTCACTGAAACTGTGACCCTCATTGAAAAAAAACTTTATGGCCGGGATTTACCCCGTTACAATTTAATTAACAGTTCTAAAAGGAGTTTCTGCAATCGATGTGACCCAGTCGGGGTCAAAGGTTATTTTTATCACCTGGATGTTTCTCGAGTGACAAACGGGGAACAACGGCGCACGCTCTTACCACCCGTATGTTTGAAGATAGCCGATACCATGGCTATTTGTCTCGGTCACGTTGACCAATCAGGAGACGCGATGCATACTGATACAGGGACAATGACTCGTAAGAGTAAATCGATGTCTTACACTGCAGTCCAGACGAAAATATCCCGACCGAAAACATAATTGCGGTGGAGGAGGGGGTGCTCCCCCACCCCACCCCACAGGGCAGGGAAGACCTACGTATATAAATTACATGCTGATTCTAAACGGAAGCCCTATCTTTTGCTCGAAATTAGACGCATCCCAAATTTGGATAAGAAATATGGAGTAAAAGAATGAATGCATTAGTGTGACACGGATTTTTGAATTTTATGTTTGATTCCTTCATTCCGAATCAGTTTGAAAATTTACTCTAGGACCGGGGCGCGGTGGCTCAGTTGGTAGAAGTGCAGGCTGCAAGCCGAGAGGTCCTCGGTTCGAATCACACCCGCGGCAACCGCGTTGTGTCCTTGGGCAAGACACTTCACCCCCATTGCCCACGTGGGTGCACGGTAACGTTGTGTACCAAGGCGTACTGCACGTCGATGGTGCACCTGTCTTCAACCAATGCTAACCCTGCTTGTGTGGAGTTGGTATTTTGGGGAGCTGGCAGTTGCTCGCCGTCGCTCGGTGGTTCTCTCCGGGTACTCAGGCTTCCTCCACCCATAAAACTGTCACGGTCATGGTTAGCCATTGTGCAGAAATATGTGACCTTAAACACCAATAAATAAATAATATAATATACGCGAGGACCGTGGTAGTGGGGGTGTTGTACTCACGACTGAAACTCGTCATAGGCTATAAAAATGTGGTCGGGATTTGCGAGACATTTGCATGTGTGGATGGATCACAAAAGCGCAGAAAAAAATGAGAATTTCCGAATGCAGTAGTTTTTTACAATTTGCAATTTAAAGCTTCGATGTCACAAAAGAGAAACCCAGACAAAGCCGTGACAGTTGAGAATATGGAAAACCGGGTACCGATTACTCCCATTATTAATGCTTCCAATTGAAGTAACCGTATGATCCGTAACACGCTGCGTCATCATGTACTGTCATATTGGCGAAACTTTTTCTTAGCTGTACTGTGGTTGTTGATATACGCACGTGAAAGAGACTAATAGTTCTTTAACTGATCTCTAATATTTGGTGTTAATTAAATGAAGTCAATATAAGCAGGATGAAAGGATAAGTCACTTCAGAAATTACGAATACATATCCGATTTCTTGGGAAGGCACATGTTAATAACACGTGGAGCCTGGGTCAAAGTGATAGGAACTGTACATGCTAAGCCAACAACGATCTACTTTGTTGCCATCAAGTGATGTTCGGTACGGCTGGTGAAGCTGATACTTTTTAAACGCCTGTTATGCAAACACTTTTAAGACAGTGGGCATAACTTTTTCCGTAAAGAAAAGTCTGGTTGTCCCCAAAAAGAAGATAAACACCGAATCGGTGAATATGATCAGTAATAATTCAACCCTACAGCTTTTAGGGCTGTAAGATTGAATTATTACCGATCATCTTTACAGTCCTATAGGGCTGTGGGGATGCATTTTTACTGATAATTTTTACAGCCCTATAAGTACGAAGGAGTGAATTATTACTGATCACCTTGACAGCCCTATAGGGAAGTAAGAGGTAAATTATTAATAACCATATTTACAGCCCTATAGCGATGTAAATTTGAAATATTACTGAACATCTTTGCAGTCATATTGGGATGAAGAGTTGAATTATTACGATCATCTTCACTTCCCAATAGGTCTATATGGTTTCTTTGTTATTGATCATCTTGACAGCCCTACAGGGTTCTAGGATTGAATCATTACTGATCATCTTGATAGTCCTGTAGGAGAGTAGAGTTGAATTATT
Source organism: Pictodentalium vernedei (assembly GCA_031216915.1). NCBI lineage: Eukaryota > Metazoa > Mollusca > Scaphopoda > Dentaliida > Dentaliidae > Pictodentalium > Pictodentalium vernedei. The sequence continues at coordinate 713,916,140 of CM062296.1, forward strand.
ACAGGTCTCTTGCAGACCTATAGGGATGTAAGCTTCACTTATTACTGATCATATTGACTGCCCTATAGGTCTTTATTATGCCTCACGTCTGTGACATCAGCCGTGATTGGTTAATTTGACACCTTCTAAAAGTCATAGTACTGGAGCTTTTGGACAAAACACGGGTACTATCGGAACGTTCTTCGTGGAAAATGAGAATAAAGAAAATGTAAGCACCACTTCCATTGATCAGCGTCGATTACGCATGCTCTGATTGGAATTTCTCAACACCAAACGCTGGCGCCGTCTGTTTAACTTTTTTTGTCACCGATAGACACACACTTACCAACAAATATGTCATCTTCAGTGGGTGTGTTTTCAATTTTAACTGCAAACAATGAATTCAAAAGAATCAGAAATATTAAAAACTCACGTGTTGTTCGCCACTTTAGTGAACCATGAATATGACTTCAATCAATTATTAATTTATATTTCCACAAGTTTTTCGACCCCACTGAGTCTCCGCCTCAAGTTCAAAATAAATTGTTTCACTCCGCTTAATTCTAAAAACTGTCGTCGTCCAAGAAACATTAATTTATATTCCATTATATCACTTATCACACAAGCATTAATAATGAATTGTAACATGAACAGCATGATGCAGTTGTAAACACTGGCATTGGTGATATAGAAACTCCCAAAGCGACGGCACTTGTAACAAGTCATTTTCGAATTTGGTGATCTGGCAACTCCTAAAGCGTCGTCGTTCGTTCGAAAGACGTCACTAAAAGCATGTTTCTATAGTCAGCTACATGGTTACAAGATTGAGGACATGTTGCAGTTTACGCTTAACAATGAACGCTATTGTTTGTGAGGCATAATAAAATAATTAGAACTTTTCTTTTCATGTTCTATCGGTCGATAGTACCTGAGTTTGTGTGATTTCTGCAAAAACCCTCAGCAGCTTCGCTACTTCAGGTTTTATTTCAGAAATCACACAAACTCAGGTACTATCGACCGATAGAACATGAAAAGAAAAGTTCTAATATTATAATAGGGTTGAATTATTACTGATCATCTTTACGGTCCTATTGGGACGAAGGGTTGTTTTATTACTGATCATCTTTACTCCTATTGGGATGTAGGGTTGAATTATTACTGATCATCTTTACAGCCCTATTGGGATGTAGCGTTGAATTATTACTGATCATTTTGACAGTACTATTGGGACGTAGAGTTGAATTACTACTGATCATATTTACCATTATTGGGATGTAGGGTTGAATTATTATTGATCATCTTTACTTCCATTGGGATGAAGGGCTGAATTATTGCTGATCATCTTTACCCCTATTGGGATGTAGGGGTGAATTATTACTGATCATCTTATAGCTCTATAGGGATGTATGATTGAATTATTATTGGTCATCTTAACCCCTATTGGAAAGTAGAGTTGAATTATTACTGATCATTTTTACGGTCCTATAGGGAAGTAGAGTTGAATTATTACTGATCATCTTTACAGTCCTATAGGGAAGAAGAGTTAAATTATTACTGATCACCTTATAACGCTATAGAGATGTATGATTGAATTATTACTGATCATCTTAACCCATATTGGGAAGTAGAGTTGAATTATTAATGATCATCTTTACTGTCCTATAGGGAAGTAGAGTTGAATTATTACTGATCATCTTTACAGTCCTATAGGGAAGTAGAGTTAAATTGTTACTGATCACCTTATAGCGCTATAGAGATGTATGATTGAATTATTACTGATCATCTTAACCCCTATTGGAAAGTAGAGTTGAATTATTACTGATCATTTTTACGGTCCTATAGGGAAGTAGAGTTGAATTATTACTGATCATCTTTACAGTCCTATAGGGAAGTAGAGTTAAATTATTACTGATCACCTTATAACGCTATAGAGATGTATGATTGAATTATTACTGATCATCTTAACCCATATTGGGAAGTAGAGTTGAATTATTAATGATCATCTTTACTGTCCTATATGAAAGTAGAGTTGAATTATTACTGATCATCTTCACAGCTCTATAGTGAAGTGGAGTTCAATTATTACTGATCACCTTATAACGCCAGGCCTGGCATTCTGAAAAATGCAGGAGGGCAAAAAATCGCTCTCCTCAATCTGCTTAGGAGAGCAATTAGCTTTACACAGCATTTTAAGTATCCAGTTGAACGAACTCATTGAAACTGAAACCAACAGACTACATCAGTGATTTTATTAACTTTACTAAGGTAAAGCGAAATCTCTTAGACATCTAGATGTCTCACTCAACAACCGAAGACACACTTGACAAGACCTGTGTGTGTACCCAGACCTGTTGTCCAAGAAAGTCATACGCCCCCCCCCCCCCCCACCTTGGGGGGTTGAAGGTGGTAGTGGTAGGCGTATGACTTTCTTGGACAACAGGTCTGCTTGAATCTACAGTCACATCCTGGTGCAAGTGCTTCAAGTGACAGGATAGTAGTAATGGTAGTATATTATAGTGTCAATATTCCTTGAATAATTACCCCTCAAACTGTGATGTCAGTTGTTGAACTTGAAACTGACAGAAAAAAAATATTGCTGTGACCCATTTTGCTTCAAATGATTGCAACTGTGTTTGGGTATGGTTGCAGCCATTACCTTTTACCACTAAACCACTTTCAAAATGAAATTACGTGATGTTATGTGACTTCGAAGTTAAATTACATTTTTGCTTTACAACAAAAATTTAATGTGAGCATAATACATGTAATCTCAATCATCCCAGACCAAAATATTTAGGAGGGCAATTTTTCGCTCTCCTTAATTCTTTCAGGAGGGCAGTAAGGAGAGCTAAAAAATCGCTCTCATGAAATTTCCAAGCCTGTAGCGCTATAGAGATGTATGATTGAATTATTACTGATCATCTTAACCCCTATTGGGAAGTAGGGTTGAATTATTAATGATGATCTTATAGCCCTATAGAGATGTATGATTGAATTATTACGGATCATCTTAACCCCTGTTGGGAAGTAGAGTTGAATTATTACTGATCATCTTATAGCCATATAGGGGTGTATGGTTGAATTATTACTGATCATCTTAACTCCTATTGGGAAGTAGAGTTGAATTATTACTGATCATCTTTACAGCCCTATAGGGAAATAGAGTTAAAATTATTACAGGTCATCTTATAGCCCTGATTGAATTATCACTGATCCTCGTTACAGCCCTATAGCACTGTAGGAGTTAATTATTATTGATCAACCTTACCGTCCTATAGGGCTTGACGAAGTGAGCTTTTAAGTTTGAAGGATTGAATAAGTAGTACAGACCATCTTCAGAGCACTGTAGGACTTAATTATTACGGGTCTTCTTTACAGACCTGTGGCACTGTATGGTTGGATATTATTGATCCTCTTTACAGCCCTACAGGGTTGAAAGATTTCATGATTGAATTGTTATCGATCAACTTTACAGTAATATAGCACTGTATGATTGGATATTATTGGTCATCTTTACAGCCATATAGAGTTGAAGGATTGAATTGTTACCGATCATCTTTACAGTTATATAGCGCTGTATGGTTGGATATTATTGGTCATCTTTACAGCCCTATAAAATTGCAGGTTTGAATTGTTACCGGTCATCTTTACAGTCATATAGCGATGTGTGGTTGGATATTATTGACCATCTTTACAGCCATATAGAGCTGAAGGATTGAATTTTTACCGATCATCTGTACAGTCATATAGCGCTGTATGGTTGGATATTATTGATCATCTTTACAGCCCTACAGGGTTCAAGGATTAAACTGTTACCGATCGTCTTTATAGTCATATAGCACTGTGTGGTTGGATATTATTGACCATCTTTACAGTCATATAGAGTTGAAGGATTGAATTGTTACCGATCATCTTTACAGTCATGTTGTGCTGTAGGACTTAACTGGTTGGGACTAGATTATTTTTGGTTTTCTGAGTTGGTTATTCCAAATTTGGTTCCTTGCAATTTTTTGGAGAGTGCCTACAGCCACTCTCCAATAAGCTGTAATAGAACAAATTTATACAAACAATAATATTATTTGCATTTGACTGAATATGAAACATGAGCAATGAAAACATTGGCTTTTGCTTTGGTACCCTCATTTTTTTTTTGGGAAGGGGGGAGTCATGAAAGTGGCTTCAAGCACTCAACCAATTGATTATTACCGATCATCTTTTCAGCCCTATGGGGTTGAAGGATTGATTCTTACCTATCATCTTTACAGTCATATAGCGCTGTATAATTGAATACCATTGATCATCTTTACATCCCTACAGGTTTGTAGGATTAGATATTACTGATCATCTTTACAGACATATCGTCCCCCTGAGTTCCAATGTGTTCTATGTGCCTACTGGCACATAGAACACATTGGAACTCATGGGACGATATAGAACTGACGGATTGACTTATTATTTGCAGCTCTCCAGGGATGTCGTATTAACTTATTATTGATCTCCTTCGCAGCTCAATGGGACTGTAGGATTATTACTGTATCCAGTAAATTCAAGACTGTGTGAAAAGGGTTAGAGTACCAGGAAAAAACTATATAGAAAGAGAATTTCTGAAGGCTTATTTTCGGAAGTAAAATATACGGCTGCACGGTATTCCGATTTGAGTACCGGTGACGGTATTGAAAACAATACCGCGGTATACCGATATACCGTGAAACAGTTCAGATTGAAAGCAAAATAAAACTGAAATACCTTACTTTTCCGTAAGTCCTTGATAAATGCGATGTACACAGTGCCACCGTCCCAGAGCCTGGCTCAATAATTAAACGCCTATCGAAGCAAGAGAGGTCGACCATGTTTTTACAGGAATCAAACAAGACTATGACTAATTTCTTTGTATCCGAGTTTCTATCCGATGAAAGCGAGTAAATCGACTAATAATTGTATGGCTTATTTTCGTAACAATAGGTTCAATAACTTTGCAGACATGGATTAGTCTTCCATTGAATCCATTCAAATCACTCATTTTCCCCAGGGCAGTAAGTAATACTTCTATCTGTAAGTCCAAACATATCTTTTTTATTGATGATATCCCTTGCATTTAATATGTGTTTCCCTATTTTCGCGCATTATATATATTTTTATTTCAAGAAAACGCGAATTTCAAATCATAATACCGGGCTGGTCTCCCGGCTTGGTCTCTATTACTTCAAAATATGGAGTTGTTACTTTTGTAAAATCGGTCCTTTTCTGTTCTAATTAACCGCAATAACTCTAGAGACCAATCGGAGAGTACTGTGTTGTAACCTACGCTGACCACCTAACATATTTTGCACAAAAGCCATGATTTATTAGAAGAACTTTGGATTGGTAGACAGAGAAAACAATGTTGCCTCCACATACCCCTTTTGGGTTATTTCCGCCATTCTAGGGATTCTTTGGTTTTATTTCCCCTACTATAGGGAAGGACAGGAAGACAGCCAATCTGGCTATGCCTTTCCCTACTGGTATACAAAAAGAAAATGTGTCATATCATTGTATGGGTATTGAAAATATCTTATTATACAACGAATTTTGTTATGCTTGTAAAACTATTATGTATATATCGATACTTTTTGTATACTGGTGAATAAATACATATCATACTGTTAATACCGGGCCTAAAAATTTATACTATTACTCACGGTATACCAGTATTCATTTTTGATGGACGGTTTTATCCGGTGGCGATTTCAATACCGGTATCAACTGGTATACCGTAATACCGTGCAGCCCCAGTAAAATAGTTTTAAACAAATCAGAAATGGATTTTCGTTAACAGTATTTACAGATATTCATATAGGTTTCAGAACAATTTGTCTAAGAAACCAGAAAAGGCATATATGTGCATAGCATTTAAAGGGTTCGACCAAGGAAGCAGAAATTGACATTACTGGCGCTGCCACTTATTTGAATGATGAGATACATGCGTAATCTTCAGAATTGCATTAGTTGTTATAATACGCAATTCCAAATGGTTCTGTAAAATATGCACTTAATGACCTCTCTTGACCGCAATGAGGTGGACCACATTTTGAACCTTCAGCAAGTTTCAACTCATTCGGTGTAGGTCCCACGTCAAAAGGTCATACCAAGCCTGAAATGTGAGCATGAACCACTTTAAAAATATTGGCTTCACCAACTCCAGATCTGCATATTTGTAGATAGTAGCAAATATTCATATTAGCTAGAAAATGTTAAGGTGCATGGAACATCTTGAAAATATATTGTGAGTAAAAAAATTCAGTAATGCGGAATATAGACGTAAAAAGGCCTTAACCCTTTACCAACGTAACGGTCAAAATAGGCCAGCGCTATTTACAAAATAACCATTCAATTTTCATTATTTCTTTCATTAGTTGTCTCGCAAACATTGCTTATGGTCCCTTATTGGAACGAACTCGTTGAGTTCGTTCCAATGAGGGGTCATAAGCTATGTTTGTGACACCAAAAATGAAAAGAAAACATTTAGTTATTCAAGAACTTTATTTGCAAGTGTCGTCTACCTTTCGTATTAGGTAAAGGGTTAAAGGCCCCCAAGAGCTTATCTGAAGACTTGTTGGCATTGACAAAATGTTGTGTATAGAGCAACATTATGAGAAGGGAGGCGGTTTTTCTTATTCTCGAATTGCATAAAATAAAATGTTTGGGACCCATTTTTAAGATCTTGAGAGAGTTAAAATACTCCCTTTAAATACTCCATTTTAACCCTTTAAAAATGAGCTCGTTCCAATGAGGGGGTCATAAACTACGTTTTTCACGCCAAAATGAAAAAATAATGAAAATTGAATAGAAATTTCTGTGAAAAACGCTGGTCGGTTTTCGTCGTTATATTGGGTGAAGGGTTAAGAATGCCTTAAATTGGAAGATACACTAAAAAGGAGTCCCATTCCATATAGAATTAAATGTTACAGAAAAGAAAGCGTAAAAGCATTCTGTTGCCATGAGTTATATGAAAGGTGTTTGTACTCACATTGAAGTATTAAGAGGGTTAAAAACAGACCATTCGAATATTCCGTTTCATTACTTCATAATTGTTATAGGTGCTTCGAGAAAGCCACACAACAATCCATCCCGAAGCCTGTTGATCCTGAGTTATGACTGAGAATAAATAATTTTTTAAAATGCTTTGAAAAGTGAAGAATTCTTTATTCAACATGGTTTGAGAATGAATTTTGTAACATGATATTAAATAAATAAATAAATATACAATGTTATTCTATGTAACAGTTACAGCTTTCTCTTTGACCGCTTTGTTTCTCTCCTGTTTTAAATAATGACTATTGCTTCAGTAAACTCATTTGCCAGTACATGTTGAAGCTGCGAACATCTTTTAGCCTATAATAGATCACAGATGACCGAGTTCTAGTGGCACTCTATCAGTATAACAAAAAACATTGAGAAAGGATTGATTGTATTCGGGTCATCGTGCTGACAAACATTGCATAGAAGACAGAAATATTCCAACTACAGCATCAAAGCATGCTTTCTATGAATGTTACTTATTGGGGTTTAATGAAAGTTTTGACAGCCAGGGTCACCTCGTGTCGTACAGTTTTACTGGTGGAGGAAGCCGAAGTACCCGGAGAGAACCACCGAGCAACGGCGAGCAACTGTCAGTCTCCCCAACATACTAACTCCACACAAGCAGGGTTAGCATTGGTTGAAGACAAGTGCACCATCGACGTGCAGTACGCCTTAGTACACAACACCAGCGTGCCCCCACGTGGGCAATGGGGTGAAGTGTCTTGCCCAGGTGGGATTCGAACCGATGACCTCTCGGTTTCTGCACTTACCTCTACCTACTGAGCCACAGCGCCCACTCTATGAAGATAATTGGAATTCTTTGGAGGCTTAATTCTCGGGGATAAAATAGTTTTAAAGAAATTTGAAACAGGTTTTCGTTAACAGTATTTAATGATATTCATTCAGGAATCAGATACATTTTTCCAAGAAACCAGAAAAGGCATATATGTGCATAGCATTCAAAGGGTTCGATCAGGGGAATGCATTAGGGGGTCCAAAAATATGATTTCCAGCAATTCTGAAAAATGCACTCAATGATCCCTGGCTGACCTCAGTGTCCTTGGCCCATATTTTGAACCTCCATCGAGTTTCGACTCGTTTGGTGTTTGTCCCAGCCCCATAGGTCATATCATGCTTGAGATATCAGCGTGACCCACTTTCAAAATGTTTGGCCACGCCCACGTTTTAGTGTCATAATGCATGTACGAACTTCGGGAATGCATTAGGGGGTCCAAAAATGTGACTTCCTGCAATTTTGAAAAATGCGCTCAATGACCCCTAGGTGACTTCATTGATCTTAACCCATGTTTTGAACCCCCATCGAGTGTCGACTCATTTGTATATTCTTTCAAAACGATCGGAAATTGCGATGCGTTGGTTAACTGAAAACTGAGATTTTTTTGTTGTTGAGAATATAGCATCCGCCCACCCTCTCCCCCAACCCCACCAATGATGATGGCTGTAGAGACATTTTTATCTCTGTAACCAATGAGTGTTCCAGCATTCCAGTTGCATAGAAATCGGTGGGTTTTGCTCCCAAGTCGAACAAAAGTGACCACCATTGCAAGAAAATACGATTTTTACCGTAACATTTTACGGCAGTATTACCAGCAGTTGGTTGCCAGCATGTCCGAGGCCAGGATCTCAAAATTTTCCAACCAAGCGGAACGAGTGTTAAAGTTTACCGAGAGTGAGTCGTGCACCGGCGGTACGAACTTGAAACCTAACTCTCTTTACCTCTTTTCAAACAATAATAAACGAAATAGGTATGAAACGTTCGTTTGTTATTATTTTTTAAAAGCGTTACTTTCGGTGTATAAAAGTAATTCTTTAACAATAATAATACACGAAAGTTATTCGTGTCCGTCACAACCGGACTGTGATATACTTATTACGAGCGCTCTCGAACAAAGGATATATCGGGTACTTTTGTTTAAAGAAAGCTATAGCTTCGCCAAATGATCAAATTTCTTTTCTTTAACCCTAAACCGAACGTAACGGCAAAAACCGGCCAGCGCTATCCACAAAAGTCGCCAATTAATTTTCATTATTCTTTTCATTTTTTGTCTCTATAACATAGGTTATGACCCCTCTTTGGAACGAGCTCGTCGAGCTCGTTCCAATGAGGGGTCATAACCTATGTTTTGGCCACAAAAAATGAAAAAAAATAGTTATTCAAGAAATTTGTTTGCATGTGTTGTCTACTTTTCATGTTAGGTAAAGGGTTAAATTAGCAAATTCCAAGACAATTGTGGCGTTTCTGATAGGCAACAAATATTTCAGACAGTCAAGAGCGTTGTGTGGACCCCCGCTCCAACCAGCTTCCGTCCTGGTCGGCAGCCGTTTTATCGTATTTTAACGGTAATTGTTTGCGGCGCAGCTTATAAAATTTAAGACTTTGAGTTCATGTATTGCCAGTATGTTGATAGTGGCTCAACGATTCCATTTTCAATAATATACAAAAGGTAATTTTTCACTTATGAAAATAAAAAGGGTGGAGGTTTTAAACCATTTAACGGCCATGATCCATTCGAGTATGATGGTATCAGTCAGAATATTCTTGAACGAATAGTGCGCCGTCCTCCAGCGGAGTTAGAAAACTTCAACCCTTTTCGAAACTGCCTTCCAAAACGGAATCGCTCCACTTTATACCCATTACCAATGTGTAGTGAATGGGTGAGTTTTTTTATTTATTTGGTTCTGGAATAGTTTAACCTCACATCCTTATAGAATTCGGAAGTTAAGTAACTTCTCATTCATCTTAACGGCTTGTTGATTGGTGTCTACCAACCGACTACCACGCTTTCCTCTTCGTGAAAACTTGCGCTTCCACATAAGAATATCTTACTTCCTACAGATATATGGTAATGTTATTCCTGTTAACCCTTTAACAACGCACAGAATATCACAATTTATTATTTTAATTATTGTCTTTTTAAATATTTTCAAAACATTTCAACAAAACCATATCATGTGACCCCCTCATTGGAATGAGCTCGACGATAAGAGCATATGCTGTATTCAACAAATATCACCCCAAGCTCTGCAAGACCTGGGCGATGAAGGATATCTTTCGAGAACAAAGGCAAAGAATTGGGACAGTGTGAGCTCTGACATAAACAACAAACTGTGAAAACATTTCAGTGATCTGTGTTAACGCTGTTCCTCGACAGGCACTTTTCGAACCAGGAACATGATACGTCATAGTTCCATTATGTGGGATGGGTGCTTAGTGCGAGTTTGGGGTAGACCAATCAATATTTTCAACGTGCAGCCCCAGGGCTGCACGTTGAAAATATTAATTAGTTTACCCATAAATAATGAATATGAACTCTTCTATTTGCTGTCACATGGTATGGTTTTGTCGAAACTTTTTGAATTTTTATTTTGAACTGCTAAATTTGAAAATTACTCGGGCGAATGCGGCCGATTCGCTGGGTAAAGGGTTATAACGCCCCGAGAAAGCTACAAGTGAACTATGCACGGTTAGGTATAATCAATATACAACTGACAGCCAAGAGTCATCCACCTGTTAGTTGACAGTCAAGGGTCCATTGTTCATTGAACTTTCAAAATGTCGGCCGACGATAATCGCTTCGAATCGAATCGAATCAAAGGATTCGCGCGGCGGACGCTCGTCTGGATGATGTGGGGTTCGTCGACGAACCCCTTGAGACCCCAGTTGCGTTAGGGTATCAGAGTCCATGCCTACCAGAGATAGATCGCACAGGAACCAAGGTGACAGCCAGTTTCCTTCAAGGCTGTTCTTGTTGAAGCGAGGAGTGTATAGGATGGCGTTTCTTGTTCTTGTTCATTTTAGTCTGGGATGGGAAGGAGGATGGTGGGGGAGAAGAGGGAGAGAGGGAGTGAAGTCTTCATTTGTAAGTAGAATCTGTCTCCTGCTTGGTTGGGGCTGAAGGACTTGAGGGTGTGGAGCAGGGGCTGAGCACCATCATTGCAGGTACAGTCTCCTTCAGGCGCCTGGTTGATTCTGATAAGTCAATAGGCATTGCTTGATGGTCGGGATGATGCATCTTGGTAGGGGGAGTGACGGGTGATGGAGGTAGGGTGGGGCCGCTGTTGGTTTCTATGTGGATGAGCTCTTCCTGAGGCTAGTCCAATTAATTGATAATGGTACACGTTCAGTATTGAACACTTTACAACAAACAGGTCTTAGAGGGTGGTTTCGCTGTGGGTCCTACGCTATTAGATGGATACTTTCACATAGTTACGACGTCGCTCCTTTGTTTAAAAGAAGTGACAAATTTCAAAGAGTTTATAAGAGCATATGCTGTATTCAACAAATATCACCCCAAGCTCTGCAACACCTGGGCGATGAAGGATATCTTTCGAGAACAAAGGCACAGAAATGGGGCAGTGTCAGCTCTGACATAAACAAAAACCCGTGAAAACATTTCAGTGATCTGTTTTAAGGCTGTTCCCCGACAGGCCCTTTTTCGGACCAGGAACATGATACGTCATAATTTCATTAAGTAGAATGGGCGCTTAGTGCGAGTTTAGGGTAGACCAATCAATATTTTCAACGTGCAGCCCCGAGGCTGCACGTTGAAAATATTAATTAGTCTACCCATAAATAATGAACATGGACTCTTCTATTTGCTGCCATTGAATTACATGGAAGATGCCACCAGAGTTCAAAGGGTAAAAGTATTTGAACCCATTCACGCACTATTTTAAACTTCCTCGCCTGGTGATATTCTACAACGTTTCACACATAAAATAAAACTAAAATGTACGATAAAAAATGACGTTTTCCGCATAACTATAGAAAGACTTTGCCGACTCAAAAGAAATTATTGAAAATAATGAGAAAGAAATGTCAAATTAAGTTTATTTAATCGAGACTTTTATTATTATAGTCCTTCTTGCTGATTGCGTGTCCTTTGTTTGTCTCTAAGAAAACTCTGTGACAAGTCGTTTACACCATATCAGCTCGAGTGAACATGCTCGAGCGATTGTATGTTCAATATCACATGCTTTCTGTGGTGTTACCTTCACAAAAATTAAGACAATTTATAAGCGAATCTGAATGGCGATTTTTGTGAATAGTTCTGGGCGGGTATTTACATGCGATAGCTAAAGGGTTCTTCTACTATTTTTAACAATACTTCATCTTTCATATAACATTGAGTGCTTAACATTAGTCACGCTTCCCAAGCATTTTAAGAAGCCAATTCAAGAGGTATACGTCATTTCTGTATATCTGGTGTATCAGGAAGCAGAGTTAACGATTTCCTGAATCTCAAATGACTTTTTCTCGTCAACTCGAATTATTGAGGAAGCAAACGAAAGGCTATATACAATTATAGTTGTTATGCAATCAATACTCGACATCACAATGTGAGTCAAGGATGGAAACTCACCAAGCGAATCGGTACCATCACATACAGGGCGGCCGAGAACGAGGACGTACACCGGGGCAATGTGTAGAACGGACTTTACGGGCCCTGCATGCACATAAGGCGCGAAGCGATAAGCGGGAGTGGGGCGTCTGGGGCCCTCCGTCAAAAACTGTTTTCAATTAGTGCTAGAAGAAGCATTCTCCTGCATTTTCTGCTCAATTGCTTCTAGCTTACAAGTTGGGTAATTTATAACCTGTATTTTTGTGTGTATGTGCACTTTTTCTCCAAAGATAATAGAAATGAAAATATGTACTCTTTCAACTTCAACCAGCGTTCGAGGCCCCTACCAAAACTATCGATAGGTCAACCTACCCTTCTTTAACCCTTTACCCAACGCAGACGATATCAAAATTTATTATTTTAAATATCATTTTTTCAAATTTTTCAAAAAATTTCAACAAAACCATATCATGTGACCCCTCGTTGGAACGAGCTGGACGAGCTCGTTCCAACGAGAGGTCACATGATATGGTTTAGTTGAAATTTTTCGAAAAATAATATTTTTTCAACTGCTGAATTTGCATATTACGCGGGCGGATGCGGCCGATTCGTTGGGTAAAGGGTTAAACACCAAACATCCGAAACCCTTAACCGGGCCCGGTCCTCTAGGCAATTACCCCCTTCCCGGCGCAAGTGTCAACATAAAATACAACCGTTCACTACCGTTTTTTCTTTCCTTTTTTCACTTATATTTTCGGTTGTTTCTCTCCAGTGTGAACTCCGTGCCATTCATCAGTTGTGACGAAAACAACACTTCCAAAAATATAACTCACTCATAATCCAAGTATACTACTCAATGTTTGCAAAGCACCAAATATTTGACACATCATTGTGAAATTTGCAGGTGACATATTTGTGATATTTTTGGTGGATATGATTGAGGAATGTATTGAGATGGTCCCCACTGTTTACATTAGCTCTCTTAACAGGCAGACTTTTCATGACAGTCAAGGAAAGCATGTACCCCTTGATTTTCATGATGTTTTCGTGTACAGTCTACATGCATGTGACATGTGTAGGGTATTCAATCTTCATTTCAACACAAACCCTTGTGATTTAATGATTGAATATGGCAAATGCAAGTGTAAGAAGACATTTGTCTGAAGCAGAAATGTCGGCCAACTGTACATACAAAATCTCCATTTAGATTTTATTATGTTTTCAATTTTTGTCTCAAAAACATAGCTTATGATCCATTATTTGAACGAGCTCGTTCCAATGAGGGATCATAAGCTATATTTTTGAGACAAAAATTGAAAATTTTTAGTAATTCAAGAATCTATTTTATAAGTGGCGTCTGCTACCCGCATTGAGTAAAGGTTAACTTAAGAATGACCAGTTCCAGCTACTGATACAGTATAATGATCATGCAAGTGAACAAGTACGTCATCACGTAACGCGCATGCTTTTCTCTGTCTCATATAATTGATGTGAGTCTGTGTGACAAAGTTTGCCTGTTTTGGAGCAAGTTTGTTCCTTTGTTAACCCATATAATACAGTAGATCAAAAGTAACGGTTAACCGATCAATTACTTTTTTGATCGATCAAGACGTTGATCATTGGTTGATCAATTAACCGGTTAACCGTTTCAACTCTAGTGGTCACATGATTGTTAACTGGTTGAGGGCTAGATTATTTTTGGGTGCCCTTAATTAGTTATTCACAATTTGTTCATTACAAATTATTGGAGAGTGCCCATAGGCCAAAACTCCAATGTTTCTGACTCCTCCGAGGGACATATCCAGTTGCGGACACACCCTAAAGTAATTTTTATTCATAGTAGCGTTGTGTTAAAAACACCTTTGCACCTTACAGCCTTGGATTAATTTTTACAAGAATTACTGCCTTATAACCACGTACACGCAGCTGCAAATGACCTGAAAGTGTTCCAATATCAGTGATGGCAGCCTGTATAGACAACCGACAATAATGTAAACACATTGGCAACATAATTGCAAATTGCCGTTTGAGAGCTAAGGGAAGTAAACGCTTGTGGGTGGGGGTAGCTTTTCAAAGCAGAATAAACGTGAGTTTGTGGCTGTATGGAGACTTGAAGGTTAAAATCATTTTGGATATCTTTATGAAAACCTTCCTCGTAAATTGAGTCAGGAAGAGATCGCGCAATATTTTTAAATTACAGCCCTGTGGCTATATGTTGAATATATTGAATGTTCTCTGGTGCACTATAATTATTTCCACTGCAACTGATGTGAGGAAGAGACTAATAATTGATACTTTCAGTCTGAACCGTTGTGACAGCAGGTTGAAAATACTGAGCCTTACAATTTAAACAAATACCATTAAAACCCAGTTGCCATTACTTCTGCCGTAAATATTAAGGTAATGGCTGTTTCTTCTAACTGTCAAATTTTAAGGTAGACTAATGGTTAAGTTCTTTATAAACCAATTAATATCTTAAGCCCGGCAGCCATGTGGCTGCAGGGCTTAAGATATCAATTGGTCTACTCTGAATGACAAATCAACAGCATTCGTGTATAATGAAAAGAAGCCAAACATCAGTTTCTTGGTGGGAGCGGGGTTTTCCAGTGGTTACGGAATTAGACATCAAACCGAACGGCCCACGGTTATTATTATTTTATTATTATTATTATTTATTTGTGTTTAAGGTCACATATTTCTGCACAATGGCTAATCATGACCACGACAGTTTTACGGGTGGAGGAAGCCGGAGTACCCGGAGAGAACCACCGAGCAACGGCGAGCAACTGTCAGCTCCCCAACATACTAACTCCACACAAGCAGGGTTAGCATTGGTTGAAGACAGGTGCACCATCGACGTGCAGTACGCCTTAGTGCACAGCGTCACTGTGCCCCCACATGGGCAATGGGGGTGAAGTGTCTTGCCCAAGGACACAACGCGGTTGCCGCCGGTGGGATTCGAACCGGGGACCTCTTGGCTTGCAGCCTGCACCTCTACCTACTGAGCCACCGCGCCCCGGCCCACGGTTCAGTCCCCACCAGTAGTAGTTGCGTTGTGTCATTGGGCAGGGCACTTAATCCCGACTGCATACGTTGGGGCATGGTGGCGCTGTGTACTAAGGCGCACTGCACGTCGATGGTGCACTTGTCTTTAACCAGTGCTAACCCTGATTGTGCGGAATTAATACTTTGAGCAGCCGGACAGTTGCTCGCCACTGTTATGTGGTTCTCTCCGACCTCTTCCATCCGTAAAAGTGTCCGATACGAGGTGACCTTGGCTGCCGAAAGTGTAGATAAATCCCATTAAAAATTCAGTTCCTCGGTTTTGCTACAAGATCGAACTAATTACAGATAGGCATTTCCAAAAGTAGTTTAACCCTTTACCTAACGTAACGGCCAAAACCGACCAGCGCTATTCTCAAAAATCGCCAATTAATTTTCATTATTTTTTTCATTTTTTGACTCAAAAACATAGGTTATGACACCTCGTTGGAACGAGCTCGTCGAGCTCGTTCCAACGAGGGGTCATAACCTATGTTTTTGAGACAAAAAATGGAAAAAAATAGTTATTCAAGAATTATTTTTGCAAGTGTCGTCTGCTTTTCATGTTAGGTAAAGGGTTAATAGGGTATTTATCCCATAATATTTAACGGTAGAAGTACCGGTAGATGGTTAGCAGCATTTTTACCGTATTTTAACGACACTTTTTGCATTGTACAAAGCGTAACGAAAATATTCACGCAGCACACTACACAAATATTTTCTTTAAAATTTTAAAACTTTTCTTCAATTCTTGCTCACAAAGTATAGCTAATGATCCCTTATTGGAATGCGATCGTCAAGACCGTTCCACTTAGTGATCATAACTTATGCTTGTATGTCTTAACATGAAACTATTTACTTACTCAAGAAACTTCTTTGTGGAAGAGTCTTCTCGACTTGTGTAAACTGATTTTCTACCGTACAAAGGTTGAGTCGTCTGCAGTACGGCCGCCGTGGACTGACTACGGGTGGACAATATTTCCACGGACGCAATAATATTAGATTCCAAACACTAATTATAGAAATAATCATCAAAAATTTAATTAATGAAGCACCGGGTACATCCCGGTGCTTCATAAATTACAAATTTGCTGATGATGATTTTTATTAACTTGTAAACGCATGCGTGAATATCACTGCCCACGTGTGGATTACGGGCAGTTCACGGCGACTGTACTGTAGGATTATACCATTTTAGAATAATTGTTTGTTTATTGAGGATTAGTCACACTTTCAGCTGCCAGGGTAACACCACCAAACAGCGGCGAGCAGCTACCAAACTCTCCAACTTACTAACTCTGAACAGCAGAGTTAGCAACAGTTGAAGACAAGTGCACAATCGACGTACAGTGAGCCTCAGTACACACGCCACCGTGTCCCCATGTAGGCAAACGGGACGTGAAGTCTAACCCAAGGACACAACACAATTACTCCTGTCAAGATCGTACCACCGGCCGTCCGGTTAACTACTGAACCATCGCGCTCCCATACAATTTTAATTAAATCCCATACTGTCCTGTGCAATACAGGGTTTCTTTTAATGATTGGAACACACTATCAATTTATTTGTTTATTTTTTACTAAAGTGCGGTAGCATAAAATTATATAAATATTGAATATTAGATATATATACATTTCTGTTAATGACTGAGACCCACAATCAAATTTTCAAAAAGTGAACTAAAATCTAATATATAAATGCGAATCTCTCTCTCTCTCTCTCTCTCTCTCTCTCTCTCTCTCTGGTATCGATCGATCGATCTCAAATTTTCTACACGGGGGTAATTCGTCCCCGCGAGTAACATGGGATGGGGCCGTGCCCATGCGGGGTGACCTTGACCTTGAAATTTATGACCTTGATCTTTTATTTCGAAAACGGCTGGACCGATCGGGCTAAAATTTCATATGTGCGGGTATATTGACCCATCGATCATTTTGACTTTATCGAGGTGCCCGTGCGGGGTGACCTTGACCATGCAATTGGGACCTTGACCTTTTATTTCGAAAACGGCTGGGCCGATCGGGCTAAAATTTCATATGTGCGGGTATATTGACCCATCGATCATTTTGACTTTATCGTGGTACCCGTGCGGGTGGCCTTGGTCTTGAAATTGGTGACCTTGACCTTTTAATTCGAAAACGACTGGGCCGATTGGGCTGAAATTTCATATGTGCGGGTATATTGACCCATCGTTCGATATCGAAAACGGCTGATATAACCAACTTCTCCCGTGCAACGCCGGGTAACACCCGCTAGTAAAATTATATAAATATCAAACATAGTACACTTCGTGTTTTATTTGTTCACTATTTAGACTAAACTTTATAGTTTTTGTAATGTTTTTTTTTTAAACATAATTTTATTTCTCAAAATAGAAAGAGGGTTTGACGAACAGGCATAGCCTGTATCAACGTCTCTCCCAAAACATTTAACAAATTACGAAAAATAATAAATGGGTGCAAGTGTGTGTGCAATGGAGGGCAACACATAATTCTGATTTCATTAATCACATTTTACGAAGAACTTAATTACGTTCTATGCGTGTTGCCTCCCCCCCCCCCCCCCCCCAAACAAAAAAAAAGGGAAATCCATTCTTCAGCAAATCTTGGTTGATTTTTCGCATGACAAACAGACATTTTCGAACATTGAAATACGTACTGGGCTATTAGATTTGTGACAGCTACAGTACAGTTGTGGCCACTGAAATAGGCTGATACTCCCTCTCCACAGTCCCCTCCCCTCCCCCTCTCCATCTCTCTCTCTCTCTCTCTCTCTCTCTCTCTCTCGAAAGAGAGAGAGAGAGAGAAGAGAGATAGAGAGAGTTTGGGATTTATCATAGTTTACCCATTCCGTTGAAAACGTCCCGTATCTAAAATATAGTCTTGGAAGGCTTGAAAAATCTGAAGATTATTTGAATTAGACAAAGATAAATCACCAAAAAGAATAATATCTGAAGTGATATTAAACCTGCTTATTTTGTTCTGCAATTCATGTCTCTGCAGTGACAACAGAGGACACTCAAACACAAAGTGTTGCTCGTTTTCTTCAAAATGCCCACACGAACATCTCGGGTCATCAGATATAAATCTTACGAATTCGTGAGCATTGAAATCACTACAACGCAGGCGTAGGTTGGAATGGTATATTTCCCTCTTTCTTTAACCAGCGCGGTAAATGTAATGTTTGTAATGTTGTTCAGTGACTGGAGGAAAATGTCCACTTTTCAAAACAGGAAAGACGAAACAGTCCGAGGAGACTCCCAAGGAACTGTCACAAGAGAAATCGCTATGGGAAAAAGTATCCGGATACCATTTAGAAAAAAGAGAAAAATCAGTTTTATATATTCCATGCGTATCAGTACAAAGTGATTTTCCGAATCATATACGGATATAAAGCTATAATGATATCGTCCTAACAGTAGTGTGACCACAAAAGCGGCCTCTTTTTCGATCAGATCGGGATCGGGTACCGACACGTCTCCACCAGTGGGGTGACGATTTCACAGTTAAAACATTTCGAAATCAAGACCAAATGCGAAAAACAAACAGCCATGGTATCTGAGATGTAATATTTTCGCGTTTCATTGACTACAGGTGGGCGCAGTGCTGTGAGTTAGAAAGCGGACGGAGAATTTCGACCGGAACGCGACCCAGTTCCGGTCGAAATTCTCCCTTCTCTTTTATGAGTCCAGTAGTGACCAGTACTGTATTTACCGACTCAGTGTTTATTCCACTGACTATCCGGCGGCTTCAAAATTATCCATCACGTATGTCTATATACAAACTAGGTTCAAAGCTCGAAGGTAGTGGAATATTTCAACAATATTTTGCTCAACCTGACTTTTTAAAGACATGTCTACTTTTTCTTACTTTCCTTCTTTTTGCAGTTGGGGGATGTTGGAGTGAGGCTAATTTTATTTTGTCTTTCTTTTTCACTCTTTTTCTGCGTTCGGGGAAACGCGAAAACTGTGCTATTTGGTTAACGCCTGCGTATTGTTCCATTTATCATTTAAAGCAATGGCTTGTTCAGTTTCACATTGCATTTATTATATAAATTAAATATGAGTACTTATAATCTTGGTTAGTGATCTAGAGGAAAATTTCCACTTTTCAATACATGATAGTTCGTGAAAAGGGGTTTGTCCTTAACTTTTCGGAGATAACATCTTTTGTTTTTTCACTGCGTAGGTTGTTTTCTTTCTTCGATTGAATTCGACGTGAACAGATTAACCCTTTAGGACTTTAAGACCTAAGGCTGCACGTTGAAAATATTAATTGATCTAACCCCAAATAATAAATATGAACTCTTTCAATTGCTGGCATTGAACTGACATGGAAGATACCACCAGGGTTCAAAGGGTTAATACGGCGGGATGTCGGTGGTCTTTACAGTTTTTTGAATGTCGAATCAACATAATAGTTTTCAAAGCAGTCACTTCCTCGTTGTCTAATACTGATGAAGTGAAACATCGCATTTGTCATCAGCTACTGATATTACCAATACATATACATGTTAAGCCATGCACATTGCGACGGGGCTAGAGATGGTTGTGTGTGTGTGTATGTGGGGGGGGGGGGGGGGGGGGGGGGGGGTCTTTCCGATGTTGTGAGTATAGATAATAGTGTTTGTATCTCAGTAGTAGTGTATGTTCCCCTACAGGGATGGTTGGCAGGATCTCATTGCAGGATCTCATGTGACGTCATAGTCACGTGACCCAGTGCCGCCATGTTGTCTTGTCATGGTAACCCGCGTGAGCGACCATCTTGTGGCGTCAACCCCATAGTGATACGTGGTTTGAGTGCGCATGCGCAGCTCATGTTGTTAGGGTGATACGTGTTTCCGTCGTCCATTTTGTATACTGGAGGCCGCCATCTTGGTTTCTATGGTAGCACGTGATTGCTATGTTACCCAATTTTTCTGCAATAAGACGGGGTATGTTCGGAGGGTGTGTTCCTTTGTAGAAGAGTAAATCTACCACAAACAACCCGACAATCCTTCCAAATCACCAAAATCTATCCCAACTTTTACTATTTCGAATTCTTTCAGAATTCTCTGCTTCTATCTGTATATGTAATAGTTTTCCTCTACCTAGGCATGTTCCTTTGTTCCGGAGTGTATTCCAGTAGCATAGAAGAGCCTATTATTTGGAACAGTTTATCTTATTATTACTATATTTAGCAATTTTAGGTCTATTCTTGTTAGTTCTGACCCTATTCCAAGTACTCTCGTTGTTTCCTTTATCTAGATAATAACTAACCAATCAGATTACTTGATATCCCATAACCTGTATGCAGAGTTGTCTCCCTTCTGCATAATAAAAGCCTATATCCAATGGCCATATCCAATGGAATTCCATTTTTGGGAAACACCTGTGGCTATGGAATCCCTTTTTTGTCATATGTGCTTATGTGAAAAAAGCACAGTGTGACACAATGTGCCCTATCACAAAGGCACATGTTTTATGTGCCGATATGTGCTTATGTGAAAAGGCACAATGTGACACAATGTGCCCTATCACATAGGCACATGTTTTATGTGCCGATATGTGCTTATGTGAAAAGGCACAATGTGATACAATGTGCCCTATCACATAGGCACATACGGGTATTTGAGGATACCTATGGCCTGGTATTGTATTATTTGAGGATATCTATCGAGGATACCTACTGGAGAATCCCGTTTTGTCATATGTGCTTATGTGAAAAGGCACAATGTGACACAATATGACCTATCACATAGGCACATGCTTTATGTGCCGATATGTGCTTATGTGAAAAGGCACAATGTGACACAATATGCCCTATGATATAGGCACATACGGGTATTTGAGGATACCTATGGCCTGGTATTGTATTATTTCAGGATACCGATCGAGGATACCTACTGGAGAATCCCTTTTTGTCATATGTGCTTATGTGAAAAGGCACAATGTGACAAAATATGCCCTATCACATAGGCACATATGGGTATTTGAGGATACCTATGGCCTGGTATTGTATTATTTGAGGATACCTATTGAGGATACCTATCGAGGATACCTTTTGGAGAATCCCTTTTTTGTCACATTAGGTTATGTAAAAGCCCTCAATGGGTCTAATGTAGTCTTACCAACCGCTTCCATCTTGTCGCCAAAGCACCAAGGCCATTACAGGTCTATGGCCTATCTGTCCTATCATTAGCTTCTACAGCAGTCTTGTTCCATTGCGGCCTTGTACCAGTACTATTGACTAAACTACTATCAATTAATATTGACTTGTACCACTACTTCCTAGCTATACCTTCGCCCAAGCCTTCAAAATGTTCCATCAGTGTATACATATAAAGCATTTCGTAATTGAGATTCCATACCCTCGAGTGTATATGTTAAAAACACGGAATCCCATTTGCGGAATCCCATTTGTGGAATCCCATTTGTCGAATCCCTTTTTTCTGAAATGTGGATAAGAGTCGTATTAAAAACCCCTCAATACGACTCTTATCCTCATTTCAGAAAAATGGGATTTCTAAAAAGGGATTCCACAAATGGGATTCCTAAAAAGGGATTCCTTCTGGAGAATCCCTTTTTTTGTCAAATGAGGATAAGAGTCGTATTAAAAATCCCTCAATGGGGTCTAATTTACTTCGACTCTTATCCTCATTTGACAAAAAAGGGATTCTCCAGAAGGAATCCCTTTTTAGGAATCACATTTGTGGAATCCCTTTTTAGGAATCCCATTTTTCTGAAATGAGGATAAGAGTCGTATTAAAAATCCCTCATTGAGGGATTTTTAATACGACTCTTATCCTCATTTCAGAAAAAAAAGGGATTCCACAAATGGGATTCCACAAATGGGATTCCGCAAATGGGATTCCGTGTTTTAACATATACACTCGAGGGTATGGAATCTCAATTACGGAATGCTTTATATGTATACACTGATGGAACATTTTGAAGCCTTGGGCGAAGGTATAGCTAGGAAGTAGTGGTACAAGTCAATATTAATGGATGGTAGTTTAGTCAATAGTACTGTAGAAGCTAATGATAGGACAGATAGGCCATAGACCTGTAATGGCCTTGGTGCTTTGGCGACAAGATGGAAGCGGTTGGTAAGACTACATTAGACCCATTGAGGGCTTTTACATAACCTAATGTGACAAAAAAGGGATTCTCCAAAAGGTATCCTCGATAGGTATCCTCAACAGGTATCCTCAAATAATACAATACCAGGCCATAGGTATCATCAAATTGTGTCACATTGTGCCTTTTCACATAAGCACATATGACAAAAAGGGATTCTCCAGTAGGTATCCTCGATAGGTATCCTCAAATAATACAATACCAGGCCATAGGTATCCTCAAATACCCGTATGTGCCTATGTGATAGGACACATTGTGTCACATTGTGCCTTTTCACATAAGCACATATCGCACATAAAATGTGTGCTTATGTGATAGGGCACATTGTGTCACACTGTGCCTTTTGACATAAACACATATCGGCACATAAAACATGTGCCTTTGTGCTTGGGCACATATGACAAAAAAGGGATTCAATAGCCACAGGTGTTTCTCAAAAATGGAATTCCATTGGATATGGCCATTGGATATAGGCTTTTATTATGCAGAAGGGAGATAACTCTGCATACAGGTTATGGGAAATCAAGCAATCTGATTGGTTAGTTATTATCTAGATATATGAAACAACGAGAGTACTTGGAATAGGGTCAGAACTAACAAGAATAGACCTGAAATTGCTAAATATAGTAATAATAAGATAAACTGTTCCAAATAATAGGCTCTTCTACGCTACTGGAGTATACTCCGGAACAAAGGAACATGCCTAGGTAGAGGAAAACTATTACATATACAGATAGAAGAGAGAGTTCTGAAATAATTCGAAATAGTAAAAGTTGGGATAGATTTTGGTGATTTGGAAGGATTATCGGGTTGTTTGTGGTAATTAGATTTACTCTTCTACAAAGGAACACACCCTCCGAACATACCCCGTCTTATTGTAGAAAAATTGGGTAACATAGCAATCACGTGCTACCATAGAAACCAAGATGGCGGCCTTCAGTATACAAAATGGACGACGGAAACACGTATCACCCTAACAACACAAGCTGCGCATGCGCACTCACACCACGTATCACTATGGGGATGACGTCACAAGATGATCGCCCACGCGGATTACCATGACAATACAACATGGCGGCACTGGGTCACGTGACTATGACGTCACATGATATCCTGCAATGAGATCCTGCCAACCATCCCTGTAGGGGAACATACACTACTACTTATCTCCATAAGGTTTTTCTTTTTCTTGCCATGCCACCACAAATTAAAACAATGGAGTTGGGTTTGTCTTCCGATTTTTGGGGAGTTGTTTGTAATTGTTCGTCACCGATAACTTAAGAAGAATATAACAAGTCCTCTCAACGACGGCTAAACAAGCTTGTGGGGGGGGGGGGGGGGGGGCTTGCCCTCCTAATTCTGTGAGAACCTAGACAATAGTGTTTTCGCTATGTCCTCACAAAGAAAACAATGGGTTTTTGTTTGTCTTTCCAGTTTTGTGGGGACTTTGGTATTGATTGTCACCAATAACGAAAGAAAAAATAACAAATCCTCTAAACGGCGGCTAATCCAGCCTGTGTGTGTGGGTGTGTGTGTAGGGAGTTCTCACCGGCGTTAGTTGGAAAATTGATAATCAAGAAGCAGGTCGGGGGGAGGGGTAGTGGTAATTCGAAATTCTGCCTTTTCAAAAAAAGTAGAAATAATAATCCTCTGCAACTGATGTTAAAATACCGATATTTCAAAAGAACATTCTCACACAAGGCAACTAGGAATTTAACCAGTTCAATCTTGCATTGAAAAGCTCATTGAGATCTGTCAAAGAGGGTTTTATTGGTTCAATACTTAGTTTCAGGATGGGAAATATTTGCGGTTTGAAATTATGATATTTTGACAACAGTGTGCAGAAGGTTAATGCCCCAAAAAAGAGTAATTATGAAGCTGTTTTCTCGGTGTTTATCTCGCAAGTGTTGCACAAGTCTCTGAACTACGTTTTCCGGTATTCTGTTGGATCAGTCCACCTCTGTGTATTTCAGGCCTTGTTTTATGCCACGAAAATATCAGTCCATTGCAACCTCAAGCAAACGATTCGGGGCTATGCGATGTCCTGGATTTGTGACAGTTTCTACATATGATACATTTCTGATGCAACCTGGCGTGGCATGTGCGTGATGTACGTTTTCCATCATCGTTGGCAATTCCATACAATCGCGCCGATAATGATCCAATAACGTGATGTCTGGCTTAGCTTTTTGAGTCTCGCGTTCAATTAGCAAAGCTTAGTAATAGGGTGTCGGCATACTTTAATTTGCCTCGGAGATACCATCACACATAGTATGCGAAGCGATTGTCCAACCATTTTTAGTTTGAAATTTGTAAAAGGACAAACCTCTAGTTTTCCCTTTCTTATGGCTGCATTTTACCGAGCTGGTCTTCCCTGTGCCCTCACCCCTCCAACAAGACTGGTAGCCAACTCAATCATTTGTACTAGAATTCCATTCATCCCGTCCTCTGGCAGTCTCGAACTGAAAAAGGTAGCCTTTCCATCTAGTGATACCATCACATTTTGGGGTTTCGCTTTATTCCAGTGTATTCATTATATGTATACAGTACATTCGCCGGGGACTAGTCGTTATCCACATGTGAGCAGTGATGTCCTCGCATGCGCTTACCAGATAATAAAAACCATCAGCAGCAAAATTTTAATTAATGAAGCACCGGGTTGCACCCGGTCAGGCCTGGCATTCTGAAAAATGCAGGAGGGCAAAAAATCGCTCTCCTCAATCAGCTTAGGAGAGCAATTAGCTTTACACAGCATTTTAAGTAACCAATTGAACGAACTCATTGAAACAGAAACCAACAGACTGCATCAGTGATTTTATTAACTTTACTAAGGTAAAGCGAAATCTCTTAGACATCTAGATGTCTCACTCAACAACCGAACACACACTTGACAAGACCTGTGTGTGTACCAGACCTGTTGTCCAAGAAAGTCATACGCCTACCACTACCACCTTCAACCCCCCAAGGGGGGTTGAAGGTGGTAGTGGTATGCGTATGGCTTTCTTGGACAACAGGTCTGCTTGAATCTACAGTCACAATCTGGTGCAAGTGCTTCAAGTGACAGGATAGTAGTAATGGTAGTATATTATAGTGTCAATATTCCTTGAATAATTACCCCTCAAACTGTGATGTCAGTTGTTGAACGTGAAACTGACAGAAAAAAAAAATATTGCTGTGACCCATTTTGCTTCAAATGATTGCAACTGTGTTTGGGTATGGTTGCAGCCATTACCTTTTACCACTAAACCACTTTCAAAATGAAATTGCGTGATGTTATGTGACTTCGAAGTTAAATTACATTTTTGCTTTACAACAAAAATTTAATGTGAGCATAATACATGGAATCTCAATCATCCCAGACCAAAATATTTAGGAGGGCAATTTTTCGCCCTCCTTAATTCTTTCAGGAGGGCAGTAAGGAGAGCTAAAAAATCGCTCTCCTGAGATTGCCAAGCCTGCCCGGTGCTTCATTGGTTAATTTTTTTTTTTTTATAATTATTCCTGTAATTAGTGTTTGGAATCTAATATTATTTCGTCCGTGGTAATATTGCGCACCCGTGGAAAGTGACCATTCCACAGCAGCCGTACTGTACGGACACACTCAGTCGCTTTGGGTCACAGTCAATGTGTAATGAGGGCGAGGTATGTCCTTATGTCCATGCCTATTGCCACACAGTATATACATCTATCTGTTATCAGCATGACCGAAGGGCGTAACTGGTACTGGAAGCCCTGGTCCGTTCAAACGGTCGATTTGCCCACGACTAGGGTAACTCGCTTGACACCCCCCCCCCCCCCCCCTTTCATCAGCATATTGGCTTTCTTCCTTCCATTCTCTCCATCTCAAAAATAGTTGTCCATACTTAGGTCATAATGACGGTTACCACCATCCATTCCTTTATCTATGGGTCGGTGTCTGGTATGAGGTGCCGGAGGTCTTTCCACCACTCTAATCGACGGTTTTTGCAAAAAACATTCTCAAAAGTCGAACTTTCAAAAACAGTATACTTGTGAAATTTGTGGATGGGTGCACTCTAAAATCAGTTGCGGTAGATATCTATCCAAATCAACTTGGTTGGGTGAATATGAACCCAATTGAGTTCATATTCATTCAACTCAGTTGATTTGGGTTAATGTTTAACCCAACTGATTTTAGAGTGTGGAAAGCGCAGTTTGACTTTCCATTGCTACGTCATGTTCTCAATCTGACCATTTCCCATACATGTGGCGGTGTCATCATCCAGACGGCGTCCATTCGGCCAACATGGCCCATCCTTTACAAACCACAGGCTGTAGCGATGTTGGAAAACAACTATTTCTAATTAGCCCAATTTGAATTTGTAAGATTAGCAATAAGAATATCTCCACTCCTGGTTTCCACTGAAAATGCTTTGAATTATCCTATTAGGATAACCATCGATTTCAACTCAACTGGTGACCAAATACAAAATCTGTGCTAGGTTGGACCTGAGACATGTCATGTGATTATTTATACCATGATTGCCTATTCTACTTTATCATATGACTCGTCCGTTTTGTTAACTTTAAAACATTTGATATTTTGTTTTCATATTAATTAGTGATAAATAAAGCCTTCCGTCAATTTCATCGGTTAATTTCTAAACTAGACAATTTGATTGGCCAACAAAATACAACTGGGCCACATTTTCATAATTTGCATAATTAGAGTTGGGAGCTTTCATTGGTCAATTTCAAAACTGGACAATTTGATTGGCTAAACAAAATATAACTGGGTCACATTTACATAATTTCAGTAGGGAGAATTTACGTTATCTGTCCTATTTAGGGTGGGTTATGTTGTATTAATCTTTTACCCACAAGAAAAACGCCATTCATTTTTTTTTATATTTTCACTTTTTGCTTCCAAAACATAGGTTATGACCCCTCATTGGGACGAGCTCGACGAGCTCGTTCCAATGAGAGGTCATAACTTATGTTTTGGGAGCAAAAAATGAAAAATTTTAGTTATACGAGGATGTTTTTTTCCAAGTGCCGTCTGCAACTCAAGTTAGGTGATGGGTTAAAAAGTCATATTAAGTGGCTAATTTGCGCGTGTGTGTGTCATATGATAAATAGAATATGAAATGAGTGTTTTTCTCATTTAATATTTATGAAACTCGTCCGAATTTTCCGTTTGGGATCGCCAGAGGCTCGCCCAAACGGAAAATTCTTAGACTCTTTTCATAAATATTATATGAGCAAAACACTCATTCCATATCCTCTATATATATATAAAAAACTATGACATAAATGCAGCTTTACATACCAACCGCGATGAACACGTGTGTCTGTGGCGAACACGCCAGCAAAGAGATTTCAATAGTTAAAATTTACACCTACAGTGGAACTACATCCACGTTGACTCTTGGTGTGATATCGACCTGAAACTTCTTTAAATTTATCGCTCGTCGCCTCGCGAAGAGTGAAATGAAAGCGGCAATTATTTATTAGTTTTTAAATGAGGTTACCTCATAAGATACCACAAATTAACAAACATGCGTTGTCTCATGTTAACAAAGCATCCAAAACTCGAAATAGTATGTTATTATGTTATTAAAATGAACAAGGCCGCGTGATTTTCGCGTTTCTTTTTCCATTTCGTTTCAGCGATAAAATTGACATCGGAAGTAGCATCCACCGGTGCTCATGTAAACAAAAACAGATTCGCACGTGTGTACGTCTGCTGCTGAGTAAAATCAAGAAAAATATAATAGCGACTCTTAATAATCTGACGATCATGGTATAAATAAAATACACCCAAAGTAGCTTGGTGTATCAAATGCTCACCACTCATGGTGTACATTTGGTACACCAAGCTACTATGGGTATATTTTATATGTAACTGTTTACATCAATTACCGGGACCGTGGTGGCTCCGTTGTTACTGCATTGGACTTCAAACCGAAAGGCCCATGGTTCGATCCCCCAACAGAGTAACTGCGTTGTGTCCTTGGGCAAGGCACTTAATCCCGTTTGATGGTTTCTGCCTTGTTAATGTTAGGCGGGTTTCACACGTCTCCACCATTTTACCGAGCAGCAGACGTACACACCATAAGAGCTGAAGTCGGTCCTGATTCCGTGATCGTAGAATGTTTTCAATATTTGAGGGGATTAGGGTCTCCATACTGGTTTCTGTGATGAACTCTCTTTTCTGTACGTTACAGAGTGAGCTGTAAAATCTAACGACAGATTCTCTCATCAGTTATAATCGAGTTGTTGATCACTTAATACTTATCTACCAGGATTTTCCTTACAAATAAATCTTTTGTAACATTTAAAACAAAATGTATTAAAGTCGATGCGGTGCAAGTATGATATTTCCATACTACGAGAGAAATCCACACTACAAATTGGTATTTCCAAAATTCAACTTTTCACATTCATAACGTAATAATAATAATAATAATAATAATAATAATAATAATAATAATAATAATTTTATAACCTTAAATCCACACATGGGGCTCTAAATCGTCGCCTGAGTGCTAGAATGTTCTATGTCCCCTATGGGACATAGAACATTCTAGCACTCAGGCGACGAAATAGTAAAATGAAAACAAAAGAGTTGGTAGGGCCACGGTCAAGCCATGAGCAGCACCTAAGAACAAATGCTGGCATCTGTTCTTGGGTGGGGGTGGGGGGTGGCGTGCGGCGAACAAAGTTTTTGCTGCTTGTCGCAATCATCTATCCGTATCTCCTCTTGTGCGTGTTTACAGCTGTTCTGGAGTCGATGTCGTCGAGTGTGAGCGGATGAAGTTTGATTTTGCATAATATTCATATGAGACGGTCGTTTCAGGGTCAATGCACGAGAAGCACAGAGTTTATGCACCTCGTCGCACTTGCCTATCCGGTATGGCAGCAAGTTTGTGTTTGTAACTGTTCGGGAGTCGTTGTGTAGAAGATTACGCGAATATGGTGTGATTTTATAGTGTGTTCCTTATAATAATAATACTATTTTTAACCCTTTACCCAACATGAAAAGCAGACGACACTTGAAAAAAAATTCTTGAATAACTAATGTTTTTCATTTTTTTGTCTCAAAAACATTGGTTATGGCCCCTCATTGGAACGAGCACGACGAGCTCGTTCCAGCGAGGGGTCATAACCTATGTTTTTGAGACAAAAAATGAAAAAATAGTGAAAATTAATTGTCGATTTTTTTTCGCGCTGGCCGGTTTTGGCCCTTACGTTGGGTAAAGGGTTAAAGCATTAAATCCTCGCATGATGTCCCATGGCTGTATAAAAATACAAAATGCCTTAGAGAAAAAGCAAGTTGAATAATTCTAGAAAATTGATTTCTTTTACAAGGTTTGGAAGAGAATTCCATAACTTTGGCCCGGCAGTGGCAAATGCCCTAATATGACAATACGCAAGGCGTAAGAAGGAACCCCAAAGTATCCACAATATTGAAATATTTCATTCCGCAACCATTACTCAAAAAACATTTTGGTTTATTCAGTCGAATTCCTGCAATTGTTTAATTTCAGCCAAACATGAATACGTTTCATAGTACTAAATATTTTCCCATAAACGACAATTATAACGTTCAGGAGAAAAAATATGGTCGCATCATTTTAAATTTAACATTCAAATATTTTTTGTCAAGTATAGCCCTTCAGACAACCTTTTTCTGATCTTTAAACATGGGTCATGCAACAAATAAAAGAAAAACTAACAGAAAGGGAAGTGCTGGTCACATGTTCATATTTCTCAGGGAATTCCCAAACAAAACACACCAATAGTCAAACAAATTTTTAGGTTCTAAAAGTCCTCAAATCATCCTCTTTGTTCATCTGGAACATTCAACAGTAATGCAAAATGTCAGTAGACTTCTTCAAATGTTTATTGAAACAATATATTTTCCCAAGACTGCTTAGTTTTGGGAATTACATAATTTCCGAGCGCAACTTTTAGAGGCAGGTACATCTAATTAAAATATTTACAACTGTTATACCTATGAGCAAACCCAACCCTACCAAAGATACATTTACCTCTTTCATGTGATGAAAGAGTCATTTCTGCAATAGAATTCAACTTTTGGCTTCTGTCTAGTAAAAAGCATGGGAAATTTGTTCTTTTGAAGAGAACTGTCCAATCTGTGTCAAATAGGCTTAAAAACTGTTATTGCCTCCGACAGAATTTCTACTCTGTTACCTAATAAGTTAGGAGGGATAAGAATTCACAGCTTTCTTTGAAACTACCCACAAAACCTTTTCACAAAATCTGTTTTAATTAATCATTCAGCAAGATAAATAGTGCCCCACCACCATGAAACAATATGACAATTTTGTTTCAAAATTGGGGTTGTGCAGGACTTATAGTTCCTCTAAATTTGGGAGAATCCATTTGCATTCTTGGGGAAATCGTTCCGAGAATTCAGACCTGCTATGGGCCAGGATCCTATTAGGTCAGTATGATTGAACCCCTGTTGCATACTGATAATACATGTTAACCCTTTACCCAATACAGCTTTTTAATTTTTACAACACCAACTACTGATTTTTACCCCCACCCCCTCCCCCCAGGGGCCTTAATCGCTCACCTGACAAGGTGGTTCAGAGAAGTGTTTTGGGCCAGATTCAGTTAGTCAAGGTTCATGGACACTACATAGGAATAATGTTATGAAATTATTCATAATTCTAGTGTCCATGTCAGATGATTATTAGCATAGGTCTTCCTGATTGCTTCCAATTCTGACAGCTGTAGACAAGTACTGCCAAACTTCCAAGGGTTGTTGTGTCACTGCAGCCTGAAAGGCAAATTTTATGGAAAAGCTCTAAGGAATGGGTTTGAACATTTATGAACAACCTCGAACCTAACCCACCCCTGCCCAAATATTAAGCCACAGACCTGAAATGGACGAACTCAAATCTGCACACCCCCCCCCCCCCCCCCATTCCGGCGATACCAAATATGAAAGGGTTCTGTACCAAATATTAAAGCATTAAACTAGTGGGTCTGAAGAAAAAGATTTTTAAAGAAATTTTCTCATGTTGCTTTGAGTTAATTTGCACTCCCATAATGAGCCCAAATATTAACCCATAGATTTGGCTTGAACAAACACGAATCTGACCCCCTTAGAGATGTTGTAAGCCAAATATGAAAGGATTCTGACAGGTGGATCTGAAAAAATAGAGTTTTAAAGAAATGTCCTCATACTGCACTAAGTTAAACTTTGGGCTTCAATAGATAGACCAAATATTAAGCCAGAGGCCATTGAGCCCAAATATGGACCTAGGGACATGGCTTGAACAAACTTGAATCTCACCCCCCTAAGGATGCTGCATACCAAATATCGAAACATTCCGGCTGCTGGATCTGAAGAAGATTTTTAAAGAAAATTCCTCATTTTGAACTAAGTTATAATTCGGGTTACCACAGTGAGCCCAAATATGAACCCGGGGACTTGGCTTGAACAACTTGAATCTCACTCCCCTAAGCATGCTGCATACCCAATATCAAAAGATTCTGCTGTTGGATCTTGAGAAGAAGATTTTCAAAGACATTTGCCTGAAATGCACTAAGTTCAAATTTGGGCTCCTATACTGAGCCCAAATATGAACCCAGTGGGCCGATTTGAACAAACTTGAATCAGATCCACCCCACAATGTTGCATATCAAATATCAAAAGATTCTGCCTGCTGGATCTGGAGAAGAAGATTTTTAAAGAAATTTGCCTGAAATGCTTCTATAGTGAGCCCAAATATGAATCCAGGGGGCCGATTTGAACAAATTTGAATCAGATCCCCCCTACAATGTTGCATACCAAATATCAAAAGATTCTGCCAGCTGAATCTGGTGAAGAAGATTTTTTAAGAAATTTGCCTGAAATGCACTAAGTTTGAATTTGGGCTCCTATACTGAGCCCAAATATAAACCCAGGGGGCGGATTTGAACAAACTCAAATCAGATCCACCCTACAATGTTGCATACCAAATATCAAAAGATTCTGCCTGCTGAATCTAGAGAAGATTTTTTAATGTTTTTCCCCATTGCCTACAGTGTTAAAAACTGTTTTCAAAGTCCCGAAACTGTACCCTATGATAAAACCGACCGCAATTTTTTTGGACCAACCCTTTCTGTTGGTCCTAAGGAAGCTTCACACCAAATAAAAATTCTCAGTGCCGTGCAGTTTTGGAGATATGGCGTTTTACTTTTTTTCTATTTTTAGCTCCTGCGGTTCCCACGGGGCTACAGAAAAAGAAAATTCGGCATAAATTAGGTACTTATGACCCAATAAGCCCTCACATAAAATTTGATTCAAACCAGCCTCTCGGTTCGGAAAATAGAAATTTTTGGCGGGCCAACAATTTTGTCCCTCCCATAACGACGCCAAATTTAGCCCATCAAACTTCTCTTAAAGAAATCCAAGTCTACACCTTAAAAGGAAGCTGCATACCATATATCAAGTCTCTGCTACTGCTGGTTGATGAGAAGAAGATTTTGGTGCCCCTTGGGGGCATGGTACCACCCAGGAGAAGGGGGCAACTTCATTTGAACAAATCTGAATTGGCATTAGGTAATAAACATTTACCCAACATTTGAATAATGTAAAGTTAACACCGGACGGACGGCGGACAGAATGTGATCAGTAAAGCTCCCACTGAGCTTCGCTCAGGTGAGCTAAAAAACTATATTAATTTTTTAATAAATTGATGGTGACATGAATTTCCCATTATTTTTTAATCACATTCTTTCTTCTGAACACATTTCACATTGTGTTTGATATTTTGCATTCTTTGTAAGAAAAAGCCTAAGTTTTCTCAGTTAAGGCACCTCAAGTCATAAAACAATGAATTTTTCCAACAGAATGATCAGTACCTGCTACTGTGGTGTCTCATGACACTGTTAAAATTCCTAAAATCACCAAATATTGATTCATTAGTGCTGTGATTGTGCTGCAAATATCCACAAGTGCACTTTCACTATTTTGGTTTTAATCCCCACAGGCATGCATTCTGTCAAAGGGAGTGAAATTGTAGAAAATATGTTCACAAAGAGGACAAGTTGCAGTACAGTCGCTGTGGATGGGTTGTAATACACGCGTGGACAGTGATGTCCACTCGTGCGTTTATCAGTCAATAAAAATCATCATCTACAAAATTTTAATTGAAGCACGGGGTTGTACCTGGTGCTTCATTATTTATTAAATTTATGATGATTATACCTATAGTTAGTGTTTGGCATCAAATATTATTGTATCCGTGGAAATATTGCCCATCCATGGAAAGTGAGCAGTACACAGCCACTGTACTGTATTTGTTTCAAGTATATAATATACTCTTTGATGTTTAATATATTTGTGATAGGCTGGGTCCAAAGTACTCAGTACTTGTAGTACTTGAGTACCACTTTTTTGATAAAGTACTCAATACTTGCCAGCCCAGATTTTTGTATGTGTGTGTGTGTGTGTGTGTGGGCAGGGGGGGGGGGGGGGAATGAAAAGCAAAGAAACATTTCATCTGAAGGACAGACAGACATGCAGTAACAAATTTGGGAAGCCTACATAAAAGTAGTGACTAACTTAAAATGAAAAATATAGATAGAAGAGCCAGGGCAATGTTGTCAAACAGAAAACAAACAAGAGCCCCCAGAGGGCCTGATGGCATTCACCTGACGTGGTAGCCTAAATATCAACACAAGGAATTTATTTGAACATTTAGTTGCATCTGCCCCTCATAAGAAAAGCTTATACAAAATATCAAAAGATTCTGACCGGTGGATCTCAAAAAAAAACGGATTTTTAAAGAATATTCCTCATACTGAACTAAGTTATAATTCAGGCTCCCACAGAGAGCCCAAATATGAACCCAAGGACTTGGCTTGAACAAATTTGAATCTCACATCCCTACGGATGCTACTATATACCAATATCAAAAGATTCTGACTACTGGATTTTAAAGAATATTCCTCTTATTGAACTAAGTTGTAATTTGGACTCCCACAGGGAGCCCAAATATGAACCTGAGGACTTGGCTCGAACAAACTTGAATCTCTCCCCTCTAAGGATGCAGCATCCCAAATATCAAAATATTCTGAAGAGTGGATCAAAAGAAGATTTTCAAAAAATATTCCTCATATTGCACTAATCTAATCACAGAGAGTCCAAATATGGACCCAGGGATTTGATTTCAACAAACCTGTGAATAAATCTTCCAAAGATGTTATATGCAAAATATGAAAGCCTTTGGAGCAGTGGTATGGGAGAAGAAGATTCTTTAATGTTTTTCCCATTACTAAAATGATGACTCCGCATAAGTCCTGGAAAACTTCCCTATGATAAAACTGATGGCAATTTTTTTTTACCATTCTTTTCGGCTGTTCGTAAGGAAGCGACACACAAAATAAAAATTCTCAGTGCCGTGTAGTTTTGAAGACATGGACGTTTTAAATTTTTTCTATATTTAGATCCTGCAGTTCCCACAAGGGCAACCGGAAAATGTTTTGGCATAAATTAGGTACTTACATGTACAACCCAATAAGCCCATCATATCAAATTTGCTTCAAATCAGCCTCTCAATTTGGAAAATAGAAATTTTGGTACAATTCGGGCTCCTACAGGAAGCCCAAATATGAACCCTGCGACTTGGCTTTAACAAACTTATATCTGACCTCCCTGAGGATACTGTATATATCAAAATATTCTGACTGCTGAATGTGAAGAATACTTTTGAAGAATATTCCTCATTTTGAACTAAGTTATAATTCAGGCTCCCACAGTGAGCCCAAATATGAACCCAGGGACTTGGCGTAAACAAATTTGAATCCCCCCCCCCCCCCCACCCCTCCCCTGTAAGGATGCTGCACACCAAACATCAAAACAGTCCGACTACTGGATCTGAAAAAGTCTTTTAAAGCAAATTCCTCATTTTGAACTAAATTATAATTCAGGCTCCCACAGTGAGTCAGGGTTTCACAAATATATTTTTGTGGGATCCATTTCCAACATGTGTCTTAATCACATGAATTATGCTTATTTATCTTCAAATACATAGATTGTTAGATTGTTGAACCACCACATCAAAGGCTATTGCAGTAATCATGTTTATAGAAATTAATTAGATCTGATACGGTTAACCGATTAATTGACTAACCAATGATCAATATCTTGAATGATAAAAAAAAATAGGCTGATGAAATCGTCAGATGTGTACCCATACGCGCAACTAGTAGAAAGCTGTATGACGGAGGGCCACCACGGATGCCGACATTATGTACACCATACAAGGTATGGGTACATATATATAGAAATGGATTGGAGGAGTGTCTAATTTGATGGATAAAGGGTTAATATCTCCGGATCAAATTATCAGATTTACATAAAAAACTATACAGCACAGCACACCAGTAACCTGAATAAATATATAAAGTAACATGACAATCGGACTGATATTTTTTGAGTTATCTCTTGCCAAAGGGGTTGGAGGAAT
Source organism: Pictodentalium vernedei (assembly GCA_031216915.1). Classification (NCBI taxonomy): domain Eukaryota; kingdom Metazoa; phylum Mollusca; class Scaphopoda; order Dentaliida; family Dentaliidae; genus Pictodentalium; species Pictodentalium vernedei. Next base: position 713,952,152 of record CM062296.1, read on the forward strand.
TTTCAATTTGAAGGATAAAGGGTTAATATCTTGGGATCAAATTATCAGATTAACACCAAAAACTATACAGCTCAGCACATCAGTAATCTGAACACAATTGTAAAGTAACTTGACAATGCAAGCAATATTTTTCAAGTTATCAAATACCAAAGGAACTGGAGGAATTTTCAATTTGAAGGATAAAGGGTTAATATCTCAGGATTAAAATAACAGATTAGCACCAAAAACTATACAGCTTGGTACATCAGTCACCCGAACACAAATATAAAGTAACTTGACAATCCAAGCAATATTTTTCAAGTTATTGAATGCCAAAGGGATTGGAGGAATTTTCAATTTGAAGGATAAAGGGTTAATATCTTGGGATCAAATTATCAGATTAACACCAAAAACTATACAGCTCAGCACATCAGTAACCTGAACACAATTGTAAAGTAACTTGACAATCCAAGCAATATTTTTCAAGTTATCAAATCCCAAAGGGATTGGAGGAATTTTCAATTTGAAGGATAAAGGGTTAATATCTCAGGATTAAAATAACAGATTAACACTAAAAACTAGACAGCTCGGTACATCAGTAACCTGAACACAAATATAAAGTAACTTGACAATCCAAGCAATATTTTTCAAGTTATCGAATGCCAAAGGGATTGGAGGAATTTTCAATTTGAAGGATAGTAACTAGACAATCCAAGCAATAATTTTCAAGTTATCGAATGCCAAAGGGATTGGAGGAATTTCCAATTTGAAGGATAAAGGGTTAATATCTCAGGATCAAATTATCTATTTATTTATTTATTTATTGGTGTTTAAGGTCACATACTTATGCACAATGGCTAATCGTGACCGTGACAGTTTTACGGGTGGAGGAAGCCGGAGTACCCGGAGAGAACCACCGAGCAACGGCGAGCAGCTGTCAGCTCTCCAACATCGTAACTCTGAACTCTGCACCGCAGCACAGGCAGGGTTAGATTGGTTGAAGACATGCGCACCATCGACGTGCAGTACGCCTCAGTACACAGCGTCATCGTGCCCCCAGGTAGGCAATCGGGGTGAAGTGTCTTGCCCAAGGACACAACGCGGTTGCCGCAGGTGGGATTCGAACCGAGGACCCCTCGGCTTGCAGCCTGCACCTCTACCAACTGAGCCACCGCGCCCCATCAAATTATCCGATTTACACCAAAAACTATGCAGCTCGGCACATCAGTAACCTGAACACAAATATAAAGTAACTTGACAATCCAAGTAATATTTTTCAAGTTATCGAATGCCAAAGGGATTGGAGAAATTTTCAATTTGAAGGATAAAGGGTTAATATCTCAGGATCAAATTATCAGATTTACACCAAAAACTATACAGCTCGGCAAATCAGTAACCTGAACACAAATATAAAGTAACTAGACAATCCAAGCAATAATTTTCAAGTTATCGAATGCCAAAGGGATTGGAGGAATTTTCAATTTGAAGGATAATGGGTTAATATCTCAGGATCAAATTATCCGATTTACACCAAAAACTATACAGCTTGGCACATCAGTAACCTGAACACAAATAAAAAGTAACTTGACAATCCAAGCAATATTTTTCAAGTTATCGAATGCCAAAGAAATGGATACGGACACCGGATGGACAGACGGACGGACATTCTAATAAATGGGTACTTAGGTGACTATTTTTACGGGACTACAATAAAATGCATGTCCATTATACTAAAACAAGTGATTTTGGGAGAAATTTTTGGGGTGGTAGCAAACTCTGACCCTACCCTTTACTGACCCTAACCCTACACCCTCTATTCTAAACCCCACCCCAGACTAATGAAAATGGCTATTTTTTTAGGGTACCTTATCATAAAATGCATGTCCATTCTATTAAAACAACTTTAGGGGAAAAATTTTTTTGGGGTAGTAGCAAACCCTAACCCTACCCTTTACTGACCATAACCCCACCCCACCCCAACTCTAAACCCCACCCTAGAAAATTGGGATTTACTTGTGGGACTAGCCACCTAAATCGCGGTAGTCACCTCACCCCCGTTTATACTGAAAATTAGCCCCCTAAGTAGTCATTTATGAGTGCGGATGGATGGACAGATGGACGGATGGACAAAGGATGGACGAATGACGGATGGTCACCCCGGATGCCGGCATTCTGTGTACCATACATAGTATGGGTACACATAAAAAGTAATTGATTGGTTAACCGTTACTTTTGAAGTACGGTACTATATGGCTGGATTCACATCGCAAAATGCTATACAAAAATGTCCAATTGCTAACCATTTTTCTTTCATATTAGGTAAGCTAAAATTCACTATTTATCATCACTTTTTGAAACCAAGATGGAAACTGCTAATCAAATTTTTAAAAACAAAAAATACCCTGTATGGGTTAACTATGGAACAAACTTGCTCCAAAACAGGCAAACATTGTTACACTGGCTCACATCAATTGCATGAGACAGAGAAATGCATGCCAGTTACGTGCCAAAATACTTGTTCACTTGCATGATCATTATAATGTATCAGCTAAAAACGGTCATTCTCAACCCTTCACCAAATGCAGGTAGCGGATGATACTTGCACAAGAAATTCTTGAATTACTAAAGATTTTCAATGTTTGTCTCAAAAACATAGCTTATGACCGCCCCCCCCCCCCCCTCCTTATTGGAACAAGCTCAATGAGCTTGTTCCAATGAGGGGTCATAAGCTATGTTTTAAGACAAAAATTGAAAATATAAAATTTGAATGGACATGTTTGTATATGGCGCTGCCCGGTTTTGTCCATTATGCTGAGTAAAGTTTTAATTATATAAATGGTCAATGGTACAGCAATTATTCAGCTACCTATTGGGGCAAGTGATTAATCAGTTAACCAAGGTTAACCCATGCGATTAATCAATCACGAAAACCCTTTAATCGTTTCAGCTCTAAAATTCATTTTAATTTTATTAAATTTTATCTGATGAAAAAATGCTTATATTTTGGGGGGGAATGGTAAATATGGATCTTCTTAACAAGCATTTGCAAGAACATCACAGGAATGAAATCACCGTTCTCGCAATTTGCAAAACACTGGTGAGCAAAAATATAGGCTTGGCTTGAAGATATCACCCGCCTAATGATGGTGCATAGCAAATATCAAAAGATTCTGATTGGTGGGTCTGAAGAAAAAGATTTTTAAAGAATATTCCTCATACTGCACTAATTTCAACATTTGGACTCCCATAGAGAGCCCAAATATGGACCCAGGGATCTGATTTCAATAAACGTGTAAAAAAATCTTCCAAAGATGGTATATGTGAAATTTGAAAGGTTTTGGAGGAGTGAATTGGGTGAAGAAGAGTCTTAAATGCTTTCTCCATTACCCACAGTGTTACAGAATGCTGACTAAGCATTTTTTCAAAGTCCCGAAAAAGTACCCCATGACAGACCTGACAGAAATTTGCTTAGACCATTCCATTCTGTTGGTCCCAAGGAAGCTTCACACCAAATAAGAATTCTCAGTGCCATGTAGTTTTGGAGATATGTGCGTTTTGAATTTTGTTCTATTTTTAGCTCCTGCGGTTCCCATGGGATGGGAAAATATTTTGGGGCATAAATTAATTACTTATGATCAAATAAACCCACAAATTAAATTTGGTTGAAATCAGCCTCTTGGTTCAAAAAACAGAAATTTTGGGCGGGGCAAAAATACTTGCCCTTCAATAATGAAGGCAAATAAAGACCCACAAACTTCTCTTGAACACATCTGAGTCTACACCTCAAAAGGAAGCAGCACACCACATATCAAATCTCTGCTACTCCTGGTTCACGAGAAGATTTTTTAAGATTTAGGCAAAATTTTTGGGCATGGCCCTACTGAGGGCCAGGGCAACTTGATTTAAACAAAATCAAAATGGAATGTCATAACAAACAAGCATCTCAAATTTCACCTAATGATTAATCGGTTCAGTAGTTTTGGAGAAGACACAAACACCAAGTTCACGGACGGCGGACGGCGAGTGATCAATACACCTCACCCTGACTGAAAGTCAGGTGAGCTAAAAACTCAGTGGACCATGAGTGCTGCAGTTGGGCGAGACGCTTGGTTCAAGGAGAGAAGAAACTTGTAGCTGCTGGCTTTCGAAAGTGTTGTTAAAACCCAATAAATAAATAAACAAGAGGCCCCACAGGGCCTGAAGCGCTCACCTTGAACAGAACATGATATAAACAGAGAACAGAACACGATATAAGAGTCCAAGAATGAATCTACATTAACTGGTAGAGTGCTGGAAGCCCATATTTGGGCTTTGCTCTGAAGTATAGGTACCACAACTTAAAGGCTTCATATTCAGTGGATGTGGTTCATTTTATCTTGGAAGAGAAATTATTTAGTCTGTTAGGATTTGCCTTGCTACAATTTATGGGAGAGTGCCTTTTCTTTAGTTGATCATGATGTAAAATGTGGAGCTCCCCTCTCAAGCCCCTTGATACAACCTATGTAGATTACTCTTCACCTCTAGAGGGTACTGAATAAAAATTGTCTAATTCTTCAGCTACTTGGCCAATTCTGGCTCCTATAGGGAGCTCAAATATCAACCCAGGCACTCGATTTGAACAAAGTTGAATCTGATCTCCTTAGAGATGCTGTATACCAAATATGAAAGCATTCTGACTGGTGGATTTGAAGAACAAAATTTTAAAGAAATTTCCTCATATTGCACTGAGTTCAAATTTGGGCTACCATAGCGAGCCCAAAATGTGAATCTACCCCCCCCCCCTCCCCCCTTAGAGATGTTGTATACCAAATACGAAAGCATTCTGACTGGTGGATCTGGGGAAAAAGATTTTTAAAAAAAACTTCCCCATATAGCCCCAAGTTAAAATTTGGACTACCAAAGGAAGCCCAAATATTAACATATGGACTTGGTTTGAACAATCTTGAATCTGACCATCATAACAATGAGGGTACCAAACATAAAAAAATTCTGACTCATGGTTCTGAAGAAGATTTTTAAAGAAAATTCCCCATAAAATTTGGGCTCCTGCATTGAGTCCAAATATGAATGTATGGGCTTCATTTTAACAAACTTGTATCTGACCCCTCTATGGATGCTGTACACCAAATATCAAAAGATTCTGAACACTGGTTCTTGAGAAAAGATTTTCTAAAATGTTTGCAAAAATGCTGCACCAACATTATTCTGATGCCCTCTGCAGAACTCTCTAACAACAACAGAGGGCATTTTTTTACCATTCAATTCTACTGGTCCTAAGGATGCTTCATACCATAACTGTTCTCTGTTCCAAGTGGTTTGGGAAACATGGGAGTTTGAAAACATTTCTATTTTTCACTCCTGGGGTTCCCATGGGGATGCAGGGGGTTTTTTTGCATGAGGCAAGTATTTATGACCCAATATTACCACATACTGAATTTCATTCAAATCGGACCATCGGTTTGGAAAATGGAAAATTTGGGTAGTACCAAAAATCTAACCACTGCCATTATAAAGCCAAATAATGCTTCACAAAATACGTTTGAACACACGTGATTCTACATCTCAAAAGGCAGTTCCATAACGAATATCAAGTCACTGTACCCACTGGTTCATAAGATTTTAAAAATATTTTGGGAGCATTTTACCCCACCCCCTCCCTATGGGGCTGGGCATGTATTACAAAAATGTAATACCCCTTTGGTACCATTACTCACTCTAACTTTAACTTGAATTGACCAAAACATGGTGTTGATGGATGACAGGCGGATGGACAATGGACGGAGAGTGATTAGATATGCCCTGCTTGACTTTGTCGAAGTGAGTTAAAAAAAAAAAAATTAAATGGTTCATGTCCGATATTTTACCCACGTTATTAAAATTGATAAATTTGTCACTGGAGTGCAACAAGGTTTATGCTATATATAGCATTGCAAAGCCTTCTTGCACTCAAGCGATGGAATACTCCGAATACACCGCCACCCATGCTATTCTGCAGATTATCAGGCTTAAAACAAACCAAAAACATGAACTTATGCATGAATATTATTACAATGAATACACTGTCTTATACAAAGGAATACCACACAATCCAGTGTAGACTGATTTCAAAAAGTCCTCCGTAGTGGAAGGGCAATTTTAACAAACATACAGGCCCAAATACGCTCCATACACAGTGTAAAAATTCCACAAAATTAATAAACATTCCTGTATGTTTAATAGGAATTAGGAGTATTGTAATTAAAAGTCAATTGTGTGGTTGTTTATAAACTTATATTACTTTGTTATCAGGTGTTAAAAAATATTAATATTTGTAAACACACCCACCCATTTAGATTAGTCCCTGCTCATAGCAGTAACACAGACATACAGTACAGTTGCTGGTCATAATCCTTGCATGGGCAGTGCATGATGTCCATGCATGTTTTTTCCAGATAATAGAAAATCATCATCAATAAAATTTTAATTAATGAAGCACTGAATTGTATCCTGTGGTTCATTAATTAAATTTTTGCTGATTATTGCTGTAAACAATGTTTGAAAACTAATATCATTGCATCCGCAGAAATATTGCCCATCCACGGAAAGTGACCAGTCCAAGGCAGCACAGAGTCAAGGTAATTGTGTTTTACTGTCTTTAATTTCAAATTTTGTTTGTTTTTTTGTTTGTTTGTTTTTTGTTTTTTTGTTTTTTTTTGGGGGGGGGGGGTGCACCAGACCCCCTCCACTGATGAGAGGGTCACACACCCTCTTGTCCTCACTCCTATCTCACTGCTATGTGGCTCAGGTGATTCTGTGCATCATATTCTTTTTGACTCCCACTAGATACATGTATTACTCTTGCCCCTACATGTAACTTAGATATCCTGGCTAAGCACCAGTATAAACTAACATCAAATTGTGTGCTTATGTACATGTACAGTAGCTAACATATTGGAATAGTATAATGTGCTTTGTCAGAAACTTGATCAAGTATTGATGACAAACAACAATTTATCTTATCTTATCCTGGTGCCAGTAATAAACAGTGTAAAAATTCCACAAATTTTTACACTGTTTATTACTGGCACCAGGTTTTTTCAGCTATATTCTGTTATTTGTTTGTTGTTGTTCTTTGTAAATTTTACTTGATCTGAAATAAATATTGTTCAAACTAAAAACACTCATTCTCACTCCATGGTGATAACAAAGGTACGTACCCAAGAAATTTCGTAAAGATTGATTCATAAATATGGTCTCTAGCCCAAGTTGTATAGACGTTCTGTACAAAAAACTGATTGTACCTAATTTCAGTACAAAATGGCCACTGGTAGCCATCTTGAATTTTGGACTGCACCCAAAAACACTCATTCTCATTCCAAGGTGATAACAAAGGTACCCTAGAAGTTTCATGAAGATCAGTTCATAAATACAGCCTAGCCCAAGCTGTATTGACATGTGCACTTACTGGGTATACATGTAAGTAGCACTGAATAAATTAAAGTTCATCTAATTTGCATAATTTCAGCACGAGAAAAAAAACAGTATTATATGTGATGTACTCCATGTTACTAAACATTCATAGAAAAATTTATTCAAATCAGAACTTTCATACAGAAGTTCTGTACAAAAATGGCGATTGCACTAATTTCTGTACAAAATGGCTGCTGGAGGCCATCTTGAATTTTGGACCGCACACAAAAACACTTGTTCTCGCCCCACGTGATAACAAAGGTACTCAAGAAGTTTCGTAAAGATCGGTTCACCAATACACCCTCTAGCCCGAACCGTATTGAATTGCTGTTCCCGAACAGACGGACAATGGGCCATGACATAACCTTAAATTTGACTTTGTCAAAGTTGAACTAAAAATGGGGAGTATCCAGAGTATCACAAAACAAAAACCTATTTGTAAAGGACTCCCCCTTTCGAGGACAATGGGACAGCGTTGGCATTCACCACCATGCTGCCTTGAGGCTGCATTTTGAATTCCTGTGTTTGTTGTTCTTATGAAATATTATTTTATTATTATCAGTTATGGTACAAATACGGTACCGAGAGCACACTTTCAGGAACTGCTAATGTCTGATGGCGACTGTGTGTCAATGCGTGAGGTGCACACATACTTTTGGGGTTCTATACACCACATCCTTCATTTTGCAATATAATTTGTGTAAATTTATTTGGAATTTATAGAATTTCAGACTTGTAAATTTCATAGTATTGTTTTTGCCTTAGTTATGGTGCTTTATAAGTAATGGGCAATTTAGTTTGAAATGAAAGTGTCAATGACACTGTAGCTCAACTTGTCAAGACAAAGACATGTACATGTATAGTATGTGACACAGCAATGAGAAACATGTAGGTAATGACCTGATAACAAAGGTACATATAAAGTATTGTAACGGTCTGTACATAAATACTGGCCGTTGCCTGTAACAAATGTATAGGTAAAGTATTGTAAAGGTGGGTGACAGTCAGATGCTAAACTAGAAAAAAATCTTTGAGTCCCAGAGTGGGTCTGACTGAACCCCAAAATATTTGTTCTCATAGCACAGTGATAACAAAGGCACGCCAAAACACACTCATTCCTGTCCCAAGGTGAAAACAAAGGTACCCAAGAAGTTTCGTGAAGATCAGTTCACAAATATGAGCTGTGTAGAAGTTGTGACAAAAAACTGATTGGACCTAATTTCGGTACAAAATGGCCACACCCAGAAACACTCGTTCTCGTCCCAAGGAGATAACAAAGGTACCCAAGAAGTTTTGTGAAGATCGGTTCATAAATACAGCCTCTAGCCCGAGCCGTATTGACATGTGCACTTACAGTGTATAAGTAGCACTGAATAAATCAAAGTTCATCTAATTTGCATAATTTTTGCACGAGAAAAAAACCCGTACTATATGTGATGTATTCCATGTTACTAAACATTCACACAAAAATATATTCAAATCAGAACTTTCATACAGAAGTTCTGTACAAAAGACTGATTGCATTAATTTTGGTACAAAATGGCTGCTGGTGGCCATCTTGAATTTTGGACCACACCCAAAAACACTCGTTCTCATCCCACGGTGATAACAAAGGTACCCAATAAGTTTCGTAAAGATCGGTTCATAAATACGGCCTCTAGCCTGAGCCGTATATAGAAGTTGTGTACAAAAAACTGATTAGACCTAATTTCGGTACAAAATGGCCACTGGCAGCCATCTTGAATTTTGGACCGCACCCAGAAACACTCGTTCTTGTCCCAAGGTGATAACAAAGGTACCCAAGACGTTTGAAGATCGGTTCATAAATACAGACTCTAGCCTGAGCCGTATTGACATGTGTACTTACTGTGTGTAAGTAGCACTGAAAAAATCAAAGTTCATCTAATTTGCATAATTTCTGCACGAGAAAAAAACCCGTATTATATGTGATGTATCCCATGGTACTAAACATTCACACAAAAAATTATTCAAATCAGCGCTTTCATATGGAAGTTCTGTGCAAAAATCTGATTGCACCAAATTTTGTACAAAATGGCTGCCATCGGCCATCTTGAATTTTGGACTGGACCCAAAAACACTCGTTCTCGTCCCACGGTGATAACAAAGGTACCCAAGGAATTTCGTAAAGATCGGTTCATAAATACGGCCTCTAGCCCGAGCCGTATTGGCATTTGCACTTACAGTGCTGAAAGTAACACCAAAAAACATCAAAGTTAGTCTAATTTGCATAATTTACGCACGAGAAAAAAACCCGTATTATATGTGATGTATCCCATGGTACTGAACATTCATACAAAAAATTATTCAAATCATAGCTTTCATATGGAAGTTCTGTACAAAAAACAGATTTCTGCATCGTCGGTACAAAATGGCGGCTGGCAGCCATCTTGAATTTCGGACCAAACCCAAAAACACTCGTTCTCGTCCCACGGTCATAACAAAGGTACCCAAGAAGTTTCGTAAAGATCGGTTCATAAATACGGCCTCTAGCCCAAGCCGTATCCAATTGTTGACGGACAGACGGACGGCGGGCCATGGCATAAGCTCAAATTTGGCTTCGCCAAAGTTGAGCTAAAAAAGGGGTTCATGAAGATTCAGTCACAGGAAGATTCAGCCCTCATACTTTTTCAGAGAATATTTCGGTCCCCAATTTCATTCATGCCGCCACCCCTCTCTCCTGTTAACCCATATAATGAACATCCCAAAAGACATTTTAATATCTAGATATTTATGCTTGTTCGCAACTTATTATGGACACAAAAGGACACAGATTCAAGGTAATTGTGTTTTACTGTCTTGAATTTTTTTATTTTTTTTTTGGGGGGGGGGGGGTAAGGGGGGGGGGGGAGGTGCACCCGACCCCTCCACTGATGAGAGGGTCACACACCCTCTTGTCCTCACCCCTATCTCACTGCTATGTGGCTCAGGTGATTCTGTGCATCATATTCTTTATTACGCGGCCCCACTCCCACTAGATATTACTCTTGCCCCTACATGTAACTTAGATATCCTGGCTAAGCACCAGTATAATGGTAAACCATCATCAAATTGTGTGCTTATGTCCAGTAGCTGACATATTGGAATAGTATAATGTGCTTTGTCAGAAACTTGATCAAGTATTGATGACAAACAATTTTCATTACCAGTACCTGGTGCCAGTAATAAAATAAGATTTGCAAATATCACCCTGCGTTTTTTCAGCTATTAACTAACATAAAATTGTGCGCTTCATGAAAATTATTTCGTTACTACCTGTTAAAAATTACTGTTTCTTGTTTTGCTCTTTTAGAAAAAGAAATCACTCCTTTTCTGGCAGGCATACTAAACACCGAGGCAAACAGAGGAATACCAAGGTGAATAAAAACAGGAGAGAAACGGGTATGAGGTGGTGTGTTCTTTTTATTATTTATTTATTGGTGTTTAAGGTCACATTTATCTGCACAACAGCTTATTGTGACCATGGCAGTTTTATGGATGGAGGAAACTAGAGTACCCCAGGAGAACCATTGAGCAATGGCAAGCAACTGTGAGCTCCCCAACATACTACACAAGCAGGGTTAGCCTTCTTCGAAGACAGGTGCACCAAGAACATGCAGTATGCCTTAGTACACAGCATAACTTGCCCCCACATGGGTAGTGGGGGTGAAGTGTCTTGCCCAAGGACACAAAGCTGTTGCCGCAGGTGGGATTCGAACCGAGGATTTCTCGGCTTGCAGTCTGCACCTCTACCTACTGAGCTAATGCATCCCTGATGGTGTACTCTGATTATGTAAATAGATTTAAGCAGTACTAGTATGTGATTGGTTTTAATGCCATATTTGAGAATTATGGGTGCTGAAGTAATAAGAGTGCGCTGAAAAATCTTCCCTTTGGTATTTAGTAGGTAGCTTGGTAATGGTAAAGTGACTTCACCTCAGTAAGCAACAGTGTGAAAGCCGGCAGCCATCTTTAATATCGGGCCGCACCCAAAAACACTTGTTCTCATCCTAAAGTGATAACAAAGGTACCCAAGAAGTTTCATGAAGATTGGTTCATAAATACAGCCTCCAGCCTTAGCGTATTGACATGTGCACTTACAGTGTATAAGTAGCACTGAATAAATCAAAGGTCATCTAATTTGCATAATTTCTGCAAGAGAAAAAAACGTGTATTATACAGTATTTTTTGTGATGTATTCCATGTTACTAAACATTCATACGAAAATTTATTCAAATCAGAACTTTCATGCAGAAGTTCTGTACAAAAAACTGATTGCACTAATTTTGGTACAAAATGGCTGCTAGTGGCCATCTTGAATTTCGAACTGCACCCAAAAACACTCGCTCTCATCCCACGGTGATAACAAAGGTACCCAAGACGTTTCGTAAAGATCGGTTCATAAATACGGCCTCTAGCCTGAGCCGTATAGAAGTTGTGTACAAAAAACTGATTGTACCTAATTTTGGTACAAAATGGCCACTGGCAGCCATCTTGAATTTTGGATCGCACCCCAAAACACTCGTTCTCGTCCCTAGGTGATAACAAAGGTACCCAAGAAGCTTGGTGAAGATCGGTTCATAAATACAGCCCCTAGCTCGAGCCGTATTGACATGTGAACTTACTGTGTATAAGTAGCACTGAATAAATCAAAGTTCGTCTAATTTGCATAATTTTTGTACAAGAAAAAAACCTGTATTTTTGTGATGTATTCCATGTTACTAAACAATCATAAACAAATTTATTCAAATCAGAACTTTCATACAGAAGTTCTGTACAAAAAACTGATTGCAGTAATTTCAGTACAAAATAGCTGCCGGCGGCCATCGAGAATTTTGGACTCCCCCCAAAAACACTCATTCTAACCCCATGGTGATAACAAAGGTACCCAAGAAATTTTGTAAAATCGGTACATAAATACGGCCTCTAGCCCAAGTTGTATAGAAGTTCTGTACAAAAAACTGATTGTACCTAATTTCGGTACAAAATGGCCACTGGTAGCCATCTTGAATTTTGGGCTGCACCCAAAAACACTCATTCTCATCCCAAGGTGATAACAAAGGTACTCAAGAAGATTCATGAAGATCAGTTCATAAATATAGCCTAGCCGAGCCGTATTGACATGTGCACTTACTGGGTATACATGTTAGTAGCACTGAATAAATTAAAGTTCACCTAATTTCCATAATTTCAGCATGAGAAAAAGCCCTTTATTATATGTGATGTACTCCATGTTACTAAACATTCATACAAAAATTTATTCAAATCAGAACTTTCATACATAAGTTCTGAACAAAAAACTGATTGCACTAATTTCTGTACAAAATGACTGCTGGAGGCCATCTTGCATTTTGGACCGCACCCAAAAACACTCGTCCCACGGTGATAACAAAGGTACCCAAGAAGTTTCGTAAAGATCGGTTCATAAATAAAGCCTCTAGCCCGAGCCGTATTGAATTGTTGTTCCCAAACAGACGGACAATGGGCTATGACATAACCTTAAATATGACTATGTCAAAGCTGAGCTAAAAATGTGGAGTATCCAGAGTATCACAAAACAAAAACCTATTTGTAAAGGACTCCCCCTTTCAAGGACAATCTGACAGCGTTGGCATTCACCACCATGCTGCCCTGAGGCTGCATTTTGAATTCCTGTGTTTGTTGTTCTTATGAAATATTATTTTATTATTATCAGCTATGGTACAAATATGGTACCGATAGCACACTTTCAGGAACCGTTGATGTCTGATAGCGACTGTGTGTCAGTGTGTGAGGTGCACACATACTTTTGGGGTTCTATACACCACATCCTTTATTTTGCTATATAATTTGTGTAAATTTATTTGCAATTTATAGAATTTCAGACTTGGAAATTTCATAGGATTGTTTTTGCCTTAGTTATGGTTGCTTTATAAGTAATGGGCAATTTAGTTTGAAAAAAGGGGTTCATGAAGATTCAGTCACAGAAAGATTCAGCCCTCATACTTTTTCTGAGAATATTCGGTCTCAGTGGTGGTCGCATGTCATCACCTCTGCGGTCAAATCCTCACAGAAATTTTTTTTTTAAATATTCTATGCATTTTTTCTATTGTTTTATTTTAAGGATTTATGATTACTAATTATGACAAAATTACAAGTGGGATATGAGACAAACCTTAATGAAGCTGGAACTAAAAAAAAAAATAGGGATCTGCGAATCACAAATTTCTTTTCGAATTGAATCTCAAATCGAATCATGCCTCTGATATCGACATCGAATTGAATCCCAAATCAAATCTTAAAAGACAAGTTATTTCATATTGCATCAAACGGAAGTTACGGAACACTGTGATGACCCTATGCGATGAGTGAACACCTTAAACACCAATAACTAAATATTCTCTGTAGCACCGTCGCTGAACAACCAATAACTAAATATTCTCTGTAGCACCGTCGCTGAAACAGCTAGGCCTATTGTCCATAGTTTTAGTTTTTGAAGGCCTAACTTGTTACTATTCACGTTCTTAAGAAATAGTAACAAGTTAAGCCTTCAAAAACCAAAACTATGGATAATGTTCTGGGCCAAATTCAAACCTTATCTAACAATTAAACATTGTCAATTACTCAAATAAATAGGAATTGAGCCTACATGAATGAATTTTCTAATGACAGTTTTATCCTATTTTTGTTGGAAATGTAACAAATTGAAGTTAGTATGAGAGATTCGAAAAAATCGAATCCTGAAACTGATTCGGGATCGATCTCGAAGCATACGTATGGAATCGATATCAAATCGAATCTCGAATATTCGCAGGACCCTAAAAAAAACCTTCCCAAAACAAGCTGAGAGGTTCTCAGCTCGAATCCCAATTGCGGCAAGCCGCAACTGAAATAAGGCGTACTGCACATCGATGATGCACTTGTCTTCAACCAATGCTAACCCTGCTTGCTTGGAGTAACAATGTTGAGAAGCCTGACAGTTGCTTGTCACTGTTGCTCGGTGGTTCTCTCCGGGTGCTCTGGCTGGGTTCCTCCCCCAGTAAAACTGTTGGGTGGCCCTGGCTGTAAAAACTGTTGTTAAACCCAATAAATAAAGAAATCAAATTTGCTGAATCCAAGACCTTTGAATGATGGTTTTGATTGGGGTGTGTGTGGGGGGGCATGGGGGGGGGGGGTGGTTATACAGTGGTGCCCACTTAATTGGATATATCTTAATTGCATATCCCTGTTAATAGAATGTAATTTCCCAACACAAAACCATTTACCATGCCTCCAGTACAAATTTGACCTGGTAATTGAATATAGGTTATAGAGTAATCTCCTGTTAATTGAATAAAAAATCTTGTAACATGTTGAGAAATTGCCCTCACTCTTCCCAGCTTTCCTTTGATATAGACCAATTTGGCCTCAGTACATTCAATACAGGCATTTAATCTATTATATCTTGTTTGACAGAGCTCATGGAGCTCTGTCAAACAAAATATAATAGAATAAATGCTAAGTTTATCTCTGGAATACAGGAAAGTGACACAATCCCTGTTAATTGAATACTCCTGCTAATTGAATAATGTTATTGGCAAAGTGGCTCTTCAATTAACAGGGTTCCACTGTACAGCAAACTGAGCAAAAACAAATATCACAAACTAATAATGAAACTATGTACTTGTGAAATTTTCATGTGGTCATTCTACAACATGTTTTAGCTGGTACTATACAGTTTTGAAGGTTAAAGGGCACAGTAGTTAGAGGTGTAGGCTGCAAGCCAAAGGGTCCTCTATCAAATCCCACCTGCGGCAACCACTTTGTTTCCTTGGGCAATACACTTCATTCCCATTGCCCATGTAGTGCCATTGCGTACCAAGGCATACTGCAAGTCAATCGTACACTTGTCTTCAACCAATGCTAACCCAGCTTGTGTGCTGTTTGTACGTTAGATATTTGTAATTGCTCAATGGTTCTCTCTGGCTTTTCCCATCTGTAAAACTGTCCGACATGAAGTGACCCTGGCTATCGAAGTGTCATTAAACCCCAATAAATAAATCAATAAGAATCATGTGTCCCTATTCTGGAGAACAGTTCGGGGCAAATTGCCAAAGGATGGTTTGGGTTAGATTAGTACTAGTATCCAGTTTGGGTCAAATTGTTGGAGGACAGTTTGGATGCAATTCTCATGAATTCCAGTCACTTTGGCCCCAAGTCAATTCGGTCCCAGTCATTACGGCCGCAGGTCAATTCAGCCCCAATATACCAGGTCATTGCGGCCTCTTTAAATATTTTCAAATATTGTTTGAATTTTAACATTTTTCTATTTAATTTTTTTTCAACATTTATATCTCTCAATTAAATATTCAGGTATACATATGATATATGTCTAGTAGATTTTCTTTCATGATGAATAAATAAAAGAAAAGTTTCAGCACGTCGAAGGTGCACATGGACAATGTGGGATTTGAAATCCCTTGCGACCTGAATAATTGTATTTGCTTATGAATCTACGACAGCCAGAAGCGAGGGTCAGTAATGTTATTTGGTTTGAGTGTATGCCTTGGAAGTGGGGTACTGGGGTCAGACCCCCGTGGACAGCGAACTGGAAGGGGACTAGGAATTGTGCATAACTACAAGGATTCTGCTCTGTGTTTTAGAAAATGTGGACATATTTATGGTAGTATCAAAATCGCAGTTTGGTGGTTGCTTCACAAAAAAGAAAAGAAAAAGAAACCCTGTGAACCTCAAACTGGAAGGTGACTAGGAATTGTGCATAACAATATGAATGAATGACTGCATATACTTTGCAAAATTTCAAAGTAAAATAATTTCTCTTACTTATACAGATAGCATCTTAAATGTATGTAAAATTGAACACATGGATAATTTTTAATGTTGTGTATAACTTTTCTGTACACTGTGTAAATACAAATAACTGAACATTACTTAATAAAGGTAATTACCCATTATTTCTAAACATGAACTATGCACTGATCTTTATACATGTAGATCTCTACACTTAAAATGGTGCTGAAATGACCAAGGGACCGAAGTGACTAGGGCAGAGATGACCTTGAGGTCAAATTGACCAGAGGATGAAATGACTTGGAGCCAAAGTGATTGGATACCATTCTAACAGATGAGAGACCTTAATAAAAGGCTTAATTATTACAGAACACATTGAATGTGAATTTACTGCAGAGATAATTGCTCGACGATATACATTGCATTAATATTTTTCAATAAATATCGAACAATCTATTAATATTTTTGTTAAGAATTATTTTCAGGAGTTAAAACGAATATCGTAGCGTATCTAAAATATCCTAACAGATGTGTACTGCTTTTCTTTTGGATGAATCTTCCTTGGGCCTAGTTCTCCCCAGGCTGAACATTCCCCCAGTTCCCGAAAAAAGATGACATGCCATTTTCAATGGCGGTAAATATCCAAAAGGGTTATTATTTTCCATTTTTTAGTGTTTGAAACTATGAAGCACTGTTCAGAAATACAGATGCACCAAAAAGTAACACATTATTACTTTGTTTTGGTTTCTAACGGGACTGAAAGCAACCTGTCAGTATCACTTTTTCGAATTACACCCATTTCGTCTGCTAACCAAATCGTCCGCTGCAATTTCAACCAAGTCGTCCTCTACAATTATACCCAACACGTCCGAAACTCGTTCGCTGGGGGAAAGTATTCAGGTATTGTATTTTGAATCATTTTTTATTTATTTATATAATAATTTTATTGTATACTTTATTGTATATTACCTATTGTAATATATCTTAATGTACCTCCATTGTAGTATATCTTAATGTACCTCCTTGCATTAAATTTCATATACGTGTGAAATTCTGAAAACAGAAATGTCAGAACAAAATAAACTATCCAGCCATTAAATAAATTTTAATTACTGTTTATTCAATGGATTATAGAGCTGGGAGGTTAACCGAAAAACAACTCAGTTTCGGTTATGAAAAAATAACCTACAACCGAGACTGACGATAAACTGAAAAACCGACTTTCTCGGTTATTTGAATGTCACCTGAGAATAACGTTTTTACGTGTTTTTTCTGAAACAATGGCGGGAATTACAGTCGAGAAGAACCCTATATGGGAACACTTTATCAAAACTGATAAAACTTCAAAGTCGGCTGAGTGTAAATATTGTCATAAATATATTTCTTGTGAGCATGGAAAGTTATTAACCCAATTTCCGGTAGTGACTCATTGTGTTAGCTACAAATTATTTTTAATTAACTTCGAGTCTTCGGCAGAGACCACAAGAGTTCGTCCTTAAAGTTTGTTTATATTATTTCCAAGTGTCAACGACTCGACAAAGTTTTTACACACTCAGGGAGAGTTTATTCAATCATTATTTAGTTCATACAACTTAATTTTTTTCTGTTATTTTGGTTCAGAATCTGTTTAATAAAAAAAACAAAACCGAAACCGTAACCAGACTCTTTTATTAAAAACCGAGTTGTAACCGAAACCAACCCAAAATTCAATAACCTCCCAGCTCTAATGGATTACCTATAATAATTATATTATTACAGTAAAAGTTCTTAAAGTATATGTACGTTATATTAAGTTCCACAACATAATCTTATAATTTTGCAATTTTTCATTGAAGAGCTCCACCGGCACCTTACAGTGAATGACTGCAAAATTATTAGTATAAGTATTATAAGAATTAATTATATTAAGAAATGCAACAAAATTTGTTATATTAAGTTCTGCAACATAATCTTATAATTTTGCAATTATTCATCGAGGCGCACCGTCGCTTTACAATGAATAATAGCAAATGTATTATAAGAATTAATTATATTAAGAAACGCATCAAAATTTATGGTTTATTAAATTCTGCAACATAATCTTATAATTTTGCAATTATTCTTGGAAGAGCACCGGCACTTTACAATGAATAATCACAAAATTATTTGCAAATGTATTATAGGAATTAATAATATTAAGAAATGCATCAAAACGTGTTATAATTATATTAAGAAATGCATCAAAACTTGTTATATCAAGTTCTGTAACATAATGTTATAATTTTGCAATTATTCCAGGGGGAGGGGGATCCTGGGGGCACCAAAAATTTGCAAGACGTGATGTGGGAGTGGGTGAGTCTCTTGAGTGCACCAAAAATGTGCATTTCCAACTTGTGCAATTTTTTGCATTTTTTAAAAACATATCATTATATCAACCAATATACGACATCATTTGTGTTTCAAACCTTAAAGATGATGTACATCACACTCTTAACATATATACAACATCAGGAGGCTTTATATGTTGGAGAAATGTCACACGTTAGTAGGGGGTGGGTGTCTTGTTCGAAATGTAAAAAATGTACAGACAATATTTTCCTTGACGTTATGACAAGCGGACGACTCGGCTTGGGGACGAAACGTCCGTATACCCTTTTTTCAAGCAAACTTTTCCTTTACAACACCTTCACATTTGGATAATTCAAAAACTGAGTTTCTGTTCAGCTTGATATTTCACGAGATACATGTCAATGCATGTCTGTATACAATAGCACCAATATAACAACAATTATCCGTTATAAACTTATATTATCGGTTATATGTACGTTTTTTTCGATTGAGGTTGTCACTGGCAGACAAGCTGTAACGAAATCAAGACTGAGAGTTCGATCTGAAACGACGAGATCATCAGCTGATCATATTGACAAACCTCCAGAAGGACAGAACTCGAGTAATAATAATAACACTTTGGCCGGCCGCTGATTTGTCGCGGTTCTCGGGTGAGAAGGCCTGGCAACCCCTGAAGTGTAGATATGTCGGCCAATGTATCACGCAAATCTTTGAGGCGAATAAAGTTGCAACAGAGTACATTTGATTCCTAGAGGGGGGCAGGCCAATTGCAATTGCATGGGCAATTCGACAGCGGAAGTTACGTAGTTTTTTCACTGAAATTTACTGTCCACTTCAAAAATCACATTGACGGCTATAGAGAATTCTGTTCTGGAACACATTTATCTGACTGGGTATGTGGAACCCTTTGCGGGCCTACGACCCGCTTGGGGTTCCTATTACCAGCAGAACCTAATTTAGATGAGAACTGAAGCAGGTTAAATTTATATGATGATGGAAGAGACCTTTGTGGCTTGTGGCCGTCAAGCAGATTAGACAAGTAGGGTGGTGCAAATCCTCTGATGCATTTAACTCTTTTGGCGCGACAGGCGACTAAAGTCGACAGACAGCAGACCGCGGAAAGGTGCTGTAGAGGTCATTTTAGTCAACTGTGTGTGTCCATTTCCAAGTGTTTTTAACCCTTTACCCAACGCAGACGATATCAAAATTTATTATTTTAAATATCATTTTTTCAAATTTTTCAAACAATTTCAACAAAACCATATCATGTGACGCCTCGTTGGAACGAGCTCAACGAGCTCGTTCCAACGAGGGGGGTCACATGATATGGTTTTGTTGAATTTGTTTGAAAATTAATATTTTTTCAACTGCTGAAGTTGCATATTACGCGGGGGGGGGGGGGATGCGGCCGATTCGTTGGGTAAAGGGTTTAACAAACATACGTATCCCTATGTTTCATGCACCATTTATGTCCAATCCACGAACAACGATATCGTCCCTTGAAAGTATAAAGGTGCCATTTAAATATATACAGAAAATCATTTGAAAAACTGTCAATGAGGACATTAGAACATCTTTAAAAATAATAACGCTTTAGTCTAACAACCTATACTTTTTGTAAAATTCCTGATGAATATTAGGCGCTAAGAATTCTATTTCTAAGATTATTCCGCGCCAAAAGAGTTAAAGATAAGAAGAACAGAACTGAATTGAATTCTCTGCTGAATCGGAAGCCAGTGACCCGATGTGTTTTGGACTTTCTAGACCGGGTGATGGCACGTGCCGTACAATTTGGGATGTTCTGTAGCTTTTCAAGAGGGCAATTTTTAGAACCTATCAAAAGAGAGTCGCAATAGTCAAGGCGTCTAGCAATAAAGGCGTGGACAAGCTACTCTGATGTTCTGTGTGAATGAAAGTTCGAAATTTACTAATATTACGTAAATGATAAAAAGTAACTTTAACAAATGTGCTTAACATGTTCCTCATCTGTTAGATTTTCATTCATGAAATAACTAAAATTACGGACACAGCTGCTGGGGCATTCGTTGAATCTTGACAATTGGGGCACCATGTTGGATATTTTCGTTAGTTGGTGTGGTAAAGGCACTATTTATACCACTTCCTTCTTGTCATAGTTTAATTTGAGGAAATTTTCCGTCATCCATGCATTGATCTCTGAAATGAAGCGATCAATTTTATCGCGTGCATCGTATTCCATGTCATGAGTGAAACAAATATGCAGCTGCGTGTCAACAGCATAAAAATTCAAATAAAATCCATGGGTCCGGATAATATACCAAACGGGGCGTACATAAAAAGTGTAGAGTAATGGACTTATAATGGACCCATGGAGGACGCCGAATCGAGATGCCACTTGTTCCGGTAATTTGCCGTCAATGACTATGCTTTGTTTGCGCCTCGAAAGAAAAACTAGTTAAGCGCATGGCCTGTGAGAATAACTCTTTGTACCAATCTTTCAATTAGAATTTCATGGTCTTTGGTGTCGATGGCGCCGCTTAAGTCTAAAACGCAAGGCAGGAAATCTTATATTTATCCATGGATTTATATATGTTACAGTCAGATTGTGAAATCAGACATTTCATGAAATGACTAAAAGTTTCAGTCATTTCATGAAACCACCAAGACCGTCAGAGATTTCATGAAATGACTAAAATTCCTAGTCATTTCATGAAATGACAAAAATATCACTTCAGACATTTCATGAAATGGCTAAACCGATTCTTAGAATGGAAAAATGACCACACTTTGACTGAACATAATAGTCATATAGTGTAAAAAATCATGAAATAACTGGTTATTTCGGCCCTTTTCACACTTTGACTGAACATGGTAGTCAAATAGTGTAAAAAATATGGCAATAATTCAGACATTTCGTGAAATGACTAGACATTTTAGTCATTTCACGAAATGACTGACCCCCACAGGCATTTCATGAAATGACTGAAAGTTTTAGGCATTTCACGAAATGACTAATTTCACAGTTTGACTGTAACATTTCCACTCTTGATTTATATACACTTATTTTCACACTTGATTTATTTTCACCCGCGGTTACTAAAATAAACTATTGAAACATACAACGAAAACAAACAAGATTTAGGACTAACTGGAAGAAACTTGAAATGACAAATAACTGATTTTATACCATGATTACCTATTCTACTATATATGAAAATCCTATGACATAAATTTTAGCTTTGCACACCAACCGTGGTAAACACGCCAGCAATGGCATTTCAATAGTTAAAGTTTACACCTACAGTGGAACTACATCCAAATTACCTTTGGTGACGTCGACCTGAACGCGAACTTGTCTAAATTTATCGCACGTCGCCTCGCGAAAAGTGAAATGAAAGTGGCAATTATTTATTACGTTCTTAAATGAGTTTACCCTATAAGACGCCAAAAATTAACAAACATGCATTGTCTCGTGTCAATAAAGCATACATAAGTCGAAATAGTATGTTATTATGTTATTAAAATGAAAAAGGCCCTGTTTCTTTTTTTATTTCGTTTCGGTGATAAAATTGATAGCGGAAGTACCGCCCACCGATGCTTATGTAAACAAAAACAAATTCACACGTATGTACGACTGCTGCTCAGTAAAATCGGGAAAAAATAATAGCGACTCTTAATAATCTGACGATCATGGTATAAATAAAATATACCCAAAATAGCTTGGTGTACCAAATGTTCACCACTCGTGTTGAAGTGGTGTTAACCGCGCGCCAAAGGCTCGCGGTTAACACCACTTCACCACTCGTGGTGAACATTTGGTGCATCCAGCTACAATGGGTATATTCTATATATAAATGTAAGTTATAATGGATCGTAGAATGAGCATGTTAATAACTTAATCTGTTGCACCGGCACGGCAAGTAACTAAATTGAATTATTGACTAATGGATTGAATTACACTGCAGGAAAAATGTTCTAAACTCTTTACTTTCAGGATAAAAAAATGTCACCACCGTCTTTTGTACGGGGATAGTATTCATGTTTCTCGGTTGTAGTGACAAGGGTTAAATAGAGTTAAAATGATTTAATAACAACTGTATTGCACCAAGCTAAACTATACAGCTAGTGTGAAACACAGCGGACACACGGATAGGACAACCGTGTTTCCATTACGAATCATCCTAACATTTTAGAGATATCTCCTTGATGAGCCTGCTCAATTTACTCCAGTTACGGTGATGTCCGAGTGTTTGGCTTTTGTGTTGGAGTGGGTGTTCGCCTGTTTTTTCGCGTTGCAAGGGATCCATGCAAAATAATAGTTGTAATCACTTTCTTTCCTGTCAATCTGATATTATGAAGAAAATGCTTCGTAGGTTTTGAACATTAAAAGCTGAAACATTATAACACCATTTGGACAACTGATTCCATAGAGGGAAGCATGACGCCTATCCTCAAGCGCAATTTTCCATTAATTATTCAGCATTACTTATTCAGTACCTTACCTTAAGGTGGAAGCTAACATTGCAGGGAACGAAAAACTTTACTGCATTTTGGTCTGCTACTCATTTCCCATCCCTTTTCTACAGAATATGGATCACCCGCGGAGTGGAGATTCCATCCAAACAATAATTGAAAATTTGTTGCAAAGCATAATAAGCTCTGTTAAACTCGGAGGTCCATTGGCTGAAACATCATTGTACAGAAACTGAAATATTGTATCTGATTTTTGTCCATATATACAGAATTTGAAAGTGATACTTTGGGTGATAGCTCCGCCCCGCTCGTAATTTGACTTGATTACAGTCCACCCTCCGCGTACTGCATTTGTACTTGGTCCTTATGTAAAATTCACAATAAGGTTGTAACTTTTTACAATATTGTGTTGCACATCGCCAGTCGAAGTACCACCAAACTTCGTAAATTTTGTTTATATTCATATGATATTGTATATATGTATATTATATTTTTTCTTGACATCAACGTTAATAGTGTCTCCACCTTTCCTCACCTTCTCGTAACGCAAAGTCAACGCACAAGTACTGAACCCAATTGTATTGATCGCAGTATATCCGGACCATTAGTTTTTGTCTCCTCCACTTCATGTAAATATGGCTGATGCAATATCACTCGATGAGATCCAAAGCAATAATGCTTTTGACTTCGTGGCAAAATTCAATAATGTCATTTCTGCGGACGAAGAAGGCTCGGCCCTCCCATTTAGTATTTCTGACCCTGGATGTAAGTAATTTACCCCCGAACAATTTTAAAATCAAATCTCTAGCAAAACGAGGTCCCCCTCTCTACTAAACTTAAACTGCCGCAGTTTGAATGCAAATTTTGAAAATATTCATAACTTACTGGTTGACCTACAAACAAACTCTAACCTTTTAGACGTAATAGGCATGACGAAAATATTTAATATTAAACCTGGATAGAGTTTGGTTTCTCGTACTCGCCCTGAGGACGATGACGGCAGGGGTGATGTCGGAATGTACATAAAAGACGATATACCCTTCAAAATACGAAATGATTTATCGGTCGTTATATCACATGTGTTTGAATCCTTATTTGTCGAAATACCTCTGAGAAAAAAATGCATTATAGAAATTATTTATAGACCGAATACAGCGCCAAACGCTTACCTTGACGTGTTTCCTTCAAAGCTGACGGAGTTATTGGACACAATAAACAAAGAAAATAACATGGTTTACCTTCTGGGTGATCTCAATATAGACCTACTCAACTTGAACACACACCTGAAAACAAATACTTTTATAGATTCACTATACAGTGTGGGGTATCTACCCGCTATAACAAAGACCACGAAAGTAACTGAATTATCGGCTACCCTAATTGACCACATTTTTAGCAATACCATCAATAATTTTGCTTCAGAAATAATAATTACTGACGTCGGCGACCATTTTGCTACCTTTTCTATAGAAGAAATAGACGAACGATCAATTATCCCAATACCTAATTTTAGATGGTCAATTAATATAGAGAATATCACTCAGTTCAAAAGACTCTTATTGTCATGTGACTTTTCAGAGGTCACTAACGACAGTTGTCCAAACTCGGCGTATAAATTCCTTGACATATTCTACGAAGCTTTTGAAAGAGTATTTCCCCTGCAAATAAGCCCTATAAGAAAAAACATAGAAAGCGCCAACCATGGAAGATGCTGGGCTTATTGCAATGCTCACAAACGAATAGTAAATTGTATGTCAAAAAATTAAACCCCCCAACTACTCAAAACATAACAGAATACAAACAATTTGCCATAAATTCGATCGCTTGAAACGGGTCTGTAAAGCAGATTACTGCACTCTAAAATCGGTTGGGTTAAAAATCAACCCAAATCGACTGGGTTGAGTGAATATGAACCCAAATTGGGTTCATATTCACTCAACACAGTCGATTTGGGTTCATTTTTAACCCAACCGATTTAGAGTGTGTACGATATTACTAGAAAATAAATATAATACTAAACAGATATGGTAAATCCTACGAAGGACCATACGAAAAGTCCCACCACCTTAGTAGACGAAAATACGGAATTAACAAGCTCGAAAAAATCGCTGACGGATTCAATACCTTTTTGGCTGACATTGGAAAGACGACAAGTAATCAAGTGCCCCCTACCCAACGTGATTTTTCGGATTATTTGAACAATAATAACAATAGAGACTCATTTTTTGTAATGAACGAGAAGTAATTTTTTTTTACGCTCACAAATTGAGGATTAAATCGAGGACAGATAGCGACGATATGTCCACAAAATTATTAAGAGATAATACTCGAGGTGGCAGGTTCGTTGTCTCATGTTATCCACTTATCCTTTGTTACAGATAGAGTTCCTGACAAAATGAAAATAGCTCATTTTTTTCCATTTTTGAAAACGGGAGACCGATAGCTATTCACCAACTTCCGCCCCATTAGTATTTTTCCAACATTCTCCAAAATAAATGAAAAAGTAATGTTCGCGCGATTAAATACTTTCTCAGAAGAACAAAACATCTTATATAAGGCCGGGGAAAAATAATTAATTTGTTCAGGTAACCCGACCGACCCTATTTTTGCCGCCGACCCCAAATATTTTTTACCTTGCACAGAAAAAAAATTTTAAGAAAAAGAAAAAATAATGAAATCGCTATCGCCTAACGAAATAATAGCACCAACTTTGCGTGGCACGACTGTCCCTGGAACGTTTCTCATGTTAAAGGGCACGTGCATGTCGACCGATGGCGCTCATAGCAACAAGTTTCAGAACGCGTGTTTATATCAAAATGTCGGCTACAAGCGTTGTCGCAATTCACACAGAAAAGTGCGAACACAGAGGGAAACAGCAATTTTTAAGAACAGTTTCCAACTCATCCTCATTTATAGACATTTTTAAAGCCATACATACCGAAGAATTTCATGACGTTGAAGTGAAATGTTCAAAGGATGCAAATCCAAAGACAGACGACATTCAACTCCCAAACTCCGAAAATTTTTACCAAAAGTGGGAACATTCGGCCTCAAAAGTGGGAACATTCGGCCTTTATTCCTAAAGTCGAAATATATTAAGCACAAGACCAATCCATAATGAATAATGAAATATAAAATCCATTGTATAAAATCCACTGTCAGACAGGATTTCTGTTGCACCGACATCGGCCCGATATAGAATCAACTAGCACGCTGGCAGGGTCGTTTGTCAAACCATGCAGTTTTTTACAGTACACAAGTGACCTCCCTCTTCCCCTGACTCGCAATATAGCCCATTTTCCCCAAGAACTGCAATATAGCTTGACCGACATGTTTGTTCGGCTATGAATTTGATTTTATTCAGTACTTATTCCATTTACATGGAGTAAAGTAAAGCAATGATACATGCAATGTACATAGAATTATAATACATGTCCGTGGCGGGTGCTTACTACAAAGTAATGTGTGTGTGTGTGTGTGTGTCTCTCTCTCTCTCTCATATGATGCGAAGGTGGGGGAGGGTGGTGGTGGTGGTTTGCATAGGATTCATGGAGCATCGCCGTTGATGAAAGGGCGTGGAATTTTATTTTCACACCTAAATTCTCTCCATCTTCCACACTTAAAACATGACCGCAAAGTGTGATCACGTTCTTGACCTGACAAAGAAACAATGGAACAATCGTACGTAGCCGCGATCTTCGAATTCTGGAGTCTCGTTACGGGTTTCAATTTAAGAAATGAAAACGCATAGAAAAATGGTTTATAGTTTTATTTACTGATGCAAATCGTATAAAATAACCAAACAAATAGGACATGAGGGATATATAGGGATATACAGGTTGATTTCTGAGACACTTGAAAGGCATTCATTGTAAAAAATAATTGTGAAAAAAAAAAAAAATCCCGACCGACCGACCCTATTTTTTTTTCAGCATGTTACCTGAACAAATTAATTATTTTTCCCCGGCCTAAGTATCAGTTTGGATTCAGAAAGGGACACTCCACTGTTTACCCTCTTCTTCAGATCATAAATAATGTTATATAAGCAAATGACAAACCTGCAAAGGATTGCTCACTCAATTCTACTGACAAAACTGGATAGCTATGGTATAAGATGGTTGGCAAATTCCTGGTTTAAAGATTATCTAACAGGCAGATGTCAATCTGTTTCTTTCGTGAATAAGATTTAGGACACATTGGAGGTCACAATAGATGCACCTCAAGGTTCCATACTGGGTTCCATCCTTTTCTTATTATACATTAACGACATCAGCAGATGACACTACAGGTTTTGCATCTGGTAATAAGCTAGATAACCTAATAGACGAAACCAATTCCGAACTAGATAAGATAAGTGAATGGTGTTCTGCAAATGGGCTCTGTTTGAATGCTAATAAAACAAAATCCATGCTGCTGCATTCACAAAATGATTCGTATAACGTTGTTGGTAGAAAAAAATATCCTAAATAGTACAGATATTCGATTAATTAGTAACCAACACGAAGAAAAATAGGTTAAATTTCTTGGAGTCCATATAGACGAAAATCTAAAATTTACACAACACACCTCTGTGGTCTGTTTAAAAATGCCGATGGCAATATTCGCCTTGAATAGGGCGAAAACATTCTTCCCTTAAAAGCCTTAAAGACATTATATTACTCACTCATACATAGCCATTTGCTTTACAGTATACTTGCTTGGGGTCATGTATCGTCGACAAGTAGAATTATAACCCTGTAAAAAAGGCAATTCACGTTATAACGAACAAAAATTATACCTCATATATTCAACCATTATTTAAAAATTGTGGCATAATGAAGTTCAGTGACCTATATATAGATTACATGTTTTTTTTGTTTATGCATGCCTGTATCTTTTGATAGTACTTTTGAAATTTACGTAAATCCTTCCGGAATGGAAACCAGACAGTCTGAGAGTGTGCGAACACCCAGACCGAGAACACGTTTCTCTGCAGATCTCCCGCTTCATTCGTTTCTGAAAATTTGGAATTAATTAAAGGCAGAAACTCAACAACTCAGTAGGCCCCTGCTTAAAATAAAAAGGCAGTAATTAATACAACCCTGAGTTCGTATTCCTCCATCATTACTTGTGCCAATCCGTCTTGTCCTGATTGCTTTTTATAAAAAATGATCTCATCTTCCAAACCCAATATTTCTCTTTTTAACCCTTTACCTAACGTAACGGCCAAAACCGGCCAGCGCTATTCTCAAAAATCGCTAATTAATTTTCATTATTTTTTTCATTTTTTGTCTCAAAAACATAGGTTATGACCCCTCGTTGGAACGAGCTCGTTCCAACGAGGGGTCATAACCTATGTTTTTGAGACAAAAAATGAAAAAAAAATAGTTATTCAAGAATTATTTTTGCATGTGTCGTCTGCTTTTCAGGTTAGGTAAAGGGTTAAACTATCAGACTGTTAAACTGATATGGCTTAGCAAGAAATGCCCCCGGTCCGTGCATGAAGATTGTTTTATCTTATTTAGGCAAAATCATTGACAAAAAGACAAAAGGATAAGGCTTTTTTGGTGTCAAGAAATCTAATGTATGGGTATGCCAGGAAGACAGCCTCTCCGGCTATGCCATTTCCATGCAGTGTACACTTACCTTGTTATTTGTTAATTGATATTGTATTTGAGTATGCTGCAAAATAAAGTTTCATTCATTCATTCATTCATTCATATTTCTGTGTTGTGAAAATAAAACCGAGATTATACAATTTGAATAGAATGATCCTTTTTATTATACGGTATTCCCCATTGTGATGATATAGACATTTTCACTTTCACGGTGGCAATCAACATGGCGGCTTTCAAAGCATTACTTCAGGGTGAATAAGAGTCATCATCACTGGAAATGATCAATTTGTTCTAAAAAGTATAATAAAAAGAAAATCTAGTGGATACCGAACATTTTCAGCAATAATTCAGCACGTATTCACCTTGAATTGATGCATGAAACCCGCCAGCTGAGTCAGATCGCAAGACGCTACCTGTTCCGAGCATCGATTAAATCACTACCGCGTATCAATGCGCATCAGCTGCTTACTTTCATGCATCAATTCAAAGTTGAAACGAGTGGAACCATCGATAGGAATGATCAGATACTTATACAAAGCGTATAATAAAAAGAAAATATAGTGTTTTGGGTGGATACCGAAAATTATCTCACTCGTGACCGAGACAAATGGTTATTTTTGCTAGCGCAAGCGCACGCGAAAAATAAACATTTGTCTCGGTCACTCATGAGATAATTTTCGGTAGTCACTCAAAAACACTGGATATTCTTTATATTCCCAGTGAAGACTTGTGTTTATTCCAATATATTTGGTCGTTTTTCTCGTTTTAACTGGTAGAGCATGCGATATATTTAACTTTTTGGAACGGTTTCATAAATAGTTATTTTGTTACGATTGAATTGAAAGTGAAACAAAACAATTTATATGTTGCTTGCTGCTTATTCGGTATTTAAATTCCGTTTTCTGGGCCAGGGTAGTAAGTTAGATAGTCTGTCAGTTGCCAGCATGCTGTTCGGTGGTTCTCTCCGAGTACACAGGCTTCCTCCTCCCGTAAAACTGCACGACACGATATGATTCTAGTTGTTGAAAGTATCGTAAAACCCCAATAAACAAACAGGTTATTGTCGAACCACGAGGACCATCAGGCCGTAGTTTCTACGTCATTCAAGTAGCACAAGAGAATGAGTGCACACCTAGCTCCCATCAAACGGTACCTCATTCCCTCAAATGGAAGCTATGCACGAAAACTTGTAAAACGCTATCACCTTTCTAATCTAATCGCAATCTTTAAAATTGTGTTTGTCGATATAACAATAACATGACTCTGGGGGGCATTGTGGTTTAAGAACGACCCAACGGGTGTGAATAACAGCCCGAAGGGCTGTTATTCACACCTGTTGGGCCGTTAATAAACCACAAGGCTCGACAAAGCCATGTTATTACTATTATTACCATTGGGATTCTGAAAAAAAGTTTTGACCTTGTACCCACACAACATTGTTAACGTTATCAGTTTTGACAGATGATAGTATCGTCTGTTGTCGAACAAACTGGTGTCATGTGATTATCATGTGATCGGCACCGGCACGCCTTCAATTGCAACGATGTTCGAAAACTTAAAACAAACCCGATATTTATCGCTTTTAAGTCAGAAATAAAGGCATAGAATGTATACGGACTTACTTACTATATTCACCTGCTTGTTCTTATGGGCCTAGCTTTGCTGGACATTTTACATGTTTAATAATTTAAATAAACATCACATTGTTTACTAGTTGAAACCATTTCTGGAAACCCTTTCCATTTCCGAGTGTACGACAGCGAGGAACAAAAGTCATGTGACGTGTCGGGCTGTTAATGAGATGTTCAATTCATTAAAGGCCCGACACGTCTCGTGACTTTTTGAAGTTGAGTGTTACCTCCTAATGATGCCATATTAAACTTTGTTAATGTACTAGAGAACGCCCGCTAAAGAGGTAATAATAATAACTCAAATATATTGCAACATCAAAGTACATTCTTTGAAAAAGCGTTCCTGTGTCCATCCATTGGAATGACTGTGTTGTACTGACAGGGGCGTAACTATGGTGGGGATGTATGGGTATGACAGCCTCCTATAATTTTCTAGTCGGGACATTTTCGTCTGGATTGGAACCATAGATATTTGAGTACATGTACTTTCTTACACGACTAGATTTGCTACTTGGTTTTATATCACATTCGCAGTTGATCTCATGCAAATGGAAGTCTGTGACTCATTCGGTCCCAGCATGACCACTTTTGAGTCCGGTGCGTGCTAATTAAACAAGCGGTAGGGAAACCCTTGCGTCACGACAACTGCATGTATTTACCCACAAACGAATTTCCTGAATTACTGAACTATAATCCCCAATGACAAATATTCCAATTACATCACCAAGGCATGCCTCCCGAGAAGGCATGCCTTGACGATGTACTTGGAATAATATTTATTCAGTCGGGACTTGTGAGTCATTACAGTCGGGACAAAATTGGTTAGACCCCTCACAGCCTCTCTCTCATCTGCATGACAGCTCTATGGGGTTTTTTAAAATAAATTTATGTCAATCCATTAACAGCTGCACGGTGATAAGCGTTCTTGTACTCCCCAACCTACAAGCGCTAAATTCTGTAGGAAAGGTGTTTTGCTGTTCATGCTGATAATTCGACGACCACTCACGCAAAAACCTTCGTTGTTTTTCCGTCACTTCTTCCTGTGAATACAAAAGGTGTGACCCGTTGGATGATTATAATTGCATGCATCTAGTACTTCGGTATTGATTGATTCCCAAGAAGTTGTTTTGCTTCCTAAATGAGGATCATTTGCACTAACAAGAATTCATTCATATGACAGCATCTCTTCAGCCATTTTTCTGCAACACAGCGGGCATTAATGGAAGTCGACGTGCGTATCTTAATATTTTATTGTCACCTGTCGAAAACACATTGTCCGTTCAATTGTTATTCTAAAAACTGCCCTTTATGACAAGAATTTATTCCGAGGGTTGCAAATAAAAATAGGAACATAAGTATAGTTTTACAGTGGATAGCTGAATGACGCCCCGAATGAGGCCATGCGGTGACTTATTTTCCACACGTAATAATATCGTCCTGTGACTGAACCCATTCGACATGTGCGGTGCAAGAGAATAGCGAGTGGCACCTTGAGATTTTATTAGAATTTCACAATTTCGCAGCCAGGGTCACATCTTTTCGGGCAATTTTACGGATGGATGAAGCCAGAGTACCCGGAGAGACCACCAATTAGCAGCCAGCAACGGTCAGACTCCCCAAAGTATCAACTCCACACAATCGGGCTTAGCATTGGTTGAAAACAACTGCACCATCGACGTGCAGTGCGCCTCAGGACACAGCGTCACCATGCTCTGGCGTAGACAATCGGGATTAAATGTCTCGCCCAAGGATACAACGCAGTTACCTCTGTTGGGGATCGAACCATGGCCCTTTCGGTTTGAAGTCTAATGCCGTAACCCCTGAGCCACCGCTCTCCCTAAACAAAGCTCTGTAAGATCATAATGAATTAACCCTTCAATTGCCCAATCAATCCGTTTATGCTTGAAAAGCAGTACACTTCATATTTATAGAGTATGCCAGTTAACGCCCGTTCATGCTACAGCCCCACGGTTACCCGGAGGTCCATTGGCTGAAACATTGCTTGTGCACAGACCATATGTACAGAATTTGATAGCCTTACTATGGTCATAACGTGTAGATTAACGCGCAGATCGACGTGCTATTTGTGCGCATTTCATGACGGGACTTCTGGTTTTAACTGTACGTTGAATACACTTGCCTGTCTTAACCTTTTACCTAAAACAGCTGGGTCGGGGAGAGGATGGGGGCCTGCGGTAGTAACCCAGGGACCCAGAACTTTGGGGGACGGGTTTTGCCCAGGAGTCCAGGATTCTTGAGTTCCGTACGTCCTTTGAAAGTTAAGAAGATGGCTGTATTGTGAGTGGTGCTCTGCACTTGACCAGCGGCTGTAATTTTGGCCTGCATGATTCTTGAGGTAGTAACTTTATTAAATTAACTTGACGAAATAAAGTTATCACTTCAAGAATTGTGCAGTCAAAAGCTATAACTCTAAGTCGCTTGATACTCACTGATGAACTTGGAAAATTTGAAACGTGCCGCTTAAAAACGTCATTTTGACGGCCAAAAAGATAACGTGATTTTTTATCCCAAACGCCGTTTGTAGTATCCATTTAATAACTGATTTCAAACTTTGGGGGGGGGGAGATTACCCCCCCCCCCCTCCCCGCCTAAACCCCATATCATCGTCATTGGCATCTGCACCAGTATCTTTTGAAAGGGAGCCCGTCAAAGAATTAGCCATGGGGCCCGAATTTCCTCTCCCCGACCCTGCCTAACAGCCGAAACCGTCCAGCTCAATGATTGAAACAAATATGCAGCGACATGTCCACAGCGTAAAAACTCACAATTAAAAAATTGTATTACTTTTTTCGTCTCAACAACATAGTTTGTGATCCTCATAGAAACGACCTCGTTCGATGAGGGGGTCATGGCCTTGTCTTTTAGGCAAAAATGAAAGTAATCAGTTATTATCTGCTTTTCATTTTGGGTGAAGGATTAAAAGCATATAATATTCCTATGACGTCACTCTCTCGTCTGAAGTGTTTACTATTTTCACAATTCACCGCTTCGTTATTATTAAGTATTAATTTAAATTTTGAAAAGGATTCGAAAGTTGTGGATTATTCGTTTTCGATCTTATCGCCAGCAAGGAGCCTCAAAGAATCCACCCCTCGTTCATTTTCTTTAACTGTTCATGTTCGCTCAGAATCGTTTGCGAATATCTCAAAGGTTTATTATTCATTTGAAAAAGTAAGATGATTATGGTTTATAGCCCGCATAGTGGAATTAGAATTCAGAATATTTTTACATCCGTTGGTTGTGCAGGTTATTAAAAGTGACACCAGAAACACTTCTGATAACATCATTCTGTTACGGGGGAACATGGAGGAGACTGCAGCTGAAACAGAAGACACGACCTCAAAGGTACGACAATATTTACGTCGGCAGTTGAAGTCACTGAAACCTTACAATCGGCATATCTGCATCGTTCGATACTGGTGATACTAAATAACAGTTGATTGCTACTTGATCCGATCCCAGTCAAAACTTCATCAGTTGCCAAGATCGGGAGTGCGGTGGCTCAGTGGTAGACTGTTGAACTTCTGTGATAGAAGTCCCGAATTCGATCAACGTCCGGGACGACCCGCGTTGTGTTCTTGGGCAAGGCACTTTGTCCCGGTTCGGTTGCCTACATGGGGGCACGATGACGCCGCGTACTAATACGTACTGTACGTCGGTGGTACACATGTCTTCAACCGCTGTAACCCTGCTTGTGTGGAGCTTGAACAGAGGTAGAATGTTGAGGAGCTGACAGTTACTCGTCGATGCTCGGTGGTTCTCTCCGGGTACTTCGGCTTCCTTCACCCGTAAAACTGTCACGGTCACGATTAGCCATTGTGCATAATTATGCGACTTTAAACACCAATAAATAAATAAATAAATAAATAAATAAATAAATAAATAAATAAATAAATAGTTGCCAAGATCAGATTCTTCTGAACCCAATAAGGAAATAAGAATAATATCTTATTTATACTGGAACACAACAGATGACAAATAGGACTCGAAGAGAAAATTCTCACACAGCCAGAGTATAAAAGAAAGAGATTCTTCGGCCCCCTTTGGAAAGCATGCAATTAGGAAAAATCGCGTCAATGAGGCTACTATTGGAAATTTGTTTGGGGAAAGACACACAAAGAATAATAATGTTACCTTCATATTGAACTGTGAACATTAATACAGAAGTTACTACTTGTATATGCGGCAACAGCGTTGTGTCCTTGGGTAAGACATTTCACCCCCATTGCCCACGTGGGGGGGGGGGGGGGGGGGGGGCACGGTGGCGTTGTGTACTAGGGAATACTGCACGTCGATGGTGCATTTTTCTTCAACGAATGCTAACCCTGCTTGTGTGGAGTTAGTATGTTGGGAAGCCTGACAGTTGCTCGCCATTGCTCAGTGGTTCTCTTCAGGTACTCCGGCTTCCTCCACCTGTAAAACTGTTGTGGTCATAATTAGCCATTGTGCAGAAGTTTGTTCAAATCGGCCCCCAGGATTAATATTTGGGCTCACTATAGAAGCTCGAATTCGAACTTAGTGCATTTCAGGCAAATTTCTTCAAAAATCTTCTTCCCCAGATCCAGCTGGCAGAATGTTTTGATATTTGGTATGCAACATTGAGAGGTGGATCTGATTCAAGTTTGTTCACATCGGCCCCCTGGATTCATATTTGGGCTCACTATAGAAGCTCGAATTCGAACTTAGTGTATTTCAGGTAAATTTCTTTAAAAATCTTCTTCTCCAGATCCAGCAGGCAGAATCTTTTGATATTTGGTATGCAACATTGTGGGGTGGATCTGATTCAAGTTAGTTCAAATCGGCCCCCTGGGTTTATATTTGGGCTCAGTATAGAAGCTCGAATTCGAACTTAGTGCATTTCAGGCAACTTTCTTGAAAAATCTTCTTCTCCAGATCCCGCAGACAGAATCTTTTGATATTTGGTATGCAACATTGTGGGGTGCATCTGGTTCAAGTTTGTTCAAATCGGCCCCCTGGATTCATATTTGGGCTCACTATAGAAGCTCGAATTCGAACTTAGTGCATTTCAGGCAAATTTCTTCAAAAATTTTCTTCTCCAGATCCAGCTGGCAGAATCTTTTGATATTTGGTATGCAACATTGAGGGGTGGATCTGATTCAAGTTTGTTCAAATCGGCCCCCTGGATTCATATTTGGGCTCACTATAGAAGCTGGAATTCGAACTTAGTGCATTTCAGGCAAATTTCTTAAAAAATCTTCTTCTCCAGATCCAGCAGGCAGAATCTTTTCATATTTGGTATGCAACATTGTGGGGTGGATCTGATTCAAGGTTGTTCAAATCAGCTCCCTGGATTCATATTTGGACTCACTATAGAAGCCCGAATTCGAACTTAGAGCATTTCAGGCAAATTTCTTTGAAAATCTTCTTCTCAAGATCCAGCAGGCAGAATCTTTTGATATTGGGTATGCACCATGCTTAGGGGGGTGAGATTCAAATTTGTTCAAGCCAAGTCCCTTGGTTCATATTTGGGCTCACTATGGTAGCCCGAATTATAACTTAGTTCAAAATGAGGAATTTTCTTTAAAAATCTTCTTCAGATCCAGCAGTTGGAATGTTTTGATATATGATATGCAGCATCCTTAGGGGTGGGGGAGGGTGGGGGGATTCAACTTTGTTCAAGCCATGTCCCTAGGTCCATATTTGGACTCACTGTGGGAGCTTGAATTGTAACTTAGTTCAAAATGAGGAATTTTCTTTAAAAATTTTCTTCTTCAGATCCAGCAGTCGGAATGTTTTGATATTTGGTGTGCAGCATCCTTAGGGGGTGAGATTCAAGTTTGCTAAAGCCAAGTCCCTGGGTTCATATATGGGCTTCCTGTGGGAGCCCGAATTATAACTTAGTTCAATATGAGGAATATTCTTTAAAAACCTTCTTTTTTTTTAGATCCACTGGTCAGAATCTTTGGATATTTGGTATAAGCTTTTCTCAGGAGGAGCAGATGCAACTTGTTGAAATCAATTCTCTGGGTTGATATTTAGGTTACCATGTCAGGTGAGCGCCCCCAGGCCCCTTGGGGCCTCTTGCATGACGTTAGTACGTTGGGGAGTCTGACAGTTGCTCGCCACTGCTCTGTGGTTGCCTCTGGATACTCCGGCTTTCTCCGCCCGTAAAACTGTCCGACACGAGCCGACCTTGGCTGTTAAACTGTCGTTAAACCCAATAAATAAATAAATGAATAAATAAATAAGTTGGCATTTAACATGTGCATTGCACTGGGCAAAATTGTTTAAACATTCTCCCTAGTTTCTTGTGGCTAAACCCAATGATAAAATAACCTTGAAATTGTTACCTTAAAATGAAAATAGAGTTGACAAATGACAAGTTTTCATGACACTTACAATCATCATAACCCGTCCTTAATTTCGTACATTATGTAAAACTGTGTTTCTCGAATAATGTATTCCAACACCTGTACAGAGGTTAGAGACCTGCGATCAATACACAATACATCTGGTGAGTGTGCAGGTTGGAAATGACGACGTGGGGGACTTTTGACATTCACATAAACATCTGATATTCAGGAAAAAAAATTGCTGGACGGAAAAATCAATAAATTGTGAATGTGAAAAATGAATGGTAGAACATTTCCAATATTCTGATTTTTTTTATCATCACTCTTCTTCCATCCATGGCAGGGGCGACGGCACCGGGGACTGGGGGAGGGGGGGGGGGCCATGTTTTTTGTGTGCATATATTTTAACACACGTATGCTTTACCGACGTTTTTTAACGGCTCTCAAAGTGTGAAATCTTTCAAATACATCTCCCGAAAAAATCTCAAAATATCCGCTCAGATGCATGGAAATTTGGGTTTGGGGACCCTGGAATTTAAAATTTTCTTATATTATTCCTGAGTCTCTCTGCAAATGCCTAAGGGATTCGTCCATCTAGCGGCGACGGTGTTGAAAAGGACTACCATTCAGGAATCTACGATTGAAGGGTTAAATTAAACCTCTCGCTTGATAACAAAATTCGTTGTAGGACACAACTTTTCTTTGATAACGCATTAATAATTTATATTAAGTTCACATCCGAAATAAACGATAGCTGGTGATTTTGGATCGATTTACTTACTATATATATATGTATGTGTCAACATCCAACTACCATTACTACAGTTTTGATACAAATATATATCTTGAAAAAAATAATGAAAATTAATTGGCGATTTTTGAAAATACATATGATAAACATGACTTCAGACTCAAGGTTCCAAGTTTCGCGAGTACAGGGACAAAGAGGTCGCAAGTAATCTCCTGGTCCTGCAAACATTAAATGAACGCCAAAGTATCGCTATATCATGTATATTAACCCTTTACCCAACGTAACGGCCAACGCCGACCAGCGCTATTCTCAAAAATCGCCAATTAATTTTCATTATTTTTTTCATTTTTTGTCTCAAAAACATAGGTTATGACCCCTCGTTGGAACGAGCTCGTCGAGCTCGTTCCAATGAGGGGTCATAACCTATGTTTTTGAGACAAAAAATGAAAAAAAATTAGTTATTCAAGAATTTTTTTTGCAAGTGTCGTCTGATTTTCATGTTAGGTAAAGGGTTAAATATTCATAAAATGGTTGCATTGGGGGTTTTTTTTAACCAATTTTGTTTTATGTATATTTAATAGAAAATCAAATAAAGTCTCGCGTTCTTCATGCAGAGAGACACGGAGATCATGTCGGGAGCAGTAGTTCTTATTCTCCCACAATTATCAGAACACAGACTACAGGACATGGAAAGGAAATTGGTGTGTCGGGCTGTGCCCATTTAGGCAACTCCACTTGGAAAGGGCTGCGGAATGTCATGATGGATGGATGATGGATATAAGATATGTTACAACTATAAAACTTAAAACTGGCATTTTTTTATAAGTGTCGATCCCCCCCACCCCCCCCCCCCCCCCCCACCCCAATATATCGTTTGGAAATTGAAAGCATGTGTTCAATATAGCGAGTTTTCAGAACAACTGTAAAATGTACGCCACAATCAAGGCCAGCTGAGGTTAGGTCGCTAAACATAGCAATGTGAATTTTCAGCGCACGGGTCAAGTTACTGCGATCTAGGAAATTGTTTATATCTTTGCATCTTCTGAATCCTGCATTTTAATGAGAGTACTGTAGTTTCGGGTTAGGAACCCAAGTGAAATCGCCTCAACTTACAAAAATGTCGTCGGACTTTCTTGCCAGAATGCCTTGCAGACATGGTTGGGAAATACTCGAGTACACCAGGAATACGAAAATATTTATTCTAGCTTCTTACGCTTGTGCAACATAGAAACAGTTTATGTAAAAACAAGGTAGAAATAACAAATTTTACATATTAGTCGATACAGTAGAAGTAAGTTTCCATTTACTGGTTTTCCAAATCAGTTGAATCGACGTGAGACGCCAGTACCTCATGATCTGGGGCAATTACATTTCCAATATATACGCTCGGATGCGCGCTAAATAACAGACATACACACTTACGGGACTAACATTAACCTCCAAACAGATTACATGAATTGTATTGGTAGTGATAATGAAATTCAGTGATGTTCTTCGCTAGAATATCTATCTGCCAGGTTGACAAGTGCTTTAACACATTACCCAACATAACGACCAAAACCGAACAGCGCTATTTTCAAAAATCGCCAATTAATTTTCATTATTTTTTTCAATTTTTGTCTCAAAAACATAGGTTATGACACCACATTGAGCTCGTTCCAATGCGGTGTCATAACCTATGTTTTGAGACAAAAAATGAAAAAAAATAGTTATTCAAGAATTGTTTTTACATGTGTCGTCTGCTTTTCATGTTAGGTAAAGGGTTAAACGAAAATTTAGGTGACACTAATATATGAATGCTGTATTAATGTAAGTTACAAATCCCATTATTGCTCGATACTGCCTCCCTTAAGGGTGTGGTATACCATATATCGAGATTTTGACCTGTGGATCTGAAGAAGAAGATATCTGAACAAACGTGACCCTGCTCTCCCACTGGGGATGTTGCATACCAAATATCAAAAGATTCTGACCGGTTGATCTGAAGAAGAAGATTTTTAAAGAACTTCCATCACTTAGCACTTAGTTAAAATTCTAGTTCTCATAGAAATTCAAAATAAGAAAAGTGGAATTAAGTAGAAGAAACTTAAATTGGAAGGATGCTGTATACTAAATATCAAAGAATTCTGCAAAAGAAGGGTTTTTTCTAATTTTTGAAATGTGCTGACTCGTCATTTTTTTCCATTTCTACATACGGTAACCCCATGACACAACCGATTCTCCGTTCTGTTCAGTTTGGAAAATATTGGCATTTGAAAATGTTTTCTGTTTTTAGCTCTCTGGGTTCCTTTGAGGACGTGAACAAAATTTGTCCGGTATAAATCAAGTACATGTCCCTTAATACACTACTGCATATAAAATTCGGTTCAAATTGGTAGCCGGTTCGGAAAATAAACATTTTGGCTCTGACCAGAAATTTTGTTCCTCCCAACAGGAGTTCAAACACTGCCCGAGAAACATTCTTTGGGCAAACTTGAATCTTCAGTACATAATAGGGTCCTGCGAATATTCGAGATTCGATTCGATATCGATATCATACGTCAGCTTTGAGATCGATCCCGCATTCAGTCTCAAGATTCGATTTTTCGAATCTCTCGCACTGACTTCAATTTGTAACATTTCCAACAAAAAATGGATAAAATTGACATTATGAAATTAAGTCATGTTGGCACAATTGGGCAAGTAGTGAATTTTGCCTAGATTATCCATAGTTTTAGTTCTTGAAGGCTTAACTTATTACTGTTCTTAAGAACGTGAATAGTAGCAAGTTAAGCCTTCAGAAACTAAAACTATGGATAATAGGCCTAGCTGTGTCAGCGACAGTGCTACAGAGAATATTTATTTATTGGTGTTTAAGGTGTCATTCTAATTCTTTTGTAAGGGTCATCACAGTGTACCGTAACTTTCGTTTCGTGCAATATGAAATAACTCGTCTATTAAGACGACTCGATATCAAGATCAGAGACACGATTCGTTTCGAGATTCGATTCGGAAAAAAATATGTGATTCGCAGATCCCTAGTTCATAAGCGGGTTACATACCAAATTGCAAAATATTGTGACTCGTTGTTTATAGGACGAAGAGTTTTGAAGAATTTGGGGATTATTTTCAAACATCGCCAATTAATTTTCATTATCTTTTCATTTTTTGTCTCAAAAACCTATGTTTTTGAGACAAAAAAATGAAAAAAATTAGTTATTCAATAATTTTTTTTGCAAGTGTCGTCTGCTTTTCATGTTAGGTAACGGTTTAAACATATTTTATTTGCAAATGTTTACAGCAAATCTAATCGGAAGGCAATTGCTTACCACGTAGCAATCGTTCCTTTCCGTTTCAAATAACATAAATATTATCTAGTGCGGCAAAACAGTAATAAATATAAATATTAAACACAAACAATGTAGAAGATTACAGAAATATAACAAATAAGTAATATAAGAAATGTGAGAGAGATAGAAGGAGATAAACATAGAGAAAAAGAAGAGACAGAGAGGGAGAGAGAGAGAGAGAGAATGAGAGAGACATGAGTCTCCCAAATTCTTAGTTGGTGTGAAGCTTCCTTAGGACCAATAGAATGGAATGGTCCAAAAGCATTGCTATCAGTTTTATCATAGGGTACTTTTTCGGGACTTTGAAAAAAATGCTGAATCAGCATTTTTTAACGCTGTGGGGAAAACATTTAAGACTCTTTTTCTCCCAAACCACTGATCCAAAAGCTTTCAAATTTCACATATAATATCTTTGGAAGATGGTTTCACATGTTTATTGAAATCAAATCCCTGGCAACGAGGTATGGTGATACAAGCTGGCAGACCCTTTTCAGACCATTCTGATACTGATACGTTCACCCATCTTAGTGAAAATGTTAGAATCAGAAACTTAAACAGCTGCACTGCTGTCGAAATAGCAATAATTTCAAACCACATTTTTCCCACAATGCAACTAAGAATTTAACCAATTCAGTTTTGTTTGACAGAGCTCATTGAGCTCTGTCAAACAAGACTAAATTAAAAAATTACAAGTTGCATCATTGGAAAAGATTATGGCTTGGAATTTCGGTGTTTTGACATCAGTCTTCAGCGAGTTAAAAAGACACCCTCGTCCTTGAATATTAACTATTCGTTAACCCTCTTAAAACGACTTGAAGGAAAAAGGGTGGTTCAGTGGTCTTTAAACAGAAAGGTCGATCCTGACATGCAATAACTACGTTGTGTCCATGGACAAGCCGCTGAATTCTGATTGTCCATGCAGGAGGTTCGGTGGCGCGTTGTATTAACCCTTTACCCAACGTAACGGCCAAAACCGGCCAGTGCTATTCTCAAAATCGCCAATTAATTTTCATTATATTTTCATTTTTTGTCTCAAAAACATAGGTTATGACCCCTCATTGGAACGAGCTCGTCGAGCTCGTTCCAATGTGGGGTCATAACCTATGTTTTTGAGACAAAAAATTTAAAAAAATAGTTATTCAAGAATTTTTTTTTGCAAGTGTCGTCTGCTTTTCATGTTAGGTAAAGGGTTATGGCGTATTGCACGTTGATGGTCCGTTTGCATTCAACCGCTGCTGCCTCGATTTAGTGTGTTAAAGAGTCTGGCAGTTACTCTCCGCTGTTCGATGGTCCGCTCCGGGTGATTCGGTTTCCTCCACCCGTAAAACTATGAGACACGATATTGCACTGGTTGTTGAAAGTGTCGTTAAACCGCAATAAACAAAAAATAATGGACTCCGCTACAGATGGAGGGAAGGGATGAGTGTTTTTTTAAAGAGATTAACTAATTAAAAATTCGAGATCTTTGCAATCTTGTGCTGATAGGGGGAATATAGGACAGGGTAAATCCGCCGGTTAGACGTTCCGAATAATTCACAATTGACAGGAAATGCCTCGGGTTTAATTGCCCAGGTGCGTTGGTATATATCTGCACATGTAAACAGCAAAAAGATATGATGAAGTATGTTTATTATCAGCGAACCTGAGTAAATACTACCCATCAATAGAACAGCGGAAATGCGTTCCATTTAATGTTCCAGTAATCCGATTTATGACCGCAAAGTGTGTTTAGAGGCAACTGATTGACAGTTAACTGTTTCAATGCAGGCGCCTTCAACCGGAAGCTGGTTGGATTCGCACCCCCCCCCTCCCCCCTTCATCCCATTTAAACCCGCCCGCTGAAAATTGACGTCGAAGAAAAAAAAATGTGATTCACACATGGAAATGGTCATGCATTCAGCACAATCTAAAGTACTTTGTAGAAACACAAACAAGCATGCATCCCAATTCTCTATTTTCAAATTCATACATTGAAATCATTTCGTGTGAAACTCTCTCCGGTAGTTTCCCAATACAGTATGGTCGCCGTGACCGGTCACTTTTCACGGGTGAGCAATATTCCCACAGACACAATAATATTGGATTCCAAACTCTAATTATAGGAATAACCATCACAAATTTAATTAATGAAGCACCGGGTGCTCAATTAATTAACCCTTTTATACTTTAATTATACTGGCGTTCAAACGTCACTGGGAATTCAGTTTCTTCAACGCTTTTCAAAATGCGACGTCAAATGTCGGAAAGTGCAAATAACAAGATATTTTTCACATTAGTCACTATCTGGTTGAGGGCTAGATTATTTTTTGGTGGTCTGAATTTGTTATCCAAAGCTTGTTTTATTACAAATTATTGGAGAGTGCCCAGAGGCACTCTCCAATAATTTGTAATAAAACAAATTTATATAAACAAAACATTATTTGTATTTGACTGAATATGAAATATAAGCAAGGAAAGTGTTGGCTTTTGCTCTGGTATCCTCATTTTGTGAACGCCTAGTGGCTTCTTGCACTCAACCAGTTAAGAAGTCTTGACAGCAGGATTACGTTCGTATTTTAAGCAGCGATAGCATTTGGCTCAACGGTTGTCACTGAGCACTATTCGGTAGAAAATAGGAAGTGAGGTTAAAACTTTAAAAAATCGAAAAATAATAACGAAACAAATGACCACAAAGTATCAACGCGCTGTTTGATTTCGTACGTAATAAGACGTACAAAAGTATCAAAGGGTTCAATTAAACAAAAGATTTCGTACGTAATAAGACGTACAAAAGTATCAAAGGGTTAAAATTTTGCTGCTGCTGATTTTTATTACCCGGTAAACGCGTGGATTACGACCAGTCACCTGCGATTGTACTGTAAATAATGTCGTAGAGTGAATTCGTCAACTTTTATGAACAGAAAACAGAAACTTCCTTGTGATTAACTTCGATCGATTTGCATATTGTAATGTGTATCGTTGTGTGATTTTTCAGTTTCTTTATCATTTGCTATCAAGAAATCAAGCTCTAGAAACGCGGAATAGGCGACATATGGGATTGGCTGGAAGGGGTGGGGGGTGGAGGTGTAGAGTACAAATTATTATTGTGTGTTAAATATAAAATTCTCGGACTGATGATGAAAATGTAAGCAAATTAAATCATGTATTTCTCTGTGCATGTAAATAAATTTTCTTTTCAGTGACTTGTCGTTGATCACATGGAAATATTAAAGTTGTTTACCTCTTCCGCAGCGCAAACATCCCAAACAAATAAGGTCTTGATAAGATGGTGAGACTTACACTCGAACCGGTTGCCAGACTACAGCCCCTGGATATCGGATGTACTAGTAGCGAAAACGTACATATCTCACCTCTCGAAAGTTATTAACCCCATATTGCGTGACACGAGGTCAGTAATTATTATAACGACGTGGCATCTTTCGTGGGTTTCAACAGCTTCACGATAACACAGAGCAACTGAGTTCGGGTTATTAGACCGCATTAGTTGCAACAACAGAATTTTTCTGTTGTAACCATCAATGCACCCATGTATTGGTAAGCGATATAGTTCCAGTTTATCATAGCCGTCCAAATGGCATGAAAGTACTGCCCCGAACACGAATACTTCTTTCTCTGGGAACGATATGTTCCCCTAAGTTCGGTGCCTTCTAGGTCCAAAACCCATCAGAGCTTTCTGCATGCCAAACTGAGGAAAGCTCGCACCCTGAAGCTGAAATGTGTTCCGGGATCTTCTGTAGGTTCAGTGTACTTTCGCCTAC
This sequence comes from Pictodentalium vernedei, assembly GCA_031216915.1. Lineage (NCBI taxonomy): Eukaryota > Metazoa > Mollusca > Scaphopoda > Dentaliida > Dentaliidae > Pictodentalium > Pictodentalium vernedei. Next base: position 713,996,527 of record CM062296.1, read on the forward strand.
AGTGCACATTCGCCTACAAAAATTATTAGGTAAAAGTGCAGGCGAAAGTGCACCAACTAAGGTATATGGATTAGTAGCTAATTACCTGCTCTACCCACAATAAAATCGACTGATCGTTTGGTGTTTGAGACAGAGAGAGGGGGGAGGGGGGGGGGGTGTCCAATAATATTCATATTCATAGGTTTTATTGACAAATATCGATACAATTTATCCCTCTCTCTCTCTCTCTCTCTCTCTCTCTCTCTCTCTCTCTCTCTCTCTCTCTCTCTCTCTACAAATATGAGTATTATTGGAACCGGCTCACTGAGCCGGTTCCAATAATATTCATATTTGCAAGGTTTTATTGACAAATAACAAATCCGCATTGTATATGATGTTCTAAACTGTTTTTACAAGAATCCATTCAGTTAACATCCCAATTTTACCAGGTGGCCAACTGCATCAAGAAACTGCACAGGTGACTTTTGCCCTGAAGATTTGTGCTTTTAAAAACAAATCAGTATTTGTTTTCATGGCCTCAGCTAAAGCAACAACCTTGCACATAACATAACATAAGAAAAAAACAAACACATAACATAAGAAAAAATAGAAAAATGCTGGGAATGAATGGTCGGTCAGTCCATTTATTGTGTATAGAGCAGGTAATTAGCTATTAATACCTATACCGTAATTAGTGCACTTTCGAATACACTTTTACCTGATAATTTTGTCGGCGAAAGTGCACTGTAGGCGAAAGTAGACGACTCCGTTCTGTATCCAACGATGCATACAACGTTGAATGACATTCCTGGGATTATGATTAACCAATCTTCGACTCAGTCTGTATGTTGTGTAAACTCCACAAAAGAGTTTGTTTGCTGCACTCTGAAGTCAGTTGGGTAACACATTATCCCAGGTCAACTGGGTCGAGTGAATACGAACCCAATTGGGTTCATATTTACTCAACCCAGTTGAATTGGGTTGCATTTTAACCCAACTGATATTAGAGTGTCATGTTGATGTTGAAGTGTGATTTTAGTTAGGCCACAACCACACCGTAATTATATCCCACACACACTAAAAACTAAAGTGTTAAAACTGACACTTTCAAAGTGTTAAACCCATTCTAACTCTTAGAGTTTGGTTTTAACACTCAAAGTGCAATGCTTTAAGCACTTAGACATTACAATCGTCAGACATCTGAAACTTGAATGGATGGCACTTCCCATGTGTCTAGCATTGGTGGTTCTTCCAGAATCGTCTATAATTTGATTTCCGCTTGGTGGGAACATAATTAAAAGGACACAACGCAGATGACGCGGATCAGGCTCGAGAGTTCGAGCCTGATCCGCGTCATCTGCGTTGTTTCCTTTTAAGTGTCGCGACATTACACTTGTCAAGTGGTATTATTGTCAACACCTGTCGAGTTCTGGGATATCCACACTTGAACAAAGTGCTAGTTCAGCACTTAGTAAGTGTTAAATACAGCACTTCAAGTGTAGTTTTTAACACTTTAGTTTTTAGCGTGTATGAAATCTATCTGTACTAATGATTTTTTGTCACTTTTTGTATACAGGCGAGAAACATGTGGCACTATTAGGGTCACTTGGAATGGCATACCATGCTTACGACTTCCTGGAGAATATTTCAACAGTTCTCCTCAGTTGTAAAATGGCATAATCTACAAACATAATCCAGTAACATATAACGACAGCTGGATGGTATCAGTAATTTGAATAAACTGATATATCACGCATCGCCCACGCTGAAGACGAAATTCAATAAGGCTCAGGTCAAGGAGATTTGCCGTGACCAGATGTTTCTTTTCCGTGAGCAAACGTTTGTTTTGCTGTGAGCAAAAGTTTGTTTTGCCGTGAGTAAAAGTTTGTCTTGCCACGCGTAAAGTTTATTTTGCCGTGAAAAAAGTTTGTTTTGCCGCTATTAAAATTTTCTTTTGTAGTGATTAAATGTTTTTTTCGCCATGGCCAACAAGTGCCCGGGAGAAAAGTTTGTTGTGCCGTTTTCGTTGTTGGCCACCAAAATCATGAGTAGATTACATGGTGAATAATATTAAATATAAATACATTGAGTTATTCATACTGACTTGAGTTCAACACTTTCAATTTGTTTTCTGCAGGGAGGTGGCGTAGCCAGCTGGCTGTGTTAGGGCCACCCACCTTAAGGTAAAAAAAAAGAAGAAAAAAAACAGAAAAGGAGGTTGAAAGATGGGGAGATAAGGCGGTCTTAACAGTTGAATTGTACAGGGGTGAGTCAAAGAGGGATAAGAGAGGAGAAAGGAGCTAAGGGCGAAGAAGCTCACGTTCGTGTATTAAATTGGCTTTGATTTAAATTTTGAAACTTTGAACTAGATGCAATATTACATTTATCACCCGAAACAAAATTCTTGCACTAAGAGATATAATAATATTATATCAATCTACCAGATTGAGTGATAATAGATATGCCCAGAGCCAGCTGAACGCATAGATGAACACAACAGTGGATGAGTAAATTGCTATGATCACATCTCCATTGTTGTATGCAAATATGCATACGCGTGCCTGTGTTGGGTCTTTGCCATCATTATATCCTTGTCTGTGACGAATTAAAAGAAGCAAGGGCTAAATACATCAATCCCTTCTACAGGCGACACCCTAGCATCTACAAAGTTCAGAGTTTATTCACTAGCTCAAATACTAAACAAACTCGCAATCTAGCAAAATTTATTAGGGATTTGAAATCAATATTACAACCTTCTCTCGGCTGACCTCATTACTTCTACCATCCCCTCCCTCCAACCACTCCCTCCCCAAGCTAAATTTACAGATTTGATAAAATTACAAGATTAAATATGTGGAAGAACAATACCGTCATCGTGCATATCATATTTATGTAACAATGGCCTTCAACAGCATTTTGCTCAATATCGCCTGTGCAAAAAAGCTTGCTAAAAACATTAAACACCTTGCATGTCTGAGATCTCCCTCCCGCAATTACAGACGCAACTTTCGCCGTAAGGAGAATCCTCCTTGCCATTTTTCGTCCATAGCGTGCATTGCGGGTGGAAGAATTCTGGAGTAAATGTAATGTGTCGAATCATTTTAACATGGTACATATTGCATCGCGACATATTAATAAGCATGCAGATGAAAGAAAATAATTTTAAAATTGACCCGAAAACCCTGCATGCAATATGATGCCCGTTCAACTTATCACATGAATAGCTACAATACTTACAGTTAGGAGGCTGTGATGTAATTAATTATATGGACTGGAGCCCGATGGACTGTATCACGAAAGAAAGAGCACGTCGCGCACTTTCAGACAGGATACAGTCGATCGAATTCCTAACTAAAATGAAAAATATTGATTGATTACAAATACCATGGCGGATACGATAGAATATTTAAAAATCAGAATCCCCCCCCCCCCCCCCCCCCCCCACCATCTTCGACAGAATGCCTGTTGAAACCAATGCCAAAACATCTGTTCCCCATACATGTATCTTATATTTTGTTATTTCATGTAATAACCACCACGGACCTGCGCGATCTTGTTTTGTTTTGTATATTACTGTAAAATGTACTACGCTTACTCTTTACGCCATAGGAATGGTTAAAAGTGGAGAAATAAATTGAAATTGAAAATCAATAATAAGACATAGACCCACTGAACAGGATATGCAGAGAACTTTGAAGGGAGAAGTTTGAAAATGTCACGCCCACACACATACACCGCACCATCACCCCACACAAATGCTTGTTGTGGGGATTGCCGGTCTGTGTTCTGCACATAATGCAGAGACGGCCAGAGAATTATCCTTGTCAACAACAAGACAAATAATGTTCTGAAACGAAAAGAAAAAACTACAATTGTTTGGATACGCAGTAAAAAACAAAGTTGATAAATGTTCCCTGTAGTGAACAATATTTTCTAGATTTACTCCGCACCTCGCCAATTAGACAAACGATTACAATTTATTGATAAATAAACCGAGTTCACAGAGATATGATATCATGTTTTCTTTGTCTTTTAACTAGCTCACTCACGAGAACTAGGGCAATGACCGATGTGTGACAATATTTGCGAGGCGGATATCAGATATGCTAACACAGGACGAATTCTACCATAAATAAAGAACGACACAGCAAAAAATTAATGATTTTGGATGTTTTTGTCGTACGCTTCTAAACCCGTGTGATCGATAGTACATTCTCAATGTTTACCGTTTCATCCTCATGGAGTTGCTTTAAAATAGATCATTAGCTGAGTCTGTGAAGAAGAGTGTAGTTGAAAAAAATATGTGACGGAAACGTTTATTGTTTATACACTATAAAAGTGACCGTTAAAATTTATGGACAAAATACTGGCAAGCATTTGCCCTTACTTTTACCGCAATTTCGACGGTAATAACTGTTTCTGCTTGAAGTTCAAACTTAGAAGTACTTACGAACAGTGATGCAAAGCTTTTTTCAGAACAAACACATACTTCTCTGCTTTTGCGAAATAACATTAAGAAAAGTAATATTTTTAAGCTACACCAATTAATATCTTTTACCTGCAGGCATGCGGCAGCAGGTTAAAGATATTAATTGATCTACCCCGTATGACAAGATATTATTATTATTATGTCTTAGTTACAATTGTAATAAAAACAAACCAGATATCAGTTCCACGATCATCTTCCAAGCTCGAACACAAAATAGGTCGGTGTTGCCAAAGTATTTCACTACGGTGTAATATTAGAGACCTTTCGCAAAACGAACGATGACTGATAAAAGTTACGATAAAAGTTACGAAAAGCCAATAATAGTCGTACATTTGTGGGTGGCCAAAAGAGTTTTACGCAGAATTGACGACTACGAGTCCGTTTGTGCGAACATCCTACCGTTCAAACTTCGTACCACTAGGAGTTGAAGGACACAATCTTAGAGTGATCTTCCACATAAATGCGCTGAGAAACGCTCTTAAACATTTTGCCATAATAATGATATATCTGCGAGTGTTGATGAGAAGTCGTAATCGTAACTAAAAAACTACAGCTGAAGAACACATATTCCAGTGACGTAATACCCCACTCATCAGTCCTCGTTAGGTTTTGCGGGAGGTCTCTATTGCCAGTATCTTTACCGTATTCTTAACGTCAAGGTTTTATAGTACATCAACACTCTGTTTACAACTTCTGCGTAGTGTGGTATTTCTTAAAAAAAGAGTAGATGACAGACAAATTCACGCATACAATTACAAAGATTTTACATCGGAGAACTTCGATTTTACCTTCAACAGGGCAGTGTCCAAGAATACTGATAGTAGTTGAGGATTTAAAATTCGGAGTTTCGACGGGGAAGGCGGGTTTTTTCATACACAGGGCGTATTGGCTGGGATGGCCATCGTCTCAAAATGGTTTTTTCCGGGTGTTGGTGTTGTTGTTTTTCTCGTTTTCTGTGATAAGATTGTTTTATAGTGATTGGAAACATTATGAAAGTGTCTTTACACTAAGGTGGAGTAGTTGGTATAGATATGAGCATGGAAGAGATGCCCAAGCTTTCCTATATGCAGAATGTAAGCTTTTTTATGTACACAGTGTAAGCTATTGTATATACAGAGTGTACAGCTTTTGTATGTACAAAGTGTACAGAGTGTACAGCTTTTGTAGGAACGTAGTGGGCAGGGTGTAGAGCTTTTGTATGTACATAGTGTACAGAGTGTAGAGCTTTTGTAGGTACGTAGTGTGCAGGGTGTAGAGCTTTTGTGTGTACATAGTGTACAGGGTGTAGAGCTTATGTATGTACATAGTGTACAGGGTGTAAGCTTTTGTATATACAGAGTGTACAACTTTTGTATATACAGAGTGTACAGCGTTTCTATATGCAGACTGTACAACTTTTGTATGTACAGAGTGTACAACTTTTGTATATATAGAGTGTACAGCTATTGTATGTACAAAGTGTATAGCCTTTGTATGTACAGAGTGTATAGCTTTTATATGTACATAGTGTACAGCTTTTGCATGTACAAAGTGTACAGCGTTTGTATATACAGAGTGTATAGCTTTTATATGTGTACAGCTTTTGCGTATACATAGTGTACAGCTTTTGTATGTACATAGTGTACAAAGTGTACAGCTTTTGCGTATGCATAGTGTACAGCTTTTGTATGTGCATAGTGACAGAGTGTACAGCTTTTGTATATACAGCGTGTACAGCTTTTGTATGTACATAGTGTGCATAATGTACAGCTTTTCTATATGCAGACTGGACGGCGTTTGCATGTCCATAGTGTATAGCTTTTGTATAAACAAAGTGTACAGCTTTTGTGTGTACATAGTGTACAGAGTGTAGATCTTTTGTATGTACGTAGTGTACAGAGTGTAAGCTTTTGTATATATAGAGTGTACAGCTTTGTATACACAGAGTATACAGCTTTTGTATATATAGAGTGTACAGCTTTTGTACATACAGAGTGTGCAGAGTGTATAGCTTTTGTACATACAGAGTGTGTAGAGTGTACCGCTTTTGCATGTACACAGTGTACACAGTCAATGGCTTTTGCTTCCCCGAGCAATTAGGATTAAGTGTCTTGCCCAAGGACACAACGCAGTTTCCGATAGTCAGGATCAAACCGCCGACCATTCGGTTTGACGTCCAGTGTTTTAACCACTGATTCAACACGCTCCCATCCTTTGATGTAATGATCCCATTGGGTCATTTATGATGAAAAGATTTCTACCGTTGAACTTACTCGGCATCACAGCATATTCTGACCACTCATTGCTATCACAACCACGTTCATCTTTTTTTCAATTTCACGAGTTCTTGATACCAGTTCCGTGGAGTTAGCTTGACGTTGGATATTCGTTTGACATTCTTCTAAAAGTCCGTTTAACTTTCGGCGTTTGGAATTTGTTTGACATTCGCATTTCGTCAGTTTGACGTTGAATATTCGTTTGACTTTCATGTTCGACGTTTCACATTCGTCTGTGGTCAGTTTCACGTTCCCCGATTGACATTTGTATGACACGTCGTGAAACTGACTGCAGGCGAACGTCAAACGAATGCCAAACGCCGAACGCCAAGTTAACTTCAGTCGAATGTCAAGCGAAAACCAAACTCCCAACCTCAAACTAATATCCATCGCCCAACGTCAAGCTAACTTCACGGGCCTCTTGATATTTTACCTTGCCTTAAGTGAATAGTTGTGTTTGAAGAGAAATGAAAATAAAAAGCCACATTTCTAAGGAATGTGTACTTAAAATAATGATCGATTCTTGCTCTCTTGGGTACAATGTGTTTTGTCTGTACGAAGACACAATTTAGGACGCTCGATAACACATCGACTGTTGTTCTCATTAAACGTGTACAACGGAACTCGGGGCTTACGTGACAAGACTCCAGTACGCCCATACACTAAGTCAATAAACCGAGTTCCATTAGTGAATTATAAATGATAATTATCATTTCTGCTCTTCAGTTGAGAATGCGGGATCCAAAGTGTTGTAAATAATGTTGAATTGAAGCTAATGATCGTCTAACCTTACAATTTAGCTGCCTGATTACCCGCATCTCATTACCCTTAACAAATCAATTCATATAATACATTTACGGACACGAAATCGTTTACCATTGGGATATTACGTATCCTATCACCATCAACTCACTATTATTTTCAGTCTTCGAGCCATCCTGCACTCAGGAGATATCCGGAAACCATGGACCGCTGAGCCGGGGATGGGCTGGTGGCAGGCCTGCATCAGGGGGGGGGGGGGGGGGGCATGTAGGGGGGGGGGGGGGGGGGGGGCATCTCCCCAACCTGGACATAATCCCATCATTTTACCATCCAGAATCATTTTATCCCCCCCCCCCCCCCCCCCCAAGTGACTAAAGTTCACTAATTTGGATACGTCTTGCCAAGCACATGTGCGCCGATCCGACCATGGTTCGGGCCGACATGGAAAAATTTTAAAATTTTTCATTAAAAGGAGCAACTTCCTGTCTTCTGAAGGATCAATTCCTTCTTCAACATACCCCAAAAAGTTTTATTTTTTCTGCACAAATAACAAGATTCATTATTTGCAGTTTTTTATTTCAGTCCACTAACTTTTGAAGGACCAGTCAGAATCATATTATCCCCCCCCCCCCTCCACCTTCTCAAAGTGACTAAATTCCACTAATTTGGATACTCTTTGCCAACAACATGTGCCCCGGGTAGACCATGGTAAAAATTTTAAAATTTGGCATTAAAAGGAGTAATTTCCTGTCTTTGTTCCATGGAAAGCCTCTGTTTGCGAGACCATTTCTCCTACTTTCAATTACCAGTAACCACTCATCACTTGAAATTTAACCTGTTAATTAGTTAATGTTTCGTATTGTCATAGTTGGGTATAATCTGTGTGTTGAATAAACACCTCAAATATAACAATAGAGACTCAGTCATGGGATTATATTCAATGTAATTACAGGTGTAAATATTGACAACTCTGAGTTAATTCACTGGTAGATAAAATGGATAAAAATGGCGAAAATTGAAAAACAGTGTCTGAAATCTTTCTAGGGGGCGAAAATGTTTCCAGAAGGGGGGGGGCGCTGCCCCCTTGCCCCCCCCCCCCCCCTCCCCCTTGGTTGCAGGCCTGGCGGGAAGAGTAGTTAAGCGCCTTCACATGTTGGCCAACCATGTTAAAAAATGTAAAGAATTCGTCTTGACAACACTAACATTTATATCGTAGCTGATGTATATATACTAACTTAATTGATTGTTGTGCCACTTTCTGTCCTTATTACCAAAGGACTTACTCTTCCAATTGGCGATTATCCGAGTTATTGTCGGCGCTGGAGTAGTAACAATCGCAACGACATGCCATATTTCACACTGTAGGGCTATTGTGCGATATGGGTGGTTTTAGTTTAGGGCAGTAGTGGACTACCGTCACCGTACTGTGCCGGTGGAGTCCACTAAAGCCCTAAAATCGCCGAGGCCACTAATATCCTACACTGGACGCTGCCATTTTGCAAAAGCGGGAATTAAAGAGCTGAATGCGTTCGTTCTGAAACTGTTTTTGCTCCACTGTACATGAAGATTCCTCTCGAATTTTTCATATGATGAAATTTAAGTTGTAACGGCCATTGATCCTCATCTTCAAGGCAGAAATAACTGCAACTGATTGTCAGTACTTGAAACGTAATTTCAATGGTCATTTTATACAGTATTAGCAATCAATCACCTGCAGCAAGCAGTTGTATCAGTTTTATGCCTACGCTGTTGTCTTTGGACAAGACAGATTTCCACGCTGTATTTGAAATAACTGGACACACTAAGCAGATAGACTTTCCAGGTGGATATTTACTGCCATGTGTTCTGTATTATCTATTGACTAAAGTGATTTTTTTGATTTGATTGGTTGATAGATACGTGGTATGAGACCATATTCATTGAAACCTACGATCCGCCCGCCCAGCCACTGACAAATTTCCCATACCCAGTGGAAGCCTCGTTCCGAAATCTACAAATTGTCCATACCCCGTAGAAGACACGTTCATCGAAATCAATTTGCCGATAACTGGAAGGCGGAAGTCAGACAGCACAACAAACAAAAATGTCGTTGAAGCGGTTTGCACAGTTTTCAGCCGAGGAAATTGAAGATAAAGTTCCCCCTCCTTGCGTGTTCACATAAATGAAATATTTCAAAGTCAATAGATACATGTAAATTTGTTATCCCATGTCTGATCACGGCTTGCACTATTCGCAAAAAATCGTCATTCCAGTTTTGCAGTGTACATGTATTATATTTTAATTTTTTATCTCCAAAATATAGCTCATGACCCCTTATTGGAATGAGCTTGTCGAGTACCGTCCAATGTGGGGTTCATAAACTATGTTTTTGAGACAAAAAAGAAAAAAAGAAATTCAATAATTTTTTTATACTAATCATATCGACGTACTAATCATATCGGCATATTTTCACAAAAACTCTTTTGCACAAAAATTCCACAGATACCTGTATGGCTCAACAATGGAAGATAAAAGATCTCATGCTGTGTGTGTTCACACATGAAATAGATTGTACTTCTAAAACGGAAAGTCAATAGATAAATTCGTTACCCCGTGTCTGATCACGTGGTACGGGTTTTTACCTACCCGAAGCCACGGCTGGCTTCGGGTTGGTAAAAACCCGTATCACGTGATCAGACACGGGGTAACTAATAATATCCGGTCGACTGTTGTGACTGAGAACTAATGCTGTACATAGGACATCGTTAGCAGGCCAGACTATTATATAATCATTTGGCAAATTACTATTTATGACGAACGGTAATGTTGTATACCTGGAAATGGGCTACGTTAAAAGAAAGGCCAGACATTTTTCGTTCTCTGGTCTGTCTTATATATGATAATGCCCACTGTCGTCGTAAGATTTGGTGTATATGTGTTTTTTTTATATTGTTTTATAAAATTCTAGCTGTTGCAAAACACAATTTAACCCTTTCGCTGCTACAGGTCCATATTGAGTACGGAACCAACTGTTGACGGCCTGTGCGATAAGTCCGTACTCAGTACGGAGATACCACATACATGTACAGGGAATGGATATCATAGCACATTGTTATTCTCAATAGAACGCATGTTATACGAAATGCAAGCGACAGACGATATGGCATTATCCATCCATTTGTTCTCAACCATTTTTCGCGTCTATGTAAATTCCGAAATACCCGAGGCAACAACGAACTCAATAGTCCAAACTTGTCCCAACATATATAATTGTTTTTTGTTGTCCTGTGCCACACGACGACAACACAAAACAAAAATTATATAACGGGCTGTGGAGCAAAGTTTGGACTACATGGTCAGTCCATTAAATAGGAACTAAATTCAGTCGACCAGACGTCTTTTCTTTTGAGATTTATGGAGTGTGGCTCGGAGTACTTTTGGAAACATTGTTGAACTCAGTCAACGTTGTTCCCATATGCAGTACGTGGTGAATGGATTGTAACAAAATCCCCCGTAGAGTGGAAGTATCACCCAAAGTGTCACTTTCAAATTCTGCACATATGGACAAAAATCACAAACAATGTTTCAGCCAATGGACCTCCGGGTTTAACTCGGAAGACCATTGGCTGGAACATTGCTTGTGCTTGTTATGGTTTGCAACAAATCTGCAATTATTGCTTGGGTGGAATCGCCACTCCACGGGTTATTTAGTGATAATACACTATCCACGTACTGTATAATAACAGTTTTAAATTTACAAATACGTGAACGTTATTGGCGTATTCATTTTTTTCACTTTAACCCATTCCCTCTAATATTTGGTTCAGCACTGGATATTACCAAATTGCACAACAGCGAAATGGTTAATAGTAGAAAAGCATGGATACGTGACAGTGGATTAATCTTTTTCTCTTCTAGTTTTCTTTTCTTTCTTTCAATTTCATTTTTGATGCACTATGCCATTTTTGTAAAGGCAGGCGGCGAGAGACCTTCAAAGGTATAAACCTTGCTTTTTTAACCAAGAGTTTATTAGTTCGTTTCCGATTTGAAATTATTACATCGGTAGAGGCCGTTTTAAAGCAATATACTTTGGATGCAATGTGTTCAGTCATAAGCTTGCAGGTCAGCAGCGACGAACGTCGGAACCGGGGGTGCACAGTCCTTACGCGCCCACAACTTTCTCCAGAATGGGAAAAATGAGAGAGAGAGAAAGAGAGAGAGAGAGAGAGAGGGAGAGAGAGAGAGAGAGAGAGAAAGCCAACATTATCATTACCAACATTGTATTACACTACAATACCACTGCAAGAGAATCGGGACTGGGGGGAAGTTTCTCTCATAACTCAAGTGCAATCACTTGAAAATTGTTTTCCCCGTCATTGGAATCTTATTGGAAATTAACAGCAAGGGAGTGTGTGTCTCTTCTACAGCTTTAAAATCACTTATTTTTTGCTCCATATTTAACAAATTTCCCTATCGGACCGAAACATTGTTTGAAACAATGCAGCCAAGTATCTGCTTTCTTCTCAATATGTAAAAGTGAGTTGGTCCCAAACACAGCTTTGAGTATTGTATCCTACCATGCTACTAGAGCATACATATATCAGTCTGTGGCTGTCCTTCTCAGGTCGTGCCACTCACAGTCCAAAATGCTTCCTAGGTCCACGGTTATCAAGCAGCTTTGTGTGTGCTTGGTATAATCGGTATAGGTGCAGCAATATTCAAACAAATGAAATATGGCGAGGTCACACGGTGCATTGTTGCTATGTCACATGTTTATATCCTAGTCAAAAGCGGGCTTCAGATGCTGGTAGTCAGGCGACTTGACCCGCGACTGCTTATATCCTAAATATGAGCTCTGTGGCTCCCCTACATTACAACATGCCTTTACGTTCGCACCGATGCGGCACCTCTTCTGACCTATAGCATGGGCCATCCCCAACTCCTACGACCTACGACCCACAGCCTAACACGTCTTCAGACTGGAATGCATTTTTCGAGAAATTCCCCAAGTTTTACTTCGATAGCCAGAACATTAATTCTCAGTTTAATTGCTTCTCTTGAAATTGGCCGCTTATATCTATCTTAATTTAATATTCGCTTTAAAGTTCCTTTGAAAGACTCGCATTTCGGTTTTTCCTGACATTCGGTGACAGACAAGATGCGTAATATGGGTGTGTATCCAGAACATGTGCTATGTACTGTTTTTTACAACAGTTGCCTATAAACTGGCCGTAATTACACAGATAATGACTGCAGGAGAACACTGGCCTCTCTTACTTCTTTAATCAGTTATCAGATAGCCCACGTGGTGTTCATCAAATGCGCAATAATGGACATTAAATTTCATGTTTAATTAGCAGCGCTTGAATTATTGCTGGTCTGTTTAAGTGACTAATCGGTTTTCGGGGTTCACATTTAACCCGAGTGAGAAAGATTATCAAAGATATATACACTTTTCAACAACAAAATCGAAACTTCAATCTATCACATTGACACTCAATAAACTTGTGTTCAGCCAAAATATGGGGTTGAAACAAAGCCTTCCACGAGCACATGTTACTGCAGTTGGCAATGCTTTTTTCTCAGGCTTTTTGAAATGTACGTCACTGTGTGTAAGTGTATTCCCTTTCCCTAAGCAAAGCCTCTGGTCAATATCACCACCACAGAGTAATCTGTATTGGCAGCAAGCATAATGAAGAGATGGGATAGTGGAGATTTAACCCTTTACCAAACATAAAAAGCAGACGACACTTGTAAAAAGAATTCCTGAATAACTTTTTTTTTTATTTTTTGTCTCAAAAACATAGGTTATACCCCTCATTGGAACGAGCTCGACGAGCTCGTTCCAACGAGGGGTCATAACCTATGTTTTTGAGACAAAAAATGAAAAATAATGAAAATTAATTGGCGATTTTGGAGAATAACGCTGGCCGGTTTTGGACGTTACATTGAGTTAAAGGGTTAAAGGATAGCTAGTCAAGTGGGACCAGATTGACGGGGTAAGTATGCTTATTGGAGAAAACCAACGAAAGGATGCGGAAGAAAAAAAAAACAGTTTGTGTCAGAATGTTGGGGGTGAGAGGGGATGAAGTACAAAGGCAACGATGCCGTTCTTTTGTGAAAACCGTGACAAACAAGTAATTGACCGAAATGACCTAGCACAACGGCATTTATGAGAAGCAGACCAGTGCTTCTCTACTGCGATAACAGGCGACTCACTGGTATTATAGTAGCGCGTCAGCGAACACCTTGGGTGGAAGTACTCTAAAGTGCAAAATGCAAATATAAACTATGAGTTCGATTCCATATCATACTTGAGTTGCCGTCATCGTATAGCCGCAGATGCCGAAAGTGACCTCAGACGCTAGAAAATAAATAAAAAGCAAAACAGAAACTGACAGATTATCTTTTAGTTTACAAACAGTTGCAACCATTGGTCTGCCAGCTCTAAACGTGTTAAAAGTTCTGCTCTTTCCTTTGGAAACTAAAAATCATAGCGGGGAAAATCAACCGAAACCACTTTGAGAAATTATCCTCCTTTTTTGAGTATAACTATCCTGCATGAAGCTTCACAGAATTCCTCGGTCATCAGTGACTCAACAGGAAGTAGACGATTTTCGGTGATCAAATATTCGTATCTTTGCTTTAAAAAAATTTGCTTGTTGTATGCAAGTGTGTGTTAAACTTCAGGTTTTCTTTCATTGTTTTGTGTGTGAGTGCGCATGCGCAGCGCGTGTTGTTAGGGTGATACGTGTTTCCGTCGTCCATTTTGTATACTGGAGGCCGCCATCTTGGTTTCTATGGTAGCACGTGATTGCTATGTTACCTAAACCCTTCTTATAGGACAGGGGTATGTTCGGAGGGTATGTTCCTTTGTACAGGAGTATTTTCTGGATCGACTTCCCTGGACAATTACCACAAACAACCCGACAACTTGTATTATGTCGAATTCTTCCAGAATTCTCTGCTTTTATCTATATATGCAATAGTTTACGTCTATCTTGCCATGTTCCTTTATTCTAGAGTATACTCCAGTAGCGTAGAAGAGCCTATCAGTTGGAACAGCTTTACTTATTATTACTATATTTAGCTATTTCTGGCCTATTCTTGTTAGTTCCGACCCTATTCCAAGTACTCTTGTTGTTTCATTTATCTAGATCATTTATATAACTAATCAATCAGATTGCTTAATTTTCCATAATGTAGAGTTATCTCCCTTGTGTATTATAAAAGCCTATATCCAATGGCCATATTCCCAGGCACCCCTTTTTGGAAAAACATATGACCTTCGGCACCCCTTTTTTGTCATATGTGCTTATGTGAAAAAGCACAATGTGACACAATGTGCGCTAGCACAAAGGCACATGCTTTATGTGCCGATATGTGCTTATGTGAAAAGGCACAATGTGACACAATGTGCCCTAGCCCAAAGGCACATGCGGGTATTTGAGGATACCTATGACCTGGTATTGTATTATTTGAGGATACCTATCGAGGATACCTATCGAGGATACCTTTTATAGGATACTTATCTGAGGATACTATATAGGATGTGCATATCCCTGTAGGTCTCTTGCTGGCCCTTAGTACTATTAATCCACCTGGTGCTTCTTGTTATCCTATGGCTGATATAAGTAGTATGCAATGCTAGGCATAGGGGTATTGTGGGTAGGGGTACTGTCTGGTAGTTTAGAACGGTACTATAGTATGGGTGGTGTATACACCTATAGGTCCCTGTTAGTGCTTGGTACTATTAACCAACCGATTGCTTTGTTTTATTATATGGCTGGTATATGTAGTACGTTAAGGTAGACCTAGTGATTTTGTGGGGGTGGGAGTAATGCTTGGTAGTTTAGAACGGTAGTATAGCATAGGCTGTACATATCCCCGTAGGTCTCTTGCTGGCTCTTGGTACTACTGATCCACCAGGTGCTTCATATTATTGAGTGGTTTTCTGGGGTGGGGTCAATGCCGGGTAATACAGAACGGCAGCAGAGTATGGTTGGTATATTCCCCTGTAGGTTCCATCCTAACCGTTGATAATATTAACCTACCAAATGCTTTGTATCATCCTGTTACTGGTAAGATGGTACGTAATAGCAGTAGTTCTGACCCTATTCCAAGTACTCTTGTTGTTTCATTTATCTAGATCATTTATATACATTATAACTAACCATTGATTTCCCATAATCTGTGTGCAGAGTTATCTCCCTTAAGGTCTACCTTAACGTACAACATATACCAGCCATATAATAAAACAAAGCAATCGGTTGGTTAATAGTACCAAGCACTAACAGGGACCTATAGGTGTATACACCACCCATACTATAGTACAACCTATGCTATACTACCGTTCTAAACTACCAAGCATTACCACCACCCCACAAAATCACTAGGTCTACCATAACGTACTACATATACCAGCCATATAATAAAACAAAGCAATCGGTTGGTTAATAGTACCAAGCAGTAACAGGGGCCTATAGGTGTATATACCGCCCATACTATAGTACCGTTCTAAACTACCAGGCAGTACCCCTACCCACAATACCCCTATGCCGAGCATTGCATACTACCTATACCAGTCATAGGATAACATGAAGCAGCAGGTGGATTAATAGTACTAAGGGCCAGCAAGAGACCTACATGGATATGTAAGCCTATATAGTATCCTCAGATAAGTATCCTATAAAAGGTATCCTCGATAGGTATCCTCAAATAATACAATACCAGGTCATAGGTATCCTCAAATACCCGTATGTGCCTTTGGGCTAGGGCACATTGTGTCACACTGTGCTTTTTCACATAAGCACATATGACAAAAAAGGGGTGCCGAAAGTCATATGTTTTTCCAAAAATGGGTGCCTGCGAATATGGCCATTGTATATAGGCTTTTATTATACTCAAGGGAGATAACTCTGCATTATGGGAAATTAAGCAATCTGATTGATTAGTTATATAAATGATCTAGATAAATGAAACAACAAGAGTACTTGGAATAGGGTCAGAACTAACAAGAATAGGCCAGAAATAGCTAAATATAGTAATAATAAGTAAAGCTGTTCCAACTGATAGGCTCGTCTACGCTACTGGAGTATACTCTAGAATAAAGGAACATGGCCAGATAGACGTAAACTATTGCATATATAGATAGAAGCAGAGAATTCTGGAAGAATTCGAAATAATACAAGTTGTCGGGTTGTTTGTGGTAATTATCCAGGGAAGTCGATCCAGAAAATACTCATGTACAAAGGAACATACCCTCCGAACATACCCCTGTCCTATAAGAAGGGTTTAGGTAACATAGCAATCACGTGCTACCATAGAAACCAAGATGGCGGCCTCCAGTATACAAAATGGACGACTGAAACACGTATCACCCTAACAACACGTGCTGCGCATGCGCACTCACACCACGTATCACTATGGGGATGACGTCACAACATGGCCGCTCACGCGGGTTACCATGACAACCAAACGTGGAGCCACTGAGTCACGCGACTATGACGTCACATGAGATCATCCATGAGATCATCCAACCTAGACCTCAAACGTACGAGACATACTACTCGGATCGTCCCGGAAACGTATCAGATGAAATTTTTTTAAACAATCCAAATTACCAAATTTGAATACGACGTCCTTGTGCATTCTAATATCAGTTGGATTAAAAACACACCCGCGGTTGGAATGTAACAATGTTCTCTCAGATACTATAACAAACATAACGGTCATATTAGGCCCTCAGTAGTCATATAAATTACCATTCAATTTTTTCTCGATTTATTTTTCTAAAACATAGCTTTTGGCATATCATTTATTTCCCCCATGTCACTCTTCTTCGACTTATCCCTCATGCTTCCTAAGACAGAACACAACGAAACTGGAGCACGAGAAAGTGGATTCAACGACCGGAGGTGGAGTTGTTCTTGTATTTCACGTGCACCGAAAATTTATACCACGGTTAAACTTGAATTAAGTGAATAAAGCTGATATTTATAACCCTTTACCTAACATGAAAAGCAGACGACACTTGCAAAAACAATTCTTGAATAACTCATATTTTTCATTTTTTGTCTCAAAAAACATAGGTTATGACCCCTCATTGGAACGAGCACGACGAGCTCGTTCCAAAGATGGGTCATAACCTATGTTTTTGAGACAAAAAAAATAATGAAAATTAATTGGCGATTTTTGTGAATAGCGCTTGCCGGTTTTGGCCGTTACGTTGGATAAAGGGTTAAAGAAAAATATCACGTTCGGCGATTTGATAACTTTCTTGTTAGTCTGTGTGAAACACACAGACTATTGTTTTTGCACGGTTTCTTTTTCTTTTTCTTTTTCTTCTTCTTCTTCTTCTTCTTCTTCTTCTTCTTCTTCTGTCTTCTGTCTTCTCATCACTTTTTTGTCCGCAAGATAACTCGAACTGATAGACAGCCACAAGTTCTCGGCCATCTATGTTTTTCTGATTCCTGGGGTATCAGGGGAGTCTGTAGGGGTGTTTTGAAAGTGGGTCACGCCCATATCTCAGGCGTGGTATGACCTACAGACCTGGGTCCAACACCAAATTTATTTATTTATTTATGGTTAAGGTCACATATTTATGCACAATGGCCAACCATGACCATGACAGTTTTGCAGGTGGAGGAAGCCGGAGTACCCGGAGAGAACCACCGCGCAACGACGAGCAGCTGCCAGCTCCCCAACATCGTAACTCCGCGCTGCAGCACAGGCAGGGTTAGATTGGTTGAAGACACGCGTACCATCGACGTGCAGTACGCCTTAGTACACGGCGTCATCGTGCCCCCATGCGGGCAATGGAGATGAAGTGTCTTGCTCAAGGACACAACGCGGTTGCCGCAGGTGGGATTCGAACCGAGGACCTCTCGGCTTGCAGCCTGCACCTCTACCTACTGAGCCACCGCGCTCCCCACCAACACCAAATGAGTCGACAGTCGATAGAGGTTCAAAATCTGGGTCAAGGTCATGGAGGTCATTGAGTGCATTTTTCAGAATTGCTGGAAATCACATTTTTTTACCCCCTAAACTATTTCTGACGTTCAGACATGCATTTTGACGTAAAAAAAGTGGGCGTGGCCAAAATTTTTGAAAGTGGGTCACGCCCATATCTCAGGTGTGGTATGACGTATGGACCTGGGACCAACACGAAATGAGTCAACACTTGATGGAGATTCAATATGGGTCAAGGTCACGGAGGTCACCTAGTGGTCATTGAGTGCATTTTTCAGAATTGCTGGAAATCACATTTTTTGATCCCCTAAAGTATTCCTGACATACACACATGCATTTTGACGTAAAAAAGTGGGCGTGGCCAAATTTTTTGAAAGTGGGTCACGCCCATATCTCCAGCGTGGTATGACCTACGGACCTGGGACCAACACCAAATGAGTCGACACTCGATGGAGGTTCAAAATATGGGTCAAGGTCACGGAGGTCAACTAGGGGTCATTGAGTGCAGTTTTCATAATTGCTGGAAATCACATTTTTTGATCCCCTAAAGTATTCCTGACATACACAGATGCATTTTGACGTAAAAAAAAAAGTGGGCGTGGCCAAATTTTTTGAAAGTGGGTCACACCCATATCTCAAGCGTGGTATGACCTACGGACCTGGGACCAACACCAAATGAGTTGACACTTGATGGAGATTCAAAATATGGGTCAAGGTCACAGAGGTCACCTAGGGGTCATTGAGTGCATTTTTTCAGAATTGCTGTAAATCAAATTTTTTAACCCCCTAAAGTATTCCTGGCGTACACACATGCATTTTGACGTAAAAAGTGGGCGTGGCCAAAATTTTTGAAAGTGGGTCACGCCCATACCTCAGGCGTGGTATGAGGTATGGACCTGGGACCAACACCAAATGAGTCAACACTTGATGGAGATTCAAAATATGGGTCAAGGTCACGGAGGTCACCTAGGTGTCATTGAGTGCATTTTTCAGATTTGCTGGAAATCACATTTTTTGCCCCCCTAAAGTATTCCTGACGTACACACATGCATTTTGACGTAAAAAAGTGGGTGTGGCCAAAATGTTTGAAAGTGGGTCACGCCCATATCTCAGGCATGTATGACGTATGGATCTGGGACCAACACCAAATGAGTCGACACTTGATGGAGGTTCAAAATATGGGTCAAGGTCACAGAGGTCACCTAGGGGTCATTGAGTGCATTTTTCAGAATTGCTGAAAATCACATTTTTTGACCCCCTAAAGTATCCCTGACGACACACATGCATTTTGACGTACAAAAAAGTGGGCGTGGCCAAAAATTTTGAAAGTGGTTCACGCCCATACCTCAAGTGTGGTATGACCTACGGACCTGGGACCAACACCACATGAGTCGACACTCGATGGAGGTTCAAAATATGGGTCAAGGTCACGGAGGTCAACTAGGGGTCATTGAGTGCAGTTTTCAGATTTGCTGGAAATCACATTTTTTGACCCCTCAAAGTATTCCTGACGTACACACATGCACTTTGACGTAAAAAAAGTGGGCGTGGCCAATTTTTTAGAAAGTGGGTCACGCCCATATCTCAAGCGTGGTATGACCTACGGACCTGGGACCAACACCAAATGAGTCTACATTAGTGGAGATTCAAAATATGGGTCAATATCACGGAGATCACCTAGGGGTCATTGAGTGCATTTTTCATAATTGCTGGAAATCACATTTTTTGCCCCCCAAAGCATTCCTAAGATTCATACGTGCATTTTTACGTTAGAAAAGTGGGCATGGCCAAAAAATTTGAAAGTGGATCACGCTCTTATCTCAAGCATGGTATGATGAATGGACCTGGGACTAACACCAAATGAGTCGACACTTGATGGAGATTCAAAATATGGGTCAGGGTCAAGGAGGTCACCTAGGGGTCATTAAGTGCATTTTTCATAATTGCTGGAAATCACATTTTTTGACCCCCCCCCCCCCCCCCAAAAGCATTCCTGAGGTCCATACATGCATTTTTATGTTAAAAAAGTGGGCGTATCCAACATTTTTGAAAAGTGGGTCATGCTCATATCTCAATCGTGGTATGATGAATGGACCTGGAACTAACACCAAATGAGTCGAAATTCAAAATATGGGTCAAGGTCACGGGGGTCACCTAGGGGTTCGCCTGAAAGAGGTCACCAAAGTCATCAAGTGCGTATTATTCAGAAATACTGGGAAATAAATTTTATTATACCTTAATGCATTTCTAAAGTTTATGAACATATTTCATCACTCAAATTAGTGGGCAGAGCCAAAAATGTCCATTTCTGATCCGAGTATCGAACCCTTTGAATGCTGGTCACATATATGCCTTTTCTGGTTTCTTATAAATAATTGTTCTGATTCCAGTATGAATATCTGTAAATACTGTTAACGAAAATCCATTTCTGATTTGTTTAAAAATATTTTACTCCTGAAAATAAGCCTCCATAAATTCTCTTTCTGTATAGTTTATTCCTGATACTTTAACCCTTTTCACACAGACTTGAATTTACTGGGTGCAGTAAATTCTGTTTCTCTAGTTTGAATCTCTTCTGTGGTTGAAGCATTTTATTCAAGACCTTCAACGCCCAATCAAATGCATTCTTGCATGACGCTCTTACACGTAATCGAGATACCACGCATGGTGTATCTAGCGCATTTCCCAAGGAAACGCAGTGGCTCGTGGTTACGGCATTGAACTTCAAACCGAAAGGCCCACGGTTGATCCCCACCGGAGGTAACTGCGTTATACCCTTGGGCAAGGCACTTCATTCCGATTGCCTACTTGGAAGCACGGTGGCGCTGTGAACTAAGGCGTACTGCATGTCGATGATGCACTTGTCTTCAACCAATGGTAACCCTGCTTGCGCGGAGTTTGGGAATCTGACAGTTGCTCGCCGTTGCTCGGTGGTTTTCTCCGTATTTTCCGGTTTCCTCCACCCGTAAAACTGTCCGACACGAGGTGTTCCTGGCAGTCGAATGTGTCATTAACCCCCAATAAATAAATAAATGGCGAATTTCCCGATGCCCGTATCGTATTGTGCTCCATTGATTACGCACAGCAATCGTTGTATAAATCCCATTCTTCCATTAGTTTCTCACGGATTCCTATTCTACTTGGTAAGTATTTGGGGCATTCTGAACTCACATGTTGGAGAGTCCCCATTGCTCCTAAGTTGGATATTTGGTATCCTCTTTACTCACCTTTCTAAGATCTCCGCCTTAGCACCACTGACCAGTCACTCTCATCAGACTTTGAACAACATTGCCCCCTCCCCCAAAGTTGCATCCGGATACTTCTCAAAAGCTGGCGCATCTTTATGCATAATCTGTTCAACGAGCTTTTGGCCCTGACTCCAGCGCCCTAGTTTTTATTTCAATCCCTTAACACCTTTTCCATGATTAGACTGCTTTCTGCTTCTTCCCCAATTCTAGATTTCAGTCTTAACCCTTAACCTAACATGAAAAGCAGACGACACTTGCAAAAAAAACCTTGAATAACTAAGGTTTTTCATTTTTTGTCTCAAAAACATAGGTTATGACCCCTCAGTGGAACGAGCTCGTTCCAACGCGGGGTCTTAACCTATGTTTTTTGAGACAAAAAATGAAAAAATAATGAAAATTACTTGTCGATTTTTGAGAACAGCGCTGGCCGGTTTTTGCCGTTACGTTGCGTAAAGGGATAACTGAATAATTACGCATTAGCTCCCTAACTTGCATTATCTGCATGTTGGAGTATCATAAAAGGTTTAACGACGAGTCACACCATCTACTGTTTAGAATTGTTTACAGATAATTTAGGCAGGGGGGAGGGGGGGGGGGGTGCGAGTCGCAAATAAAATGCCAGGATACAAGGTCCGGGTGGGTGGGTGGGTGGGTATGTCCGAGCCCCAAAGTGCAGTTTTTGCCGGTGTCATGTAATTTTTTGCCAAATATCATTTTACAGACAAGTAATTACAACCAAAGTGAATTCAAGTGCTTAGATTTATAACTTGGAACAGAACAGAGCATTGATAATGTGTTGGGGGCTCTATGTTAGAATTTTTTCCCCATGATTCACACTTCATTAGGGGGTGGGTTCTGCTCTGGGTCTGGCAAAAATTTGCAAAACTAAAAAAGTGATTCCCATCTGTCTGATCATAATTTTCACTCCTTTATATTTCTACTAAGGCAGTCTGCCTCTTATTAGTGCGTTGTAGCTCCTATTATTTGATTCTTCTGTAAGCCTCAGGGTGCCATTGGTCTCAGTGTGCTTCCATGTATGGAATAATTGGAAAGATTGAATAAAAATCTTGATTGTGGAAAACGTGTATAATTTCAAGGTAAATATGATTCTAGTGACACTAACACAGAAAATAAATAAGAGGCAATTCATCTCAGACAAGCCACCCTGGCATGGGTCAAAGAACTTCAGTATTAGGTCTCTCTCATACCAGCTGTACAAACTAAACATTTAACCGAAAAGTAATGAAATGAAAAACAACTATTTATTGTGGACAGTTGAAGATATCCAGGTGAGAACAATATATTTTGGGCAGGGCTTCTTGGTGGTGGGATTCGACTGGTGTCTGAACAGCACAGACATGTTGTACATCGGGGTAAGGGTTGTGTTGCTTGGATCATGAATGGGTATATATCTGCAATTCAGCTGGTGGAGGCGGGTTCCAGTGGTTACCTGGGGGTTCTGATGCTGCATTTCCGTTGTGGCTTTATATGCAGAGAGATTGTTTTGGGGCCATCTGTGGCTAGGGATGCCTTGGATGCCCAAGAGCAGGGCTGGGATATCGGACAATTTGGTTTGTGGCACCTTTCATGTTTGGGAAAAGTATTTATTTTTTTGTTTTTGATTTAGGTAATTTGAATACTTCGTTAAACAGATTTTATAAATTGGGGGTGGGTCCCCAATTGTTTTTGAGGAAAAACTGTGCGGGCGGGGTGGGTGTCCAAGACATGACTGGCAAAAATTTGCATTCCGGGGGTGGTGGGTCCCAAAAATTGAAAATGTAAAAATTTCCACCTTGTATCCGTAATTTTTTGCCTGACCCCCCCCCCCCCCCCCACTCCCTGATTGAGATAGCATAATTTCCCAACCGTCTTCCACCCTAGTTTCGCGCTGACCGCTTCCAGTACGAGGGCGTTACTTGACCAGGTTGTCCACCGACCCGCAGCATTTGGAAGAATCGCCAAGTTCTTCATTACCGTTTGGTTTAAATGGATTACATCCGTCCCATAAGCTATACTTGGTAGTCAAACCCCCTTACAATAGATTTTTGTAATGAACACGTTATTGAAGGTATTGCTTCCTAGAATATTTATTGAATGGGTTCTTTTTCGCCATTTCTATTTAGTTTATATTTTGGTTTCTGTATATGACTTTTCCCGGAACACACAACTTCATCCCTAAGTATCCATATTCTCCCGTTCCCCCACTTTTATATGCATGCTTTCCTCTTCACCAAAATAAACTCTTTGTAGTGATGTTTCCTCGGATGTGTGCAAATCCTGTTCAGTGCCTTCGTATTCCGATAAAACAGCCCAGGTACACGGTACGTCGTAATTTCATAAGGTTGGATAATTTAGATGAATGCAGGCAAATTGAATGTGTAGGGTAGACCGATCAATGTTTTCAACGTGCAGCTCGAAGGCTTCTCGTTGAATGTATTATTTTGTTTACCCCCAAATAATGAATATGGACTCTTCCTTTTTCTGCCATTGCACTGACATGGAATATACCATCAGGGCTCAAATGGTTAATAGTCTATAATATTATCAACGAAACAAGACAAGATTTCACCTAAATTTGGGGCTTCAAAAGTATGTGTCAAGAATCAGTTTGATTACAAATAATAATCTGCGCTTTCATCATGTCACGTTCGTATTCATTGGCGGTTAAGGCGCGACTATAATGTGCTGTGCGTCTGTGTCGTCCACTCAATTTTGGTTTCGTTTTGCAGAGATCAAACTAAACTATGCTGACTATTCCCCCTTCCAGATTCCAGAACAGAAATACAGCAGCAGATTTCACCCTGATAATAATCCAATTTCTGTGAAGGGAGCACGGTGGCTCAGTGGTTATGGCAATGGATTGTGTCCTTGGGCAAGACACCTAATCTCGATCCCCCACGAGAGAGCACGGTGGCGTTGTGTACTAACGCGTAATGCCCGTCGATGGTGCACTTGTCTTCAACCAATGCTAACCCTGTTGGTGAGGAATTAGTACGCTGTGCATGGGGTATGATAGGTGCTCGCCGCTACTCGGTGGTTCTCTCCGGGTACTCCGGCGTCATCCATCCGTAAAACTGTCCGATGGGAGGTTGCCCTGGCTGTCCAGAATGTCGTTAATCCCCAATGGAAAAAAAAGAATGCTGTGTAAAAAAACACAATTAACGTTTCAACCATTGTGTTGGAACCGGATGTTCAAAGGCGTCAATTTTGCTTTTTCTAAACAGGGTGTATACAGTACTAAGTTATTATCTGAGTGAAAACGCTACACGCTGGTGTTTGCTATTCGCTGGTGTCTCGCCGTGACGAACCCGCCCGTTTCGTTTTTGTTGGGTTGATTCTTATCCTGAGAGGGTCAATGACTTTTCCTCAAAAAGCCTAAATATCCAGAGGTTCGCTGAAATTAACAATTTTAATACATAGAGAAAAATATAAATTTGTAACTTTCATAAAAGCCAATGAATAGAACACAAACGTCAATCACACCTCGCCCACACAGTTTTTGAGTCACTTGCGGGCCCCGTTCTCTGTTATCGCTGGTTCCTTCTTCCATGTCGCTGGTGTTTGAACTCCTTTTCATGAACATACAACTGCAACTTCACTCTTTCACTGCCGTCGCACGGCTACTAAAGTATTGTCACTTTACCTGACGCCTTTGCTCTAACATGTGACGGAATGTCACTCTACCACTGCCGTCGCACGGCCATTAACGTATTGTCACTTTACTGGATGTCTTTCCTCTAACCTGTGATGGAATGTTATTCTGCCACTGCCGTCGCACGGCCATTAACGTATTGTCACTTTTCTGGATGCCTTTCCTCTAACCTGTGATGGAATGTCACTTTACCCTGCCGTCGCACGGCCACTATTTATTTATTTATTGGTGTTTAAGGTCACATATTTCTACACAATGGCTAACCATGGCCATGACAGTTTTACGGATGGAGGAAGCCGGAGTACCCGGAGAGAACCACCGAGCAACGGCGAGCAACTGTCAGCTCCCCAACATACCAACTCCAAACAAGCATGGTTAGCATTGGTTGAAGACAGGTGCACCATCGACGTGCAGTACGCCTTAGTACACAACGTCACCGTGCTCCCACGTGGGCAATGGGGGTGAAGTGTCTTGCCCAAGGACACAACACGGTTGCCGCAGGTGGGATTCGAATTAGCCTCCTTGTCCCCACCAGTCCCAAATAGTCCCCACCAGGCCCCACTAGTTCCCACCAGTCATCAAATCACCAAAAACGACTTCATTTACTATGGATTTTCCCCATAATATTCTGTATTCTGTAGTAGAGCAGCATACATTGTGCCTTTTCACATAAGCACATATGGCAAAAAAGGGATTCTCCAGAAGGTATCCTCAAATAAAACAATACCAAGTCATAGGTATCCCCAAATATCGAAAATGAGGCTAAGAGGGATATTAAATTAGGCCTCATTAAGGGATTTTTTCATGGCCCTCATGGCCTCAAACGAAATGAGGTTAAGAGGGATAGTAAATTCGATCACATTCAGGGTTTTTCTCATAACCCTCATGGCCTCATACGACTAAAAGGGGGCCGAAGGCCAGACGTTTACCGAAAAGGGGTGCTGAAATTGGGGTGCCTTGGTTATGGCTGTTAAATACCGAGATGAGGCTAAGAGGGATAGTACATTAGACCTCATTGGGGGATTTTTTCATGGCCCTCATGGCCTCAAAAGAAATGAGGTCAAGAGGGATAGTAAATTAGACCTCATTGAGGGATTTTATCATGGCCCTCATGGCCTCATACGACAAAAAAAGGATTCTCCAAAGGTATCCTCGATAGGTATCCTCAAATAATACAATGCCAGGCCATAGGGGTCCTCAGATACCGAAATGAGGCTAAGAAGGATAGTAAATTAGGCCTCATTGAGGGATATTTTCATGGACCTCATGGCCTCAAAAGAAATGAGGTTAAGAGGGATAGCAAATTAGACCTCATTGAGGGATTGTTTTATGGCCCTCATGGCCTCACATGACAAAAAGGGATTCTCCAGAAAATATCCTCGATAGGTATCCTCAAATAATACAATACCAGGCCATGGGTATCCTCAAATACCGAAATGAGGCTAAGAGTCGTACATCATGTGCGAGTCACTTGTTCGAGTGAATACTCTATGGCTTATTTGCTCGGTGGGATTCGAGTAGTTCAAGCAATGACTTAATAGCAACTACTCTATAGATGTTTGGCATTAGAAATGAAATAGGCTTTCATGGAGGTTGTCTATCAGTTGGCTATAATCCAAAGGGCCCCTCAGTACTATAGCACGACGTGCTACTATTATAAGCCATGATAAGGCGGTCCTAAAAACTAAAAAGGATTCAGGTGTAAATCCGAACCAGAAACACTACTCTAGTTCAATCGAACTTACCCCTGACGGCATTCTCGGTACCTGGAAACCTCTCGGTACCATGGTATGGAGGTCCTAAAAAGGATTCTGAAAGAATTCGAAATAGTACAACTGGTCGAGTTGTTTGTGATAGTTCTATGAATAAAACGAGGATTCTGGGGGGAAATCCGAGCCAGAAAACTACACTAGTTCATTCGATCTTACCACTGGGGGCCTTCTCGGTCCTATAGCACTACGTGCTAAGCCGATAAAATGGGGGAATCCGTAGTGATTGGTGATTTGGAGGGACTGTCGGGTTGTTTGTTGTAATTCTACGAATCGGGAAATTACCCTTGTACAAAGGAACATACCCTCTGAACATACACCCGTCTTGTTGTAGGCCATTGGGTAACATAGCCACCAAGTGCAACCATAGAAACCAAGATGGCGGCTTCCAGTATACAAAATTGACGACGGAAACACGTATCACCCTAACAACACACACTGAGCATGCACACTAACACCGCGTATCACTATGGGGAAGACGTCACAAGATGGCCGCTCACGTTACCATGACAACCAAACATGGCGCCACCAGGTCACGTGAATATGACGTCACATATGAGATCCCCCATGAGAACCCCCAATAAGGCCCGATCCATCGCTCTCCTACTACTCCCTTCATCGGTCCCCTGCGGGGTCCCCCATGAGATCCCCCAACCGGGGCCGATCCATCGATCTCCTACTACTTCTATCTATGGCTTGCCTTCACAGCAGGTAATACCGTCTACCTAAATACCAACATCCGTACTTCCTACTTCTGATCCTACACTCCTATAGGGCTATCGACTTGGCCCGCGTCTGTTTCTACTCTAATATGGGCTCTGTGGCTCCCCTTACATTACAATGTGCCTATACTTTTGCACCGATGCGGCATCTCCTCTAACCTATAGCATGGGACATCCCCAGCTCCTCGCCTACGACCCACAGTCTTCCACGCCTTGAGAGGGAATGAATTTTTCGAGAACCCCTCGACTTTTAATTCGATCGTCAGAACATTAATTCTCATTTTAATTGCTTCTATTGAACTTGGCCGCTGAGATATATCTTCATTTAATATTCGCTTTTAAGTTTCTTTGAAAGCCTCGCATTTTCGGTATATGTTGACATTTCTGACAGTACCCTGTCAAAAATGGGGATGTGCATATAACACAAGCATTACACGAAATAATAGGAGATTATCGAAAAGTTATCACGTTTGTCTGATTTATTTCTATTTGATACACATATGGCTTACTTAACAAATCGGTTTTTCGGGATCCGGCACCAACCTATATTTACGCTTTTACCCCAAACGAGGAGAATTATAAAAATTATATACACTTTTTAAACCACAGCATCGTAAATTTAAGCTATCACCTATATGAATATATGAATGAAAAGGTTAAAAGCATTGGCTGTTTCGCCAACAATCTATCTAAACTATACTACTCAAAGTTTGTTAAGCACCAAGTATATCCAACTACCTCTTTTACGTTTTAGTTGAAATACTGTAATGAAAAGTATTTTTTTTATTTAATTATATTTTTAATGATTTAAGTACAGAAATTAAGATTTTATTTGTGTTTGACATTATTTTTTAGCTTTTGAATACGATAATCATGGAAAATGGAAATTATTGGTAAAAGAGAAAAGTTTTCAATTTGCCAACAAGTTGACGGAGCGAACAGGTATGGGTTCAATATCGAGTATGAGACCCATTACTGTTAATTACAGCTTGACAACGCCTTCTCATGCTCCCAATCAGGTTCCTGTGGCCCTTTGTGGGATGTTGTTCCATTCTTGGACCAGCATGGCACCAAGCTCATGGACACTTCTTGGCTGGACTGGACGGGCTGAAATTGCAAGCTGCAACTCATTCAAAACATGTTCGATTGGATTGAGGTAAGGGGGTCTTGCTGGCCAGCCCATACGCTCAATCCCCTCCCTCTGTCGGTACTCCTCGACAGCATGGGCAACATGAGGACGGGCATTATCGTCCATCAGAATGAATCTATCACCCACTGCACCTGCATACAATCTGACGTAGACATCCAGGATCTCATCAATATACCGCTGTGCAGTCAATGTACCAAGTTCAAGGACACAGAGCTCTGTACGTCCATCCCTGCTGATGCCGCCCCATACCATGACTGACCCTCCACCATAGCGGTCATGCTCAGCAATGTTGGCTGCATGGAATCGCTCTCCTGGTCTTCTCCATACCCTAGAACGCCTATCTGTGTGGTCTAGGCAGTACCTTGACTCATCTGTAAAAAGGACAGGTCGCCAATCTTCTCTGGTCCATTCAACATGGTCCATGGTCCATTCATATCGTGCCTGGCGGTGGTTCTGTGACAGCGGGATGCAAATACATGGTCTTCTCAATCGGCGACCGACTTCGTGCAACCTTGCCTGGATAGTCTGCGTCGAAACATTTACCCCGGATGCATTCTGAAGGTCACTGCGAACTTGGGTTGCTGTGGCAAAGCGGTTCCTACGGTCTGAATGATCAAAAACCGGTCTTCAGCTGCAGATGTTGCCCTGTCTCTGCCACCACCATGCCGTCTTACTGGTGTGCCATACTGCTGAAATCTTGCCCAGGCTCTGGTGATCACCGTATGGTGCGCATCAAGGGCTTCACCAACCTGACGATGGGTAGCCCCTTGCTCCACCCTCCCTACAGGCCGCCACATTTCTGCTTCTGACAAATGTCTTCTTACATTTGCATTTGCCATATTCAATCATTAAATTACAAGGGTTTGTGTTGAAATGAAGCTTGAATACCCTACACATGTCATGTACATGTAGATAGTACACGAAAACATCATGAAAAGCAAGGGGTACATGCTTTCCATGACTGCCACGAAAAGTCTGCCTGTCAAAAGAGGTAATGTAAACACTGGGGGACCATCTCAATACATTCCTCAATCATATCCACCAAAAATATCGCAAATATGTCACAAGCAAATTTCACAATGATGTGTCAAATATTTGGTGCTTAGCAAACTTTGAGTAGTATATTTTAGAGCAAGTCAACAGATTCATTCATGAGGACGACAGATTTCTAACATGTGGGTTGTGATCACGGTGTGGAAGGTCAGTTTCATTTTTCGCTAGAATGTTAATGTTTAGAGATAACAGAGCAATCAGCTTCCACGCCCTGTAAATATGACGCGAAGTAAATAATAACTGTTTTGGTGGCAGATGTTACCACCGCAAGGAAGAAATATTAACATTAGTAGCCGTTTGCAGAGGCGACAACACCAGTGCAAATCGGGCACGTACCTCCCTCCCATTATTTACAGACATGCTAATTAAACAGTGTGTTTCTGCATGTGAGGGCATGTGAACTCGGGAATACCCTGTGCTCTATTGTCTGCAGATGTAAACAAATATAGGGGCGTTTGGACAATGGATTTAACCCTTTGAACCATAGCGGACGTTTTTCTGGCCAGCAACATGATACGTCATAACGTCATTAAATAGGTTGGCTCTTCAGTAAATGTGTGGGGTAGACCAATCAATATTTCAACGCGCAGTCCCGAGGATGCACGTTGAAAAATTGATTGGTCTTCCCCAAATAATAAATATGGACTCTTCTAATTGCTGCCATTGAACTGGCATGGGAGATACCACTAGAGTTCAAAGGGTTAATGTTGGAACATTTCTGCCTATCCCTTTTAATTCAGGCATCTTCCAACTCCAAGGCTAGCATATATAGTTGAAGTAGTAACGAACCATGACAAAAGTGTGGTACGCATGCCCAAAAAACAGGTTTTCGCACATTTGCTGATACACTGTATTATTTGTTAGATATGCATTTTTATAATATGCTAGCCTGTGAATTGTCGCAAATTATCTAAAAGATATTTCTCAATATCAAACGACTCGATGGATATCCAGAATATCCCTCAGTAGCTTCCTAAATGACGTCACGTTTCGGCACATGACGTCGCCTTGAAGGAACTATCAGCAGATCTTTGTTATTGTCTTGAAACTGTTTGCAGTCGATTTGGGCTGATTATTGCGCAGTAAAATATCACGTAACATATAATAAAAAGAAGATCTGTGCTATTTTAGTGAAGCGCGAGTGAAAAATAATACTTTCAGGTCCACACGACTGAGATAATTCCTGATGTTCACTAAAACAGCGTATATATCCTCTATATACCCCAGAATTTCCCATTATCGAACTCGGATGAAATGGTTTCAAACTCGGCTGATATAACGTCGATCTCGGCCGATATGAACCTATCAAGATTCGTCCCCCTTAATGCGTTACTAAGGGCAACCAATGTGTTTACATCGATCTGTTCACAGTTATACGTGGAACGCAATCAGGAAAATTTGAGTTACCATGCATGGTGGAGTGGTTTGAAGCAGAGTTTTGTATGATGAAGAATTAATGGTGGCAATAAGTAATTATGAGGTGTACAAAGAGAAGAAAGAGGAAAGTTTTACAGAAAATCTATCGCAAACTAAAATTCAGAGTCGTAAGCGAACATTCGTCGAAGTTTGAGAAGAAGTAGTTCAGCTATCCGAACGTCGCAGCTTCCCCGGTGGAGATACCGAGACGTTTGGATAGCTGAACTAGGAGAGGAGGAAATTTCGGACTTGGTAAAAAGAACGAGAAACAATAACACTGTCAGAAAACCTTGACAGATCTGCGAAGTTTTGTAATTATTTGTTTGGATTTAATAGATAAAGAGGTATTCAGTTGTCTAGATTTATTTCGGCTGAGTTATCAACCCTCGGCAGCTTCACATCAGCCTTCAATATGCAACTAACCAAGTAATAACCTCTAACTATTACACGGCGTGCTATGACAGTATATCTCCAGCATTTTTCAAAATACATAGAGATTATTACCATTAAATGGATGTACAAAATATGTATCCGAGTCGAGCTCAGGGTTCTAAGGGCAGATCACGACGAGTCGTGATCTACCCTTAGAGCCCGGAGGGAGACTCGGATACATATTTTGTACATCCACATAATGGCAATAATCATTTTATCTTACAATATATTGGGGATAAGTCAATAATGTAGACGAATATATAACGAACTATTTATTCGTACGGATGAACAAAAAGAAAAAGAAAAAAATGGAACTCACGTGAAAGGAACGTGCTTGTATCCGGCACCCTGATATAAACATCTGTATGATGGAGTCGGATACACGACAGTTGCGGAGTTAATACAGACAAAATACATGTTGATTGTAAGATAAAGCATATTTAACAGTGCACTCCCACCCCACCTCCACATCAACATATTGCACCTTTCTTACGAGACAAGATTTGATACTTGGACTTATGTCATTCACACTGTCGGGCATACAATACACGGCTGTGGTTACTGACTTGGGCCACTGGGGACCCAGTATCGCCAACTTTGAACACGACACTTCCTTATTAAATCAGCGGCTGCGCCACGGCAACTGCATGAATATTTTATTTATCCAACAATAACTTTTCAAGAAGTATTCTTTATTATTACATGCCTGTTCTATAAAATCCCCATCTATAGCAACAATAAACCATGCGGAAAATGAAAATCCGTTCCTCACATATGTGCCGAACGGAAATCGTTGACGGGCTATTTTTACATAGGAGCGAAATTTCACTGGAATTTTCTACAAATTATGCACCGCAGCTACAATTTGAGTAGCTAAACATAGTAACACGGGTCGCCCTCGCAAATTTGGTTGGCGATAAAATGCGTTCTTTGTGTTGATAGTTCGACCCCTGAATTCCAATTTATTCTATGTGCCTACTGGCACAAATAACACATTGGAACTTAGGAGACGAGTTGTCAAATGAATCGCTGAGTGTCCTTCTTATAATTCCCTTCATAGACGTGAAGGCGTGTAATAAACACAGAATGCGGCCTCGAGTTTTATCCTTCCGCGCTGGCACGCGAGCAATATCGATTAACCCATTCACACGCGTGTGTCGTTCTGTGTATAACTGTTATACCTCGGGTTGTTTTTTTTTTTAATTTATTCTTGTCATTACCCGGGGAATAACCGTTACTTAATCTTGGGGCTGTTTTCCGCCTTAGTGTTGACATGGAGAACTCGTATGACTGGAACACTTATCCATGGGCTTACGGAATCTGAGGAAAGGAAAACACGTATTAGTATTTATTCTCACATGACTGAAGTACTCGCTTCCAGTCTTGTGATAACTTATATACCTTTCTCAAGTAAGAGCAGCAACCGTTTCCCAACACACAAGGTACACAAACGTATTAGCAACCCATTTACAAAATAACTGATCAGATTGTGCACCCTCTACATTACTCGCTACTCGTTTTAATGCACATTGCCACTAATTACTCTGTGTGACAATGAACCCTTAATCCTTTTACAGCACTGTCAACAATGTTGTATAACACTGATGTAAAACAAATACTTTATGAACGTCGAAACTTGTGTATTTAATTCAAATAATAAATTTCAACTTCTCAAGCCTATAACATAACTACACTCCCGACAGACTAATATTCCAATTACATCATCAAGACATGTCTTCGACGAAGACATGTCGTGATGGTGTATTTGGAATATTATATGAGTCGGGGCTTGTGCCATCACAGACGGAACAATTCAGATTTACACCCGTTCCCGAATCAGTCATCTTCGTGACCCCAATAAATAGTCCCCGTAAACACCAGAAGTACTTGTATATATAAACCACTCATGTTGACCATGCAAGAAGTTAGTGATAGAGGTGGGGGAATATTCACGAAAACAAACACGTATAATTTCCTTGTAAATACATTAATCTTGTCACAGAATTCTGAGGGTGATAAATTTTATTTGTCCAATTAGGGGAAATTTCTAACGATTTTTCAACATTGTACGAGTCCAATTACATTGGAAAATCAAGAAATATGCGTGCAGAGACATTTTTAATTTCCACTAGTTGATTTTTACTCCTTTCTAGATCATTGTTACGAATCAATACTGAAGTCACCATAATTGTCTGTGTGACGTGAGTTTCAATATTAATGTCGCACTCATGCAGTATGGGCAATGCTTGGAAATAATACATGTGTTTGCCATGAGATTAAAGCTTACGTCACGCAAATTATTATGTAGCTATAATATTGATTTGCAATTTGTTTGCTTTTTGTGACTTAAGAAACTTTTGAACACACCAAACGTTTTACAAAACAAAAAGGCATGCATCACTCAATAATAAAATATGGCTGCTTGAGATTTTAAAAATGCAGAAACTTTCGCGGAGCTCCTTGAGAAGATACACCACCCCCATGAAGGAAAGAAGTTCGAGGACAAAACTAAAATCGACGTCGATGGATTAAAGCAAAAAAGATAGCACACCATTCATCCACCAGAATAAAGCTCTGCATCCAAAGGAAGGGGCGGCCACTAGATAGACGAACATATCATGTTTGGATGAAATTATAATAATGATGATAATATGGAAAAGCAAGGCATCGTGCGCTCACCTACAAAATATACAAAAATATGCCACATACACTTTACATAAAATCCCGATCATCCTATTAAAGTCTTGTCTCCCATACGGCTACTTCCCACACTGATGTGGTAATGATTCACAAACCTAACAAAAACCTACATGTTTGATACAAATACTGACTTTTCAGCCTTTTATGCTGCATCGGCCGCTAAATCGAATGCGACCATTTCAGATCGACGAGACGTAAATTATTTTATTCCGAAAATGGCTGCGAGCCTATAGAAACATTGTAGACATCA
The DNA here is from genome assembly GCA_031216915.1 of Pictodentalium vernedei. Classification (NCBI taxonomy): domain Eukaryota; kingdom Metazoa; phylum Mollusca; class Scaphopoda; order Dentaliida; family Dentaliidae; genus Pictodentalium; species Pictodentalium vernedei. The sequence goes on from CM062296.1 coordinate 714,031,354, forward strand.
GAGACGAATACCGCCTTGCAGATAATATGAAAACGGCATTCTAGCAAAAAGACACATAAGCAGCCATATCTCTGGGCGAGAAGAAGCCTGTAACTCGATTTGGCACTCACCATTCTCATCAACCTCGACACACTGGGTTCGGCAAATAAAACATTCTCGACTCTAGCTCTTATTCTTTTTAACGAATAGAGCGGGGGGGGGGGCGGTGGCTCAGTAGGTAGAGGTGCAGGCTGCAAGCCGAGAGGTCCTCGGTTCGAATCCCACCTGCGGCAACCGCGTTGTGTCCTTGGGCAAGACACTTCACCCCCATTGCCCATGTGGGGGCACGATGACGCCGTGTACTAAGGCGTACTGCACGTCGATGGTACGCATGTCTTCAACCAATCTAACCCTGCCTGTGCCGCAGTGCGGAGTTGCGATGTTGGGGAGCTGGCAGCTGCTCGTCGTTGCTCGGTGGTTCTCTCCGGGTACTCCGGCTTCCTCCACCCGTAAAACTGTCACGGTCATGATTAGCCATTGTGCATAAATATGTGACCTTAAACGTCAATAAATAAATAAATATAAATAACGAATAGAGCGATAAGTTATTTTTGGCAGTAAAACTTTGTTCACATTTCACTGAACAGAAAAGTTGAGAGTCACGTTGAAGCCTCTCAGTTTGCAAATGCTCTGAGCCTCTGAATCTAAAGTTGAGCCGGCAGCATATTCAAAACAACACCGGCAAGATGTCACGCTAGTGATCTTAAGGAATAGAAGTAGAAATCTCTGATAACAATCAGGATGCATTTACCTAACGTAACGGCCAAAACCGGCCAGCGCTATTCTCAAAAATCGCCAATTAATTTTCATTATTTTTTTCATTTTTTGACTCAAAAACATAGGTTACGACCCCTCGTTGGAACGAGCTCATCGAGCTCGTTCCAACGAGGGGTCCTAACCTATGTTTTTGAGACAAAAAATGAAAAAAATGAGTTATTCAAGAATTATTTTTGCAAGTGTCGTCTGCTTTTCGGCTTGAAAACGGCTTCTAGGTATTCAATATCCATGTACCATGGATGTTGCCGATATAACTATTTTGTTCCCCTTCCTCTGTGGAACCTTTATTGAAGGTATCTAAACATTTCTAATCGGAGATTTCCACGTCCATGTGTCGAGATCAAAGTTTGTTCTTACCACCTGGTATGGTATTTGTGACAAATGGGAAACTACATATCGAGATCTTATCACTATCATGCATTTACTAACAGTGCGAGGCCATTGCGCGATTTGTTTGTGACATTTTAGTCAGTCAGAAGGCGCATTACATACTAATAAAGGAACAGCATACTTTATTTCGGCAGATTGGTTATCTTTTGATATTTCAAAACTTATTTGTTCATGATTTGCATGCGACTTTTACAAAGGTATACGGAAGTTCATATTTCATGCAACAACGCATAACCAACGCACTCAGAGGACCAGATAGCGATGCGTTGTAGGCTGTATGCTTTTGGAATTTTTGGAAAGATTAACGTGCGTGGTCAAGCTTTAAAGCCGCCAGTCTACTTCTGTAAAGAATTCGACACTCATGTGACCTGGGCCGAGTGTAGCCCTTAAAAAGCCCATCACCACTGTTACGATTAAGTCGTCTAGAATATTTCAGCTGGTCGGAAAAGCGAACCTGTGTTCCAGACGATTGAATCTAAAAGTACCACAAAGGCTCATTTTCGTTGAATCAACGCTAGAAATGTTGCTCAATCGGAACTTAATTGGACCGAGTATTTGATGATCTTACCATCAGAAACGAAAACTCGTCACAGACGTAGTTTTATGATTACGCCACTTTTAGCTCCAGTAATTGGGGTTAATATCTTGGTGTTCTCAAGGCGAATTATATACTTATTGATTGGAGCACGGACGAATATCTGTATATGTTGGTGAATAAAAGGCTATCATATTACATCAACGGTATAGTCTGTGTGCAATTTTTTACAAAAGGTGGGTAAACAAAAAGACTATAACAACTTCAATTTCCAAACAGAATTAGACTGGTGTCCCGATAGCATATTGGGGAGTTATTCTGTTCAAAGTGAGATTCAAGTTACTGGAGTTGAGGGGGTGGGGTCGGGAAAATTTAGGGAAGAGTGACCCAAATGTGAAACTTAGGAGTAACCTTGAACATTTAATTTTAGAATGCCTCAAATATTTTCTAGTGAAACAGGACTCCTTGAAAAACAAATGGAAGAAGAATGGGATGAAAGCATGAAGCACATGTGGATCAGGGAAAGAGTCAATATTATACTTGAGGAGATCAAGAAAACGCCAATAGAGATTATGAAGCAGTTTTGACTGAATGCTTAGGGGGAAGATCGGGATGAATAACCCGGAGTGGCGAGGGGCGCGCCCATCCCTAAATATCTTTATCTTATTGGGCAATTGTACGGCAGAGTACTTATGTCAAATGGTAACTATCCTAAGTGACAAGTTTGCGTTACAAGAAAGTGTGGGACACATACAAAAAGTTAGAACACGGCATGAGAGGAACAAGGCGCCATCTGCGATGCTTTTGGGACAAGATTACCATAGGGAGTCGGCACACATAGAAATCCCAACTGCACAATCTATCCAGCATTTCCAAAAGGGAGTGGAAGTTTGACTTGTCCGAATACCTCAAAACAGAACTAAAATGGTCACAGGTAATTACAATTTTGGTAATATGTAACTCGCAAAGACCTCGAATTTGGACCCCAGATAGGAGTCCTCCTTGTTGCTGTGACTCTCATTATTGGGGAGTCTAGTGGAAACAAATGGGCAACATGTAGGGCTGTACGGTACATTGGTAAACCGATACATACCGATATTCAAACCAGTATCGATTGAATAGCGGTGTAATTACAAAAATATCGGTTTATCGTCATTATGTAAAAAACATCCTCGTATAACTAAAAAAATTCATTTTTTGCTTCCAAATCATAGGTTATGAACCCTCATTGGAACGAGCTCGTTCCAATGAGGGGTCATAACCTATGTTTTGGAAGCAAAAAGTGAAAATATAAAAAAAATGAATGGCGTTTTTCTTGTAGGTAAAAGATTAATACAATATAACCCACCCTAAATAGGACACTAACGTAAATTCTCCCTGCTGAAATTATGCAAATGTGACCAAGTTGTATTTTGTTCAGCCAATCAAATTGTCCAGTTTGGAAATTGATCAATGAAAGCTCCCAACTCTAATTATGCAAATTATGAAAATGTGGCCCAGTTGTATTTTGTTCAGCCAATCGAATTGTCTAGTTTTGAAGTAAACCAATTAAATTGACAGAAGGCTTTATTTATCACTGATTAATATGAAAACAAAATATCAAATGTTTTAAAGTGAACAAAACGGACGAGTCATTTGATAAAATAATTTTCGAAACAGTAAATTTTGCTATCATCTGCGTTGGGTAAAGGGTTACTCGGACTGCATCATCAAGGCATGCTAATTCGTTCCACTGTGATAGCTCAGGTCCCGATTATGGTAGGTATGTTCAGATATCTCGGCAGTCTTTCGATACACCGGTATACCGCGGTATTTTTTTGAATACCGATACCGATACCGGTATTCAGTTTAGAATATCGTGCAGTCCTAGCATCATGACGATAAGCAGTCGGCAATTTGGTATTTCACGTAAATCCTGAGATATGTTCTGTATCATTGGATAGAAGTCTGACCAATTACTTTTGTCAGAGTAATTAGCCCAAGCGGCAAGTTTTTCTTAATTGGAACAGTTGAAAGCAGACCAAACATGATCCTCGATTCACACATGAAAAATCTCTGTCAGCATTATTAAAAGATAGGGGCACCTTGGATTGTTCACTCCCATATAGATATTAAGATTATAGCTCATTTTGGATATGTTCATTAGGGAACAATCCTCTATCCACTGATACCAAATTTAGCTTGTTACCAATTGTTTTCCTGGTTTAACCCTCTTACCACCGGACTAAGTGAATATCAATGAACCTCAAGACGTTAGTGTAGCTGCATGTCAACAGAACACTACAGTTTATATGGCTGGAAGTTCCTGTATTACATTTTACATTGCGTCCACCTGTTACTGCCTTGCACAGTCTTTGTTGAGAAAGTTCAATGTCAGTTTGATTGCATAAGTTGTAAAAAACATTGACACCTTCTGACAGAAGTGCAAGGGGTAAAGTCTGCTCACCCCAACCCCACTCCGCGGTGCCAGACCTCAGCTTTAAGGTTTTTATAACGGCATTACCCGTGGCGAATATTGTTGATTGTTTGACCTTTGGCGGTAGACCTGCTCTATACAAAGTAACAGTCGGGAAACTTTGTTTCATGTTTTGGTTGGATATACATGGGTCACACACTCCCCATCCCCCAATATCTGAAGACAATTATAGATATGGTTCTAGCACGGTTTTACGAGTTTTCATTCGGCAGTGAAAGGGATAAATCCACCGGTTGTGGCGCACCTTAAGGCAAATTAATTCGATTTTACAAACTAAATATCTGGAACCTTAAACCGACGTTTTGTTATTTACTCTGACACAACTGGAGGACGGAAATTAAGTAATTTGATTTCTTCGGCGAAATTCATCGTGTAAATCACCCGGCTTTGTGATATGTTCTGTATCCCTCTAAACTGAATTATGTGCCGTTTCATTTACATAATAGCACGCTGAGAAATACATAGAACTCAATCCCGAGCCAGTTTGTGTTACATGTTGAATTAGGTACAATTATTTGAACGTCGACTGGTTCTCTTTTTCCACGAAGATGGCTTATGCCGCACAGACAAGGATTTTGTTTTTGACATTCGGTATGACTGCACTAAATATTTGAATTAGAATTACCCGCCTTGAAATGTTCTCGGAAATGATGCAATCTCCGAAAATAAGCAGCCTTGGGAAAATATACAGTATGGCCGTCGTGGCCTAGTCACTTTCTATGGGTGGGCAATACTTACACGGACGCAATAATAGTAGATTCCAAACACTAATTATAGGAATAATCATCAAAAATTTAATTAATGAAACACCGGGTGAAACCCGGTGCTTCATTAATTACAATTTTGCAAATGCTGATTTTTATTACAATGCAAACGCATGCGTGGATATCACTTCCCATGTGAGGATTACGACCTGTCCATGCCACTGTACTGTATTGTTTCAACGAACATTTGAAACACTCTACTGACATCTAGCATTATAACTGAATATTCCAGATATAGGAAGAGGGTGATTTGATGACTTTCTGGACCTTAAAAATACAACTGACTATTGGTGTGTTTTTGTTGCGAATTCCTTGAAAAAATATGTGGACGTGACCGGTACTTCCCTTCCTGTCAGTTTTTCTCTCTTAATCGTTGCATGACCGCCTGTTTTCGGGTTACAAAAAAATTGTCTGAAGGGTTGTATTCCACAATTTATTTATTTATTTATTGGTGTTTAAGGTCACATACTTATGCACAATGGCTAATCGTGACCGTGACAGTTTTACGAGTGATGGAAGCCGGAAGAGAACCACCGAACATTGACGAGCAACTGTCAGCTCCTCATCATTCTAACTCTGTTCAAGCTCCGCTCAAGCAGGGTTACAGCGGTTGAAGACATGTGCACCATCGACGTGCAGTACGCCTTAGTGCACGGCGTCATCGTGCCCCCGCGAAGGTGGAGGTGTGGGTGCAATGATATTCGTGCGCCTGTGTGTAGGCAGCATATTTGTTCGTGGATCAAAATCTTTGCTTTTTCCATATTTCGAGATCGTTTTCAGGAATTATTTCCATATATGATGTTCGGAATGCTACCAAGAATATCAGGAAAGAAAAACTTTGTTTACATTTATTTTGAGTTATATGCACTCTTAATATATCTTGTTTTCACCTTCAATCTCTACAGAAACGCTGAGCATCGCTCACTCATTGTTTTTAATACAAACAATAGTTGCATTGTCTGCGTTTGCGTTGTTGCTGAACGACAAGATTTCCGCACAATACACATAATGACAACTACACTGGTCACCCGAAATCACATATTTTTTGGTTTCAAATACAGTTCTGCGGAAATGCGTGCATTAAAACCATCATTCGAGAACTGTGATCTAAAACTTACAACTCTTTTCTTCTCATCAGTGATGATGTGATAAATAATATTAAATCTTTTGGCATCCTTCACAAGAGACGAAATAAGAAATGCGGCAAACGACGACATATACAATTTAAATCCAAAACTGTAAATGTTCAAAATCTTATCCCTATTAACTTTGTCACGACCGATTCCAAATCTAACGATCTCAAGTTGTGCCTAGTGAATGCTCGTTCAATAGTCAACAAAACTGCAAGCTTACTCGACACAATCGACGATAACAATATTTCAATATCCATAATACACGCTAAAAACTAAAGTGTTAAAAACTACACTTGAAGTGCTGTATTTAACACTTACTAAGTGCTGAACTAGCACTTTGTTCAAGTGTAGATATCCCAGAACTTGAGAGGTGTTACAATAATACCTCTTGACAAGTGTAATGTCGCGACACTTAAAAGGAAACAACGCAGATGACGCGGATCAGGCTCGAACTCTCGAGCCTGATCCGCGTCATCTGCGTTGTGTCCTTTTAATTATGTACCCACCAAGCGCAATTCAAATTATAGACGATTCTGGAAGAACCACCAATGCTAGACACATGGGAAGTGCCATCCATTGAAGTTTCAGATGTCTGACGAGTGTAATGCCTAAGTGCTTAAAGCATTGCATTTTGAGTGTTAAAATCAAACCCTAAGAGTTAGAATGGGTTTAACACCTTGAAAGTGTCAGTTTTAACACTTTAGTTTTTAGTGTGTAACTGAAACATGGTTAACTCCACACGACACATTGACTGTCGGTGAGACCATTGCCAACGGCAAGATTCTTACACACAACCCCAGGAAGTCACGGCGAGGTGGAGGTGTGGGTGTAATCTGTGATGATACTGTGAAGGTTAAGCGTAAGGCATCTCAGACTTGGGTTACATTCGAGTGCATTGACACCATTGTAACGATCGACCCACACTCAGTCCGCCTCATAGTCATTTACCGACCCCCACAGAGCTCCAAAAACAAATTCACTGTCAACCAGTTGATTAGCGAATTCCAAGACTTCCTAGCAAGCATTACTGCGCTGCGAGAAAAAAATTCATCATTGGGGGTGATTTCAATTTCCATATGGAGAAAAAAACTTCCAATGATTCTTCTAAACAACGTGATCTTATCAATTCAATGAATTTACGCCAACATGTTTGTGGCACTACACATAAAGATGGCCACACATTAGATCTGCTGATCACCAGAGAATCCGAGGCTGATCTTGTTAAAAGTTATTAATTGTTGATCCTGCAATCTCTGACCATTTTATGATTATCTTCGATTTGGTACTTCCTCGTCCCTCCCCTGTCCGGAAGAAAGTCACATACCGCAAGTACCGAAGAACTGACCTTGATAAGTTTGCGGATGCTATTGCTTCGTCTCCCATCGCTAAAATTAACGAGATGCAAACTGTTGATAGCATTGATTACACCCTCACTGGGTCACTTCAAGAGGTTATTGACAAGTTTTCGCCTAAGCAAACACACACTTTTAGCGTACGCCCTTGTTCACAGTGGTTCAGTGATGAGATTAGGCGCGCAAAAGATTTACGACGCAAACTAGAGCTTCAGTGGCGGCAAACGAAACTATGTGACCACAGAGAGATGTTTGTCAACCAGCGAAATGTTGTTAACAAACTGGTAAAATCGGCGAAACAGGAATACTTTTCGGACTTATTGTCAGCTAATGTTAATTCCCCTAATGCGCAGTCTGTCGTTCTTGAGAAGCTTCTGTACCGTCAAAAGACAATCGTACTCCCAGAGCATTCGTCATCCAAAGACCTTGTAAATAGATTTTCTTCTTTCTTTTCTGATAAAACTGAGACTATCAGAGCTTCGCTTGATACAAGCTCACAATCCGATCTTCGACAGATGGCCGACATGCCATGCACCTGTGTTAAAGTTGTTGCACAGTTGCCCAATTCAAATCTTTGGCTACAACAGATATCCAGAGGTTAATATCCAAGGCACCATCTAAGCAACGCACGCTAGATATCATTCCAACTTGGTTGTTGAAAAAGCATCTCTTTCGGAGTTAACTACACCGATCTTGAAACTGGTCAATGCCTCCCTCCAAACTGGCGTCTTTCCGACAAGCATGAAACACGCTTTAGTAAAACCTCTTCTCAAAAAGCCAACACTTGACCCAGAGGTTCTGAAAAACTACCGACCGGTCTCTAATCTTCCATTCCTATCAAAGATTATTGAGCGTGCGGTGGCATCTCAGCTTAATTCTCATTTGGCAGCCCTCGGCCTAGCCGAAGTTAACCAATCTGCATGCAGATCTAATTCCAGTACAGAAACGGCGCTTCTAAGGGTCCAAAATGATATCCTCCTATCTACGGACAGGCACAACCTAACATGTCTTGTTTTGTTGGATTTAAGCGCCGCTTTTGACACCATAGACCATAACATACTTATTGAAAGACTGGTTTTGAGAATAGGCCTTACTGCCCGAGCACTTAATTGGTTTTCGTCGTACCTTAATGCTCGCACACATAGTGTCCTTATTGGCAGAGAGTCGGCAGACAAGGTCACCCTACGTTTTGTCGTCCCACAAGGATCGGTGTTGGGTCCCCTACTGTACATTGTCTATGTCTTACCTCTCGGTGACATTATCCGAAGCCATGGCCTTGACTTTCATTTTTACGCAGATGACACACAGCTGTATATTAGTTTTACTCACGCCTTTGAGCCTGAAGCATGCAGTAAGATTGAACTTTGTATTTCAGACATCAAGGCATGGATGACTAAAAAGTTTCTTAAATTGAACGATGACAAGACAAAAATAATATATATAGGTCTACCTCATCAACTTTCAAAAATATCCAAACTGTCCCTCAATATTGGAGGTTCTGCGACAAAACCCAGTAGCTGTGTTCGAACCTTAGGTTATTTCATGGATAAAAATTTGGCCGCTGATGAACATATCAAACATGTCTCTCGCAGTGCATTTTTTTATCTTCGAAATATTAACAAAATTCGATCCTTCATTGATACGCAGACGTCACAACAGCTTGTCCACGCTTTTGTTACCAGTCGCCTCGACGACTGCAATTTTCTTCTGATTGGCTCTAAAACATTTATTCTAAAAAAGCAACAACATATCCAAAATTGTGCTGCACGGGTCATAACCGGAACTCAAAAGTACTGCCATATAACACCAGTACCCTCTGAGTTACACTGGCTACCCGTTAAGCAATATAAAATTGTATTTGTGGTGTTTAAGTGTATCTCGGAATCTGCACCATCCTACCTGTCCGATCTGCTTACCATCCACAAACCACCGAGGTCTCTTCGGTCATCAGGTCAACTCAATCTGGTTCAGCCCGTATCTAAATTTACTAGTGCTGGTGATAGGACGTTTGCGGCTGCTGGCCCAAGGCTTTGGAATTCTAATCGACATAAAAAATAGTAAATCACTTGAATCATTCAAGTCTGGTACTAAAACCTACCTTTTTCGAAAGGCATTTCCTTCAGTGGTCTTTTAATTTTGGCCATAAACTGACACTACCATGTGCGTGGGTGTGACTGAGTCAGTGAGGATTGCCTCGTTACTCGTCAAGTTACACTCACATACTTGTTTTAGTAAAGTTGTAGTTTGTTTTGTTTCTTTTTTATTTTAATTCAATACCCTTTTTCTTGTAGGTTCTGTCGCTTATCGCCACGATATAGCATCGGTTGCTGATGTGCCGTTGAGCACCAATAAATGATAATAGTGATCCATGTATCAATGTATCTATGAGAGAATGTATGTGTATGTGTGTATATGTATGTATGCAATTATTGTACAGCCATTGAGCACCGTGAGTGGAATCTAGGCTTTAAAATTATTATTATTATTATTATGTAGGCAGCCGGGATAAAGTGCCTTGCCAAGGACACAACACGCGTCGAGCCGGACGGGGATCGAACTCGGGACATCTAGCATAATAATAATAATTAATAATAATTTATTTATATAGCGCTTTTCCCAGCGAAACGCTGCTCAAAAGCGCTGAAAACATGGGTGTCGGTAACAATGGTATAATCAGCAGCCGAAGGCTACTTGAAAGAGATGGGTTTTCAGAGCTTTCTTGAAGTTATCTGTATTTAGGGTTTTCCTAAGGTTCTGGGGGAGGGCGTTCCAGAGTGAGCGAGCTGCGAAAGTGAACGATCTCTTCCCTACCGTTGATCGAATTCGCGGTACGACAAGGAGATTCTCAGAAGCTGATCTGAGATTCCTCGACGGTGTGTGTATTTTGATGACCTGCTTAAGGTAGATCGGTGCTTTGTCGCTATGTAAGATGTTATGTGTCACCGCCAGTACCCTATACTTAATGCAAGACTCAACTGGCAGCCAATGCAGGGATTTCAGGATTGGTGTAATGTGGTCATATTTTTCCGCACCAGTAATGATCTTAGCTGCTGTGTTTTGAATACGTTGAAGCATGCAGGTACATGGATTTCAGAGGAAGGCCGAAATAGAGAGAGTTGCAATAGTCCAAGCGGGACAGGACCAAAGACTGTATAACAGTTTTCAGAGTGTTTTGGTCAAGTAGCTTTCTGATTCTGTTGAGGTTTTTTATTTGGAGGAAGCAGCTTTTGCTCACTTTTGTGATTTGGTTATGCAGATCAAAGCAATCATTAAAAGTGAAACCGAGGTTTTGGGCAGTTTTACTTGGGCTAACTGCGCTATCGCCTATTTTCAAGCAGTTAATTGGAACTTTGTCTAATTGATGTTTGGCGCCTAACTGTACAAATTCTATTTTATCATCATTTAATTTCAGAAAGTTTCTCCACATCCACTGTCGAATATCCTCAATGCATGCCTCCAGTGTTGTTAAGGAGTAATTCATATTGGAAAGATCAGCAGACAGATACAGCTGGGTATCGTTTGCGTACAGATGAAAATTTACAGAGTGCTTCCTTATGAGATCACCAAGTGGTAGGGTGTAAACTGTGAACAATAAGGGACAGAGTACTGAGCCTTGGGGGACGCCGTGTTTAATCTCGACGGGCTCTGAGAGAGTATCGCATATTTTCACAGATTGCGTTAGGTCACTTAAGTAGGAACGTACCCACTCAAGGGCAGATCCGCGTATTTTGAGTCGTTTTTCTAACCACGACAAAAGAGTTCGGTGGTCAATCGTATCAAATGCAGCAGACAGGTCGAGCAGCACGAATTATGCTAGCCTGCGATCGTCCATCGAATTCAGCACATCGGAGCTGACACGAATTAAGGCTGTTTCAGTGGTGTGCCCGGGTCTGTATGCAGCTTGAAATATTTCCAGATTGTTATTGTCTGCAATATGCTGAATAATTCTTGAGGCTATAACCTTTGCAAGACATTTAGACAGAAAAGGAAGGTTAGACACTGGTCTGTAGTTTTTTAGAACGTTGACATCTAGGCTTGAAGTCCAACAGTCTACCACTGAGGCACCGCGCTCCCTGTACTCTACAAAGATATTTGTATCGCAAAATTAAAGTGATGCGATCATATTTTTTTCACCTGAACGTTATAATTGGCGCGCCTGTGGGAAACGTTTAGTACAGTGATACCAATCACTGTAAGGAAGCCATCATAAGTAATTAAGAAAGATGGACATCAGCCATTTTTCTATGCCTTTAAGCGTGCAGGTGGTATCATGTGGAGGCATGAATAGACATTTGTAAAATCAGTATTGGAGCGATTCTTAAAATAATTCTTATTAAGGCATGACGAAATATGGCTTAATAAGTTATCTCGACTTATTAAGGTTAATTTAATCTGTAAAGCATTACGTTAACAAGAGGCCCCGTGGGGCCTGAGGCGCTTACCTGAGCATAGTTGTATAAAGAAGGATCTAATTAGCATCTATGGTCAGTTAACACAACAGCGGAATGAAGTTATTTAATTCTTTATAACTCTGTTGTCCATGCCAGATGAATTTTTTTTTAGTATTGGTATGCTACCACAGGAATAATGCCAAAATTTTCAGTAATGCAAAACTTGTGAGTCCAAATATCAACCTAGGGACTTAACACGAACAAACTTGAAGGAGGTTGTATAGCAAATATCTAAAGATTCTGACTGGTGGTTCCGGAGAAGATTTTGAGAATATTACCAATTTTGCACTATGTTAAAATTTACCACCCCCCACCCCACCCCACCCCACCCACCCCCCACCCCATAGGGGACATAAATATCAACCTAGGGACTTTATTTGAACAAACTGAATCTGGACCCTCCACGGATACTATATATCAAATATCAAAAGATTCTGATTGTATCTCCAGCAGCAGATTTTTAAAGATTATTCCTCATATTGGACTAAGTTAAAATTCGGACTCTAATAGGGAGCCCAAATATTAACCCAAAGACTTGATTTGAACAAACTTAGACCTGACTTCCCTAAGGATGCTGTATACTAAGTACAAAAAAAACTCTGACTGGTGGATGTGAAGAAGATTTTCAAATATTATTCCTTATATTGCACACAAATAAAATTCGGGCTCCCTCAGAGAGCCCAATTTTCAGCCGATGGACTTGAGTTGGAGAAACTGAATTCAACCCTTGTAAAGAGGCTATGTGCTATATATTAAATTATTCTGACTGGTGTTTCTGGAGAAGAAGAGTTTTAAAGATTATTCCTCTTATTGGACTAAGCTAAAACTTCTGGCTACAATAGGGAGCCCAAATATTAACCCAGGGACGTGGTTTGGACAAATTGAGATCTAACCTCTCTAAGGATGCTGTATGCCAAATATGAAAAGATTCTGACAGGTGGTTCTTTAAATATTATTCCCCATATTGTCGTAAGTTAAAAATTCGGGCTCCTGTACTGAGCCCACATATGAACCAAGGGACTTAATTTTAACAAACTTGTATCTGATCTTCCTGTGGATGTTATATATCAAATATTAAAAGATTCTGATCCGTGGTTCTGGAAAATATTTTTTGTTAATTTTGCAAATATGCTGTCTTAACATTTTTTCGGACCCCCCCCCCCACCCCCCCCCCCCCCCCCCAGCAGAACACCCTGACACCGCCGATGGCAATTTATTTTTCCATTCCATTCTACTAGTCCTAAGGATGGATGCTTCATTTCAAATAACAGTTCTCTGTTCCGTGTGGTTTGGGAAATATGGGCGTTTGAAAATATTTCTATTTTTAGCACTTGGGGTTCCCAAGGGGCAAACAAGAACGATGTTTTGGGCATGAATCAAGTACGTATGACTCAATAATACCACATGCCAAATTTGGTTCAAATCGAACCTCCGGTTCAGAAAACAAACATTTCGGGTGGGGGCCAAACATCTTGCCCCTCCCATTACAAATGCAAACATTGTCCAACGAACTTCGTTTGAACAAACTTGATTCTACACCTCAAAAGGAAGCTCCATACCAACTATTAAGTCATTGTACCCACAGATTTTTTAAAATATAGGAGCATTTTCCCCCACTCCCTCCCTATGGGGCTGGGCACGTTGAACAAAAACAAAATTCGATGTCAGAACAAGCAACCATCTCAAGTTTAACAAAAATTGGTTCAGCGGTTTAGGAGGAGCAGGTACAAACACCATGTTCACGGACGACGACGGACGGTGAGTGATCAATATGGCTCATCCTGACTTTCAGTAAGGTGAGCAAAAAATACGCTAAAAGTACAGACAACCAACTGCCGGTTCTCCCACCGTTAAATATATTGCTGTTAAAATACCGTATTAAACCACTCTTATGCAATGTGTGCACTATAGTTTATCTTTCAAAATGCTAATGATTCATTTTAATCAGTTATATTTATTTATTGGGGTTTAACGATGATTTCGACAGTCAGGGTCACCTCATGTCGGACAGTTCTACGGATGGAGGAAGCCGGAGTACCCTGGGAGATAAGGTCAGTTATATTAACCCTTTACCCAACGTAACGGCCAAAACCGGCCAGCGCTATTCTCAAAAATCGCCAATTAATTTTCACTATTTTTTTCATTTTTTGTCTCAAAAACATAGGTTATGACCCCTCGTTGGAACGAGCTCGTCGAGCTCGTTCCAACGAGGGGTCATAACCTATGTTTTTGAGACAAAAAATGAAAAAAATTAGTTATCCAAGAATTTTTTTTGCAAGTGTCGTCTGCTTTTCACGTTAGGTAAAGGGTTAATAGGTAGAAAATACAATTCTAGAAAAGACACTTGTAAAAAATTGAAATGAGTATTTTTACTATAAATTGATGTCTGAATGGCGCTGGTGAAATGCCTGAAACCCTCCAACAAGGGTAGTTGATTCCTGACCCTCGTACTCTTTCGAGTTGTGTTCTACACTTATACCACGATTCAACTGGAATTAAGCGAATGATGCCGATTTAAAGAAACATCGGAGGTTTATTTACTTTCTTACTTACGCTGTTCTGTGTCAACGTTTTCCATCCACGTCATAACGTCACTCAGACGCGCAGCGTCCAGTGAGTTGCGTTCTTATAAGACGTTACTACGCGTATACGATGTATTCCACGCGTGGTGTGTCTCGCACATTCCCCAATGTCTTTATTCTATCGAGTACGTTGAATACGCACAGCAATTTTCACAGAAAAGTAAAAAGAATCGAACCAGGCTATGACAAACTGCTTTGTTGGGAACCGTCCACTCTTCCACCCACTGCACTGTGATTGCTACCCTTGGAAATACAGCTTTTAAGTTTATCTCATTGTTAAACATTTGTAATGCAACTAGAGGGAGTACTGGGGGCGCGGTGGTGTTGTGGTAACAGGTTTTCGTCAGATCACCGAAGTTAAGCAACGTCGAGCCCAGTTAATCATTGGATGGGTGACCTCTGAGCGATCAAGTCGGACGCCCGCGTTGTTTCCTTGGGCAAGGCACTTAACCCCGATTGTCCACATGGGGGCACGATGACGCCGTGTACTAAGGCGTACTGCACGTCGATGGTACGCATGTCTTCAACCAATCTAACCCTGCCTGTGCTGCAGTGCGGAGTTACGATGTTGGGGAGCTGGCAGCTGCTCGTCGTTGCTCGGTGGTTCTCTCCGGGTGCTCCGGCTTCCTCCACCCGTAAAACTGTCACGGTCATGATTAGCCATTGTGCATAAGTATATGACCTTAAACACCAATAAATAAATAAATAGAGGGAGTACTGGGCTGATGCTGCAGGTGCATTCACAGTTCGCTTCAAACCAAAGCAAATGAACCTCGATCGCACCACAGAATAAAAAGCAATGATACCATCACAGCTCGGCATAGATTGACATATGTTGCAGATATTATGAACAAATGTACTGTATCTGGTGTTTAATATCCTTTGTCATTGTAGTTCAGAAAGTAAGGAGTTGGTGCAAGCTGTTGTTTGCGTTAGTTGCCATGAAACCTGCAATTTCTTTTGCATTTGTAAGACTACACAAAAGAATAAAGTGTTGCCACAGGATGTTGCCAACTCTATATAGGTTAGTCATCGTATTGTGAAAACTGCCTTCAACTGACACGAGTCAGAAGACCCGCAAATGCAGTGCATGCAGTAGACGACTTTTATTAATTCATAACCACGAGAACCTGCTGTTAGGATTTTGACAGCTACACTGATGTAACTAATCATTTTACTTCATCTTTGCTGAAGATATTCATCTGACGTTACTGTATTGTCATGGATATAAATTAATTTTCATGAATCGACTGCTGCGCCTTCAACTTAATCTGCAATACTGGTCTCTGCAGTGCAGTCCTCCATCGTGGACTCGTCACTTTCCACGTGTGGGCAATACTTTCACGAACACAATAATAATACATTCCAAACACTATCTAGGAATAATCATCAAACATGTAATTAATGAAACACCTGATTCAACCATTCATTAATTTAACTTTTTCCGATGATGATTTTTATTACCTGGTAAACGCATGCGTGGACATAACTGCCCAAGTGTGAATACCGACCAGTCCACGGCGGCTTTGCTGTTTATGCACTACGCAATGTCTATACGGTTCATAAATTTAATTTTAATTAACCCTTTACCCAACGAAACGGCCAAAATCGGCCAGCGTCATTCTCAAAAATCGCCAGTTAATTTTCATTATTTTTTCATTTTTTGTCTCAAAAACATAGGTTATGACCCCTCATTGGAATGAGCTCGTTCCAATGAGGGGTCATAACCTATATGGGTCATAATCTATATTTTTGAGACAAAAAAAATGAAAAAAAAATAGTTATTCAAGAAGTTTTTTTGCAAGTGTCGTCTGCTTTTCATATTAGGTAAAGGGTTAAATAAGTCGGAGTATCGATAACTCCAAAGGTGTAGAATTTTAAATCTCAAGTTCTCCTTGCTAACGTGACCGGACGAAGAATACACACTTGTTCATGAATTCTTTTTAACCCTACCGAAAAAGTATATTCATCGCTTTCAACTTTACATAAATAATAAAGCAATTAAAAATATATATCATGATTCAGTGTTTGGGAGAGGGTGTCACATTTCGTAACAGCGAGTTAAGGCCGAGTACGGGGTGAGGTATCCCATTCTCGTAGGTGGGGTCCGAGAAAATTTGGGAAAATGAAAGATTTTCCTATGTCTTCTGTGCACGTGAGTATAGTGTTTACCACCCCAAAATATTCTCGCAAGTTTACATACACTCTAAAATCAGTTGAGTTAAAAAAATCAAACCAAATCATCTGGGGTGAGTGAATATGAACCCAATGCTACCACACTCTAAAATCAGTTGGGTTAAAAATCAACCCAAATCAACTGGGCTGAGTGAATATGAAACCAATTGGGTTCAGATTCACTCAACCCAGTTCATTTGGGTTGATTTTTAACCCAACTGATTTTAGAGTGTAAACTGCTTTAAATTGTGAAAAGGTAAGTCAGTTTATAACGGTTCGAAGAAGTCCCACGCGGGATCAAGAATTGAGTAAGGAATTAATCGCGATAACACATGGACATCACGACCGGAAGTATTACCGGGAATAATGATTGACATTGTATCCGGGTAACTAATATACTAAGGGAATAAACTCGTATAAGAAACCCAAAAAACTTGCACTGGAGTGAAGGGATAAAATATCAGCCATGTTATCTATTTAGTCAAGGAAAGGTCAAAGCAAGAATTCTCAGGAGACGCCGACATTTGTATTGGTAAACGCGAGTAATCATCATTTCCCAGGACTCTGTGTCAGAACTATCGGCGGTATATTCCAAACGATCGTGGCGAATATCCGAACATGACATTTTGATAATAATATAAACTGTGACACACTTATCTCTGGTACAAAATGTTGTGTAATTTGATGGCTAGCTTTTGTAACTGAATCAAGGCAGATTTCATTTTGAGATGCTGGTTTAATCAGTCACTCTTTACAATGTGCACCAGAGAGAGAGAGGAAGTTTAAGGGAGGTAATTTGTATTGTCAGTATTGAAAACTAGGAATAACAAATGGACCAGTTTTACCACACAAAAGAGGAATGATACTTGATCACAAGATGTCTTTGTAAAACATCCCTGACTGACCTCGTCTTGAAAATCGACTTCCGATAAAGTTATCTCCACTGCAATTACTAGACAGGCGAGGAAGGTCCAATTAAGAAGCATGTAATTATTGATAAAACACATATGACATCAGTATAAAATAAAACGAAAATACTTTTGTAACTTTTAATAAACGAAAACAACAGACAGTTCTCGGATCTATCCGTTGTTTTCGTTTATTAAAAATGACAAAAGGAAACTTGATCATTTATGGCAAGCTAACCAACATTAAGTAACTGTCCACTTTGGCTCTTTGTTTATCAAATGTGTTTTACAGTAATTTGCAAGTTATTATTCTTCCCAGGAAAATAATTAGCAAATCTGACCTCCTAGACTTATATATTAATAGATGGTGTCTGTATTACATATCACGATGCGAACACTGTTCATATATTGGACATAAAAAGGTGACATGGAGAGTAATCCCTTGACTGGACTGGTTCGTGAAATAATGCACGAGAGGTGAGGGACGTTGTACAAACACGAGTGCGCGAATGCGCACGAGTGTTTTACAATATAGACCTTCGCCTCGAATGAATTATTTCACGTAACCAGTCCAGTCAAGCGATTACTCTGTTTATTACTTTTCATTATTAACGATACTAATAAATTATTTAACCATTTACCTAACGTAAAGGCCAAAACCTGCCAGCGCTATTCTCAAAATCGCAAATTAATTTTCATTATTTTTTTCATATTTCGTCTCTAAAACATAGGTTATGACCCCCTCATTGGAACGAGCTCGTCGAGCTCGTTCCACTGAGGGGTCATAACCTATGTTTTTGAGACAAAAAATGAAAATAATAGTTATTCAAGATTTTCTTTCGCAAGTGTCTTCTGCTTTTCTTGTTAGTTAAAGGGTTAAAATTTTTTAAAAAAAGCAAAACAATGAAGTCCCCATTACACCCACGGCAAAGCGTCTTCGTTTGCGCGCTCGGATACATGACACAATTGTTGATTGCATAATTCACTTGTGAAGTTATCGTTTATAATCAAACCCGGGAATCCCAGTAAATCACACTTTGGAAATTTATAAAGAACATCAAAAGATCGTGAAAGCATCGTTTTCTTATTTTTATAAGGGGTTTCAACAGAGAATGGGGAAGAAATTGGAAGAAATAGGAGGAAATTGTAAAAAGTCAGCTTATGTATCTGTATACTACTCTACGGGAAAATGTCTGAAGTATATGAAATGATGCGCACATCGATGTACAACGTCCCTGACATTTCGAAACTTCCATTTTCATATGAAATCCCCATTCCCTTTGTGTTGAATTAACAGACAACATTAGAAAATTAAGGGGAGCTAACTTTCCTGTGAATCTCTTCAACGACGTGATGGCAAAACACAAGTTTGGGGTCGACTGTGTTTTTCACAATAATCCAGGTGATACGACTCAGTTCGATTTGAGCCGCACTTTTTCAGAAAAATTCAAATCTTCGATATCTTCTCAACATCCTACCAAGTATGTCGGTCTGAATTCTTTGATCACTTGGGTAGGGCTAATACTATAAAACTTCTACAATTGTACTTTCCGGAATTGTAGTTTCTACAAGTGAATATAAATGACGGAAATGAATCATTAGCATTTCAAAAGATATGGCAATTTGCCAAATAGCAAATTGCCACATCTTTGAAAATGCTAATGATTCATTTCAATTAGTTATTTCCATAAATAGAAAATACAATTCTGAAAAATACAACTGTAAAAGTTTTATAGTATTAGTCCCTGATGGTAGAAGAATTCAAGAGGCTCCGCTACCGTAACTATTTTGTCCCGTTCGGAAATATTCCGCATTTTAATTGATTAGCAAAAACAGATGAATCGCTGTTACATATAATACTTGAGTGGGGACAGACAATATTTAGGGTTGTCAGAAGGTGCAAATATCTGCAACTTCAAGAGCCCCGAAACTCGATTCTGGAAATTCTCTGCCTGTTACCCTGCGGGATTCGGTTCGGTCGGAAATTTGAGATTTGCCGCAAAGTCCCAGCTGTGTTGTACAAGAGGCACATTAGTAAGTGTTCGATGGTATCACAACTACCTTTATGTTAAAAAACCCTTGTACACCTGTCCTCTTTAAGGAGCGCGGAGACTCAGTAGTTAGAGAATTGGACTTTAACCCGAAAGGTCAACGATTTCATCCTGACCAACGGTAGCTGCGTTTTGTCCTTGGGTAAGACACTTAATCTCGATTGGCCAAGTGTGTGTGGGGGGGGGGGGGTATGGTGACGCCCTGTACTAAGACGTACGGCACGTCGACGGTGCTCTTGCCTTCAACCGCTGCTAACTCTGCTTGTGAGTGTTTAGTAAGTCGAAAGTTACTCGCCGCTGCTCGGTGGTTCTCCCCGGATATACTGACTTCCTCCACCCGACAAATGGCCCGATAAGATGTGACCTTGGCTTTTCAAAGTGTCGTTAAAGACCCCTATAGTTAGAGAGTCTCAAATGCAGAACACCTTCACAAACCTTACAAGGTTACGTAGTTGCCTGCTGGTCATTTCTTTTCACGGTGGTAAAGGAGAAAAGAGTATAGCTTTTTCTTTGTTAATGATCGGCCAATAATTATACACATACACATCTATATTATGACTTGTTTCAGTGGTAAGCTGGTCTAATTTGCCAAGAATATTGTATCTCATTCTAAAGTTGAGGTGCTGTAACTGCTGAACCGTCGAATTCGTTATATAAGAGCCATTGATCTATTTGGCTGTTCCCACAGAGTCCGAGTCTTGCAAATCACACAAATGTGAAACTGCTATATTTTTCTCATTGCAGTAACTTTGTGATGGCGGAATTACAAAAATAGTCATCTTTATACAATACAAATGCACACAGCCCGAAACAATTTAAACAGCCAAGACCTTGTGAAATTAAGACACACTATGGTTGTGATTAAATCTGGAACGGGGTCCATGTTAGGTTTGTCGATCTGTAATTCATTTCGGGCGACAGTTGCCGTTGCAAGTAAAAATGTTTTGTGTAAATAATAGTATGTATTGGTGGCATCACGTCCGAACTAACGAAGGGGTGTTTTCAAATCTGCACTCGATCACAAAAGTTATCAAATACGTTAATTGTACACATGTTCCTTCACTGTAATGGTAACACAAATAAAGCAAATAAAGCTAAATGATTAATAAAGTCACGCGTACTTTGAAATCAATTATTTTACACTCAACTGAAACGGAAACTCCATTGACAATGACAATGCGTTTAATACATCGAATCACTCATACCACGGCGCTGTGGTTTGGTTTGCCCAGAATAAAAAAGAGCGTTGTTGAAAACTGAAAATGACGAGTTAGATACCTTTTTTGTTGGGAGGGTGTGCTGGTTAAAAAACAACTGGCTGTTACCACACTAGAAGGTTTCAAGATGGTGTATTGATCTGTCGACCTCTTCTTCGGGCCATTATCGATCAGATGATGTCTGGGCTTCAATACATGTCAATGCTCGAAACCCCCAGAAAGGTCATAGCCTTTATGGATTAGAAAACATCATCCCAAAGGCAACGGCTTAACCCCTCTGCCTAATAAATCGGCCACATCCGCCTTCGTAGTTTCCAAACCGAAAAATATTTTGAAGTAATTTCAACAAAACCATATCATGTGACAACTCATTGGAAAGAGCCTGAAGAGCTCGTTCCAACGAGGGGTCACAGGATATGGTTTGGTGGGCTTTTTTTTAAAGATTTGTAGTAATTCTGTTATCTTATGCGTTCGGTACAGGGTTGAGATGTATAATTTTTTGTTTTTTCTTGCGTAATAGATCGTGACATTAAAACAACAATCATCGGCATTCGGGGAATGTTGAAACACCTCGGTGCATACGCTGGACAGATAAATGGAAAGTCTTAATAGTGTCGCTGTCCAATGGAAGTGATTTATCTGTATAGATGTGCCCTCGGGACAATACGCTTTCAAAGAATAATATTGTGTTTTAACATCGTTGCAGGCTCTAAGGGATTGTCAGTCGCAACCAATATGTTCCAGTCACATATGGATACAATGATTTATTAATGTTTTCTATCAGATCTGAATTGCGTGAGACTGATCAATGAATATATAGCTTTTCGGATTGGATTTTTACCGTACCATTCACAAGCAGTATTACGGCTCTTGGATTATTAAAATTGATGTCGGTTATGTCAATGACTGTTTTACAAGTGCACTCGTACCCAACCAGTTTTGTTGAAAAACAATAGCATATGTGAGATATGTATTTTTCTCTTTACTTGACGAGTCTGTTGTTATCCCTATGTTATTTCTCCACCACTCTCATTTTCTCGACTATTAGGTTTTATCAGGAGAAAGAATCAACAAACGAACACACAGACATATGACCGTACGTGCCATTCAGGAACTGTGGGATACCATAAAAATACAAAAATGCCGTGTTTTATTAATAATCTCTGTGGTAACATGACCGCTTAGGGGGCGCGGTGGCTCAGTTGGTAGAGGTGCAGGCTGCAAGCCGAGAGGTCCTCGGTTCGAATCCCACCTGCGGCAACCGCGTTGTGTCCTTAGGCAAGACACTTCACCCCGATTGCCTAAATGGGGGCACGATGACGCTGTGTACTGAGGCGTACTGCACGTCGATGGTGCGCATGTCTTCAACCAATCTAACCCTGCCTGTGCTGCGGTGCAGAGTTCAGAGTTACGATGTTGGAGAGCTGACAGCTGCTCGTCGTTGCTCGGTGGTTCTCTCCGGGTACTCCGGCTTCCTCCACCCGTAAAACTGTCACGGTCACGATTAGCCATTGTGCATAAGTGTGTGACCTTAAACACCAATAAATAAATAAATAAATAACATGACCGCTTGTATATCTCCTGTAATTGCCTGAACATTGCATGACATCGTCTCTGCGTTTCAATTTTGTTTATCTTATCTTGATTAAAGGTGAAGATTTTAAAGGGGTGCGTGTACCAGTGGCATATGCCTATGGGGTGGAGAGGGGCGTACAACCCCACTATTTTTTCCAGTTTTCTAGTACATGTAAGTGTCAGCATAGTCGAGTTGTTAGCTCTTTCTCAACAAACTGTGTAAAGCACATTAACCTCATCATTTATGATTGAAGACTTTGTCCTAATACCTCCAAATGTGAGTAACCTCATGTGCAAGGAAAAGAATGCAGCAGAGAGTGCCTCAACCCTTTGCCTAACGTAACGGCCAAAACCGGCCAGCGCTATTCACAAAAATCGCCAATTAATCTTCTTTATTTTTCCATGTTGTGTCTCAAAACCATAGGTTATGACCCCTCTTTCGAACGAGCTCATCGAGCTCGTTCTAAAAGGGGTCACAACCTATGTTTTTGAGGCAAAAAATGAAAAAAATAGTTATTCAAGAATTTTGTTTGCAAGCGTCGTCTGCTTTTCAGTTAGGTAAAGGGTTAACTGTGATCTCTATGCAACTAGATTTCTGTAACTCCATTAATCTCTATACAACTGGATTGCAGGAACAATAGGGAAAAAACGTCGCAACACAATCAGCCCCACCACCAGCGTCAAGTCAATAAATGCGGTAACTCCTCCCAATCGATTACGTATTATGACGTTAAGCAGTTATGTTATGACTGTAATCACAGGTTAACAGCGTTCAATTTATTAAGCGTCGTGATGTTTACAGTACAGCTACCGTGGAGTGGTCGTAATCCACCAGTGGGCATAGATGTTCACGCATACGTTTACTAGGTAATGAAAATCATAAGCAGCTAAATTTTAATTAATGAAGCACCGGATTGTACCCGGTGCTTCATTAATTATTTTTTTGCTGATAATTACCATAGAGTGTTTGCAATCTAATATTATTGCGTTCGTGAAAATATTGCCCACCCGTGGAAAGTGGCCAGTCCACTTCGATTGTACTGTACCTTGCACGAAAACTAGTAACACTGTATTCTGACGCGACCTGGCCCTGGCTTTTGAAAGTGTCATTAAAACCAAATAGACGTCCACATAAACAAACAATAACTCTCTATCAACTTTCCAATCTCGGCACATGTTTTATTACACGCCTGTTCTATGTTATCCCCATCTACAGCAGCACTAAACCATGCGGAAAATGAAAATCTGTTCCGCACACATGTGCGGAACGGAAATCGTTGACAGACTATTTCTAAATAAAAGCTAAATTTCACTGCAATTGTCTACAAATCGTGCAACACAATTGCAATTTGAATTGCTAGCGATAGCTGAAAATCGTCCCCTGAGTTCCAATATGCGTTCCATGTGCCAGTAAACTCGGGGTACGAAATAGTAACACAGGTTCCCCTCGCATAATTTGGTTGCCGATAAAATGTGTTCTTTTTATTGATAGTTGTCAAATGAATTAAGTGTGTCCTAATAATTGTTTTTATAGACGTGATGGCGTGTAATAAACACAGAACGACACGCGTGTGAATGGGGTAATCGATATGGCACTTATGCCATCGCGGAAGTATAAAACGCGAGGCCTACGGCCTCTGGTTTTATCCTTCCGCGCTGGCACTCGTGCCATATCGATTAACCCATTCACACGCGTGTGTCGTTCTGTGTATTTATTGTCAACGATACCTAAATTACGTTGTAAATATTCAATTTATATTACAGCAAAAATCATATTTTTCAGGGAAATCCCTCAAAAACACACAAAAAGTAAATTGTAATTTTTACGTCCAAAAGTCATCAAATCACCCTCTTTTTACCAGAAAAAAAATCCACAATAATACAAGATGTCAAAGGAGTGTTTTAAACGTTTATTGAAACAATATATTTTCTCAAGGCTGTTTATATTTAGACATTGCATCATTTCCGTGTGCATCATTTCAAGGCGGGTAACTCTAATTCACATATTTAGTTCAGCGATACCTATAATCACCCCCAACCCTACCAAAGAGACATTTTACCACTTCCATGAGATAAAAGAGTCATTTCTGCATTAGAATCCAACTTTTGGCTTCTGCTGAGTCAAAAACATGGGAAATTTGCTCTTTTAAGAAAACGTGTTTGTCAAATGGGCTGAAAAATTGGTATTGCCTCCAAAAGATTTTTCTAGCCTGTTACCTAATAAGTTAGCTGAGAGGGATGAGAATTTACAGCTTTCTTTAAAACCTACCCTGATCCCAAAATAAATCTGAAATCTGCATCAGCACACAATATTTTTGGAAAAAATCTGTCTCATTTAACCATATTGCAAGCAAAACGGTGTCCCAACCCCAACGAAACAATTTGAATGTCAAATTGGTTTCAAAAATTGGGGATGCAGCTATATATTTCACCAATATAAAAGGACTCTGCCATTTTATCCTAACAACTGATGTCAAATTTTCTTCTATCTGCTGATGTGGTAAAATATAGCCCTGAATAGGACCCCCGGTATGCCCATTTTCATCAAAATCTAAGATATAATTCATAAATTAATTGATATTGACCCAAAACAAACCTACTGTGATATTAAATTTCCCATTTGTGATAGTTTTTAAATCACATTCTGGCTTCTGAAGACATTTCACATTACGTTTGGTGAATAGTTTGCAATTTTTGTAAAGGAAGAGCTTCTGTTTTCTAAGTTAAGGCACATAGAATCATGTGTATGGCACTGACAAAACATAACGCAGTGCTTTTTCCAAACGAATGACCAGCACATGCTACTGGGGTATCTCATAACACTGGTAAAATGCCTAAAACTATCAAATATTGATTCCATAGTGCTATACTTGTGCTGCAAGTTCCAGTCAGTGCACTTTCATAACTGTTGTTTCAATTCTCACAGACACCTATTCTGACTAAAAGAGTGAAATTGTAGAAAATATGTTTCAAAAAAGGATGATTCTGGGATCTGTAACAAGAATACAGTGGTCTTTGATGTTTAATATATTTTGTGTGTGCGTGGGGGTGGAGGGGGGGGGGGGTGAGGGTGAAATATAGTTAGCTGCCAATTATTGAAAATGTAGATCCAGGCAAATGAAAAGCAAAAACACACCTTGTTTGATGAACAGACAGACAGGCAGACAGACAGACAGACAGAGACAGACAGACAGACTTGCAGTCACACATTTAGGATGTCTACATGAAAGTACTGAATGACGTACAATGAAATATATAGTGGAAGAGCCAGGACAAGGTTGTCAAATAGAAAAATAACTCAGTGGACCATGAGTGCTGCAGTCTCAAAGTAAATCGTAAGAAACTGAAAGTGTATGATATTAACTTCAGCCTCTAAAAACATGCTGTACAGTCTTTCCAAATGTTTATCATCAGCAAAAGGGTTAAATATGTGGGGGGGGGGGGGGGGGGGGACTTGGTTCAAGGAAAGAGCAATATTTCACAGCTGTCACTGTAAATTTATGCTGTATCATGTGAACCATGACAGCACTAGTACTAGACTACGATATTGGTAGCTATGCACAAATGCCATCCATTCACTTTTATTTTATTATGTTATTTTTTCCACTGTATCCCCATCCCCTCCCCAAATTTGTTTTCCAAAATACTCTTTCAAGAAAGGAATGGTGTTCCAATAATTTAAAGAGCATAATATAGAAGAGAAAAACTTCTATATACCAATGAATAGAAGTGCATTATAGGTTGTCTGGCTGTGTTTGAATGGTGATTTGGGAGGGGGTTGGAAGATTGAAATGCTCTTTGCCCCTAGGACTATGAGGGGGAATCAGGTTTAAATAAATGTGTTAATATGGTAAGATAGGCTGTTAGTTAGTAGCTGTCAGAGGTTATAGTGCGCTCCTTGAGAATACACTTGCTAAAGATGTGAATTTGCTTGCATTAGCAGCCTTCGTTTTGACAATATATAGCCTCTATTGCTGACTGTGACAAAAATGTAACTTTTCAAAACAATAAAACAGTTTGGTAAGGTGTGTGGTCCCCAAATAAACATTTAAATGTGAAATAATCTCCAAAAATAATAAATGAATCTGGTTTGGAAGCCAAAAAAACATATTTCCTATGGGCACCATGGAACTAAATATTTTCTTATAGGCGACCATTATAACGTTCAGGCGAAAAAAATATGATTGTATCACTTTAATTTTGGCATTCAAATATCTTTGTCAAGTATAGCCATTCAGACAACTCTTTCTCACCAGAGAACAGGGGGTCATGCAACAAATAAGAGAGACAAACTGACACGAAGGGAAGTACCAGTCACGTGCACATATTTTTCAGGAAATTCCCCACAAAAACACACAAAAATAAATTGTATTTTTTAGGTCCAAAAGTCATCAAATCATCCTCTTTTTATCAGGAATATTCAACAATAATCCACGATGTCAACAGAATGTTTCAAACGTTTCTTGAAACAATATATTTTCCCAGGGCTTTTTATTTTTAGAGATTGTATCATTTTCGAGTGCAAAATCTCAAGGCGGGTAACTCTAATTCAAATATTTTGTTTCTTGATACCAAATGCGGGGTCCAACAATCCGGTGGTATAGAGATCAGCTTGGAACTCCCGTTCGTCACCTCCAGCCATCTCAGACGGGGAGGGTGCAACATTGTTTTTAATACATAATTCTCAATAACATAATTTTTCTCGGAAATTTTCATTTTTCCGATGCCTGACAATCACCGATCGCATGTTTTTATAGAATAAACTTTGATGTCTAGAAACATTGAATATGTTGAGGATGTGCACATTATTCGCGGCAATGTCATTTGAATATGTACAGCTCATATTAGTTATCATTGACAAAAACCAAATGGTGATATTGAAAAATTTATATCGTGTTACAAGCTTCCGAATTAGGCTTTCGTTTGATGTTTGATGATGCGAAAGCTGTTTCAGCTTTCCCGTCATCAAACGTCACCGGCCGGGAGAAGTTATACGCGTTGATTGATTTGACGCCATCCTGGGGAAAGGGCAGATTGGGTTGAGACATTCTTCGCTGACGTTCTGGCAATCCATTTGCGTAGAGATCATTCACGGGAGTGGAATCCAACGTAACTGTGTTTGCGTAGAGGAGGGATTTTGCACTGATCTGAAATCAGTGCAAAATTCTCCCTCAACTCGAAAAGTTAGGTTAGATTCCCACGCCTGCTCTAATCAATATTCCTGGAGCCGCCCTGGTGTTCGGTGCCACATTTCCTCTACCGGTCCACTGATCTGATATCAGTGCAGAACCCATCCTCAACTCGAACAGTTAGGTTCGATTTCAACGCTTGCTCTAATCAGTATTCCTGGATCCGCCCATGTGTTCGTTGGCACATTTCCTCTACCGTTGGTTATGCACACGAGCCACTTTTGATGACATTCAGCTGTAACACTAGATGCATTGCGTGTCTCACAATTAACATGTCATATCTCAAATGCCGATCCCGTTCTATTCAAGCTAGTGGCATTATCAGTTTTATTCTTTCGAAAATGAGTTTCTGCAATATTTTGTTTGAAAATAGAAACAATTTAAAAATTTCATTAAAGCTCTGTAATCGGATTTTCGGAATGAGAATTTTCACGGAATGCAATTAATTAACAGTTTTTGACATGATATCCCTCCTTCGCAACATCTATTCACCAAACTGATTGAATTTATTATCAAGTTTAAAAAAAAACCTGGGAATTTCATTGCTGTACATATGCGTTGCTGGTAGCTGAAGGAGATACGGAAGTAAAATAAAACTTTGAGAAGTGTCATAGAGTAATATTTTTAGTCGTAAAAATGTTAAGAAATATAAAGTTATATTTTAGTAATATTATTTAATTAAAGTAAAATTATGTTCCAATAAAAAGTCCTAAACAAACATACAACAGTGTAAAGTAAATGAATCAAATTTAGCAGTCTACAAGCTGGTAAGCAGGTGACAGCTTATCATGGCAGATTATCCCGTTGAGTTATGCTATTAATCTTGGCATAGCACAATGGGCGATTTAGAGCTTGGTACACTGACACTGGCTTATCAAAAGAAAATATGTAAGGCTTAATCATGCTGTATTGTTGTGGCGCTTCATCATAAATAATAGATGTCTTTGTATTCTTACATTGTAAAAACATGAGTAACCCCTGGTAGAGGTTTGTTTACTTGACAACTCAGCTCACCTCCCGAAAAGAGTATATTAGCAGAAGACTTGCACTGGTCAAATCCGAAGTGGCAGACTATACTTGCCTGAAAATCCAGACCGACTGCACCCTCGGGGAGAGGTAGTACCTTTGTGAGAGGACCCAACCCCTCACACTGGTCCTCACCCGAGGGTTCAACCGACATCAGTCAAAGAGACCATCACGACGCCGCAACCGGTGACACCTGCCGAGTACCTGAACCTGTTCCTCCTTCAACACGAGTAGACATGTGGAAATTAGTCACTTACAGTCAACGAGGGTCGAAAGGGGCTTGTTCCCCATATCGTCCCTGCGCGCCTTCGGCGCGTTAAACCATTCCATTCGGTTTGGTCAAATCACATAGCATTCGCACTCATTCACTCATTCACGCATTCTGAACTCAGAGTGCGAGCATACTAATTAGAATCTCGATTATGGAAACACTGGAACTACCAGCGCGACTGAAGAAAACGATAGCAGCTCTGGGCGTCTCTTGCCCTGTCACCTGGACTATCCAGGAGACAGGCAAGAGCGTCCATCTATCTCTTGAGTTCAAGATCGAGGAAGATAAGAAATCACTACCCTACTCGGGGAGAGGTAGTACCTTTCATGAGAGGATCCCCTCTCACACTGGTCCTCACCCGAGTAGGACAGGAGGCCCTGAAAGAAGAAAGAGAAGAAAGAAGAGCCCGTCCACCAAGCGGAGGGATTCCCGACGCTTGGAGGCATTCTTGGAGATGAAGAAAGAGAAAGGTGTGGAAAAGAAAGAGCCAGAGGCGGCCACCACTTCCCCTCCCACTCCCACAGACAGCCAAATCCAAATGCCGGCTTCCCAGTCGGTATTGTCGGATGTGGAAGAGTCTGTGGAGACTGAGGTGGAAATGGAAGCTGCCCTCTCGCCTCTTCCTGATCCCCACTCGCCTCTTCCTTCTAAACCAGAATGCCAGGACGCGGACGACAGGATAGAGAACATCTTACGGGAACACGAGATACAAGGGGTCCTTCACAGGCAAAAGATGGACAGGCAATACGAAGAATTCCTCCAAAAAGTCGAAGAAGCCCAAAAACTAATAGACGCCAGAAATCAACAACAAAAGACTCAGCAATCACCCACAACCACTCCAGACTCGGCTAGGACCAGACCCTACAAAACTCAGCAACCACCATCAGGCAGCCCACCAACAACACCAACTACCACTGTCTCTCCTTCCAAACCTCCACCTCTGAAATAGAAGCAGAAAAGACACAAGCGCCACTAACAACCCACAACTTCTCCTCCTTTACCAGGGTCTGACACTTTGAAATTCTACAGCTAATGAGGGTCGAAAGGGGCTTGCTCCTCAAATCGTCCCTGCGCGCCTTCGGCGCGGAAAACCATTTGATTTGGTCAAATCACCATCAGTAGTTTGACCAGTGCACGTAAATAAATATCTGACGTTATATATTCTTTTTCATTGAAGGTGAGTCTAGTTGTTCAGTAATTTATTTGTATTTCATTTTAGAACCCTAAGTCAATAGGCGCTTGGCATGCACACACATATATTCTGTTGGAACTGGCTAAACATTCTTTGAATGTTTGGCGAGTTTCAATGGATAAACAATACATTTTGGGCTATGGAAGAGTTAGTTCGAAAAATCATTTCGTCAATAATGTGTATATAATTGTGAGTAATTTGAGAAGTGAAAATACCTACTTGTGAACATTCACCAGTTAAAATTCGTGAATGCCACAGAGTATGTGTCTGTGTATTTATTTTAATTATCGAAATGCAAATCTTGAGAGTTATGACATATACGTTGTTTTAAACTCAAATTATTAGCAGCTTTAAGCAAGTGTTTATTAATCATTTATATGTTCCACAGAAGTTCGCAGGAGCTGTTGATTCCCAGATCAATGGAGCTTGGGTGAACTTACTGTGAAACATAAGCACGTGGTAGGCCATGGTTTTATATTTTAGAATAACACAGGGCAAAGTCAGTTGGCTCTTGGAGGTCATATTGAAGTATTAATTGGCAAGAATTATAATTATTTACTCGCGGGAAAAACGAGGCACTGTTGATATCCAGAAAGGTAGATACAGAATTATAATTTGATAGGAATCTTTTGATATTAGACAAAGAGCTTGCCAAAATGTTTAAAGTTGTCTAACAGGCAAATGAGGTAATAGGAGCCTTGACTTGTCCTTTATTTCTTTAGAAGCTGTAAAAATAAAAACTGTATATGTTCTTGTAGTATTGTTCGAAGGAGACAAATCTGAGGAAGAGCTACTGAAGCTCTATCCTAAGATTTGCCAAAACAAAATATTTAGTTCAGAGTGTGTGTTGCAAAAAATGGCCTTAGGTATTTATTTTTATATAAACAAACAGGTTTACTTATTTTGCCTAAAGGTTAGAGTCCAATTCTCATGTGGCCGTAACCAAATAATAAATTGTAGCTCATGGAGCTTGTCACAATATAGAGCTCTGGGAGCTTGACACAGTGTCTAACTCGAGGAGCTTGCTGCAGTAGAAATATATGTTCTCGTCTTGTTTCACAAGCAAATGAAGCGAATGGAGCTAAGACTCCATTTCCTTTATTTGCTTGGAAACGAACATGCCAGTATAGCCAAAGTTATTTATTGGTGTTTATGGTCACTTTTATGTGGACTTCACCGTTTGGAATTGCCATTCACATAATTGTATTTTAGTATTGTTTCCCCAGGCTGATGGAGCAAGGGGAGCCTGCTACGGCTCTTCTTCCTTCCTCTGCTTGGAAACAATCTGAATACATCGGCGCAAAGAGCTTACTGCTGTAAAAAAAACTCAACTAGTCTTGTTTTGCAAGCAAGCGAAGTAAATGGAACCTTTAGCCCTATTTCTTTCACATGCTTGAAAACAAGGCAGCCTGTTTTAATTCTTATGTTTATGTCCAAAATGTGGACTCGGTTCCAAGGCAAGCTGACATGAGTAATTTAATTAGGCAACAACAAATTTGTGTTGGTTCAGTCTAGAATTCGCCTCACATGTTCACGTTGCCTTAATCGGCCGTTTGAACAAGTGTGCTGACCGTCCCTAGGCCTGGGATGGCTGCTCTTATCTTGACGTTATAATATTGCCATAATTGTTACACTGCGAAAATGTATAGAACCATATGTTGCTTTAACCCTGAGGGTACAAGACACAGATCCCTAAGGGACACTTTGTAAGTTTTGTCTTTATACCTGTATTCAAATCACCATCAGTAGTTTGACCAGTGCATGTAAATAAATATCTGACGTTATATATTCTTTTTCATTGAAGGTTATCCCAGAAACCCTACCCCAATAAAAAAGACCCTACAATAGTTGGTGGAGAATCAAGCTCGATCCCGAGTCCATGTCAAGACCCCAGAATTACAATTTAAGAAGCAACAGACCAGTGGACCTTGTTGAAACTTCATCAACAACACTAATGGCAGGAATGGTAATTGAATTACCAAAATTCAAAGGTGATGGCACACAAAATGTAGAGCAATGGGTTGAGCTCTTTCAAAATTGGCTCAAATTCCATGGACTTAATGAAGACAGAGCTGCTAGTAGTATCGTATTCTACTTAGACAATAATTCTAGCATGTGGTACCAAGGACTACCTACAATTACAAAGTCAAAAATTGACCAAGTTCTTGCTGAAATGAAGTCAAATTTCAAGGATCAGACTTATTCATTGGATTTTAAATTGCTTAACATAAGCCAGTATGTTGGAGAAAGGGTGTCTGATTACTTGACCCGATTTCAACAGAGTGCCTGGCATGGACGAAAGGATGAAGACATGTTGCTAAGTCTTGCACTCAAAGGCCTCAATCAACACATTCGCAGGATTGTCATTCCAATGGCACCGAAATATTTTCAGAAACTGCGAAGAACTGCTGTTTTAGCTGAACAGGCTAACGAGTCTAGTGTTCCAGAGGAGTCAGTGTTGTTAAACAGTCAACTTTGTAAGGAATTCATGGAATACAAAAAGTCTGGAGCAGTGAATTATACAGATGCACCAATGACAGATAGATATCAATCAAAACAAGTGAATTTCTGTGGCCGATCTCCCAGCCCACATCACTCACAGAACAATAGAGGCACAGGATCACAGAATTATAGGAGTAAGCAAAACAATTATCATCGCTCTCAGCATGAACAATGTAGAGGTTGTGGGGAGTACTGTTTCTCGAGAGACAGGTGTCCAGCAAAAGACATCCGATGTCATCTCTGCAGTAATTATGGACATTTTAAAAGAATGTGTCTCTCTGGCACAACTTTTAACCGACGCTAGGATGAGGCGCCTATCCAGAAACAATCGTTTATGGGTAGGCATAGAAAAGGGGGACAGAAAAATGGACATCTGATGTCTTTGCAGATGCCCATTGATACTAATTTAGTTCTAGTTGAGATTCACAGAATTAAATCTAGTGCTTTGATTGATACAGGAGCTTCTATAAGTTGTATTTCTCAATCCCTATATCAACGAACACACACCAGGTCTTCAAAATTGGTTAAGTCCTATATTGAAAAAGTGGTTGGTGTTGGTGGGGAAATTCATGAGATTATGGGAATGGTTGAATTGCCCGTCTTTTTATAATGGTGCTATTATTTATCACGCTTTTTATGTATTTCGCAATTTACATCATCCACTGATTATTGGGATGGACTTCATGAAGAAACATAATGCTATTGTCAATTTGGAAAATAACACCTTCCAAATTAATGATGGTGATAGTGCTTATCTTATACAAACCAATGTTTCCTTGGCCAAAACTGGATGTAAAGTCATTTTGCCGCCTCGTTCACAAACCAGTGTAAATGTTAAATTACCCAATTCAACAAATGCCTGTCCTGGAATTTTAGAACCAGTGAACAGTCTTGTCCAGTCCAAAATTATAGGTGGTAAGAGCTTAGTTTGCCCTCAAGATTGTCAGGCTACCATGACCATCATTAACCCCACAAATGCTACTCTCAAAATTAACCCTTTACCCAACGTAACGGCCAAAACCGGCCAGCGCTATTCTCAAAAATCGCCAATTAATTTTCATTATTCTTTTCATTTTTTGTCTCAAAAACATAGGTTATGACCCCTCGTTGGAACGAGCTCGTCGAGCTCGTTCCAACGAGGGGTCATAACCTATGTTTTTGAGACAAAAAATGAAAAAAATTAGTTATTCAAGAATTTTTTTTGCAAGTGTCGTCTGCTTTTCATGTTAGGTAAAGGGTAAAGAAGGGAAAGGTTTTAGGCATTTTTTCAAACATTGATTCCCATGAAATACATTCATTGGATGACAAACAACTTGATCAGATGTCTAAGAAACCTTCTCCAGATCCCCTCAAATTTCAAATTGACAATTCCGATCTGAATGAAAGTGAAAAATTTATGTTTATAGAGTTCTTGGATAGAAACAAGGATGTCTTTGCCACCAATTTAGAAAACCTGGGACACACAGATTTGTCACATCACTATATAGATACTGCAGAAGCTTCCCCCATTTGCCAAAGGTTTTACAGACAGTCCCCAGAAGTCAAAACGGAAATTGAAAAACAAGTGGATGAGATGTTAAAGGCGGATATTATTGAACCCAGTGACTCCCAATGGCAAAGCCCAGTCGTGATGGTCCGCAAAAAGAGTGGGGAATATAGGTTTGCAGTTGATTACAGAAAACTCAATCAGGTCACAAAACCAGTTTCATTTCCATTGCCTAGGTTGGATTGTGTTTTTGCTGCCTTGGGTGACAGTCAGGCGTCAATATTTTCTGTTCTCGATATGGCAAGTGGTTTTTGGCAAATACCCATGGATGAACGTACAGCCCATAAATCCGCCTTTGTTACCCACAATGGTGTCTATCAGTGGAAACGAATGCCATTTTGTTTGATGAATGCGCCTAGCAGTTTTCAGAGGTTAATGGCCCAAGTTCTCCGAGGGATGAATTACAAATATGCTCTTGTGTATGTCGATGATATTTTGGTTTTTAGTAAAAATGTCCAGGAACACATTAGACATTTAAATTCCATTTTCACCCAGCTCAGAATGGCCAATTTAACTTTGAAACCCCAAAAATGTACTTTTGCATCCAAAGAGGTAACTTATCTAGGCCATGTTTTAGGAAACGCAGGCGTTAGGGCAGAAGCAACTAAACTTGAGGCGGTGAAAACCTATCCTATTCCAAAAAATGAAAAACAGGTCCGAGGGTACCTAGGGCTATGTAATTACTATCGTAGGTTCGTCAAAGGGTTCTCTAGCATAGCAAGCCCTTTAACAAAACTACTTCAGAAAGATACCGCTTTCAGTTGGACAGAAAGTTGTCAGAAGGCTTTTGAAGAATTGCAGAAAAGACTGTTATCGGCACCAATTTTGGCATACCCTGACATGGATAAGGAGTTCATCCTAACTACAGATGCTTCTACTACTGCACTAGGTTTTATATTAGGTCAGTTAGATGATCATGGTAGGGAAAAAGTCATTGCATATGGGGGCAGAAGCTTAAAAAAACATGAGAAAAATTGGCCCATTGCAGAATTAGAATGCCTTGCTGTTTTGGAAGGAATTAAAACATATCATGTTTACTTAGCAAATAAGAAATTTAAAGTATACTCCAATAACAGGGCAATTTCCTTTCTTCAAAATATTAAACATCCTACTGGTAGATTGGCAAGATGGTCGATTTTGTTACAAAGCTATCAGTTTGACTTAGTACAACGTAGTGGCAAAAAGAATACAAATGCTGATGCCCTTTCCTGGAGGCAGTACCCTGAAAGCTGTGAAAAAGATACTGAGTCACATATTCTGGAAGATATATCCCCCACCCCAATAGGTTCAGTAGAAATTGTATCAGATAATAACAGCTCTTTGGAATTGACTCAGGTAACATTTTTCTATGAAAACAAACCATTATTAGCAGAAGTGACTGTCTTTGAGGATGATAGTGCAAATCATCAAGAGTCAGCCTCTGGTGATGTACAGCTAACATCTTCAAATCTTTCACAGTTGCAAAAAGAATCCAGTGATTTTTCACCAATAATTAAATACTTAATTGATAAAGAACTACCTGAAAATGAGAAAGATTCCAAGAGAGTTGTAATTGAATCTGATCAATATGTGTTTCTAAATGATGTTTTATACCATTTGCATCAACAACGGGTGAAAAACCTTTCAAAACATTTGAGCATCACTCGCCAAATTGCCCTTCCAGAGTGCTTAAGGCATGAAGCAATTAATGCATATCATGACAGTAGGGCCGGAGGTGGTCATTTAGGCCTGGAAAGAACCCATCATGCATTGAAACTTCGGTATTGTTGGCCTAAAATGTACCAGGATGTGGCAGATTACATAAAATCATGTGATGCATGCCAAAAAGGCAAGAGAAATTTCCATGGCAAAAACTCTCCTCTCACTCCACTACCAGTTGTAGATACATTTAATAGATGGCACATGGATATATTAGGCCCTCTACCTGTGACAAAATCTGGTCATAAATATATATTGTTGGTTGTTGAGAGTTTTTCAAAATGGTGTGAGGCATTTCCCTTAAAAACACAGGAGGCGGGGGAAATAGCCAATATCTTGTATTCAGAAATTTTTTGTAGATATGGAGCTCCTTATACTCTTGTGTCAGATAGAGGCCAAAATTTTATGAGTAAGCTTGTCTCAGCTGTCTGTGAATTGTTCCAGGTCGTTCTGCATCACACAAGCGCATACCATCCCCAAACCAATTCTGCATGTGAGAGATGGAATAGTGTTTTAGCGCAGTCATTGCAGATGTATGTAAATAAGCAGCAAACTGATTGGAATGACCTGTTGTCAAGTATTATGATGTCTTTTAGACAGAGCCCATCTACACAAAGTAGTGGTTTTTCTACTTTCCGTTTACTGTTTGGCAAGGAAATGAATTTACCCTTTGACACAACAGTTATTCCAAAGAACACTTTGCCCAAAAATGTCATAGATTTTATAGAAACTGTAACTGACAGGCTTAAAGTTGTGAGGGAAATTGCAAAAGAAAATATTCAAAAGGCTCAAGAGAAGAGCAAAGCTTACTATGATCAAAATGCCCGGGAACCCTCTTTTGAAATTGGTGATTTGGTTCTGTTAAACAAGCCCAACTCGCCACAAGGTTTATCACCCAAACTTTTTAACCACTGGCATGGACCATATTTTGTTGCGGATAAAGGACCAAACTTTACCTATTTTCTCAGACATGTAGAAACTAACAAGCTGTTAAAGGGCCCATGTTCAGCAGCCAGATTAAAGAGATATCACGAACTGGATGATCGTAAAATTGTCAATGTCCCACCCCAGTCAATTGATGAAAATGAAACCACAACTCCAATACAATCTGATAGTTATTCAGCTGAAAACAAGAATTCAGAACCAAAACGCTATCCAGTTGAAATACTTTTGAAGGCCAAATTTATGAAAGGCGTAAAACATTATCTTGTTAAATGGGAAAATCATAAAGAAAACACCTGGGAACCTGAACATCATTTAGCTGCACAAACAATAAGAAACTTTCTGATTCATAAAACACAGAGTGGTAGGAAAAGAAAACGCCCATCCCCCATTTTCAAGTAACTTATTTGAACATTTTTTTTATTTCCTGTAGGTCCCCTCTTATTTGTGGCAGTTTTTACAGTTCTATTTGGTTGCGTGACTGGTGAGGATACAGTTCTCAGAGTGAATTATGGAGTTTCGTGTCTGCAGCAAGGTAGTGTTCATTTCAGTACTGATTACTGGCTTCATTCATTTCATATTGTCCTCCCTCTGCAGCAACAAAGATCTAAGTTCTCAGGATGTACAACTGATCAAAAACTTTGTCGTTCAATAGCACCTATGATGACTGAAGTTAATTTGTTGTGGTTTTCATCCAGTTGTAGACTAACTGAAACAGTAAACTTTCTGAAACACATTTTACTAGAAAGACCCCACAAAGTTTTTAATAGAAATCAAAGAAGGCGCTCCCTTTTTGGATTTATAGGTGACTTGTCCAAGTCATTATTTGGAACTGCTACAACGGATGACCTGAATGCCCTGTCCTCCCACATAAATGCTGTAGATAAAAGAACTCAAAAGATTGCCCAGGTTTTACAAAAACATGCAAATAAACTATCCTCTTTCATTTCCACAGTTGATAAACGATTTCAAAATGCCTTGCAAGCCATTAAAGAAAATTTTGATGCAATTGATGATTTATCAACAAAACTTCCCAAACAATTGGAACATTTGGAGTATTTACACCAAATAACAACTGACATGTTAGTCAAACAAATTAATGCAACTTCTACTTTGGACCTGGCATTGAATGACCTAAAAACAGGCATATTTGACTTACTAAAAGGGAACTTATCACCCAACCCAAACTGCTTATACAATGTTTAAATGATATAAAAAATTCATTAGACCAAAAATATCACTCCTTCCATTTGATTCATAAAAACCCTCTTTATTATTATAAACATTCAAAATTTACATTTAATCGAGATGGCAATGATCTCTATATTATTGTCAAATTTCCCCTTTCAAATTTTGCTCGCCCCCACCAAGTTTTTCAAATTTCTACTTTCCCAGTGCCCATAAACTCTACGTCTACCCATGCCACTAAGTTATTGAATATGCCTCATTATTATGTGATTTCGGCAAATATGGATTATTATACGACTTTACAATCATCAGAAATATCGAAATGTTCTAATGGTCATCTTCTGGAATGCCCTTTTATCCCACTATTCAGACCAGTTGATTTCAAGTCCTGTGCAAGTGCACTGTATTTTGACTCGAAAGTAGATATAAATCAGATGTGTAATTTTCGTTTCCTTTTGGATACCTTAGAACCCTCATTCTTGGAGCTTTCAACTGATTCTGTTTTAATATACAAGAGCCCGCTTCTTGCCATTGACTGCCCCAGTAAGCAGAAAATGGTAAAAGGTTGTGACTTTTGTGTATTGAAAGTCCCAAGTTTATGTTCAATTTCTACACAGCACTTGTACTTACCACCAAGATTAAATAAATGTAATAATTATAGCTCAGATATCTCAGTATCTCATCCAATGAATCTAGCAGTCATTCAAGCATTTTTTACAAAAGATGTATATGACCAGTATAACGGAGGACAGTTATTCCCTCAGCCCGTTCCAATTTCCCCTCCACCATTCAAATTATATAACCACTCAGCAACCTCCTTTCTGGCAGCAGACCAGAAAGCACATTTAAGTTTGAAAAAGATGGCCAAAGCTGCAGCAAAAGATGCCACTATCTTTCGCACCCTTTCAGAGCCACTTGCTGAAGGGGAAATTTCGATTAATTCATCTTTTTTGACCATAGTGGTATCTTGTCCATGGCATCAGCCATTGCCGCAGGCTATGCAGTTCTAGGATTTATAAACTTATATATGAAATTCAAGAAATTGTCTTTGGCATTAGCGCTCTTAAAGAGAGTTCCATCTGGAGAATGCAATAATCTTGTGCCTTCTTTCGTTTTTAAGGCAGAGGGTGATTCTCCGGTGGAAAATTATCAAGTTGATGAAGGGTTGAATGATTATATGATGTATTTTCTACTTGTTTCATTTTTAATAGGAGCACTATTTAGCATATTTATGTATAAACTTATAAAGTTCTGTCAGCAAAAAAATCGCACAACGTCTATTTGGTTAGAATTGACAGATGGA
The DNA here is from genome assembly GCA_031216915.1 of Pictodentalium vernedei. Taxonomy (NCBI): domain Eukaryota; kingdom Metazoa; phylum Mollusca; class Scaphopoda; order Dentaliida; family Dentaliidae; genus Pictodentalium; species Pictodentalium vernedei. The sequence continues at coordinate 714,070,636 of CM062296.1, forward strand.
GTTCATTGTGTCAAAATTAAGCTTTTGTCACTCCCCTACTGCCCATCGAGTTGGGAGGTGTGTATGCCAACCGCGATAGATGGATTAAAAATTGAAGGTCATGTTATGCCTCGCCTCCATGTCAACTTAGCTGACATGAAGTTGAGACATGGCCTGACTGACAAATATATTGAAATTAAGCAAACATACAAGTTAAGTTGGTTTGAAGCATTACAAAGTAGACGAATATTACAACATCCCTTTTGCGTCTTTCTTGTTCAATCCCACCTCGGTTTTTCTCGGGTATTAAATCAAAACACTAAGACTGAAAATGTAATTTACCCGTCATGCCCCAGCTTTACAACAATGCTAACTTAGCACGGAACACCAATTACATGTATTATCTTTGGGGGACCAAAGATATGTTGGCCGGCGGAGTGTATCATAGAGTAATATTTTTAGTCGTAAAAATGTTAAGAAATATAAAGTTATATTTTAGTAATATTATTTAATTAAAGTAAAATTATGTTCCAATAAAAAGTCCTAAACAAACATACAACAGTGTAAAGTAAATGAATCAAATTGAACAGTCTACAAGCTGGTAAGCAGGTGACAGCTTATCATGGCAGATTATCCTGTTGAGTTATGCTATTAATCTTGGCATAGCACAATGGGCGATTTAGAACTTGGTACACTGACACTGGCTTATCAAAAGAAAATATGTAAGGCTTAATCATGCTGTATTGTTGTGGCGCTACTCAGCATAGGTAAATAATAGATGTCTTTGTGTTCTTACATTGTAAAAACATGAGTAACCCCTGGTAGAGGTTTGTTTACTTGACAACTCAGCTCACCTCCCGAAAAGAGTATATAAGCAGAAGACTTGCACTGGTCAAATCACCATCAGTAGTTTGACCAGTGCATGTAAATAAATATCTGACGTTATATATTCTTTTTCATTGAAGGTGAGTCTAGTTGTTCAGTAATTTACTTGTATTTCATTTTAGAACCCTAAGTCAATAGGCGCTTGGCATGCACACACATATATTCTGTTGGAACTGGCTAAACATTCTTTGAATGTTTGGCGAGTTTCAATGGATAAACAATACATTTTGGGCTATGGAAGAGTTAGTTCGAAAAATCATTTCGTCAATAATGTGTATTTAATTGTAAGTAATTTGAGAAGTGAAAATACCTACTTGTGAACATTCACCAGTTAAAATTCGTGAATGCCACAGAGTATGTGTCTGTGTATTTATTTTAATTATCGAAATGCAAATCTTGAGAGTTATGACATATACGTTATTTTAAACTCAAATTATTAGCAGCTTTTAGCAAGTGTTTATTAATCATTTATATGTTCCACAGAAGTTCGCAGGAGCTGTTGATTCCCAGATCAATGGAGCTTGGGTGAACTTACTGTGAAACATAAGCACGTGCTAGGCCATGGTGTTATATTTTAGAATAACACAGGGCAAAGTCAGTTGGCTCTTGGAGGTCATATTGAAGTATTAATTGGCAAGAATTATAATTATTTACTCGCGGGAAAAACGAGGCACTGTTGATATCCAGACATGTGGATACAGAATTATAATTTGATAGGAATCTTTTGATATTAGACAAAGAGCTTGCCAAAATGTTTAAAGTTGTCTAACAGGCAAATGAGGTAATAGGAGCCTTGACTTGTCCTTTATTTCTTAAGAAGCTGTAAAAATAAAAACTGTATATGTTCTTGCAGTATTGTTCGAAGGAGACAAATCTGAGGAAGAGCTACTGAAGCTCTATCCTAAGATTTGCCAAAACAAAATATTTAGTTCAGAGTGTGTGTTGCAAAAAATGGCCTTAGGTAGTTATTTTTATATAAACAAACTGGTTTTACTTATTTTGCCTAAAGGTTAGAGTCCAATTCTCATGTGGCCGTAACCAAATAATAAATTGTAGCTCATGGAGCTTGTCACAATATAGAGCTCGGGGAGCTTGACACAGTGTGTAACTCAAGGAGCTTGCTGCAGTAGAAATATATGTTCTCGTCTTGTTTCACAAGCAAATGGAGCGAATGGAGCTAAGACTCCATTTCCTTTATTTGCTTGGAAACGAACATGCCAGTATAGCCAAATTTATTTATTGGTGTTTATGGTCACTTTTATGTGGACTTCACCGTTTGGAATTGCCATTCACATAATTGTATTTTAGTATTGTTTCCTCAGGCTGATGGAGCAAGGGGAGCCTGCTACGGCTCTTCTTCCTTCCTCTGCTTGGAAACAATCTGAATACATCGGCGCAAAGAGCTTACTGCTGTAAAAAAACTCAACTAGTCTTGTTTTGCAAGCAAGCGAAGTAAATGGAACCTTTGGCCCTATTTCTTTCACTTGCTTGAAAACAAGGCAGCCTGTTTTAATTCTTATGTTTATGTCCAAATGTGGACTCGGTTCCAAGGCAAGCTGACATGAGTAATTTAATTAGGGAACAACAGATTTGTGTTGCTTCAGTCTAGAATTCGCCTCACATGTTCACGTTGCCTTAATCGACCGTGTGAACAAGTGTGCTGGCCGTCCCTAGGTCTGGGATGGCTGCTCTTATCTTGACGCTATAATATTGCCATAATTGTTACACTACCAAAATGTATAGAACCATATGTTGCTTTAATCCTGAGGGTACAAGACACAGATCCCTAAGGGACACTTTGTAAGTTTTGTCTTTATACCTGTATTCAAATCACCATCAGTAGTTTGACCAGTGCATGTAAATAAATATCTGACGTTATATATTCTTTTTCATTGAAGGTTATCCCAGAAACCCCACCCCAATAAAAAAGACCCTACAATAGAAGAATAAATTTACCCATCGTAACAACACAAGGCGTATCTATAATAAAGGGAGTGTGATGGTTCATTACTTTGGGCATTGAACTCAAGATCGAAAGATCGATGATTAGATCTTGGCACGCCGCATATGTGTTGTGACTTAGGCTAGACACTTTATCTCGATAGCACACTCTAAAATCAGTTGGGTCAAAAATTAACCCAAATCAACTGGGTGGAGTTAATATGAACCCAGTTGGGTTCATCTTCACTCCCCCAGTTGATTTTGGGTTGATTTTTAACCCAACTGATTTTTGAGTGCATATGTGTGGGCAGATGCGAACCCTGCTCGTGCCAGGTTAGTGAATTATTGCAATAACACCAAAAACAAGGAAGATTGCAAGTGAATGACCACAATAACTGAAAAGAGCAATATTATGAAAAAAACAATATGAGCCTATAAACATTAATATTTACACGAGGTAGATGTTGAAACTTGATGGGTTATACTACATGTAAGCTGTCACTGTATAGCAAGTAAGCTTTCTCTACGCTTGAGTATTTGTAGGATCAACCTGTCTGAAGAAATGACAGTGACTGATGAGAAGGTCGTTAATCCCCAATGAAGAAATAAACCTTTAAGGTGTTTGAAAACTGTTTTGGTAACAAACTTCATTTTACTTAACTTTGTGTCAGTTGAACATTTGGTATAAGGTTGTTCACTAAGTGAAGTTTCCACCCAATTAATGATTATGATTGGAGTTTGCGAACAAGCATAAGACAAACAAGCAAATATTGGGCTAACGGACCTTCGGGTTAAACGGTGAAATTTTGCCCGTGTTTCTTATGTTTTTCATCATACAAACACCTGGAACTTAATTAAGCACTCCCTGCAAAGTTTCATGACAGTGAAGATGCTGTTACTGATTATTATGTTTTAATGATTGCTATGTCTTGCAGTACATTTCATCTAGTGAAATATGATGTTTCTGGATGATAGCGTACCCCAAACACATCTCCTCGTCCACGTGAAGCATGCTTTCCACGACTGTCACAAAATACACCATCATCCACATGCAATATCTAGGTATAAAATAAGAACATTTGTCACTTCTTTTATCAATAAATGTTGACATGGCAAGGAGGAGACTGTCAGAGGCAGTAAGATGGCAAATCGTTGGCATGCATGCAACGGGCATGTCATTCTAAGCTATTGGAAGGCAACTTGGCTGTAGCCATTCTGCCATCAGCAGACCTGTCCGAAAACATCAACAAACCAACGATGTTAAGGACCGACCAATGCCTGGACAACCCCAAAAGACCTCTCCTCGGGAAGATAGGAGTCTGGCACGCTTCATTCGGCGCAAACCCTTTGCGTCAAGTGGGGTTTTGAAACGCCTTTGGCTCCCCAACAGGCGTTTGTGCAACAGAACTGGCCGAAACCGTCTCAAAACATTGAGTATGAGGTCCAGAAGGGTCATCAATCGTCCAGCGCAGTGCCATCAGCATCAAAGATGACGTTTGGAGTGGTGTATGGCACGACAACATTGGAATGTCAGGAGGAGATTTCATTGGTCAGTAGAGAGTAGGTTCCTGTTTCACGTCACAGATGTTCACAATGGAGTGTGGAGACATAGAAATACTGCTTACTTGCCCAAGAACTTCAGACCTACTGTTCCTATGGTGAAGGATCAGTAATGATCTGGGAATGCCTCTCTCATGATGGTAAACTTGATATGGTGACTGCACGTGGGAATCTCAATGGTCATCAGTACACACGAGACATTCTCAATCCGGTTGTCTTGCCTCATTTTGTCAACCACCTGTTGGCTACTCGCCCTGCATTCATGGACGACAATGCAAGGCCACACCGTTTCCATGCTGTGAGAGCATTCCTTCAGAACAAAGTTATTGAAAATACTACCTTGGCCTGCATTGAGCCCCGATTTGAATCCTTTAGAACACATCGGGAACTTTCTTGGACGTCGTGTGCAAGCAAGTGACCCGCATGTGCAGAATTTTTCCGATTTGGAAGCTGCATTGTATGAGGAGTGCTTTTAAAATAATTTTGATGGGGCAGTTATTGTATTCATGTTTATGCTTTATGTGCTTATATGTGCTTATGTGAAAAGGCACAATGTGACACAATGTGCCCTAGTACAAAGGCACATACGGATATTTTAGGATACCTGGTATTTTATTATTTGAGGATACTAGTTGGACTTTACATCCGGGTACTTCATGTTACATCCGGGTACTTCTGTTGGGGTAGTAGATAAAAAAAAAAACAACAATATATAACATTTCATTTTTATTCAAGTATACAATTCAATGTCTCAAGGCATTTGTCTTTGTAGTTCTTCTTGCATGGGCTAACCATTTCATCTTCTTGTGGGTTGGAGCTTCTTCCCATTGCATGGCTAGGTTCTTGATAAAACACATTCTCTCATTTGATAACTTGGCTTTGTTGGTTGCTTTAATTTCCTGTCTGGCATCTTTGGGTTCCTCTTTCTCTGGCTGTTCCATAGTAGTAGTAACTTCAGTCTTCTTAGTAGTAACTTCATTTGTGGTTTGAGTGGAAACATCCTTCTAAGCCTCGGTAGTAACTTCATTCGTAGTGGTAACTTCATTCTTTATGGGAGCTGGCATCTTTTTCTTGACTTCACTAGAAACTTCATTCGTAGTGGTAACTTCATTCTTTATGGGAGCTGGCATCTTTTTCTTGACTTCAGTAGAAACTTCGTTCTTACTGGAAACTTCTTTCTTTGTGGGAGCTGGCATCTTTTTCTTGTCTTCAGTAGTAACTTCGTTCTTAATGGAAACATCTTACTTTGTTTCTGTAGAAACTTTGTTCATAGTGGTAACTTCGTTCTTGTTTGTATTGGAAGTCAATTCTGTCTTTATTCTTTTGTTTACTGATCGGCCAGTATCCACACGTCTTTGTTTCATTCCACCAGCATCCATGTCTATATTTTTTCTCTTGGCTGCATTTACCACACGATTCACTTGAGCCAGTTCTTGGGAAGTCAGCTTTAATCCAGCATCATTTTTGAAGATCTGTATATGTAAGTCATCTTTGAATCTGAGCACTGTTGTTGACACAGACATCTTCACTCTTCGACGTTCAAAACGGAAATGAATTTATTTTTATACCAACACTCCTTTTATACCTTTTTTCTAATCGTTTTCTTCTTCTTCATCATCATCTACTCGGAATGAGTAGTTTGTCATAAGGTTGTCGAACAGAAATCTTCGTTTTCCCAACGCATATTTCTGGGATTCTTCAAAGTCAAAATCCTCTTCTTCACGAAGACGCTTGGCTGTTTCTTGAATTTTCTTGTGAATTGCGTCGTTGCAAAAATTTCGAATGTACTCAAGGGTATGAATGTATTTCTCACTAATGGCTTCCCTAACATTCTTTTGAAGCGCTCTATATGCTGTTTCAACTGCATCTTCACTGTCCATTCCATCTTCGATATATTTGTTCATCAGGTTGTCAAAATCGTTTTGGTATTTGTCAAAGGCACTTTGAACGATGCCTCCCATCATAGAAACGTCTTCTTCTTCGTCTTCTTCTTCAAATTCCATATCTTCTGATAGTTCCGACGATAAATCAGCGTCCGAATCTCTTGACCAATTTTTTGGTGCACAGCTGGATTGCATTGTGTCCGCTCTCTTCGAAGGTCAGATTACAAATAACAAATTTCTTTTGAGCACGACCCTTTCATAGGATATCGGACAGAGCATTGATGACGGGTTTGATCAACTTTCCTAAAAATCCTCCTTTCTGTATGATTTTTTTTTTTAAACAATATTTTATTCTCTTGAAATGGTTCGGTAAACAGGCTATAAGCCTATATAAATACCTTACCGTTACATAAAAATACTTCTTTGATTTACAAACGATGGTGCATGAACAAGTGTGAAAATTGAGTAGAGTCAATCGCTGGCATCAGCAAGGTTTGGTATTGAATCTGAACGTCTTGAACATTACTTCAAACGTATTACGTATGATAACTGATTCACTATCTCAGCAGGTGTATAGGTTATTTCGATGTTGTCTCGACGAAACAAGACAAATACAATATAATACAGCAAAACAAACAGACCAGAGTTTGGTACTTTCACACCTTGTCCAGTTTATGATGTCCGGAGTTTTACTTTTTCACGATCTCAATCTGAGCTCATGGTCACCTCTGGGTGTGACTTCTACGATGTCACTCCCAAAAGGACCACGAGCTATGTTTGGAAAGCGATAACTGTATGATGCGTCTTCTTTTCCGATAAGATAGTTCTCTCTTTGGTGAGGCAATTCTCCTTATTTCGTACTTGTGTGGAATCAACTTAGCTCTCTCAGATTTGGTTATAGGTACTGGCTGCGCCCTGCAAGATGTTCGAGGCACAATCACATATACATTCTATCAAATCATCACTGGCCATCTTCTAGGACTTGGTTGATAAGCGCCGAGAGAAAGCAACTCTTTCGTAGTATACATCTTTTGATATGTGGAGAAATTCCATCATCTGTTAGCAGCTTCAATACATGTTCGTATTTTCGCAAGTCATCAAATTCAGCCAAATTCCGTGGTATCTTATCTTCGAGGATGTTGGTAGCACATTTACATGAACAGGTAATCAAATCTTCATCAGCAGCGCGCAGAACGGCATCGATTTCCACCTTTTCAGCATCCCGTAAAAATTCTAAAAGTGCTTTATTCTGGCCAGTCAGTCCAGTATCTCTCTCCTCTTCTGTTCTTCTTGGACAGTTATGTTCTTCATGTCTCTTCCTATTGTATGGCTGGGCGAACAACTTAGTACAATATCTGCAGTGGAGCCGACGATGGTCCTTTTCGTGTCTTCGAGCATTATCTGATCTTGAAAATAACAGTATCTGCATCGAACTGGTAACATGTCTTCACTCGACGACGGTCAGGACACAAATGAATTTATTTGCGTACCAACACCCCTTTTATACCTTTCCCAACAGACGTTCCCGGATGTAGCAAGAAGTACCCGGACGTAAAGTCCAACTAGTATCCTCAAATAATAAAATACCAGGTATCCTAAAATATTGTGTCACATTGTGCCTTTTCACATGAGCACATATAAGCACTTAAAGCATGTGCCTTTGTGCTAGGGCACATTGTGTCACATTGTGCCTTTTCACATAAGCACATATGACAAAAAAGGGATTCTCCAGTAGGTATCCTCGAATAAAACAATACGAGGACATAGGTATCCTCAAATACCCTTATGTGCCTATGTGCTAGGGCACATTGTGTCACATTGTGCCTTTTCACATAAGCACATATCGGCACATAAAGCATGTGCCTTTGTGCTAGGGCACAATGTGTCACATTGTGCTTTTTCACATAAGCACATATGACAGAAAAGGGATTCCACAGCCACAGGTGTTTCCTCAAAATGGGATTCCGTTGGATATGGCCATTGGATATAGGCTTTTGTTATACAAAGGGGAGATAACTCTGCAAACAGGTTATGGGAAATCAAGCAATCTGATTGGTTAGTTATAATCTAGATAAATGAAACAACAAGAGTACTTGGAATAGGGTCAGAACTAACAAGAATAGACCAGAATAGCTAATTATAGTAATAATAAGGTAAACTGTTCCAAATAATAGGCTCTTCTACGCTACTGGAGTATACTTCAGAACAAAGGGACATGCCTAGGTAGACGTAAACTATTACATATATAGATAGAAGCAGAGAATTCCGAAAGAATTCGAAATAGTAAAAGTTGGGGTGGATTTTGGTGATTTGGAAGGATTGTCGGGTTGTTTGTGGTAATTAGATTTACTCTTCTACAATCGAACACACCCTCCGAACATACCCCGTCTTATTGCAGAAAAAATGGGTAACATAGGAATCACGTGCTACCATAGAAACCAAGATGGCGGCCTCCAGTATACAAAATGGACGACGGAAACACGTATCACCCTAACAACATGCACTGCGCATGCGCACTCACACCACGTATCACCATAGGGATAACGTCACAACATGGCCGCTCACGCGGGTTACCATGACAACACAACATGGCGCCACTAGGTCACGTGACATGACGTCCACCACCGGGGTCCCCCAACCTAGAGGTGAAAAGCCCCTGACATACTACTCATCTGTTTTGAGTTGTACTTGAAGGATAACCGAGCTTTATACGTTTATACTTCGCAATATCGTATCTTATCTATTAAGTTTTTCAGTTACAGATTAAAGTATTTTAGCATTGCTTTTGATCCCTTATACTTTCCATACAGTCGTTTTTCACATGCTTTTTCACATACAAGCAAAACCTCAGAGTCAATATTTTTCCAAATAAGCGACTTGTTCTACCCTAAATGTCAAATTCTTTCTTGAAATTTTGATATTTGGACATGGTGCACAGGGTTAAAATGGAACTTGAATAAAACTAGGAAGAAGTACCAAACTAGAAAATAGAATCCACACGACAAAGGATACTTCATCTCTTTCATTCCAGAACCGGGTCGTGAAATTTATTTCGATACCCCAAAAAGTGCAGTGCGAATTAAGTTTTGAGAATATCGGTTTGAAATATGAAAAAACAAGGAGATTTTATTTTAGACAACAAACTGTAATTGTTGCATGATTTATGATCATTTCAAAGTCAATCCTACCACAGAAACAATCATCTTCTCCGTCCGATTCTAGTATTTCAATATTATATGTCCTCTGCAAACTCTCTCTCTTATCAGCCAGTACAGACAACAGCCCACGGTACATTGTCATATGCGCTTCCTGTTTGTCACGGGGACCTGGCTCCAGTTTGGAAACCTAGTTCTTTATAGGGGAATGTCTGAGACGAGACATACTGAAATAAACCATGGTATATTTATCGGAGCCCCCAATCCCCCATCTCCTTCTCCACACACATCATGCATCACACAAATACACACTTTTGAACATCTTGTCTTGTGCATGCCAAAACTTGCGAATCAATGAGATGGCATTCATGTGGATCCATTTTTCAAATTTCTTCCAATCGAGCCGAACCACGAACCGTCTTATGTTACACAGGTACTCGAATGAATGTTTCTCACCCCACACTCTCAAATCGATTGGGTTAAAATTAACCCAAATCAAGTGGGTTGAATGAATATGAACCCAAGTGATTTTAGTGTGTAGTACGTAATCTCGGAAAACTGCATAGCACTCCTCATTAACTTAATGATTAGCCCAGCAAACAACAAAATGTCATTTCCACTGCTATGTCCCAAATTAACCACAGCGACTTCCGACCGAAAAAATCCTTCACGTTTCACAACACAACACTCCACCCAGCGGCTGAAATATCGACAGTCTTATCTGAGGGACCCTCACCAGTTGGCAGTATCACATGCTCTTCTCTGAGTCCTTAATTAAACCAAACGCCAGCCGGCATTTATGCTTTTTCCATTCTTCTCTTTCTTATCCTATTTTAATAAGAGTTTTGATTATGTCTCAACAAATCGGAAATTGTTCTGAAAGTAAAGTCATGGAACATAAATAATATCATTTATCTCGGAACGAAATTAGAAGCGATCTAATCGGGAGCACGCGAAAAGTCATGGCCCGCACCCACGTGCATCATCTCAAACACATGCTTTATGATTACATATGAGCTCACAATCCACAAGTCAAATTCTGTTTGGAATTCGATATTGTAATGGGTTATTTGTTCACCCACTGTTTGCGAAGGTTGCCCGTCGTCTACCGTTCATATAATGTAATATCCTTTCACTCACAAGGATATACAGCTAGTCTTTTAGTAGTTTAGGCTCCAGTTACAGACATTCCACTCAATAAATATTTAAAATATCTTGCCCAGTTAGCGGAACTACGCGACGTAATCATAAAACTACAACGGTGACGATTCTCCATTCATAACTATGCAATACACAAGCATGTCTGATGGTATTGGTAATGTCTTTAACACTTTTACTGCCACGGCGACTTTAGCCAAATATGGAGGACGTCTATGCTCGCCTGTATACGAGGAAGTTTAATAAATTTTATGACATACTTGAAACTCTATCACATGATTAATTGTTGGAAAGGGCTCTCTGAGCCTTTTCCAACAATTAATCAGATGGTAGGTTTGATCTGCGCATATCTGAACGCACAGATAATCATCATAAAATAGGTGAAACTAGTCGCTTAACCCTTTACCCAACGTAACGGCCAAAACCGGCCAGCGCTATTCACAAAAATCGCCAACTAAATTCCATTCTTTTTTTCATTTTTTGTCTCAAAAAAATGGGTTATGGCCCCTCTTTGGAACGAGCTCGACGAGCTCGTTCCAATGAGGAGTCATAACCTATGTTTTTGAAACAAAAAAAAAACATTAGTTATTCAAGAATTTTGTCTGCATTTGTCGTCTGCTTTTCATGTTATGTCAAGGCTTAAGGCATAGTAAGTGTTAAAGATTTTGTCAAATCACATCTCAATTGAGAAACATTTTTGTTCGTCAGACAAATTTGTTTGTCGATCATCTGAAATATTCCAAACGAATGTTTGTTCGGTTGTTTACTGGGGCTTAACGATACTTTCAACAGTCGGACAGTTTTGCGGGTGTAGGAAGTCGGAGTTCCTACAGAACCACCGTGCAGCGGCGAGCAGCTGTCAGATTCTCCAACATAGTAACTATGAAGAGTTAGCAACTGTTAAAAGGCAAGTGGACCATCGATGTTTAGCACACCTTAGTGCCACATATCCTCCAGGTGGAGAATCGAGAATAAGTGTCTTGCCGAACGACACAGCGCAGTTAACGCTGGTCTAGATCAAACCGTCGACATTTTTGTTTGGTCTCCATTGCTCTAACCACTGAGCGACCGTGCTGGCATACGTTTATAATGCATGACGTGATGCTAAAGAACACCACCAGCTATTTACATGCCTCAAATGGTATCAGACCACAAACTATATTCTATAAGGAATCAGACGCTGTTATAGGCTATTTTTTTAGCCACCTGTCGTTGAGTTTGCGCGCAGACTACCGTTGATATAATGTGATGTCCTTTTCCTCGTAATGATATAGATATTCTGTCGTGCTCCAGTTATAGATACTTCAATCAATAAATATTCAATTCAACATCACGATATTAACACAATTAGTGGAACAACGTGGCGTAATCATAAACCTACATATGTGACGAGTCTCCATTCATAAGTATTCCATAAACACCTTTGATGGTGTTGGTGAGGTCATTAAAAATCGGTCGAATTAAGTCTCGATTTAGAAACATTTCCGGAAAGAAAATTAATGTCAATGCTAATTTTAGATTTAATCATCTGAAATAACTCGTCTGGAAGATTTCAATTGAGTGAAAAAGCGAACCGTTGGTTCGCTTTTTCACTCAATTGAAATCTTCCAGACGAGTTATTTGTTTATTTCTTTATTATGGGTTAACGACACATTAACAGCCAAGGTCATATCGTGTCGGTGACAGTTTTACGGGTGGAGGAAGCCGGAGTACCCGGAGAGAACCACCAAACAACGACAAGCAGCTGCCAGCGCCCCAACATCGTAACTCCGCACTGCAGCACAGGCAGGGCTAGATTGGTTGAAGACATGCGCACCATCGACGTGCAGTACGCCTTAGTACACGGCGCCATCGTGCCTCCATGTGGACAATCGGGGTGAAGTACCTTGCCTAAGGACACAACACGGGAATCCGAATCGATCGCTCAGACTGTCACCCATCCAAGGACTAACCGGGCTCGACGTTGCTTAGCATCTGTGATCTGACGAAAACCGGTAACCACAACGCCACCGCACCCCCTTCCAGACGAGTGAATCTAAACATAGGCGATGGACTCATTAAGGCCTAAATCGGCTCCAAGACAAAATCAGCGTCGAATCCCTTATCTCTTACAGAATTTGTCTGTTGGGGAGCTTCGTACACCATGTTCGTCGATTTCGCCACCCCACTGTACACAAATTACTTTTTAATACAGTCTGTCGCTGTCGTCAAGATCGCTGAATCGATGAAATGGAATTTATGTAGATCTGTTTTCTTTCAAATTCCTCCTACTGGATCGAATCATGGTAGGTCATGTGCGTCTTGTATATTAATGTAGCCTCCCCACACCTCACCTTCAGCTCCCCACACCGACACACACTTCTAAAGGCCTATGTAACTTTCTTCCTCACAGATTTTTTTTTATAATTTGAACCAAACTACAATATTTACCTATGCCACTTTTAAAGCATACGTTTCTTTCCAAATCATCATTTATTTGTGTATGTTCTATCCCAGTGTGATACGTGTCATTGTACTTCAGAGAAAACAGCGCCAAGTAACTAGTCTGTTATTATACGTGAACAGTTCTCCGGAGAACTCGTTCTAGGAATGTCATTTCCGTTGGCACAGACTGTTTATTGTCTCGACGAGTGTGCAAAAAGTGCATTCTGATGAAGGAAAACCTGCTGTCCTTAGCCAATATGTTTTGTACATCCTAAATGAATATTAATGGCACGAATATTGTTAACAGAAAGTGTGTACTCAACTGTTACAGACATTTAAAAAGTGTAAGGTACACAGAGATACATTACAATTGTTCCTGTAACCCTCAGTGTTTTGTTTGAAGACATACAAGCGCGGCGGAGTCCGTAGACTAGGTGCAGTTCAGACCCATCACTTTCAAAATGTTGTATCCTGGCTGCCTGGTCACCAAATAGTGTGTGTGTTGAGCCTTCTCGTAAGCCAGCACAAAATATTGATATTGAACATTATTGTTTCGTTATGGGGAGAACTCTGATGCAGTTACAGAAATGCAAACAAACACAGAGTCAGACAGCTCTAATAAAGATTGATTTTGTACAATCAGACGTGTACGCTCTATCATTGGTAATCACTTCGGGCAACTGTGATATGACATTTCCGTATGGTTCACCCGGCCATTGTGTTTGTGCCAAAAATGCTGCTTTCGGCGCCTGTTTCACTAAGTGGAATTATTCCATCTGCAAGGTACTGGCACATCGAAGCTTGAAAATTTGATTTGCTCCAATGATTTTAATCGAATCACGCTGATTCGGAAAATTTCGAATCGTCAACATGTTCGCAAAATTCTACTAAATATGTCCCCTCGAACTCTTCTTCTATCACCAGGTCTCCTGTACAGGAGACCTGGTGATAGAAAAATAGTTCAAGCGGGTTCCGCTTCTGAAACTTCTTTGATTCGATTCTGGAATATTTCGATTTCTTAACTGATTAGCCCTCGCCGCGATATAGCCTAAGCTGCTGATATGGCGTTAAATAAATAAATAAATAAATAAATAAATAAATAAATAAATAAATAAATAAGTCGGTGTTGTCAGAAGGTACAATATCTGCAATTTCAAGAACCTTGAGATTAGTTTCGAAACCCTCTGTGTCGAGTCGAGATTGAATTCAGGCAGACATTTGAAATTCCCATAGGCCCATCCATCTGTTACCCGCCCAGTTGTTACATTCCGTAAATTCCGGAATTCTAAGATTTTTCACGTACTCAGATCATCAGCATGCTTAGAGTATTTGTTTACTAGAGATGACTTCAACTCCGAAGAAATCGGATATGAGGTCTCATTTACCCTGGACATGCAAAATAAAAACTGGCATGCAAAAAAAAGCGAAGGACAGGACCGCGTATTGTGGGACAACGACAAATCTCTGTAATCAGGAAAAACAAATATTGCTACGAGAAAAGAGGTGGACGTTCCAATCGTTCCTAATGTACCGACTCAAGCTTGACTAAGAAGTGTGAATGGTGATCCACCAAACAGAAACAAATCACTGTTTAAACCCAGACGAGATCCGGATGCAGGCGGTATTTGATTTTATTAAATTATATAACGAAAGGAATTTCAACGCAGAGAACGAAGACGTTTTGAGACCCCTCAAGGAAGTCGGATGCCAATGCCAGTACTATGAATCACTTTTTATAGAATTAAGTAATCCTAAGACAATAATCGGAGTAATATACAGACCAAATATCCCTCCTAAGACGGATATTGACCTGTTCCTGTCTGGGTTAAATGCACTAACCGACACTTTGAACCAAGAACGAAAATGATCCTACTCTATCGGGGACCTCAATACTGATCTTGTAAAATTGATTCCCATGTCCAAAACTGGAGAATTCTTTGATATTTTCGAATAATACACATTGTGCCCCATCCTCTGGTGTGCTACTGACCGATACCCCTGACCACCTTGGTACATTTTATTTAGAATCCCACAATGTGAAACCGGACGACGTATATATCCCCTTAGAAGAAAACCAAATCTTCAAAATACGGAATACTTTAACTCTTTGCATTCTTCGGGGGGATATACCTGCCCAGCACAGTGTTTCTCTTGTCACTGATATAAGCATAATTTGGGCATATTTAAACATATTTTCTCCTGAATGGATTTTTTCACCAATGATTTCTTGTTATGTTTAGGTTAATTTTTCATCAACTCTAGTCATGGCTGCTTTACAGCAGCCATGACTAGATTTGATGAAAAAATATCTAGAAAATACTCAGCAGGTTAAGAGTTAAATCACGTTTGGTTGAGTGTAACTTTTCTATTGTTACAGAAGAAAATTGTCCAAATTTGAGTTACAACAAATTTATTGACATTTACTTGGATGCCATAGATAATGCTCTTCCGTTAATTCAATCCAAACCCCCAGAATAATGTCTAAACGATAGCCCGAGATGACTGAATGCCGTATTAATTCATCAAACACTAAAACAAAATAATTTTACCTCAAACCATTAAAATGTGCAATGACAGAAATACGTTGAACAATAAAAACTATTGTAGGATATGTAATAGGGTTAAAACAATCAAATCGTATACTTTAAAAAGATATTTGATGAAACGAAACACAATATACGAGCTACCTGTAACATTCTAAACGAAAGTATAAATAAGTTTAGAAGGATACATAAACTTCTATCCTTCTTTCTTCAGAATAACGACGAAATAAATGAACCTATTGAAATTGCTAAAGAATTCAATTTATTACTTTCCAAAATGTGATTTACTGGGATGTCCCGATTTGATTATAAACGATAACTTAACAAGTGAATTATGCAATCACCAATTGGGTCATGTATCCGTGCGCGCAAACGAGGACGCTTTGCCGTGGATGTAATGGGGACTTCATTGTTTTTTGGGGTTTTTTTTGGGGTTTTTTAACCCTTTCCCTAATATGAAAAGCAGACGACACTTGCAAAAAAATTCTAGAATAGCTATTTTTTCTTTTTGTCTCAAAAACATAGGTTATGACTCCTAATTGGAACGAGCTCGTTCCAATGAGGGGTCATAACCTATGTTTTACTTTTAGAGACAAAAAATAATTAAAATTAATTGAGAATAGCGCTGGCCGTTACGTGTTACTCGTGTTTGTACAACGTCCTTCACCTCTCATGAATTATTTCACGTAAAGATCCAGCCAAGCGATTACTCTCTATATCATTTTTGCTAATGTTGGAAAAGAACTAGTGAGAAAATATCCAATTCAAACACACCAATCCTGGATTACATGAAAAGACGTTTCCCGAATATTTTTTTCAACCCCAACTTCTGCTGAATTTAGTACTATTGTCAACTCCATGAAATCAAAGATGAGTGAAGATTGCGATAACATCACGTCGAGCCTTCACAAATACGTGGCAAGTTTTATTGCCGTTTCTCTTGCCCACATCATAAATATTCATTTGCACGGAGTACAGTGCACGAGAGAATGAAAATTTCAAAAGTTATCCCGGAATCCAGACGTGGAGATGAACAGTTGTTCACCAATTATAGATCCATTTCTATTATACCGTTCCTCTCTAAAATTGTGTAATAAGTCTAGACTAAAAGGCTCCCCAAACAAATTTGACATATATCAACAGCAATATGGATTTCGCTAAAAAAAACCCACTCCACTTTCCATCCAATGTTGCAGCTTCTGAAATATGTGGCGCGGGGAGTGGGGGGGGGGGGGGGAGGAGTGAGCCGACAATAAACGAAAGGTAAGTACACTGACCGTATTTCTCAACTTTCAAAAGCATTTGATACTTTAACCCTTTACCTAGCATGAAAAGCAGACGACACTTGCAAACAAAATTCTTGAATAACTATTTTTTATTTTTTGTCTCTAAAACATAGGTTATGACCGCTCATTGAAACGAGCTCGGCGAGCTCGTTCCAAAGAGGGGTTATAATCAATGTTTTTGAGACAAAAAATGAAAAAATAATGAAAATTAATTGGCGATTTTTGTGAAAAGCACTGGCCGATTTTGGCCATTACGCTGGGCAAAGGGTTAAATCGTGGTATGGCTTTAGGGGTATAACTAACAACTGGCTCAGAAGGTATCTTTCAGACAGAAAACGGTATGTGAGTTGTGATTTACTTTGCTAATATAAGATGTGGTGTTTCCCAGGGTTCAGTTTTAGGCCCCATTTTGTTTTTAGTGTACGTAAATGACATAAGTGAACTAAACTCACTAAATCTTCTGTCCTGGGCCGATGATACCACGATATAATCACTAATACTAATATAAATCGATTGGCTCTGAATACCAAGAAAATAAACTACATTGTCAGGAGGGTAATCATAGGCAGATCGATTGTAAATTATGTATCTATAAACAATCAACAGGTAAATAAGGTGGGCTTTGATGAAAACGATAAGTCACTAAAGTTCTGAGGAATAACTCCTGACGATAAATTATCTTTTTAAACTCATATTACCCAGTTATGTTCTAAGATTGCACATGTAAACTATGCTCTAAATAAGGTTAAAACCATCCTCACCAACAGGCACTAAAGACGATCTATTATACTTTAGTCCATAGTCATCTTATGTACGAAATTCAGGCCTAGGGAAATTATAGATCTGTAAACAGAAATTTTTTGATGCAAAAACGACTGCTGTTAACTGTCAACAAAAAATACAATTTCCACACTGACCTGCACTGACTCCCTTTATCGAAATATCAAAAAATTCTCAGGTTGCTGGATCTATTTAAATTACATGTATTACTGTTTGTCTTCGATTTGCACCAGGAAAATCTGCCAACGCCCATCAGTTCGTTCTTTGAAACCGCTGATTTCCATAGAAATAGAATTACTTGGCAACCATTCATATTTTTCAGCTGTTTCACTTTCTGCTTCGAAGACGCGGCTTGTGACTCCTCGTCGAGCTATTTCCAATGGGGTTCGCGAGCTGTGTTTTTGTGGCAGAACAGTGAACGTGTTTAGTTTTATGAATGAGTTTTGGTAGGTGTCTCTTCTGCTGAGGTTGGATAAAGGGTTTAGCCAATATATTCCCAATGAACGATTATATATGTACAAAATATCGTTCGCCCTCTCATTTTGCTTTCAGAAATTTGAATTCCATCGACATACACGAGTATTTCCACTCCTCCCTCCTTGATAACGACAGAAGAACTCTGCCAAACCCACCAAATTCTCTTGATTATTATCATCAATATCTGTTCCTATGTAGTCTGCATTATTTTTCCTGTATGTTGTATATTTAGTTTCTAATTCTGTCTCTCATCTTTCTCTATATCTTTTTCTCAGATTATCGTCAATAAGTAGTGGGTATAGACAAAGTAAAAGTAACTTAGCAATCTTTCTTTTCAACCATACACTGAGTACCCGTAACACCAAATGCAGTGAAATGATAAATGAACAGCGCATTGATGGCTTCTCTCAGGACGTGATACGTTCACCTTCTGCTTTCTTTTTCCACCTATGGTCATTTCGATAGAGCAGTACACCGCTGCGATAAGGACTTTCAATGCCACCAGTGTATAAATCGGTTGCTCAAAATTCAGATTTTCATTTATGAACCTTTCGCTTGAAATTCAAGTTTTATGTCAAGTCCTAATCTTGTTGCATATAATGCTTTGTAGCAACGATATCGAAATGAATACATGACCACACACAAAGGCACACAATGTGATTGAATGGACACTTTCCACACGACAGTCAGTGCACTAAACTTATCAAAATCGAGGAGATAGTTAACGAATTTGATGTGATTTGTTTCTCTGAAACCCATTTGCATGCATCCTTTAATTCTCAAAATATCACCTTACCCACTTTCTGTAGACCGATTGGGAAAGATTGCTGTATAAAATTATACTTCTAATCCTCTCTTTTTCCGCCGTAAACATGAACTTGAATTCTACGACTCTACAATCTGATTTGAAATCTCATCCAAAGCTAAAAAATATTGAATTGCTTTTTCCTATAGATCACAACAGTTTGCAGGTCCTAGGTAAAGGGCACTTTAGACCATTCGATCGAGCTAGCTTTAGATGTAAATTCGAACATTATTATTTTAGGTGTCCTTAGCTCTCACCTCCTAAATGCTCATTCGAATATCCATGACATTTTAGAGCATTACAATCAGCGTAACGTCATCAACAATCCAACAAGAGCAACTCTGTCCTCGTCCGCTTTACTGGACCCCATAATTGTAAGCGATTCCGTTTCCACATTGGAAGCGGATACTTTGGATCTTGAATTGTCTGACCATCTTGCAGTATATGCCCATGTTGATTATGAGTCGGCGCCTAGACAACCTTACCATAGAGTTGTTAGTAATTATAACAAAACTGATTTTGATAAGGCCAAAATTTCGCAAACTATGTGGAGAAATATAATCAACAATACTGATGATATTACTAACGCTCAGGCTGAAGTTAGTAAATGCCATCTTAATATAATCGGCGTACTTATTCAGCAGACAATGATAACTGTCCATCCCAGATACAAACTCTGGTTTAATTCTGAGCTCCGTTCCCATCAATGACTTATGGGAAATGAGATCGCACACGGTGAAGCATCCATCCACAAGATAGCGACAGGGCAAGGAATATTGTTTTTGCCTGGAGTGGCTGCCTGGAGTAGCTGTTGTACGTGAGAGTGGCCCTAACATAAATGGCGACGTCCAAAACAAACGTCCGTCGGAATTTCACTGCTTCACCAACAATGTGTTGTATTAAAGATCATCTTAACGGAATCAGGACTGGGCAGCTCGGCACAGTTAAAGTTAATTTGTTGCTGGGAAGAGAGAGTTTGTTTCAGGAAGGGATATGTTGAGCTGAGCTTGGAAATTATTCGGCGCATGCAATGAAAATAAGTTCGTTTTAAAAAATGTATCTCCCTTTTCTAATAAATTGTTATAAACGATAATGTTGTTGTTTATTTTGTTCAGATACCATATGGAAATGAGGTTTTCTCTCAAAAATCAGTTGGGTTACAAATCAACCGACTTGAGTGAATGTGAACCCAAATTGGGTTCACATTCACTCAACCCAGTTGATTTGGGTTGAATTTTCCCAACTGATTTTTAGAGTGATGTACGTTATAGGAGACACCCATCCTAGGTAGATGATCAATAACAGTATGACCAAGAATATTTTATGGCAATATTGTTTTAATATTAATTAACAAATATGTTGACATACTGTTTCACAAATAACCGGATAGCTGAGGAGTGCATTTGTGAGATAAGGTTACGACGTGAAAACAAGATAATATATTAATATTTGGTCTGTTTTATGTAATACTAATTGTTTTATACAAAGCATACTTTGCGTGCGCGGGGCGCTCTGCATAAATATATCAATATTAGTTAGTCGAGATGTTGAACATGTCCACCCTGTAAACAAATGATGCCCAACAAGTAACAACCAGTTCCCTACTGTAACATATGGTGTTCTATAAATTACTCATACCCAACCTTTTGTGTTTATTGCGCTATTCACGTCCTATTTACTCCCATAGTTCAACGCGCTGTAATCAGACGATCTTATGGAACTGGCCATTGTTTGTAACTTCGATGTCCCGCTGAGAAAAAGCAGGTTTGTCCACACTTTTGTGTTCAAACTTTGGGTAAGGATCAAACGATTAATACCTGCATACAATTGTTTTATTGATTTGATAAGAAGGATTTTTAAAAATATGTAAACACTAACGTTACGGAATGGACATTCTCTGCGAGCAGTAAACTTCAAGATGGCATATGGAGACGATGAAAGGACCATTAATCTCCTCCTCTCCTCACTTTGTGTTTTTTTCTCAATTAATGTTCTTTTTACCAAACATTTCATTAAAACATACTCAATATGCACTTTTTATTTTTGGTTTTTGTCAACTCAAATTTTCGCCAGACTACGCCCCCCCCCCCCCCCCCCGGTGCTGCGTCGCAATTGTTTGAATGTAATAGGGTATTAATAATTAGTAGCCGAGTGTTGTTTTATCAGTCAGAATACCTAACAAGAAACAGACGAGTAGTAAGTAAGCTTTTAGCTTGATGCTGACTCCATTTCCTTAATAGTTGTATTCTTCTACCGTACTATTATTCTATTGTACTTTTATACTTTGGAAATTACTACAGTTTAACCATTTGAACACGAGCGGCCGCTTTTCTGGCCGGAACATGATACGCCATAACGCCATTAAATAAGATGGCTGTTCAGTAAATGTGTGGGGTAGACCAATCAATATTTTCAACGTGCAGCCCCGGGGCTGCACGTTGAAAATATTAATTGGTCTGCCCCAAATAATGAATATGGACTCTTTTAATTGCTGCCATTGAACTGGCATGGAAGATACCACTAGAGTTCAAAGGGTTTTAAACACAATGTCGAAGCGCAATAGTTTTACATGATATAACTTAGTTACATTACTTTCCACTTTTTAGATGATTTGAACCACCTAGTTCATTGCGTAAACCTGTTTTGTACCTTGACCGCTACAGGATTTCGAAACCCCATCGTGTTTCATTATTTATACCACATCAACTGTGTGTATTAAACGTCGCCCAATAGAAAACAGACATGTGGATTCCGGCCTACATGTACGAACGTCATGTAAGAACGCATCTGATTGGTCGTTTCGTGTCTGAGTGACGTTATGATGTGAATGAAATGTTTCGACAGAAAACAGTGCCAAGTAAAAAAGCAAAGGGGGGGGGGGGGGGCACTAAGGTGATATTTTTCTTTACAAATATTAGCTTCGGTTGCTTAATTCAAGTTTAATCGTGGTATATACAGATTATCATGATAATGTGCATGTCCAGTGATTTGTATCAGATTCGAGGTGGTGTGCAGAATGGGATCTCAACGAGCCGGCTTTGCCGGCGAGTTGTGATCCCATTTTTGGACACCACCGAGAATCTGATACAAATAATCATAGAACATGCACATTATCATGATATTTCATTTATCTAACAATTCTGTCACATAAACAGATTAAATTTTAACCCTTTACCCAACGTAAAGGCCAAAACCGACCAATGCTATTCTAAAAAAATCGCCAATTAATTTCCATTATTTTTTCATTTTTTGTCTCAAAAACATAGGTTATGACCCCTCGTTGGAACGAGCTCGTCGAGCTCGTTCCAATGAGTTGTCATAACCTATGTTTTTGAGAAAAAAAAATAAAAAATTTAGTTTTTCAATATTTTTTTTGCAAGTGTCGTCTGCTTTTCATGTTAGGTAAAGGGTTAAATTATTTTTAAACATTTTTGGGACATAATGTTCGGTCACTCACTGAAACGCACATAGAATGTATCCATGTGCCTGTTACGATAGCCCGTAGCGCTACCGGAAACGAGTCGTCTATATGATACGGAGTCAGAATGAGTCGTCTATATGATACGGAATCGGAACACATTATGTGATACGTACGGCGTGGTTTTCAGGCCAAAAATCTATATGATTGTTAGATAAAAATACAGAATACAACTCGGGTAGAGTACGATGGACAGGTATTAATAACTCTTGTCGGAATGTTTCTGTATTTCACGCGCGCCTTCGGCGCCCGTGAAATATAAGAAAACCTCCAGCTTGGGTCGTTGATTCCAGTCCCGTACTCCACCGTCTTAGTCTGTCTTAGTATTTTATACACGCATTTTCCAGTTCTTA
Source organism: Pictodentalium vernedei (assembly GCA_031216915.1). Lineage (NCBI taxonomy): Eukaryota > Metazoa > Mollusca > Scaphopoda > Dentaliida > Dentaliidae > Pictodentalium > Pictodentalium vernedei. The sequence continues at coordinate 714,093,343 of CM062296.1, forward strand.
GAACTAGTAGGATACTAGTATGTATACTTTTAAAAAAATGTGGAATGATATTGACCCAGAGGTTCAAAGATACCCAAGGAAACATTTTAAAAAGAATATGATTAATATGTTTCTAGCCTCATATAAAGCGACTATCAGATGTAGTAACATAACATGTCCTGAATGTGGGGAAGTTGACTGCCATAATCATTTCTGCGAGTCTTGTTTCATTAATTGTTTATAAAACTCAGAATACAATATTTTTACAGACCTCCTTAAAACACCCCCCCCCCCCCCCCCCCCAACTAAACTGGCTCTGGATGACATCTCACATCTTATAACCCCAATATAATTATTTTCTCAGGGCAAGAAATCTATCACAATACAAGTCGTCATAATTCCTGCTTCATCTATCCTAAGTGTAATACAAATTATTCCAAATCAAATTCATTACCTGAGAGCGTTTGTACTTCCCTCTCTTCTCCTTTCTCCAAACTCCTTCTCTTACACTATTTTTTCTCATTCCAACTTTTAAGGTGGGTGACAATAAAACAGCCAGTTGGCTATGTCACCCCGCCCCCCCCCCCCCTCCCTGCAGAAAACAAAGGTTACAAAATCTGTAATGACAGGATGTATAAGCCAATGCATTGTATTTAATGTTGCTAAATAATATTTACATGTACTATATCGTTTTTTGCAAAATAAAGTTATTCATTCATACTAGAAAGTAACAGAATCATGCATATCCATTGAAGTTCCAAATGGGTTTTTTCAATAGTCGTCGAAAACGTCATGTCACGGCTGAAACGTCAGAGTTGTGGAAATTATCAGGCGGTTCTTAAAGTTCATGTAGGAACGAACTTGTTAATCACGAGGTAAAAATCCGTAGTAGCAAACATACTAAGATGGGAGGATGAATTAGCCTATCAAATAAGGCATACAGAAATTTAAAGGTATTTTTTACTCCGACATCAGTGTGCAAAAACTGTGGAGTATGGTGCAGCTGGGAGCTTAACTGGTACAGTCTTGTTTGTCAGGGACCAGTGTGTCCTGTCGAACAGGGCTTTATTGGTCGAATTCCTGGTTGCATTGTTGGAGAGAGTGCTGCATGGGGTTTAATTGTTTTGTCAACTTGAGCAGAGGGTTCAGTCGTTAACAGGTCCCTTTGGAATAAAAAAGATAATCGACAAGTAAAAGGGAGACAATCTTGATGAAAACAAGCAATTTTCTTGAACTCTTCACACTTTGCAAGATGTAAATGCAAAGTCAGTCTTCACATTAATATTTATGGTGTTTATTATTGTGCATGACATTTATTCTGTATTTGTGGTATAGTGAATATATATCTGACAATGAAAGATAAATTGAAATATATATATTTTTCTACCATTTACCTAAAGACGCAATCGCAAAACGCACAATAAGCGGCGATACAAATTCGACGATAAAAGATCTTGTATCACTTTTGAAGTTGCAATAATTGCATTGTTAATGTAGTTATACGTTTTGAGTCCAAATACTCAATTCCCATTGGTCAGCTGGATGAAAACGTCATGACAAAATGTAATTCATTTTCCAATGAATACATTTGGACGAACTTTGACCCGCATTTACGGTAGAGCGCAGTTGACGGAATGTAATTCGGGCGGTGTTTGGGCGGGTTTATAACATTTCGCAGTGATCAGTGATTATAGTTTACTGATATGTTAAATAAATTGTTTTGAACATTCCAAGTTTCGTTGCGAAAGACAGCAATTTGACAAATTTGGGTCAATGCTGAAAACCGGCGCTAACTCGGAGTTGTGCGCTTTGTCATTTGTGTGAGGGTGGTGTTTCGCCACGTTCGTTCGTACATGTTTTATTTCGTCTTTCTGCTTTGTTGTTTGGTAAAAAGTAGTTTAAGCATTTACGGAATGTAATTATAAGAACTGAATGCAATTTTTATAATCTTTATTGGAGTATGAACGTGTGGGAATGGGTACAAATTATGAAGGGATTCACACAATTTGTACCCATTCCCTCACGTTCATACTCCAATAAAGATTATAAAAATTGCATTCAATTTTTAAATAAAAGTTACATGACTTCACGGAAACAAATGGAAGCGCACTTGACGAATCGAGTGGAACGGGCAATCCCAAATTATATCCTTCAAAAACTAGTAATGTTGCAATGGATGATGTATCTAGTTTGTCTCAACATACATTCCATGTTCCAATTAGACTAAAATCCTCCTCCTCTGATTGGATGAGAACCCTCTTAGTATATTCTATGGATATTCTATGTTTACGGCTCAAGTGGCAAATGTTACCGTCTGACGTCATCACGCGAAATATTTGAAATGACGCCGCCCGTTTCGTAATTGCTTCACCAACGAAATGACTGCCAAGCCGCATCAATTTTCTAGATTTTTCACTTGTGAAGTAGACGGTGTTCCGGATGAAGGGTTATTTAAATTACAAGTCGATTTACGATTTGAACTGAGATGGAATGAGTTATCCAGTGCCTTCGTGGGATACACGAGAGGTTTATTTACTAAATCTGTGAAAGTTTAAAGTTGCCCTGAACAAGGCAACTTTTAACGATTACATGTTTAGTAAATAAACCTCTCGTGTTTCACGATGTAGGTTTTGGGCTATGGGTAGTGTCGTATAAGAACATATACGTTATTGGGATGAATTGACGGTAACATGGTCTGGGGTTTGCGGCTTCGCGACGAGGTTGAACATACGAGCCGCATACCTCAGACCATGTTACCGTCAATTCATCACTATAATTTACAATGTTGCTGGAAATTGCCCGATCCACTATATAAACAATTCAGCATGCAAAACACTAAAATAAAAAAAACAAGAAGGTGAATCGTAAAAAAATAGAAAGTTAAAGCGAGAAAATCTTGAAGCGTAACGTCAATCTCATTGTGGTTAACACGCTTCAAAAAAATATGAATGAAATGACGTCATGTATCTAAAGAGATCCATACGCACTACAAAAATACAATTCCCTGTTTGTTTTCGCAAATCACCCACCTATCCCTTGAGTGACCCCGTGAATTGAATTGTATTTGGTTCGAAACATCATTGCCCGACGGAAAAAGCATCCTTGGATCGAGTTTGACTATTTTTTTTATCAACATGTACAATTTCAATGAAGTCCCATTAGTTTGGTCAGATGAATGTGACATCTTGCTTGTTAACGACTATTTTTGAGAAGTCATGGTTATGAGTTTTGTTGACTGAAGGGTAGATTAAAGTGTTATGTGCTCATTGTGCTTGTATACTATTAGTTATCCATGTATATTCCAGGGAGTATGGGAATTTACACAGGGTTGAAAACTGATACATCCTGAGGCGCAGCCGAAGGGTGTATCAGTTTTTAAACCAGCGTAAATTTCCATACACCCTGGGACATACATGGATAACGACTTTATTTTCTCACTAAGTTTCTTCACATTGAAGAAAAATTAAAATTCAGAAGAAAAGGAACATAACCTATTACATTTTGTTTGACAGAGCTCTACGAGCTCTGACAAACAAAATATAATGGGTTATATCTATAGTTATTTTCATGATGAGATGTATCAAAGATAAATGAATCGGCCAATAACATGCTCTTCAGAATACTCAGTGAGTACCTTGGCACTGATGTACGAAAGAGGATTAGGGCCAAGGTGTAAAACAAAAAAGACATCCCCGTAAGTCGTAATCTCGACATAATAACTCGAGATCTCGACTTACCAGGTCGAGATCTCGACATAATAACTCGAGATCTCGACATAATAACTCGAGATCTCGACATAATAACTCGAGATCGCGACTTACTAACTCGAGATCGCGATTTGGGAGATCTGGAGTTATTATGTCGAGATCTAGAGTTATCAAGTCGAGATCTCGAGTTAGTAAGTCGAGATCTCGAGTTATCAAGTCGAGATCTCGAGTTATTATGTCGAGATCTCGACTTGGTAAGTCGAGAGCTCGAGTTATTATGTCGAGATCACGACTTACGGGGATGTCTTTTTTGTTTTACACCTTGGCCCTAATCCGCTTTCGTACTGATGAGATATAAATAGACACTCAGACTTTTTACAGTGTGACAAACAACAGAAGAAATGCAACAATTACTGTCCAAATCGCATTTTGAAAGAAAAAAAAGAAAACTGATAACTCCATATTAAAATATAGTTCCATCAGTGTTCTGATTTTTTGCCATAAATGACACAAAAATAAGGGTATTATTTTGATTTTTTTTTTCAATGAACAATAATACATATGCCCTAATCTATTTTTACTGATTTTTGAAAAAAGTCACATTGTCTGCATATTTATATTTTTACACCTGGCCAAACCAATGTGTAAATATTTGAAATGGGTGGGGGTATTATTTTCATCGGACCTGTCAGCCAATCAAATTGCTAGATTACAGTCTGTCAGGAAATATATTTTTTTTATCGCGACTTGACTCGTTTGTGGGGTGGGGGGGGGGGGGGGTATAGCTACTCGTCCCCAAAAACGAGTCTCATTGCAATAAAACAATGTGCACATACCAAATATTTATTTGCCCACATAGATGCTTGATAAAGTTATAAACTTACTCGCAATCGTCATGCGATAAAGGGCATGAGCCGTTCGCATTCTCGTCCTTTTTGCACAAGCCTCCTCGCAAATTGCATGCAATAAGATCCTATCTATCCAGTATCGTAAGGAGATTTTGGGGTCAAACAAACAACTTGACATGAGTGACCGACTTTTTTATATTTTGTTTCGAAAATGTGCGTAATTGTATTTAGCCGGTACAATCCCGTGGGTGTCAATTTAGTGTCGGATGCTATAAATCATTATACCATGCAGAATGACAAACGTACATGTGAAAATTATCAATTCGACTTGAAGTGTGATGGGATTGGCCTTTCAATAAAATACAGCCCTCTGATTAAATAAATTAGAAGGACATGGAGAATCAGCAAACAAGAGGTCGAACTTCAGGAAATGTGCTCTAAAATCATTTATTTATTTATTTATTTATTTATTTATTTATTTATTTATTGGGTTTAACGACACTTTCGACTGCCAGGGTCGCCTCGTGTTGGAAAGTTTTAAAGATTGGAAAGCCGATGTACCCGGAGAGAACCACAGAGCAACGGCGAGCAACTGTCAGAATCCTCAACGTACTAACTCACAAGCAGGGTTAGGATTGGTTGAAGACAAGTGCACCATCGACATGCAGTAGACCTTAGCACACAGCGCCACCGTGCCCCACGTGAGCAATCGGGACTAATTGCCATGCCCAAGAACACAACGCATTTACCCTCGGCGGGGATCGACCCGTGGACCTTTCGGTTTGTTATCCAATACCGTAAAAACTGAGCCACCGCGCTCCCTGTCACTTGGGTTAAAAATTAACCCAAATCAACTGGGTTGAGTGAAAATGAACCCAACTGGGTTCATATTCACTTAACCCAGTTTATTTGGGTTGACTTTTACCCCAACTGATTTTAGAGTGTGTGTCTGTGAATGAAAATATAAGACAACAGGTTTACTAATTTTTGGGTTATTAATTATTTCTTCCTTTATAGGGACAGTTTTAATAGCCATGGTCATATCGTGCCGTCCACTTTTATGGGTGGTGAACCACCGCGCAACAGTAAGTAACTGTCGAACATTCCAGCTTACTGACCCTGCACAAGCAGGGTTACCATGGTTTGAAGGCAAGTGTAAGACGTGCAGTACACCTAAGCACACTGCATCACGGCATTCCAATGCGGAAAATTGGGAGTGTCTTGACCTTGGACTCAACGTAGATAATGCTTGTCAAGATCGAACTCACGACCCTTCTATCTAAAGTAGGATTCTTTAATGTGCCTCGGCGATTCCAACACAGTACGTGAGGTACATTAATGTACCAAATAAATACTACTATTCTGGAGATAATCCCTTTACCAAACCCAACAAAATGGAAAAATCCAGCAAGCACTATTTCACAAATCTCCATTCAAATTCTATATTTTTTTTACTTTTTGCCTCAGTAACAAAGCTTATAACTCTTACTGGAACGAGGTCCATGAGCTATGTCTGATTTAAAGCTGAACTGGAAGAATTAATTTATTCGCGAAATATCGTAAGACTGACTATTTATGTATGTGTTAGGAGGGCAGCGGCGGCGTATTGGTTCGAGAACTGGATTTCGGATCGAAAGATCGGAGGTTCGATTCTGATCCGCGTCATCTGCGTGTCATATTTTAAACAATAATTGTATTTCCATAAACTGAAATAAGGCTTGGCGAACAGGCAAAGTCTGTACCAACGCCTCACCATACAAAATACAATTCAATAACAACTAGAGAAACAGAATTTACTGCATCCAGTAAATTCAAGTCTGTGTGAAAGGGGTTAAAGCATCAAGAAAAAACTATACAGAAAAAGAATTTATGGAGGCTTATTTTCAGGAGTAAAATAGTTTTTAACAAATGAGAAATGGGTTTTCGTTAACAGTATTTACAGATATTCATACAGGAGTCAGGATTTTTTTCTAAGAAACCAGAAAAGGCACATATGTGCACAGGTTTAAAGGGTTCGATCAAGGAATCAGAAATTGATATTATAAGTTTCAACTCATTCTGTATGGGTTCCATGGCTATGGGTCATACCAAGCCTGAAGTATGAGCATAAACTACTTTACAAATATTGGTTCCACCAACTCCGGATCTGCCATATCTGATGGCAAATATTCATATTAGCTAGAAAATGTTAAGGTACATGGTTCCTCTGGAAAATATGTTGCGAGTACAAGAGTTCAGTAGTGTTGGAATTTCGACGTAAAAAAAGGCCCAAAAGGCCCCCAAGAGCCTATCGAAAGACTTATTGGCATTGGAAAAATACCGACATCCCATCTATGCCCATGTGTGTTCAGAACAACATTATGAGAATGGAAAGGGTTTTAATTATTCTCGATTTTGCATAAAATACATTTTTTGGGACCCATATTAAGATCTTGAGAGGGTTAAAATTCTCCCTTTAAATACTCCACTTTAATCCTTTAAAATGGGGCGCAGTGGATCAGTTGGTAGAGGTGCAGGCTTCGATTCGAGAGGTACTCGATTCAAATCCCACCTTCGGCAACCGTGCTGTCTCCTTGGGCAAGACACTTTACCCCATTGCCGACGTGGGGGCAGGGTGGCACTGTGTACTAAGGCATACTGAATATCGATGATGCACCTGCTTCAACCAATGCCAACCCTGCTTGTGTGGAGTTAGTATGTTAGGGAGCTGACATTTGCTCGCTGTTGCCCGGTGGTTCTCTCCGGGTACTCCGGCTTTCTCCACCCGTAAAACTGTCGTGGTCATGATTAGCCATTGTGCAGAAATATGTGACATTAAACACCACTTAATGAATAAACCTTTAAAAAATCAGCTCATTCCAATGAGGGGTCATAAGCTATGTTTTTCATGCAAAAATGAAAAAGTAACAAGGCGTACAGGAAATAAAAGATGGTTAGATCTTAAGAATGGCTGTTGTGAACAGAGGGGCAATGTGAAAAAAACCTACAAACGTTCTGCTGTCGTGAGTTAAATGAAAGTATGTGGACTCGCAGTGAAGTATTAAGAGAGTTAAAAAGATGCCATTTAAATATTCTTTTTTCTTATAATTGTGATAGGTGTTTCGAGAAAGCCACTCACCATTGCTTCTTGAAACCCGTCGATCCTGAATTATGATTGAGAATAAATAATGTAACAGAGCACAGGAGTTCCTAAGTGGTTGGCAATGACCAGTAGGGGTTAATCAGGATCGATTCTCAAGTGATGTCTATGAGTAAAATTAAAGGACAATACTCAAATTTGATGCTGGACTTGGCCCTAAGGGTTAAAAGATATCTTTACTCTCATATTGAATCAAGTAAAAGTTAAATACTCCATTTTAGCCCATTAAAAACAAGCTCATTCCATTGGGTGAAGGGTTAAATATGCCTTACTGAGAGGGTTAGAAGCAAGCCATTTAAAACAGTACACAGAGTCACCGTGCCGCTTCGTGGGCAATCGGAATTACGCGCCTTGATAAGGACACAACACAGATACACATGGCGACGTTAGTTCCATAAACCTCTCTCTTTGATGTCCAACGTCGTAACCTCGTCAGCATCACGTGCCTGTCTGATCCATTTAACCCTTTACCTAATATGAATAGCAGACGACACTTGCAAACAGAAAATTCTTGAATAACTCATTTTTTGTCTCAAAAACATAGGTTATGACTCCCATTGGAAGAGCTCGCCCCAAAGAGGGGTCATAATCTATGCTTTTGAGACAAAACATGAAAAAATAATTAAAATTAATTGGCGATTTTTGTGAATAGCGCTGGCTGGTTTTGGTCGTTATGTTGGGTAAAGGGTTAAGGTCTCATAATGCATATAGGGCCCTAAAGAAGTCATATGGGAAATAAGAAGATGGTTGGATCTCCAGAATGGCAGTTGTGAACAGAGGGTCAATGCCACAGAAAACGAACAAAACGTTCTGCTATCATCAGTTAAATGAAAGCATTTGGAATCAGATTGAAGTATTAAGAGGGTTAAAAAGAGACCATTTAAATATTCCATTTTATTAAATTACAATTGTGATAGGTGTTTCGAGAAAGCCATTCACCATCATTCCTTCTTGAAACCCGTCAATCTTGAGCTCTGATTGAGAATAAATAGTGTAACAGAGCGCAGTAGTTCCTAACTGGTTGTAAATGACCATCAGGGGTTAATCAGGACCGATTCGCAAGTTCTGTCTAACCGTTAAATTAATCCGTTGCACATTGGTGTCAAAATGGCAATGTTTTCAGCAACAAGTATTTCTCATAATGCAGTTTGAAATTTAACCAAATATACCTTGTTTGACAGAGCTCATTGAGCTCTGTCAAACAAGATATAATTGGTTAAATTCATTGTTGCACAAGAGAAAAACAGAGCGATTGAGGAAAAAAAGTATGTTGTACTACCAGAGTGCTAGGGGTTAATAGACAATACTCATGTTGAAGTAGGGCTTGGCCATAAGGGTTAAAAGATATTTTCAACTAATAGACCAACAAAGACGAAAGTTAGTAATTTATTATAATAAAAACAGGTTATAAGCTCTTTAGCCCAATTAGCCTAACAGTGCTAATTAAAACTAACCCCAAAATCTAGCAAACATGAACTCCTTAGGAGAGATTAGCTCTTCAAGAGAGTTCGGCTTCTTAGTTGACAATACCTGCTTTTATACACGGGTGGGATGAAACAGCAACAATCAGGGACATTCTCTTAATGGCACTTTGGCGCCAAAGTTTTCTGCTCTCTCAATGAGACTGAGCCAACCACAGAGAAAGACTAGAACTTCTCTAATAATTTAATTTTAAACAGTCATAGCACTAGCATAGTTAACAGTACAGCCAACTATGTCAGTATTACATCTTTTACCAACATCCTGACAATTACATGTACCAACTGAATCAAGTTGTTTGTTTTTATATTAACTTGGTTTGGGGATTAATTCTGTACAATGAGATTAAATAAAAAGATCATATTATCGTTTAATGCCTAATCGCTTTGTTCATGAGATTCTGTCATGGAAAAAATATTCATATGGGAATCAGAACAATTTTTCTAAGAAACCAGAAAAAGGCATATGTGTGCACACCATTTATAGGGTTCGATCAAGGAATCAGAAATTAACATAACTGGCTCTGCGATTTATTTGAATGATGAGATATATGTATAATCTTCAGAACTGCATTAGTTGGTATAAAATGCAAATTCTGATAGGTCGGAAAAAAATATGCTCTTAATGACCTCTGTTGACCGCATTGAAGTGGACCACATTTTGAACCTCCAGCAAGTTTCAACTCATTCGGTGTAGGTACCATTTCTATAGGTCATACCAAGCCTGAAGTATGAGCATAAACTACTTTATAAATATTGGCTCCACCAACTCTATTTGTAGATGATGGCAAATGTTCATATTAGCTAGACAATGTTGAAGTGCATGCATGGTACCTCAAAAAAATATATTGCGAGTAAAAAAGTTCAGTAATATTGGAATATAGACGTTGAAAGTCCTTAAAGGCCCCCAAGAGCCTATCTGAAGACGTATTGGCATTGTCAAAATACCGAGGTCTCATCCATGTCCATGTGTGTTCAGAACAACACTGTGAGAATGGAAAGGGTTTTCATTATTCTCAATAAACTTTTTGGAGAGAGGTGATGTGCAGTCCGCTTTAGTACACAGCGCCACCGTGCCCCCAAATTAAAATACTCCCTTTAAATACTCCATTTTGGTCCTTTAAATGGGGGTGCCGTGGCTCAATTGGTAGATGTGCAGACTGCAATTTGTGAGGACCTCACTCTGCCCTTGGGAAAGACACTTCACCCCATTGCCCACGTGGGTGCATGGTGGCGATGTGCACTAAAGCGTACTACACATCGATGGTGTACCTGTCTTCCACCAATGCTAACCCTGCTTGTGTGGTGTTAGTATGTGGGGGGTCTGACAGTTGCTCGATGTTGTCCGGTGGTTCTCCCCAGGTACTCCGGGTTCCTCCACACGTAAAACTGTCGTGGTTATGATTATCCACTGTGCAGAAATAAGTGACCTTAAACACCAATAAATAAATAATCCTTTTTAAATGAGCTCATTCCAATGAAGGGTCATAAGCTATGTTTTTCAAGCAAACATGAAAAAGTAATTAAAACTGAATAGACATTTCTGTGTATAACGCTGACCGGTTTTCGCCGTTATGTTGACTAAAGGGTTTAGAATCCCTTACTTTAGAAGGCACGCTGAAAAGGTGTCCCATTCCATATAGAATTAAATGTTACAGAAAAGAAAGCAAAACAACATTCTGTAGCCATGAGTTATATTAAAGGTAGTTTTTACTCACATCGAAGTATTAAGAGGTTTAAAATCTGACCATTCAATTATTCCATTTTATTACTTTGTAATTGTGATAGGTGTTTCGAGAAAGCCACACACCACTCCACCCAAAACCTCTCAATCCTGAGTTATGATGAGAGTAAATAGATTTTAAAAAAATGTTTTGAAAAGTGAAGGGTTCTCTCTCCAATGATTGAGAATGAAGTTTGTAACATGATACAAAATAAATATATAATGCTCTTCAATGTAACAAAGAATTCTATCTTAGCTTTCTCTCTGTCCTTTGTTTAAGAGAGATTATTTCTGTTTTAGATAATGGTTACTGCTTCAGCTAACTCATTTCCCAGTAAATGTTGTAAACATATTTTTAACCTCTGGAGACCCAAGGCCTCACATGCCTCCAAAGCATGTGATGACCGAGGACCAATGGCAGGGAGTCTATCAGTATACCAACAACATTGAGATAGGATTGATTGTATTTGGGTTATCGTGTTGACAAACAGTGCATAGAAGACAGAAATATTGCAACCGCACCCTCAAGGCATGCCGTCTATGAATGTTATTAATTTATTGGGGTTTAACAACACTTTTCAACAGCCAGGGTGGCTTCGGGTCGGACAGTTTTTACGGATGGAGGAAGCCTGAGAACCCAGAGAACCACCAAGCAGCAACAAGCAACTGTCAGGCTCCACAACATACTAACTCCACACAAGCAGGGTTAGTGCAAGTGCATCATCGACGTGCAGTATGCCTTAGTACACAACGTCACCATGCCCTCACGTGGGCAATGGGGGTGAAGTGTTTTTGCTCAAAGACACAAGGTGGTTGCCGCAGGTAGAATTCAAACTGAGAACCTCCCGGCTTGCAGCCTGCACCTCTGACTACTTAGCCACCGCGCCCCTCTATGAATGTAATGGGAATACTTTGGAGGCTTATTTTGGGGATAAAATAGTTTTAAAGAAATCAGAAATAGGTTTTCGATGACAGTATTTAAAGATATTCATTCAGGAATCAGATAATTTTTTCCAAGAAACCGGATAAGGTATATATCTGACAGCATTCAAATGGACCGATCAAGGGAATGCACTAGGAGGTTCAAAAATATGATTTCCAGCAATTCTGAAAATAGCCCTCAGTGACTCCTGTGCGACCTTGGCGAAAATAGCCCTCAGTGACTCCTGTGCGACCTTGGCTCAAATTTTGAACCTCCATCGAGTATCGACTCATTTGGTATTGGTTCCAGGTCCATACATCATACCATGCTTGAGATCTGATCATGACCCACTTTCAAAAAATTTGGCCACACCAACTTTTTACGTAAAAATGGATGTATGGACTTTAGGAATGCTTCAGAGAGTCAAAAAATGTGATTTCCAGCAATTCTGAAAAAATGCACTCAATGACCCCAGGTGACCTCCGTGACCTTGACCCATAGTTTTGAACCTCCATCAAGTGTCGACTCATTTAGTGTTGGTCCCAGGTCCATGCATCACACCATGCTTGAGATATGAGTGTGACCCACTTTCACAATTTTTAGCCACGCCCACTTTCTCAATAAAAAATGCATGTCTGAATTTTGGGATAGCATTTGGAAGTCAAAAATGTGATTTCCAGCAATTATGAAAAATGCACTCATTGACCCCTGGGTGACCTCGGTGACCTTGACCCATATTTTGACCCTCCATCGAGTGTCGACCTATTTAGTGTTAGTCCCAGGCCCATGCCTCGTACCATGCTTGAGTTATGAGCGTGACCCACTTTCAAAAATTTTGGCCACATCCACTTTTTTACGTCAAAATGCATGCATGGACATCAGGAATGCTTTAGGGGGGTCAAAAATGTGATTTCCAGCAATTATGAAAAAATGCACTTAATGACCCCAGGTGACCCCCGTGACCTTGACCCATATTTTGAATCTCCATCAAGTGTCGACTCATTTGGTGTTGGTCCAAGGTTCATACGTCATACCACGCCTGGGATATGGCCGTGACCCACTTTCAAAACACTCCTACGGACACCACTAATGCCCCAGGAATCTGAAAAACATAGGTAACCGAGAACTTGTGAGTGTCTATCAGCATGCCAAAAATCATCAAGATAGGGCAATTCGTTTTCGAGTTATCTTGCGGACAAAAAAAGTGATGAGAAGACAGGAGAATAAGAAGAAGATGAAGAAGAAGAAGAAGAAAAAAAAAAGAATCCGTACAAAAACAATACTCTGTGTGTTTCACACAGACTAATAAAACAGAAACAGATGCATGTGCATGTGCACTAAAAAAGAAAAACATGACAATGAACAAGACACGACATTTTCTATTCATTCGAACAAATAAATTAAAGGCTATATTAGCTTTTCTAGGCATAAAAAGAGGTTTTCTGTTTGGAAAGAAGTTGACCAAACAGTGAGTAGAACAACAGGTTGTAACATCCCATATATATTGAATATCTGAAGCGGGCAAACGGGAAGCAGCGACCAATTATTTAAAGGTACGCCGGTGTGACAGGAATGATAGTCCGTAGGAAAATTTGTCCCTCTGGACTATTATTCCGCGGAATTATAGTCCTAGGTCTAACATTTCTAGGAATAGTAGTCCGGCGGACTACTATTCCTAGAAATGTTAGACCTAGGACTATAATTACGCGGAATAATCCTACGGACTATCATTCCTGTCACACCTGGACCCTTCGGCTAACTATTATACTTGGACACTTTGACGTGATCGCGTCATTTTTATATTTCGTGATGTTATTGGACAAGACTCTTTCACGTGTCAAGTGGCACGGCTACGGTAGCGCACAATCTCTGAAGCCACCAGACAAATTCTGTGAAAAATTCGTCGCTGGGACCACTCTGGCCATTACACTCTAAAATCAGATGCGTTAAAAATCAATCCAAATCAACTGGGTTGAGTAGATATGAACCCAATTGGGTTCATATTAACTCACCCCAGTTGATTTGGATTAATTCAACTCAAGTGATTTAAGAGTATACATAGTCCATTCCCTATGTTTTAGATTCAATTGTTTGGGAGTTTTCGCTTTTCCGATCAACTGACATAATTCTGCCGGTAGAATCTAAACATGTCATAAACATTCATGTTTCTCGATCGAGAATTCATTTGACCAAATGTATTGCAATACTGCTAGGCATGTTTGTGACTTAAATAGTTATGAATGAAGACTCGCCGCTGTTGTAGTTTTATAATTACGTTGGGCGGAGCCACTACTTGTGTTACTGTTTTGATGTTTACAAGGTGAATTAAATACTTATTGATTGGAATATGTACAACTTGAGCCCGAAGAATATCTGTACAGCTTTGTGAGTGAATTGAAACATATTATATTAACAGTCGCTTGCGCCAAACTCCATGAAAAGTGGGAAAACGAACAGCCCACAACGGCGTCGAATTCCGAACAGAAGTAGACTGATGACCGACAGGACTGCCCAACGTCCGTATATGTTTGCTACTATATTACCCCGACATCTCGGTCTATAAGTAACAGGTTTGCCCATGGGCATTCTTATGGTAAATTGTGTAGCTATGCCACCATTTGAGGATGAAGAATTCTGTGTCAAAGTATTGTCATTATATCGCCACCTTACAGTACTGCGATGCGAACAATTACGGTGGGCGATATGCAACGATTAACAGCGCGCGACACCTCAAATTTGAGCCGTGGCCAAAATGCAGACTGAAAGATTAAATCACTGCCAATAATTTCCACGCTACCAATCGTTCAGTTCATTTAAAATGATTTTCGAGTTCATGTTCTCACTTTGAAATATCTGACTCATTTTTTTTCTTGTCTTTGTTCGGCAACATGGCTCGAGCTATAGATTTCAGATTTCGTTAATTTTCCGTTTTATTGAGTGACTCGCGTCGCATCCAGCGTGTAGGAGCCTTATGACGCATTTCATAACTGACAAATCCATATCCCACTGGTACTGCGGTGAAGTCGGGAGAAAAGAACTTGATTTCTTGGATTCGTCGGTAAAACTCTTACTTTATTGACAAAAATACTCTACAATTAATGAAGGGGTTGAGAATGAGAGAAATAAAAGCATCTTTGTCTTTTGTGTTTTGTTTTGGGTTTTTGTTTGGGGGGGGGGGGGTGGAGGGGTCTTGCTGTTGTAATCGTTTTGTTTGTTTTTTTGACTCGATGCTAGATGCTGTTTTACTTAATGGAAAAAACAAGAGAAATATGTTTCTCTCCGACTGAGGTATAAACAGACTGGCTGTTACGCACTTTGATATAACATAATATAATGTTCAATATACACTCTAAAGATCAGCTGGGTTAAAAATTAATCCAAATCAACTGGGTTGAGTCAATATGAACCCAACTGGGTTCATATTCACTCAACCCAGATGATTTGGTTTGAATTTTAACCCAACTGTCTGCTGAGTGGAGTTCACAGACCACTGTCAATTAACATTCCGATTGTGACTGGGACTGAATAAATGTTGAATGATATTTCTACTGGGAATAGAGGATGGGTTGCAGGTGGTTCATTCAGAAATAAATTCGTTAGCGACGACCAACGACCCGGCAACACTATCGGAAAATTTTAACCTACGTCCCACCGTGTTGAAAAGTTTTCAGATCCGAGTTTTTGCCTTGGAGTAAGTGGCCACGCAACAGACAAGTATTCATGTTTAGTGTGGCTCGTTTTTCAGTACGAAGACATTTAATTGTTTAATTACTGCCAATCGACTGCAGGTTAAAGATATTAATTTCGTCCACAGTTGATGATGATTGCACAGGCGTCTGGTATTGTGAAGCAAAACATACATATGCTATCCTTGGTTCTGCTTTTTCGATCGAACAAAACGCATTCGTTGCAAAAATACGGATTCTTACCGTTAATTTTACCGTACTATACCGGCAGCTAGTTGCCAGTACTTTACCGTATTTTCAACAATAATCTTTTACATTGTAAAGGAAATCCCTTCATCCATTCATAGACGCAGGCTTCTCATTATTTCATATCAATTGCCAAAGTTTGAAAGCTCACTGGGATTCCCTTCAACACATGTTGTGCAACTTGCAAACGAAAGAACATATTTTCGACATGATTGGACTAACAGAAATATTTCAAAGTCCTTCAAATATATTGTTCGTACACTCTAGAGGGCTATGCTTCAATCGTTAAAAATATGAAACCCGAGAATGATGACGGCCGAGAAGGAGTGGGGCTACATATAAAAGAAAATATAAAATACGAAGTGCGAAGTGATCATTCGGTTTTTATTCCCCACGTCTTCGAATCTCTCTTTATCGAGATTATAGAAAAACACAATTCCAAAATTGTAGATGTCATATATAGACCAAACACACCACCAAAAGCCGATATTAACCTTTTCTTATCAAAATTAAACGAAATAACGGATGTTCTTAATGTTGAAAGTAAAAAGGTTTACATCACGGGCGATCTTAACCTTGATCTTTTAAAAGAAACCACACTCTCCAAGACTGGGGAATATATTGATCTCATGTTCAGCCAAGGGTTCTTACCCTACATTACAAAACCAACAAGAGTAACTAGTCACTCTGCCAGTCTGATAGACCATATATTCTCCAACAATCTCTCAAGCAATACCTTATCCGGAATAATTATCACGGATGTTTTAGACCACTTTGGCGTTTTCTATATTTAAACAGCACTCAGGGTAAATGACACACCAAGATTCGTCTCGAAGAGAATTATAAATGCAGAAAGTATTGCCGAGTTTAAAATACTCCTCTCACAAGGTGATTTTTCCCCAGTGATGCAGTCCCATTGTCCAAATTCTTCATATGAAATCTTTTTAAACATTTATATGGAAGCCTACGAAAAAGCATTTCCAATCAAAAACATTCGCCAGAATAGGAAATTTATTAAAAAACAACCATGGATGACAAGGGGACTTATCATATCTTCCAACAACAAACTAAAATTCTATAATAAAAAGCTCAAATTGCCCAACGAACAGAATAAACAAAATTATAAAAGCTATTGCAGAATCTTTAAAAAGGTTAAAAAGCAACGCTAAGCGATTTATTACAGAGATATCCTGATCGAAAACAAAAATAATATGCGAGGAACATGGCAGATTTAAACGAAGTAATCAACAAAGACAAACGTGAAGTGAAACTACCTTCAGTTTTCAGTCAGGATAACATAGAAATAAACGAAGCCCATAACATAGCAAGCGAATTCAATAATTTCTTTGTCAACATTGGAAAAACAACATCCGAGCAGATTAAAAAAACAAACAAATCCTACTTAGATTATATGAACAGTAATGTTCCAAATACCTTTTACTTAACACCCACTACTCCCCCAGAGGTCGCACACGTGGTAGACAAAATGAAACCCAAAACGTCAAACGACTGCCATGATATCTCAACACGTCTTCTTAAACATACGGTAAACGAAGTTGTCGATCCTGTTGCATATATCATTAATAACTCTTTCATTAAGGGCATAGTGCCAGACAAGATGAAAGTTGCAAAAGTTGTACCTATTTTTAAAGTAGGCGACCAAAGCAGTTTTACTAACTATAGACCTATCAGTATACTCCCGGTATTTTCAAAAGTAATGGAAAAGCTAACGGAGACCAGACTCACAAGTTTCTTAGATAGATTTGATATTCTTTCTCCTAATCAATATGGATTCAGAAAACAACATGCTTCAATACACCCTATTCTTCAGCTCCTGAAAAGCACCGCAATACAAAATAATAAACAAGGGAAAGATAGCACGTTAGCAGTGTTCTTGGATTTATCCAAGGCCTTTGATTCCATAAATCACGAAATATTATTACACAAGTTGGAAAAGTATGGAATCAGAGGTCTTGTTAACAGCTGGTTTAGAAGCTATTTGTCAAATAGGTCCCAGTATGTAACGTACGAAGGTCATAAGTCGGACCTTGCAACACAGACATGTGGAGTCCCGCAGGGTTCGATCTTAGGGCCCATTCTCTTTCTGTTGTACATCAATGACATTAGTAATTCCACCTCATTGAATCTTCTATCATTTGCAGATGATACAACAGGGCACGGCTCAGGCTCCGACAACAACTCCCTAACCAGATATTTTAACGAGGAACTTCAAAAAGTATTCGAATGGTGTTCGGCGAATCAGTTATTACTTAATGCCCCAAAAAAACACATATATGGTGCTGAACCCAAATAAAAAAAATAACAATAATTTCTGCCAAGAGCTAAAAATAAATAATCAATTAATAAACAAAGTGGGAGCCACTGAAACCACAAAATCAACGAATTTTCTGGGAATAAGTATTGATGAACATTTGTCCAACAAGGCTCACATATCCCAATTATGTTCCAAAATAGCGCACGCCAATTACAGTCTCAATAAAGTTAAGAATATTCTCCCACATGGAGCCATGAAAACACTTTACTACGCCTTAATACATAGCCATCTATTATTCGGAATACAGACTTGGGGCAACTCCAAGGAAATAAAAAAACTGGTAATTATGCAAAAACGGTCATTACGAATAATCAACAACAAAAGATATAATGCCCATACAGACCCTTTATTCAAGAAAGATAAAATACTTAAGGTTGATAATCTGTTTAAACTACAAGCGTCCATGTTCGTCTTTGACTGGAAAAATGGTAGACTACCACCATCCTTTAACGATATCTTCAGAATCGTAGACAATCCGTTTGGTATGACAACCAGGCAGTCTGGTCTCCTACACACAGAGAAAACGCGAACCAAACCCCTAGACAAACTTCCTCTGTTCGCGTTTCTAAAGATATGGAACGCTCTAGATAACTCAGTTCGTCTTATCAATAATAGAGACACATTCAAGAGAACACTTACTTCAAAATTCCTTTCATCATACTCAATCGATGTTCACTGCAGCAATCCCTATTGTCCAGACTGCACACTTTAAATTTTTAAATTTTCTAGGATACTTAATCACAGTGGGTCCTACATGCCCCTGTACTTTTACGACTAATTGACGTACTCTGCATAATAATCTGGAACCCTCGTCCTACCCAAGCTTGTTATTCGTGCCCGTTCCAAAATTATTTCAAAGAATCTCCTCAACACTGAAGAAAGAATCCGTAAACAGCAAACAATATACAATTATTAATAATCTTTTAGACATCTTTCAGAACAGTTGATTAATCTTACGAGCGCACAACCCAGATATGTGTTGGTAAACCCCCACAACCTTTTTCTATGATGCGAGACTCATCGGCCAGCGCATTTGTCGAGCACTCTTCAAAATGTACTCCCCGAATGTGCTAACCGACATGGACTCAGTGCTAAAACATACCAACCAAGTGTACTGTCAATGTTTGTACTGCAAATAGTTCTCACCGGAACACGGTGCTAGCTGAAATAGTGGAGTGGACATGACAAGCTGGTTACCATCCTTCAAATTGAAATCATCGGACTCCAGCCGGAAAAGGTGTGGGACAGTATTTTTCTGGGACATTAGTATGGCCCAATGCCATGACATTACTCGAGTTCCATTCCCCCTTTATATGATCACAGTCTGTTAGCAATTCTAAGGGGGGTGACAGGTAGACAGCCAATCTGGCTATGTCACCTCCCTCAGTATGCATACCAACAATTTTAAAAAATATATTTGTAATCGCTTTTTTATGTATACTGAAATAAAGAATATCTATCTACCTATCTATCCAGTACCTTTTTTGAGTATTCGTTTTACCCTCCAAAGTGTCAGTCTATGGCGTTACATTTGACGCTTATGTGAAACCCCAGTACATGGTTCTTCATGTCTGAGAAATCAAATTCATTCAGATTTCTTCAAGATGCATGATCATTTTTCTTGAAAGGGCGGGAGGTGGGGGGGGGGGGGGGGGGCGGTGGTCATAGGATGTAAATACGATTAACGAGAGTGGAAAACAGAACATTTCCAATGATATTAGTGATGTTAGCACCGTCGTGTGACATACAAAAGGCACGTAAAACGGTACTCAGTATTCCTCATTTCTGTCAGAAATTGTTGGTCTTCATTTAAAGAGAAAAGAGACGATCCTTCTAACTCGGATTGTTTTGAAAACTGCTTGCATGGAAGCCGTAATCATCTTGCCTCTAAATGACAAATTTCAATTATTTTACTGTTAATGGACAATCAGCAAATAGCACAAAGCAAAAGCAACCCGGTAGAACTCTAAATTAAGGACAATGATGATGAAATATCGATTTCCTGCTCTCATTTTTATGACTCAGGACTTTTAAAAATGGGGTGTTTTTTTAACGAACATGGTATTCGAAAATGTGGGAGGAGTTCAAGTGATATTGGTGGAACTTATAAAATGGTTTACATCAGTGAGAGTATGTCAATACTGCGATTGCAAAATCAGACAAAATTCGACCGGATCGCATCTGGATCGCGAACTGATCGAACTTTTTTGTCCGCTTTTCTTCACACAACAGTGTAGAATCTCTCCAATCGAAAACGAAACGTGAAAACATCATGTCTCAGATTCTGTTTTCATTTTGTTAATTGAGTGCAACAAGGCGCCATCTGCAATGCTTTTAGCATTGCAGATGGCGCCTTGTTGCACTCAACTGACGATTTGATATTTCATTTGAATTGTGCACTATTTTATTTAGATATCTCTTTTTTGATGCCAGTAGTACTAGGGACCTGCGAAGCTTCCAAACAACTGACGATTTGATATTTCATTTGAATTGTGCACTATTTTATTTAGATATCTCTTTTTTGATGCCAGTAGTACTAGGGACCTGCGAAGCTTCCAAATTCGATTCGATTCTAAATCGTCCCGATGATTCGGTTCGAGTCGTGCTGATTCGGAAAACTTCGAATCATCGGCATGTTCTCAATATCCTACCAATTTTGTGCTGTTAAACTCATTTATTGTCAGGTCGCTCGGTGGTAGACTGTTGCACTTCTATGCTAGAGGTCCCGAGTTCGATCCCCGTCCGGAACGACCCGCGTTGTGTCCTTGGGCAAGGCACTTTATCCCGGTTGCCTACATGGGGGCACGATGACACCGTGTACTAAGTCGTACTGCACGTCGATGGTGCACATGCCTTCAGCCGCTGTAACCCTGCTTGAGCGGAGTTTGAACAAAGTTAGAATGTTGAAGTGCTGACAGTTGCTCGTCGATGCTCGGTGGTTCTCTCCGGGTACTCCTGCTGCGGTCATGATTAGCCATTGTGCATAAGTATGTGATATTAAACACCAATAAATAATAATAATAATCACCAGGTCTCCTGTACAGAAGACAAGATTATACAAGAAGAATTCAGGCAGGTACCGCTTGTAAAACTACTTTGATTCCGTTCTGGATTATTCCGTTTTTTTTTCTTATTAATTAGCCCAAACAGGCGACTCGCCGTTATGTACAATACTTTATTATGCCTCAAAGTTAGTTTGTCCAATCAGAACACTGAAATACCATCGAAGGGTTCCGTCCTATCAGTGAACTCACCTAATATTATTTGATCTCGGGTGAGGTGCCGCTATTTTGATGCATTCCCACTCGCTTCAAATTTTCAAAATGTAAATTAAAACAAAATAAGAGAATTTAAGTACAAAAACTATTTTCAAGGTACCCTACTTATTGATTTAAAACATTCAACATTTAAAAAATGGACAGAAAATATTATTTGTCGTGCTAAAATTTCTTTGTTGTTTTTACGATTCTATTGATTTTTTATGCTGAAGCACTTTCTTTACAGTTTACTCAACAGGTTAAAAGTGATTTTTGAACGTTTAAAAGCGCTTTGTTAACACTTTCCAAGTCGTAATCACAGTAAATGTATGTAAAAGTATTTCAGCTGTACCTGTGGCGATACGTTTTATTTTGTAAACAAATATCGCACTTCGAACAGCGACGATTTTTTACTGCCGCTATGGATACGTATCGGTTCCTAGTACCTGTTGATGATTCTGGACGGTGCTGTCAACAGCGGTTTCTAAAAATTAAACGTCCGGTCGTTCTTTGTTTCTCGTGCGTGAAAATTTATGAATCTCTTGATTTACATAGACTTTCGACATAATAAATATATTACATGACGTGTAGCTGGCTGATATATTTCCATGCAAGGCTCTGAGTGTTCATATCAGGTTCACCTTCGCCTCACCTGGTATGAACTCTAATCGCCTCGTATGGAAATGTACTAGCCAGCTACACGCTATGTAACTTATATGGGCGGAGACAGACAATGTTTACGCTTGTCACCTTCAAGAGATTCATTTCTATACGAAATCCTCTGCCCGATTCGATTTGGTATTCAGTTCGACTCGAATTTTGAGGGTCACGGGAAGCTGGTAGTATGTCTCGTATGTCTCATGCCGGATCGCATGTAACATCATAGTCACATGACCCAATGGCGTTATGTTTGGTTATCATGGAAACCCTCGTGAGCGGCCATCTTGTGACGTCATCCCCATAGTGATACGTGGAATTAGTGCACATGCGCAACACGTGTTGTTAGGGTGATACGTGTTTCCGTCGTCCATTTTGTATACTCGGGGCCGCCATCCTGGTTTCTATGGTAGGACGTGGTTGCTATGTTACACAAAACCTTACAAAAGGACAGTGGTATGTTCGAGGGTATGTTCGATTGAATAAGAGTAATTTCTCGATTCGGGGAATTACCCAAATAAACCCGATAATCTCTCCAAATCACCAAAAACGACTTTATTTACTATGGATTCTTCGAGAATCCTACTTTTAAGAACAGCACGTAGTGCTACAGTACTGAGAGGCCACCTGGGGGTAAGTTCGATTGAACTATAATAGTTTTTGGCTCTGATTTTGCTCAAATCCTGGGATACTTCGTAGAATTACTATAACGAACCCGATAATTGTTTTTCATGGCTCGGATTCCCCTGCCCCCCCCCCCCCCCCCCACCCCCCGAATCCTTTCTAGGACATACCATGGCTTTTTCCACAATAAAAGGCAAGTTCCTTTGTATAAGAGTCATTACCCAGAATCCGCTGCTTCTACCTGAGACAATTTTTTTTTATAAATTCCTACGCTCTATTTTTAGTAACATCCTTACCTGACCCCTAACTAATTGTTAGGGCCTATGTTTAGCAATTTCTTTAAATGACACCCCTAACTACATGATTTTAAATAATAAATTTAACGAGGATCAAGATGTTTCTACACTAACTAATCAGATCGAAGTTAACCGACCAATCAGATTAGTGTATTCCCATTGTCTTTCTTTCCCATAAACTTCTATACTAATTTTCTAACTATCCCAACTTTAACCTATTATCCTATTGGAAACAACCACAAATGCCCACCGCGAATGAAAAAGTTGATGAAAAAATGTTGCGACGTCGTGATGTTTTCGAAAACATCCGTCATATGATATGATATGTTTATTTACCAATATACAAAAATACAGAATGATAAATATATACGTATGGTTACATCATAACAGGGTTCTCGTATACAGTAATATTATTTCAGATGTACATAGATAATGGGATATAACAATTTTTGTATACCGACAGGGAAAGGCATAGCCAGATTGGCTGTCTTCCCACCTTTCCCTCTGACAGAAAAAAGAAAACTACAGAATGACGGAAGAAACTCGAAGAAGAAACTGATGCAAAAGGGCAACATTGTTATTTCTATTTTAGCTCCAACAGACAGGGTTACTCCGCGACATTTGCACAACAGAATGTTGGGTGGACGGTATCAATTACAGCACGGTACTCTTGAAATGGTCTCAAAAATTTTATCGGTTAATTGATCCGAACCTCGGTTGATTTTTATGAGAATAACAGCTTTAAAGTTTTGGAACAGTTGAGACCAAATCAGGAGACCGGAAAGGACGAGAATACCAGACAAAAATCCCCACCGAAGAAAAGTCATGCACAGAATGAAGACTTAGTGGCACCTTGTATTGTTTATACTAGTGTAATACTATAATATTCCTGGAAAGTTAATATTATTACTTGTGGGCATAAACTGAGAAAAGAAAGCAAATAGGTTGCATTCTGGGTGTTTTTAAGGTTCGGGGGTGTACTAAGTAACACAGTCCGGGCAGTAGGGATTAGAACAGGAAGATTCTCTGAATAAGTGGAAAGAATTTTATTTTTGTTATAAGGTTTGTCTTCAACTCTTTCCTATTTCTTATTTTTCGGATGGATATATCTAATCCATTCCACAGTTTCGCAAAGGCAAAGACGGGCAGGTTGTCGAGCGCTTTGGTTCTAGTTCTATGGCTACGTATGAGTCCTGTTTGGCGTGTATTCATATAGTCATTATTTATAGTAGAAAAGAAGTCAGCAAAGGACTTTGGTAGGTTTCCATTTAGCCAATCGAACATAAATAAGGAAACATATAAGGTATACAAATCCTTTATTTTTAATATTTTATCATTAATAAAAAGAGGGCCGGTGTGAGCATTGTACTTTTTGATGTTTATGATTCGTATTGATCGCTTTTGTAATTTATAAAGACGTTTACAGGCTTTTGAGGCACCCCCGTAGACAAAATGACTTTGTATGAGTGTAAAGTATAGGGTTTTCATTACTTTGTGAGGAAGGATTTTTTTCACTCTATTGAGGGTATAATTCGCAAGAGCGACTTTCGAGGAGATCTGAGATATGTGGGCGTTATAAGATAATTTTTCACCAATAGATATGCCAAGAAACTTTATAGATTTATCCTTGTCAGCACGCTCACCGGTATTAATAATATCATTATTTATTTTAATATTCTGGAGTGTTACATTCTTTTTTGACATGGATTAAGGACAATATAATTAGTTTTCTTAGGGTTCAAGACTAAGTGATTGGATGCGCACCAGTCAAATATTTTTTGAAGTTCCTCATTAAATTCTGACACAAGCTTATTTAACTCTGTTGCAGCCTTGTATGTGGAAGTATCATCTGCAAAGGATAAAAAATTTAGTTTCGTTGAATTGCAGATGTCATTTACGTATATGAGGAAAAGAATAGGTCATAGTATTGAGCCTTGTGGCCCTCCGCATCTTAGTCTAGATAGATCAGATTTACTGGCACCAAAAGAGACATACTGATTCCTATTTTGTAAGTAACTCCTAAACCAGTTATTCGCATTCCCTCTTATACCACAGTATTCCCATTTTTGAAGTAGTATTTCATGGCTGACGGTGTCGAAGGCTTTCGAATGATCCAGAAATAGGACGAGTGTACTTTCTTTACTATTTTTATTATTTTCTTCGGTTACATATTGTAATAGATGCATAACAGGGTGCAGAGTGCTATGGTGCTTCCTGAAGCCATATTGGTGGTGATAGAGAATTTCGAATTTATCTAAGAAGTTTACAAGTCTTATAGACATTAGCTTTTCTAGAACCTTAGAAAAAACAGGCAAGATACTGATTGGCCTGTAATTTGTAAAAATATTCTCATCACCTGCTTTGAAGACTGGAGTAACCTTAGCAATTTTCATTCTGTCTGGTACTATTCCCTGAATGAATGAATTATTCATAATGTGCGCAAGTGGAGTAGCGACTAAATTTATTAAATGTTTCAGAATACTGGTCGTGATATTTTCACAGTCCTGACTCACTTTAGGTTCCATTGTATTTACAATATTTGAGATTTCGGTAGACGATGTAGAGCTTATAAAGAAGTTTCCCATAAAAGAAGAATTCAAGAACTCGGCAAATGATTTACGAGATTTTGATATTTGATTTGACGTCTGAATTCCAATGTTGGCGAAAAACTTATTGAATTCTTGTGCAATTTGATTTGGTGCATATATCTTTGTATCACCAAGATTAAAAAATGTTGGTATGGTTCGTTGGTTTTTATTCTTATTCAATGCGTTATTTAGGATTTGCCACGTCTTTCTCATGTTATTCTTATTTTCTAAAAGTACTTATTCATAATATAGGGCTTTGCATTGTTTCTTAATTTTGTTAAATATCCGACAGTAATTTTTATAATTTTTGACATTCGCCTCAGTGGGAGCTTTTAATTTTTTGTTAAGAAATTTGTTCTTATTGTTGGCAGAGACTAGAAGACCTTTTGTCATCCAGGGCTGCTGTTTTATATATTTCTTATTGTGTTGATGGCCTTGGAGAGGGAATGATGTCTCATAGGCATTCAAATAAATATTGAGGAATTTTTCGTAAGCATCATTTGGGCAGTTTGTTTCCAGAACCGGACTGAAATCACATTGGGATAACAACGACTTAAAGCGTTCGATAGTATAGGAATTTATTTTTCTGGTCAAGATCTGTTTTGATCTAACAGGTTTGGAATGTGGAATTTCGACATAAAAAATCGCAAAGTGATCCGAAACATCAGTAAGGATTATTCCAGATTTTTAAAAAAATGAGACATCATTAGAGAATGAATATATTATCTATAAGCGTAGCACTGCGATCTGTAACTCTGGTTGGTTTTGTAATAACAGGAAGGAAGCTCTCACTATACATTAAGTCAATAAATGATTCAGTTTTGGAATGAGACGCCACTTTTAGGAGGTCAATATTGAAATCGCCCATAATGATAGAGGCTTTCTTTTCTTTATTCAGGACATCAGTCAATTGGTTAATTTTTGATTGAAACAGGTCGATATCCGCCCTCGGGGCTGTATTTGGTCTATATATTACTCCAATTACCTTGAAAGAAATTTTGTACTTTAATTCAACGAAGATGGACTCGAAGACGTGCGGTAGAAAAATGGAAAGATCTTTTCAAATACTAAAAGAAATATCGCTTTTCATAAACAGACCGACCCCGCCATGACCATCGTCATCAGTAGATCTCAAATTTGTTTGTAAAGGGTGGTATCCTTCTAGGGTATATGACATATTTGTGGGCATTCTGAAGATTTCCGTTAAACCGATCACATCGAAAGTGTTCTCTGTGTCGTTGAGTTCAGAGAGCAAGTGATGTAAAGGGTCCCAGTGAGCACTGAGGCAATTAATATGAAATACTGAGAAGGATCCTTGTGCACCCCTAATCTCATTTCGGAACTCACCCGGAAGGAAATATTTACAATCACTATCCTTAAATATGCCTGCTGAGTCATTATCTGTTTTATCATCCAGTTGGTGACCTAAATCGTAATCAGGATCCGTCTGGACCTCGTCCAATTTAACACTACCCGCCATAGTATCTGAACCGACCACCAACATCACAAATGCACAGACAGTGGAGAAAAATATTTAATGGAGTAGGTTCGTCAAGCGATAAATATTCGTTGTGAAATATTGAGAATGCGACAAACGTCGATGGAGCGTTAACATGAGTGGAATTTAATGGCGATTCCCCGTACGATGTTGCATAACACAAAGTGAAAATAAAAAAGATTAGAAAATAGAAAAGTGTATCACTTTCCAGAATAAGGGGGTAGGGTGGAATGTTTCGTTCCCTAGTCCGGTGTTTTAAAATTTGTAAAAATGCAAATGTTTTAATTGCAAGTGTGTTGAATTATTCTATTCCTTATTGGAAACTTTTGGATGCAAAACTGATGATATAAATATCAGGATTGCATGAGTTATTTTCCATTGGAAGAAAGTTTGAATAACAGATCACTAGAGATGATACAGGATCACATGGCACACTCAGGACTTTGGGGGTCGATACACCCTTCAATCTCATCATCAGCCCTGGATCCCGAATCCTCTCTACATGTTCAGAAAATTAATTCATATCTACATTTCCATATAGCACTCATAATCTGTGGTCCGAATAATCTTAGTAATATATCAAGAACGGCTTTTTGTCAGATGGGACATACATGTATTAATTTCTATTGGGAATACGTTAGAGTAGCAAATCAGCAGAGAAGGTATAGGATCACATGGCACACTCAGGACTTTGGGGGGTAGATACACCCTTCAGTCTCATCATCAGCCCTCATAGAGATAAATTCCGGAGAAAAGTAACGTCACGTAATTTTGTTTCAAACCTTGGAACTGAACACATCACTAGAGAGTTTTATATGGCAATTTTGCCTTCGAAAAAACCTTATGAAGATGGAGTCTGATGCTACTGTGTCCGTTACCAGAACTGACACTTATGCCTGAGAAGAGTGTGGGACGACCTTCACTGCAAGCATGAATAAGAATCGCCATCGCAGAAATACCCATTGCGAGAAGAAAACCTTCGACTGCACCAATTGTAGCAAGACTTTTACTAGGAAAGAAGATTTGGTTAACCACCAGAAGAAATGCATGGAATGCGGTCAGGAGTTTAACCGATTACTCCATTTTAGCCGGCACCAGAGCGTCGCCCACCGACCAATTCCAGTACCAGCTAAAAGGAAGACTGATGAACCGAAAAGAGGACCACCCAAACAACCACGGACCACGACGACCACCTGTTATGATGTTGATCTGATAGATTTTGACCGGAATATGATGTCCGAAGAAGAGACCGATGAGATGGTGAGTGTATACGAAGATAACTGGAGTTCTATTAGAACTTGCCATATGGTGAACAGAAGAGTCCAGGGCCAGTATTACTACCGGATCAACGATGTAAACCTGAAGATGATGAATTGATGACTACCGTATTTTTGCCACAACAGCTAAGATTTATAATTAATCTTAGTTTTGGTTTTAATCTGAGGCACAATGGAACTAAGGAACTGAAGTATAGTCAGGATGGTAGAAGCCAAAGGGTTCGGTGAAATATTTAACCCATTCTCTAGTCCACTAATTTTATTCTTCAATTTTTCTGTGCTATACAATAATTCTCTCTCTTTCTCTCTATCTAACATTCATTACTTTTCATCTATATTCGACTGTTACAATTTACATACTGTCCAGTTGGTCTGGGAACCTACAATATCCATACCTGTGTTTCGAAACATTATATTTTCTTATCAAGCTCATTTCCTATTGCTAATGATGTGATGCTGTGACAATATTTGTCAACTTGACGTTTCAATAGACCAGATGTACTCTCAATTATGTATTCCTTCTAGATGAAAGAGTCTTTAAAGTATTTAGAACATTAGCCATAACATTCCTCCACCTCTCAAGATTGACTGTCCTCGGTCAATCAAGGAAGAAGGGAGAGTGCTATTAATACTCCATTTAAAGTATTAGCTTTCTCATGTACATCCACAGCATGTCGTAATGTAATTAGTTCCGTTACACGCCAATATTATACAAAAGTAAGTATGGTGTGTTGTTGCAATCTGTTGTACTCTATGGAGACAACTAGTCTCAATAAAACACAACATTTTTAAACAGTTTTAACATATACACAGACCTGATATATTACCATATTCTTTTAATTAAGAATCTTGTTGGTTAACTGTAGCATTAGATTTCTCAGTTCAATTTCAGTTAAATATCTTAATGCTTTCTATGTTAACCCTTGAAACATATATAATCTAACTAAATTATCACTGTCATTTATGAATATGTTCTGTCTCTTAATACATGCAATATACGAATATGTGAAACTTAAATGAATATTATTTTTCTTTTAATATAATTATGGTAACTGAATTTAACACTTCCGCTGCACGCGTAATTCTGTTTATTTTGTTGGTTGTTGCTGCCTGTACGAGGCACCACGTCCTTTAAAGTTACAGTACGTGGAGAGTGGATTGTAACTAAATCACCCGTGGAGTGGAGTAATCACCCAAAGTATCACTTTCAAATTCTGTACATATGGTCAAAAAACGTAAGCAATGTTTCAGCCAATGGACCTCCGGGTTTTACCCGGAGGTCCATTGGCTGGAACTTTGCTTTTGATTGTTATGATTTGCAACAAATTTGCAATTATTGCTCGGGTGGAATCTCCACCCTGCGGGTGATTTAGTGATAATACACTCTCCACGTACTGTACGTTCAAACACTTCAATTCGATCTCCATTGATCTCAGTTGAACTAATCCAGGAACTTTCTTTTTTATCATTCTTAAACCTCGCAAAGTACTTGATTTCTGATCTACCGGATTCGTTTCTAATCTATAACGTATCTAAAATTTCGATCAATTCAGGTTTTGTTTGATTCATAGGCTCATTGTTATGTAAACGTTCTCCGTGATTAAGTTCACATTGAGGATGACATGCACTTGTAGATACCTTTTTAGTATTCACAATTTTACAGACTTCTTTCATTAAATTTGACATAAAGTTTTTGCCGTGATCAGATAGTAAGGTCCTAGGTGCACCGTGCCTACGAACATTTTCGTCGACAAACAGTCGCGCAGTGGCCACTGCATCAGCTTTTTGTAAAGCAAATGCTTCAGTCCATCGCGTGAGATAGTCCATGAAAACTCTGATATAGCGGTTTCCAGTTTGACTTGGGGGAAAGAGACTATGCCCACAGCAACTCTATCAAATGGCCCATCAACTAGAATAGGTAACACTGGAGCATGTTTTATACCATTATGTGTTTTTCGCGTTACACAGACTTCACACGATTTGCACCAATAATCTATATCTTTGTACATTCCTGTCCAGAAGAATCTTTCTCTCACTTTGTGATAAGTTTTGTTGAAATCACCAGCTGTGGGGTCATCGTGACACCAATAAAGAATTTCACCAATAAGCGATCGTGGAATCACTAATTGTTTCTTAACATGCCGTCTTTTTCTATTTGGTCCTGGGGACCAAATAAGAAATAAAATTCCATTTGACAGTTCATAATCAGGTGCACAAGCTACACTTTTTCTGGCATTTATTGCATTTGGTGGTAACGTTTCATCATTTAGATACATAATTAGCAGCCGTAGATTAAGATCTTTGTATTGTAAATCATGGATCTTAGCTGAATTCCTTGTGGCAAACATTCATGTAACCAATAAATTGCATTTATGACCGGTGTAAAAGGAATAGAAGTCCGTAGGAACGTTAGTTAGTCCCTCTGGACTATTATTCCACGGAATTATAGTCTTAGGTCTAACATTTCTAGGAAAAGTAGTCCGGCGGACTACTATTCCTAGCCGGACTACTATTCCTAGAAATGTTAGACCTTGGACTATAAATCCGCGGAATAATAGTCCAGAGGGACTAATTTTCCTACGGACTTCCATTCCTGTTACACCGGGTTAGTTTTTGAAAATCCATTTGCATTTCCATATGATTTGCCTGGACGATACTCCCCATGTTATACTCAGAGGGTTGTGATGAGTTATAAATTTAAATTTATGGACATATGAATATTGTCGAAATGTTTCAACTCCCCATAGAACTGTTAATGGGTTTTTTTTCAATCACAGCAAAATTGGTTTCATTTTTGCGCAACACTCTACTAGCATATCCAATTACATATTCTTTGTTGTTTAGTTTTTTATATAATACAACTCCAAGGCCGAAATCAGAAGCGTCACAATACAATACAATATGAATGGTTGTTTGAAGTCTGGCCAATGTAAAACGGGTGCTGTCATTAGAACGTTTTTCAAAGTTTGAAATGCTATTTCACAACAGTCGTTCCATACAAACGGAGTGTCTTCACACAACAATTTTTGAAATGGGCTTGCAATTTTTGCTAAATCGGCGATAACTTTTCTGTAATAGGATGCTAATCCAATAAATGATCTCAAATGTTTAGTGTTAATTGGCGTTGGGAAGTTTTTGACTGCTTCAACCTTATCTTGGTCGACTTTAATTCCTTCCCTGGACACAATATGGCCCAGAAATGTTACTTTGGGCTTCAGGAAAACACACTTTTTCACTTTTAATTTAAGATCGGCCTTTCTTAAGCGACCAAACACACCACGTAGGTTTTGTATGTGATCATCGAAAGTTGTAGAAAAGACAATTAAGTCATCTTTCTAGAATAAAGCTGTTTTCCATTGTATTCCTGCTAATACCAAGTCCATTAATCGTTGGAATGTGCTAATCCCGTTGCAGACCTCGAAAGGCAGGGTGTTAAATTCATCTAACCCTTCAGACGTAATAAATGCCGTTTTCTTCCCAATATCCACTGCAGATATCCATTGTGGAGAAATACTTAGCATTTCGAAAGATTTCTGACATGCCGTCCATTCTCGGTAATGGATACACATCTTTCTTGGTAATCGCATTTAGTCGTCGGTAATCGACACAAAATCTTTGGCTACTGTCCTTCTTCCTTACCAGGACTACTGCTGATGCCCAAGGACTTTGTGAAGGTCTAATGGCATTGTTTTGAGCATCTTTATTATCTGATTATGTATTTCTTCTTTCTGTGTATATGGTATTCGATATGGACATTGTTTTATCGGCTGGTTATCTCCCGTGTCTATTTTATGTGTTATTAAGTCAGTTTTCCCAAGATCAGATTCATTTTGTGCAAAGATGTCTTTAAATTCAAGTAACAGATTTTCAGTTTTTGTCTTTTCATCAGAGCTTAGATTTTTGTCATTAATGTCTATTTGAAAATCACTGGTGTTGGTGTTTACTTGTGATTCTTCCTCAACAGCATCATTAGTTTGATCACTAGAACTTAAGTCGGATTGCATAATTCCATCAACTTCTTGAAATGTGCCAATCGTTGTATTTTTGTACAGCTTCGCAAGGTGGCAAGTAGGGTTAAGCACTCGTATAAGCATCGTTTCACTAGCTTTTGTTAAAGTTCTTGCTGGTAAAATTCTATATCTTTCAATGCAATTGTCATTTGATTCGATGACACCAAGTTTGCCTTGTTCTGTGTTGTTAAGTTTGCCAGTTATTGTCATTTCACTTCGTGTCGGAATTTCTGTTGTTTTAAGTTGATTTACGGACCAAGCTTGTTGATTATTAATTTTGTTACTGTCACTGTTCGAAATAAATTTTACATATCTAGTATTCCAATATGCAACACAGTCCTGAAAGTCAAGTAGGAGGTTAACCTTTTGCATAATGTCAATTCCAATTATGGCTCTCATTTAGGAAGGTTATTTACTACATGCATTGCATGTGTCGTTCTCTCACTGCCAACAATGATTTCACAGTCTATAACACATGTAACGTTGAGTGGCTGTCCTGTAGCAGACACAATGTTTTGGGAATTAAGCAGAATATTATGTTTTTGCAATACAGGAATAAGTTGAGCATTTAGTAGTGATTCTGCAGCTCCAGTGTCCAAAGGTAAATTGGCACTAATATAGTTCAATAATAATCCAGGTATTTTAACTCCATGTGTCACTTCTGTTGACGCAGATGATAAGGAAAGTCTATTGGAATTGGTATTTATTACAGCTCCTACTTGTTCATTTGTGTTCAGAATAATCCGCATTAGTATCAGTTGTAACTGAGAGGTTTTCAACACGAGTAGCCACTTCACTCTCACTGAAAGTGGCACGAGTTAGTTCAAACATGGTGACTGGTGACTTGTAGTACGTACGTTTGAAGAATATTTGTCTCTGCACTGTCTTCCTAAGTGCACAACTCGATGACAATAGTTGCAAATGAGTTGACCATTCGGTGATCTCATATACCGACTTTGAAAATTTTGGCGACCTCTGTAGGAAAAGGGTTGACCTCGACCACGAAATGAATTTCCTCTTCCTCTATTGGTGAATGATAGTGTCTGTATCTGTTTGGATAATCCGTCCATTTTGTGTGACATTGTTTCAATGCTCTCTTTTAACCCTTTACCTAACATGAAAAGCAGACGACACTTGCAAAAAAAATTCTTGAATAATTATTTTTTTTCATTTTTTGTCTCAAAAACATAGGTTATGACCCCTCGTTGGAACGAGCTCGACGAGCTCGTTCCAACGAGGGGTCATAACCTATGTTTTTGAGACAAAAAATGAAAAATATAATGAAAATTAATAGGCGAGAATTTTTTTTGAGAATAGCGCTGGCCGGTTTTGGCCGTTATGTTTGGTAAAGGGTTAAAAGAGCTGTGCTGTCACTTGAAGCATTAATGCTTATCGCAGACGATGCTCCTTGTGTGTGCGTCAAATGTTCATTACGTTCCTCCAGTTTTACAACACGGAACGCCTGTTCAAAACTCTGTGGATCAGTCATCATAACGAACCTACGAAGGCTGGGGTGTAGTCCTTGAATAAAATGCTCCAGCACTAAATGATCGTGTTCATCTCATGACACACCTCCGTGAGCTCTTCGGGCTAATCTTATAACAGAATTACCATAGTCTTCTACACTGTCTGCTGTTAATTGTTTTCTTTGGAAAATTTCTGAATAATACATCCGCTCCAGTTCGTTTTGGACAAAATCTTTCCTTTAAACATTGCACTGTTTTACTATAACTATTCGTACATCTGTATCCAAATCTTCAAAGAAATCAGCGGCTATACCTCTGAGAAACGCTGGAAACATCACTGATTTTCTTTCTTCGTTCCATTTATTTCCTCTGCTAATTCTTTCAATGTTCTTACCCAGCTTTCAAAATCTTCGCCAACTTCTCCGTAAAATTTTGACGGCATTACATTAGATTTTGTTTCCACAAATCTGCACTCCATTTATTCTGTTTCTTTGTCTGGTGAAGGAGTTCGTTGTTTTCCTCTTTTTCCTCTCACGTTTGATAATGGGTTGAATTCCTTTTACTTCTTAATTCATCCCACTTCTCTACACCACATTATATATGTCAGGATGGTAGAAGCGACGGCAATAGGTTCGGAGAAATATTTAACCCGTTCTATAATCTATTAATTTTATTCTTCAATTTTTCTCTGTTATACAATAATTCTCTCTCTTTCTCTCTATCTAACATTCATTACTTTTCATCTATATTCGACTGTTACAATTTGCATACTGCCCAGTTGGTCTGGGAACCTACAGTATCAATGTCTGTGTTTCGAAACATTATATTTTCTTATCAAACTCATTTCCTGTTGCTAATGATGTGATGCTGTGACAATATTTGTCGCCTTGACGTTTCAATAGACCAGATGTTCTTCTCACTTATGTATTCTTTCTAGATGAAAGAGAGTTTAAAGTATTTAGAATATTAACCCTAACATTATTACCACCCATCACAAAACAACGCCCCGGTACTTGATGTTCCACAACTCGTATGCTGCCAGGAAGACTTTGAAGAATCCCTAGATGATGTCATGGAAGAAGATATCCTGGAATGGGCCACGTTAAAACGACCAAACACCAAATGACCAGTGGAGAGAGTTACTAACGTTACCTGTTATGTGAATAAGCTGAAAGACCACCCAATTGGAATGGTAGGAGATCTTCCAGATTACATTCTCCAGAACAAACCAGTAAATGCTTTTGTGAAAGATAAACACCACCAGTTTACCTACGAAGGCAACCTGTGTATCTGCCGATGTTTAGCTTTATGGAGTGGTTCCACAACACACAACCTCAACTATACAAGAGATGACATGTACAACAAATATATGAAGAACCCAAAGAATGAATTCCGTGGAGTAACCTTAACCGAATTATCCGATTTGGAGAAATGTTCTAAAGTAAACATTCAAGTATAGGAGCTTTTATTACACATCCATTAAACTTTAAACACTTGTATTCAACGGAATCGCCGCTATGATATAAATGATTCTGTATTCAACGGGTGATATACAAGCCGGAATTTTTTTACCGCCCTGTTTAGAAACGCTTCGAAAAGTTTCCAAATTTCGTTATACAATCATCGGCCGTCTGTCACATAGATGTGAAAATGAAAACGTCCAAAGCAAAATAAAGTCGGTTCACAAAATATTAGCCAAAAATGAAATAATATTTTTAAAAAATCCAATCATTTCCAACCAGAACATTAACCCAGTCCCGTGGCCGTCTCGTTTTGTGGATCCCATTATATCTAAATTGGACAACTTTATTTCGGTAAATCTTCGTACATCTTGACATGCTTCGAACATCTTTTAAAAACGTTTCTCCCAGCTGTTTTGTAAATCTGCACATATTTGTACTTATATTTTTACTAACAGTAATGGCCACCAAATGGTTAGGCGTGAATGGGTACCAGCCCATTCACGCCTAACCATTTGGTGGCTATTACTGTTAGTAAACAGCGATACGAATTTCAACAAACACTGGTTCCGAAAAGGTTGTTTTGATTTTTTATCGATCCATTTGATCAGTGCAGCTTCAGTCAAAACAAACTCTTCACCGGTTTAAACATCGGAATTAAAATTTATGTATTTAAATGAATTTTAATGAATGGGTTGTGTAATAAACACAGAATGCGATGTGTGTTTGAATCGGTAGGTGTTTTACATAACTCGATGGAATGGCGTAATCATATTTCGCTCGAGACTACGGCTCTCGCTAAAAATGACTACGCCATTCCAACTCGTTATGTAAAACACCTACCGATTCAAACACACATCGCGTTCTGTCTATGTCAAGAATGATGATTAACAAATTGTTGTCAAACTAGTCCAAAGATCTCATAGACGATATACCGATACAATATATGTGGACGTCTACAAGAACCATTTTAGCTACATCATCGATATAGACCAATAGTGTAAATCATTTGAATGCCGCAAAGGCGATAAATTATGGAAAAATGGATTTCTACTCAATCGTCACGAGAAGACATGTACACAGGAAGTGAATTAATTACCAGTATGTCGGCTGTGTGTTCCATCCATCCAAGTCCGTATTTGATCTGTTGGAAATGAAGGCATACAAGTGCCTGAGGAGAAGAAGTTCTACCCATACCGTGCAACCTTTGTCTTTGGAAGTTACTTTGACAAGTCCAGCTTACCTGCCGGCAGTGATAAACTGATGTGGGAAGCAAAACTCCGACCATTGAGTGTGAGCATATGTAGAAATATTCCAGAATACCAAGAACCAAAGTGTTTTATTACCAACGGAAACTCTCAAGAACTTTTTGAAGATATGATGACATACCTCACAGATATTTCGTTTCATTGCCACCTCCTGATTCAGAACTACCATGCGTAGACCTTACTTCAACTCAGACATAAAATTGATGAAACGCTGGACGCGGAAGCCCGATCAGAAAATCACAGAAAGTTGTCATCTTCATGACGTTCAATACATACTGGCAGACTGATATTCTTCTTTGGATATGGTTTCTTTCTTGAGAGAACTGGAGAAGACCTCATGGTCCGGTAAGTGGTCTCGATCCATTTTTTTTCAAGCTGTCGCTCCAATTGTATGGTAAAAATCCCTTTGTCACCGAACATCCAAATGCTTTCAAAAACTTGCCAGAGCTGAATCCTGGAGCGAGGTAGTTGTAAATGTCAACAAACTTGAAAGATTTTGTGAAAACGCGCATGTAGTTATGAGATTTATTGACGGCAAACTGGATTCTGTCTCTTCTGGTATGACATCAGTTCACGCTTCACTACTTTCATGTCGTATTTTCGAGAGTTGAATCCGATGACGGGCATCTCTTGTAAGTAGTCTTGCAATTTCTTCTCCAACTTCTATAAAGGGTGCATCGTGGATGTATCTTCTCCCGTAGCTCGGGCTTCCTCTTCCAGCGTTTCATCAATTTTATGTTGAGTTGAAGTAAGGTCCACGCATGGTAGTCCTGAATCAGGAGGTGGCAATGAGACGAAATATCTGTGAGGTATGTCATCATTTCTTCAACAAGTTCTTGAGAGTTTCCATTGGTAATAAAACACTTTGGTTCTTGGTATTCTGGACCATTACTACATACGCTCACACTCAGTGGTCGGTGTTCTGCTTCCCACATCAGTTTATCACTGCCGGCAGGTAGGTTGGAGTTGTCAAAGTAACTTTCAAAGTCAAAGGTTGCACGGTATGGGTAGAACTTCTTCTCTTCGGGCACTTCTATACCTTCATCTTCCAACATATTAAATACGGACTGGGATGGATGGTACACACCGCCAACATACTGGTAATTCATTCACCTCATGCGTACGTGTCTACCCGTGACGATTGAGAGGAAATCCATTTTTCCATAATTTACCGCAGTTGCGGCATTACAATGATTTACAGTATTGGTCTGTATCGATGATGTAGCTAAAATGGTTCTTGTAGACGTTCACATACATTGTATCGGTATATCTTCTATGAGATCTTTGGACTAGTTTGGCAACAATTTGGTTATCATCATTCT
This sequence comes from Pictodentalium vernedei, assembly GCA_031216915.1. NCBI lineage: Eukaryota > Metazoa > Mollusca > Scaphopoda > Dentaliida > Dentaliidae > Pictodentalium > Pictodentalium vernedei. Next base: position 714,131,129 of record CM062296.1, read on the forward strand.
TGACAAGCTCATATACTTCAATGTTTACTTCAAAACATTTCTCCAAGTCAGATAATTCGGCTAAGGTTACTCCACGGAATTCATTCGTTGGCTTCTTCGTATATTTGTTGTACATGGCATCTGCTGTATGGTTGAGGTGTGCTGTGGAACCACTCCATAAAGCTAAACATCGGAAGACACATAGGTTGGCTTCGTAGGTAAACGAACGTTGTTTATCTTTCACGAAAGCATTTTTACTGTTTTGTTCTGGAGAATGTAATCTGGAAGATCTTCTACCATTCCAATTGGATGGTCTTTTAGCTTATTCGCATAACAGGTAACGTTAGTAACTCTCTCCTCTAGCCATTTGGTGTTTGGTCGTTTTAACATGGCCCATTCCAGGATATCTTCTTCCATGACATCATCTAGGAATTCTTCAAAGTCTCCTTGGCAGCATACGAGTTGCGGAACATCAAGTACCCGGGCGTTGTTTTGTATGGGTGGTAATACCTCAGTTCATTAGTTTCATTGTGTCTCAGGATAAAACCAAAACTAAGATTACTTTAAATCTTAGCTGTTGTGGCAAAATACGGTAGTCATCAATTCATCATTCGTCAGCTTTAGGTTCACATCGTTGATCCGGTAGTTATATTGGTCCTGGACTCTTCTATTCATCAGATGGCGAGTTCTAATAGAACTCCAGTTATCTTCGTATACACTCAACATCTCATCGGTCTCTTGTTCGGACATCATATTGCAGTCAAAATCTATCGGATCAACATCATAACGGGTGGACGCCGTGGTCCGTGGTTGTTTGGTTGATCCTCTTTACTGCTCATCAGTCTTCCTTTTAGCTGGTACTGGAATTGATTAGTGGGCGACGCTCTGGTGCCGGTTAAAATGGAGTAGTTGGCTAAACTACAGGCCGCATTCCATGCATGTAGAGATCTTCAAACATTTCTTCTGGTGGTTAACCAAATCTTCTTTCCTAGAAAAGGTCTTGTTACAACTGGTGCAGTCATAGAATTTCTTCTCTCCATGGGTATTCCTGCGATCCCAATTCGTTCTTGCAGTAAAGGTCTTACTACACTCTTCATAGGCATAAACGTCAGTCCTGGTAACGGACACGACAGCAGCATCAGACTCCATCTCCCACAAAATTTTGCGAAAGCAAAATTGCTGTAGAAAACTCTCTAGCGATGTGGTAAGCTCCAAGGTTTGAAACAGAATGACGTGACGTTACTCTTCTCTGGAATTTATCTATACGTGACGGATGTTTTTGAAAATGTCACGACGTCGCAACGTATTTTCATCAACTTTTTCATTCTCGGTGGGCATTTGTGTTTGTTTCCTATATGATTATAGGTTAAAGTTGGGAAAGTTAGAAAATTAGTATAGAAGTCTATGGGAAAGAAACACACTGGGAATACGCAAATCTGATTGGTCTATTAACTTCGAGCTGATTGGTTAGTGTAGAAACATCTTAATCCTCATTATATTTATTATTTAAAATCATGTAGTTAGGGGTGTTGTTTAAAGAAATTGCTAAATATAAGCCCTAACAATTAGTTAGGGGGTAAGTTAAGGTTGTTACTAAAAATAGAGCATGGGAATTTATAAAAAAAAATATAGTTCCAGGTAGAAGCAGCGGATTCTGGGTAATGACTCTTATACAAAGGAACGTGCCTTTTATTGGGGGAAAAGCCACGGTGTGTCATAAAAAGGATTCTGAGGGGAATCCGTGCCAAGTAAACAATTATCGGGTTGTTTGTGTAATTCTACGAAGTATCCGAGGATTTGGGGAAAATTCGAGTCAGAAGATTACTCTAGCTCAATCGAACGTACCCCTGGGGCCCTTTCAGTGCTATAGCACTACGCGTTACTCTTATAGGTAGGATTCTTGAAGAATCCGCAGTAAATAAAGTCGTTTTTGGTGATTTGGAGAGATTATCGGGTTTATTTGGGTAATTCTGCGATCGGAAAATTACTCTTATTTTATCGAACATACCCTCCGAACATACCCGGGTCATATTGTAGATCTTTGGGTAACATAGCAATCACGTGCTATCATAGAAACCAAGATGGCGGCCTCCTGTATACAAACTTGGCGACGGAAACACGTATCACCCTAATAACACATGCTGCGCATGCGCACTAACACCACGTATCGCTAAGGGGTGACGTCATAAGATGGTCGCTCACGGGGTTACCATGACAACCAAACATGACACCACTGGGTCGCGTGACTATGACGTCATATGAGATCCGGCATGAGATCCGGCAACCTAGACCTGAAACATACGAGACATATACTGACGCTACATAGTACTATATGGTTTATCAGGAACTCTTATTCTACTGTAGTGTAAATAAGGAATGATCGTTTGTTTCTGTTTATGTTTTGAATTATGAACCCCCAAAAAACAATGGCCAGACTGTGTAAATGGGCGTAGCATCTGGTCTGTCACCAAATGTCAGTATCTACCAAAATACGATGCTTGAACTTGAAAGCGAAAATTAAATTAAGATAGATCTAAGCGGCCAAGTTCAAGAGAAGCAATTAAGATGAAAATTAATGTTCTGGCGATCTAGATAAACGTTGGGGTGGTTCTCGAAAATTTCATTCCAGTCTGAAGGCATGTAAGTCCGTGGGTCGTAGGCGAGCCAGGAGCTGAGGATGTCACATCTATACGTTAGAGAAGGTGCCGCATCGGTGCGCAGGTAAAGGCACGTTGTGACGTTGGGGACCCACAGAGCTCATATTAAGAAAAGGGACAGTCGCGGGCCAAGTCGGTGGCCATATATGAATTTTGGATTAGAAATAGGAAGTTCGAGTTCCGGAAGCTATTTGCATTTAGGTAAACGGTGTTACCTGTTGTAGAAGGCAAGTCATACGTAGACAGAGTAGGCTTTGCCTGTATGAACATTATTCTGAGATAAATGGAGGGGAGCGTTTAACCCCATTGGTGGCGACTGATTGAGTGAAAAGCGTCCAGTAAAGTGACAATAGGCTAGTGGCCGTGAGACGGCAGTGGTAGGGTGACATTCCGTCACTTGTTAGAGGACAGGCAATATAGTAAAGTGACAATACGTAATACCTTAGTGGTCGTGCGGCGGCAGTGGTAGAGTGATATTCCGTCACATGTGAGAGCAAAGATGTCCGGTAAAGTGACAATACGTAAGTGGACGTGCGACGTCAGTGAAAGAGTGGAGTGAAAAGGCGACCAAACTTCAAACACCAGTGACAATGAAAGGAAATCAGCGACAACAGAGAATGCGGGCCCACAAGTGACTCAAAAACTGTGTGGGTGGGGTGCGATTGACGTTTTGTTTTTCTGATTCATTGAATTTCATGGAAGTCACAAATTACCGTATTTATTTTTTTATATATGTATTAAAATTATTGTTTTCAGTGAACCCCTGTTGATTTATGCTTTTTGAGGAAAAGTCATTGACCCCTTCAGGACAAGAACCACCCCAACAAAAACGAAACGGGTGGGTTCGTCACGGTGAGACATATGTTCACACACGGATAAAGGCGACACTCCCTGAGTTTTGGCTGAAAACGCGGCGTGAATCTATTTCACCCAGTAACGACAAAGCCTGATTTCCGACACGTTTAATTTTTAATAACTACTTTTGTGTAACAGCATCATCCAGGCCGACTTTCTTGGGAAGAATCCATTCTCAAGGTAGACCAATTAATAATTTTAACCTGCAGCCAATCGGCTGCAGATTAAAACTATTAATTGGTCTACTTTTGATTATGATTAAACACGCGTCTGATGTTGTGAAGCTATATACACATATAAGATCCTTGGTTCACTTCTCAATGGAACAAATTGTCTCATTTGAAAAATACGGATTTTTACTGGTAAATACTACGGTAGTATACCGGAAGATTGCTGCAGTACTTTACCGTATTTCCAACGGTACTTTCTTACATTGGTGTGGTTAATGTATTTTAAAACATTATACATATAAACCATTGCCCAAAAAGGGAAATAGAGAGTCAGGGATTTAAGGAGATATATTTTTAGTATCGGATATATGGTTGCAGTAGGCTATTTGTTGGACAAGAGAATTTGAAATTTTTGCCACAAAATTAGAGTCTGGTGCATAGGGGTAAATTACCAGATAAATTATTGGAAACAGTGGCTGCGAAAAACTGGCTATTTTTTAAAATGTCATTTTTTACGGGTTTGTTACCAGGCATGTAACTAAAAAATCAGATAGAAACATGGATTTTTTTCACATTTTAGAGACGAGGTTTATATGCCCAGGGTTAGCTGATCCACATTCAGATTGTTTATTTCTACTTAGTCAGATAGTGTTATATGTTTTTAGTGGATCTGGGAAATGTAATACATGTTATGGGTTAGATAACTATGTTACAGAATACTTGCATATGGAGAGGGTGTTTTTGGAAATGCCTGTAAATCTGTGGAGCGGAACCTGAAGCTTTTCACAAATTTAAAGCACAAATGTCAAGCCTGCTGGAAATAATATTGTATAAAATATGTTTTGTAAGTACTGAGGATAAAGGAGGATCTTCAACGTTGAACCCTGCGAATCACAAATCAAATTCCGAATCGAATCAGGCAGAAAGTTTAAAATCGAATCGAATTTTGATAGGATTCGAATCTGGAATCGAATCTTGAATCGAATCATACGGCTCTTCAAATTGTAACTACAATGTAAAAAATTACTTTTGAAAATACGGTAAAGTACTGGCAACTAACCGCCTGTACACTACCGTAACATTTGACGGTAGAAAATCCGTATTTGTGCAACGAATACATTTTATTCGATCGCGAAGCAGACCCAAGGATCTGATATGTACATATGGCTTCACAACACCAGACGCTTGTCAAAACATCAACAAGAAAAGACCAATTAATGTCATTAACTCAGCCGATTGGCTGCTGGTTAAGAATATTCATTGGTCTACCTTGGGAATGGACTCTTCCCAGACAGGATGTGTGACGTTGTTACGAAAAAGTGGTAATTAAAGGATTAACCCTTTACCCAACGTAACGGCCAAAAAAGGCCAGCGCTATTCACAAAATTCACCATTCAATTTTTTTTTTACTCTTTCATTTTTTGTCACAAAACATAGCTTATGACCCTAATTGGAACGAGCTCAACGAGCTCGTTCCAATGAGGGTCATAAGCTATATTTTTAACGAAATTTTTTTTTTAAAATTAGTGCTTCAAGAATTTTATTTGCAAGTGTCGTCTGCTTTTCGTGTTAGTTGAAGGGTTAAACGCTTTCGTATCAAATAACAAGCCCCACTAAACATGAGCACCTGCCTTGTCGTGATTACGCTTTGAGCAGAAACGGTAGTTACCGTAAAATTTACGGTGAGTAGACCTGCAGCTCGTTCCCAGTAGATTACTGTAAATTTCACGGCAATTTCTGACAGTGTATTGCGCCTTCTAACAACCACAAATACAGCCAGTCTCCCGTCCAGTATTGTATTCTGCGGCAAATTTGGACAAGTCAACCAGAAATTCGGAACACACCAGTACGAAATCCAAGTAGCTTTGGAAGTCTTCTTTTATCATCAACGGATACATGGACCTGGCGAGGGGGGGGGGTGGGGGTGGGTTGGGGTGGGTTGTTTTGTGTCTCTGCACAAATTACAAGTGTTACTATTTACAGTTACAATGGACGCAATATCGAGCTTCATAAGTATGCATGATGTCAAGCGATACGAGATTTCTATAGTACGTTTACTTATCGTAATAAAAAAACTCGAAATGCACTTCAAGAAAATCACATCATGTAAAATTGTTATCCTGAGTTAATTCCATCATTCACAGTTACAAAATGATGTAACATTGAAAATTGATCATTCCTACATAAGACCTAATTTAATGTTAGGACAGTATGAATTGCTCAAAGTTTTAAGCTTGAGCATTTGTTTAGCACATACTCAATTCACAGAATAATACCAAATAATAATAACCTGATAATTATATCATAAATGTCTTGGCATTTCAGTTACTAGAATCAATTTTATACCCCCTTTCATGGCTTCATTTTCAAAATGTTTCTCGGTAGTGAATTTCCAACTATTGGGAGGGACCGAGTTCCCCCCCCCCCTGCTCCCTCCCCCAGTTGGAAATTCACTACCCTACACCCCTTCAATCGGAAACCTCTAGCCACGTCCCTGACAGGATACTTGATCATAGCAGACATGTCCAAGAGTAGACACTTGAAAGGATTTTCAGAACACTTCGTCGATTCGAACATTTTAGAATCAGCCCGACTGGAATCGAAATTTATCATATGACTATGACATTTTTACCCTAAATATCACTACTGTTTGACGATGTTTTCCAAACTGTTGTATCACACCGGGTGAGATTTTTCCGGATCAAAAGTCCATATCACACTCTTTCGGAAATCAAAAATTCATATCACACTCCCACGGAAATATCCAAGAGTTTCCGTGAATAGTTTTCGTAACTAGGGAAGTCGTTGTTGTTTCGTCTGCTATTTTGTAACCGGCTTTTCACCGCATATTAATTAAAATGGCAAATTTGGGCGAATTTGACATCGAAACAATGTCATATGATAAACATATCATCATAACAGTGTGTTGATCCGTGTCGTCGCATCACGTCTCGTTGAGGTGGCCAGATTTTCGGATCACACGAGCTGCCTGCGGCAGCTCGTGTGATCCGAAAATCTGGCCACCTCAACTCGACGTGATACTACGACACGGATCAACACACTGTTATGATGATATCTATGCATTGAACCATCGGGACAATTTCGAATAGAATCGAATCAAATTTTCAACCGGCCTCATCTCAAGTGATATTTACGACACGAGTTCAGTAAATTATTTGTTTAGTAATTTTGATTTAAACGGGTTGAAGATTATATTGATCACCAATATACAATCAAAATCCGATAGAAGCGCTTCCCGTAATGCCTCAAATAGAGAGACGATCAGCATTTTCCATATTGGGCCACGTGAGGGAGGGGAACATGTGACCTTTATATCCCAAAACATCACACGTGGGAGATTAACCCTTTACCTAACAAGAAAAGCAGACGACACTTGCAAAAAAAAATGCTTGAATAACTAATTTTTTTTCATTTTTTGTCTCAAAAACATGGGTTATGACCCCTCGTTGGAACGAACTCGACGAGTTCCAACGAGGGATGATAACCTATGTTTTTGAGACAAAAAATAAAAAAAATAATGAAAATTAATTGGTGCTTTTTGAGAATAGCGCTGGCCGGTTTTGGCCGTTACGTTGGGTAAAGGGTGGCCAGTGCACAAACGATCCTTGTCAGAAAATGGCTGACGTGAACGCGACTCTAAAGCTGAATAAAGCGATACTGGTATTCTACGCATTTCATCATTTGTGCAAGTATTAACTTTTGTAGTAAGTATGACGTGAACGCGACTCTAAAGTTGAATAAAGCGATATTGGTATACTACGCATTTCATCATTTGTGCAAGTATTAACCCTTTACCTAACATGAAAAGCAGACGACACTTGCAAAAAAAATTCTTGAATAATTAATTTTTTTCATTTTTTGTCTCAAGAACATAGGTTATGACCCCTCGTTGGAACGAGCTCGACGAGCTCGTTCCAACGAGGGGTCATAACCTATGTTTTTGAGACAAAAAATGAAAATATTTTGAAAATTAATTGGCGATTTTTGAGAATAGCGCTGGCCGGTTTTGGCCGTTACGTTGGGTAAAGGGTTAACCTTTGTAGTAAATATCAATTGTAATGTTAATAATATGATATTGGGTGCCCAGTGGTAACTAGGATCCTCAGGGTGAAGCCCCTTCCACTTCCCTTCAGGGAGGTGAGAGGACGGGATAACGACAGGGCGGTCCAAGTTATGACTAAGGTATGTCATCGAACACCCACAAACAACGGCTTTCCAAATATAACCCCCCTCCCCAAAAAACGACTAGGTCACCCTTAGTATGGAATTGTGGCTACGCGTCTGCACCCAACTTAAAAGCAACGTGATGGGATTGGCTACAGATGCAGATTTCGAGAGGATTTTTTTCTGGGCGGATGAACGGCCTGTGAATCTTTTCTTTTCTATATGTATGCCATAAAATAACTGTATATGGCTTTCGTGATATTATTGATGCGCCTGAATACATTGCAGATATGCGTCCGGGGCGTACAGCCATATTGCACACCAACGTTTGTGTTGTAAAGTATATTCTATACAGAGAAGACATGAACTTATCACAATTTGATCAGAGAACCAGAACAACCGTTGGGAAACGTGAACAGCAGATGCATCATAATGAAAAGCATGAAGTGGGAAGGTATTGTACGAGTAAGCTTGTCCGTAATGTTCATTAGTGCCACTCAATGCAGCCTGATACGAGCCTTTGCTTGACTGCGTGATATATGAGAGAAATGGTACGTTGATGATATATTGTTAAAACGGAGGACCTAATGTCCAGTTCTCTTTTCAGATAAGAAGGTGGTCCAGTTGCCGTGAAGTGTAGACTAATTAAACCTTTTAACCTGCTGCCACACGGCTGAAGTTTAAAGTTAATAATTTGTCTGCCTTAACAATTGACTCTTCTTAAAAAAGGCCGTTTTCCACGTGGATGATGTCAGGTTTGAAAACCAGCAATCAAAGAGTTGAAGTGCGTGGGTGCGTACGTGTTTGCTTGCAATCCCAATCAAGTGTGTTACGCTGAATAATGAATACTCCAATATTAGTCTTGCCAATGATTGTACTTTTGGCAGAGCAGTCGCTACCGTAAAATTTACGGTGTAAGTGCCGACAATAAGTAGGGCTGTCACGATTTTTTAATGTAGGAATCGATTAATCGTCACAAATAATCGACGATTAATCGTACCTAAATGACCCCCCCCCCCCCCTCTCCCTCTCTTTGAAGTCGATAAAAATGAAGTTCAAGTCAGGTGACCTACCTCAAGGAAACAACGAAGACGATCCTTTTTAGGTGCATTCAAAGCTTTGATGTTCTGAACTTTTGAACTGTCAGTGTAATAATCAAGACCGGTCGGCAGTTGCGAAGTTCGCAACTGCCGACCGGTCTTGATTATTACACTGACGATTCAAAAGTTCAGAACATCAAAGCTTTGATGAATGTACCTGGAAGACTATTGCTTCCAACAGCGTCTTGGGGTTTAACATCGATGTTCTTAACTCTTTACCTTTAGAAACCAGTTTTTTCATCAAATTTTCTTTTAATTATTAAACGTCTAAAACGGGATACAAATTACCGATTATTCGACAACGAAAAATACTAATCGATTTCGCCGTGACCGATCAACAGTCGATTAATCGGTTAATCGTGACAGCACTAACAATAAGCTGTCAGTCCGTTTTCTGTAACTGTACATTTTAAGAGTGTATGGCCACCCCCCCCCCCCCCCCCCCCTCCCTGAGTTCCAATGTGTTCTATGTGCCATTGGCACATAGAACACATTGGAACCCAGGGGACGAGATGTGTTATAGGCCTATAATGAATTTGTGGGAACAAAACTCGACTTCAACGTGTAGTTGTTGAAAGAAAAACCCTCGAATCATGTTTCAAAGACTGAGACTGTTATGGGAATATTTTTCACATAACCGATGTATTAGTGTGACAGGAAGTAATAGTGACAGCACTTGGAAAAGCATCCGGAGTCAACATTTTTCATGCTTGTTTCTCCCAAAGGCCATCTTTCTCATGACAAGTGACAAATCTCCGACTTGAATGTTTCACACAAACATTTTGTTCTGTCATCTTACTTACACGTCAGGAAACGGAAATTTGTTTATGGTACGTCACATACTGAGCACACCAGTATCGACACGACACGAAGTCAATTATTGAATTCACGTTTCAGAGCTGATGAGGAGAATATGATTAATGCCACACAGAAGGGTGGAATTATGAAAACAATTAGGAGGAAATCAAAACGAAATTCTACATAAAAGATTGACTGAAGCTGGCGTTACATACAGCACTTCTGCGACTCAAGAAGGCGGGGTGAGCGGGTTTGTAATCCTGGGGTCTGGCGATGATTGGCGGGACTCGTGTCTTTTTAGCAAGGGTCTGCTGCTAAAATAGCTTGAAGGCAGGCTTCTGTACTATAAGCAAAGTCTGCATACGAAAACTCACGAATTTGTTATTGTCCAGTCGAGTAATTCGCGGCGGGAAATCAAGGAAACCTCGTCATTTGACCACTCAAGAATGAAACCTTTCCCGGGGACCGCCTATGAGAGGAAGACACACCCTCCCTCTCCCCAGCGTGCTTGCCCACATCTAGCCGTTTCGCGGCTCGTATCATGAGTTTCGCACCATGTGGGCCTTTTCATGCAAACTGTCCTGAGGGCGATGTTCATCTCCACGCACCTGCACTATACTGCAATCACAAAAACATTTTTTTTTATCAGATCGCGATCCGGTCACGATATTCCACGGTGTATCGAGACTTTATAAATACATATTTCGAATATGAGGATCAATTAGGACAATAGCACACGAGAATCAATGTTCTCACATTCATTTTCGAGTTTATTTGCCCGCTTTTGTAGAACACTGTGCGTTGGGATCATGATATAAGGATTAGAGTTGGGCGGTATTGAAATGTGACGTTCGGTTTCGGTATCGATATTTGGAATGATTTACCTCGGTATAGGTGCGGTATTCGGTATCAACGAAATACATGTATAGTTCGCGGTGAGTGTGTTATCACTAAATCACCCGCAGAGTGGAGACTCCACCCAAGCAATAATTGCAAATTTGTTGCAAAGCATAACCAGCACAAGCAAAGCACAAACCCGGAGGTTCATTGGCTGAAACTTTGCTTGTGTTTTTTGTTGATATGTACAAAATTTGAAAGTTAAAGCTTGTGTGATAACTCCACTCTGCGGGTGATTTAGTTACAATCCACTCTCCATGTACTGTACACACACCAGTACGAACACCCAGTGGTATTTTTTTATTGAAAAACAGATGGTGATACTATTGCCTAAGAAGTGTGGTAATTTTTTGGAAGAACTGACATTCGGACTTTTTGCAGAGGGTTTGTGTATATGCAGTAAACTGGTCGTAATCCACGCGTGGGCAGTGATGTCCACGCATGCGTTTACCAGGTATTAAAAATCATCATCAGCAAAATTTTAATTAATGAAGCATCGGCACCGGGTTGTACCCGCTGCTTCATTAATTAAATTTTTGACGGTTAATCCTACAATTAGTGTTTTGACGTATATCCCAACCGTGTAGAGTGACCAGTCCAAGGCGGCGGTAGTGTTGGTGATGCGATTAAAATAATATTCAAATCTTATCATTTTCAAAGGTAAAAGATAAAACTGTTTCCTTTTTTGGTGTGCTACATAAGGACCGTGAACAAAATAATATTACAGTGGAGGGGAACTCGTTCCCGGGGACTTCGAAGGTGACACTTAGAGATACAGTGCATTCTAAAATGAGTTGTACTGACAAATTCTGTTCAATGGTAGTCTTAAGCCTCGTCATCATTTCATGGAATGGTTCGTTACGAAGTGTACCAGTAAATAATGTTTCGGCGTGGCATCTACCAAAATTTGAATGGAAACGGAATTCTCCTGATAATGTTTTTGTTTTCTTCATAAAAGTGTTTTCATCTCAACAGTATGTAGAATGTGTGGGTTTGTCGATGGGATAAACAAACTGGTTTGAAGAGAAAATTTGGTATGCGGAAGTATCAACTTCCATGAGAGGATTTGTTGCAAACCACTCGACATTATTTGACCCCGATCAACCCCGAGTCTCTGAGTGGCAGCATCGCATAAAAAACAGTACTTCCCGAGAGGGAAATCGTTAACCCTTTACCCAACGTAACTGCCAAAAGAGGCCAGCGCTATTCACAAAAATTAATTTTCATTATATTTTCATTTTTTGTCTCAAAAAGATAGGTTATGACCCCTCTTTGGAACGAGCTCGCCGAGCTCCTTCCAATGAGGGGTCATAACCTATGTTTTTGAGACAAAAAATGAAAAAAATTAGTTATTCAAGAATTTTGTTTTGCAAGTGTCGTCTGCTTTTCATGTTAGGTGAAGGGTTAACACAAATACAAAATAACGCAATAAGAAAGAAACAATTCAATCTCGAATAAGACACAAGTTTTGACTTGTTCCTTTGATGTCCAAAATTCTGTATAATCTTTTTACTTTTTTCACACCTTGGACAATTATCTGTGAAGCACTTAGCTGATGGATTCTGATAGTCCACTTTAACCAGTCAGCTGAAGTGAGAAGCTGGGTATGCTGATCTGTGGACAGGTAGAAAGTGGGAGAAAGGGGCGAGCATTTTGATTCCACTTGATGGATTCTGATTCCGCTTGAACCAGTCAGCTGAAGTGAGAAGCTGGGTATGCTGATCTGTAGATAGGTAGAAAGTTGGAGAAAGGGGCGAGCATTTTTCACCAGAAGTACACTAATAGAAAAGACTTCCCGAGAACTGTAACTGAGAAACTCTCGAGTATACGTTTCTAACGTATTTTATGTGTACCAATGTCAATGGTGGTGGTGATGGTGGCGGTAGTGTGTGTGGGGGATGGGGGTCAGGTATAATGACAGAGTTCGTATTTTGCGTGTGCTAATGCAAACGTGGGGGGGGGGTGGGGTGGGGGTGAGGGCAAGTATAATGGCGGGGTTTTCGTCGATAATCAAAAAGCAAAGAAGCTATACAATCGGTGGGATGATTTCTAAAGCAATATACCGTCCCTTGAGTGGATCAATCTGCCATCTGCAATGTTCTAGCATTGCAGTTGGCCCCTCGCTCAATTCAGTGGACGATTTACGTATAATGTCAACGCTAATGGGTGTCACATTACAATTTATGATTCGTTGTAAAATTCCGATCTTACCTCATACCCAGAGTTGAGTGCCCTTTTGATATCTCGCCCCTTTCACCTCAGATGCTTCCGTCACCCCTGACACACACTGTAGGGACCCATGAATGTCAAATGTCAGATCGAATCGCATCCCGTATCGATTCTCCACTCAAATACTCTATGTGACTGCGACACGGGAGCGCTTTGGCTCAGTGTTTACGACATTGGACTTCAATTCGAAAGGTCCACAGTTCGATTCCCGCCAGGGGCAACTGCATTGTATCCTTGGGCAAGGCACTTAATCCCGATTGCCCTCGTGGGGTCAAGATGGCACTGTGTACTAAGGTATACTGCGCGTCGATGATGCACTTGTCTTCAACCAATTCTAACCTTGCTTGTGTGGAGTTAGTACGTTGGGGAGTTTGACAATTGCTCGCTGTTGCTCGGCGGTTCTCTAAGGATACTCCGACTTCCTCCAACCGTAAAACTGTCCAACACGAGGTGACTCTGGCTGTCGAATGTATCGTTAAACCCGATAAACAAATAAATATAAATGAATAAATAACGGTGACTCGTCTATTAGATTATTCAAATCAATCTAAATGTATAGGAATTTTCAAAACAGGTTCAAAGTACTTTTGGAAGATGGACCTTCTTGAACTTTTCTTCTGTCATCATCTCTCCTGTACAAGAGAACTAGCTGGTAGAAGAGTTCAAGAGGAAGCACTTCATAGCACTCTAAGAACGTCTCTATGATTCGAAAATTTCCGAATTAGTGCAACTCAAATCAAATCGAATCGAACCATTGCGACAAATATGAGTCGATGTGAATTTCGAAGCTTCGCATGTCCCCTAACACAGCAGGCAGATGGTTAACCCTTTCAACACTGGCGCCCTGGAAGGTATCATTTCAGTCTATACTGTCAGCAGCGAAATGGGCGAAACCATCCTGATTTGTGTGTGTGGGGGGGGGGGGGGGGGGTCAGTAATAATTTAATCCAACAGCTCTGTCGAGCTGTTGGATTAAATTATTACTGAGCCTCGCTTCAGATTTTGGCTCTTCATGTCATCTGCTCGTCCACTACCAATTTGTTTTCACGCCAAAAGATTATGCACACCGCGTTGAAAGGGTTAAGGCATTCACTCTTATCCGTTTATTCTTCCATATGGCATGGAGACGTGAAACAGGATCCTGTAGGGAAACTACACATACATTATATACACAAATTGGAAACTATATTCTGTCAGGATGTCTGGAGTGTTAGCATTATGTTTTGTCGCAAAAATACAGCACCCTTAGAAGATCGTTGATGGGACCCATGTTAGGACATAGATGAATCCGAAGGTAAAAGTCAGTCACAGCGGTTATGAAGTGCCTCACATTCTGTAAACCATTCACCTAACTCAAAGCCATATGCGGATGCGCAATTCTTTAAAATCGCGGTTCAAATGTTACTATCGGTGCATCCAATACATAGGTTATGTCCTTCAATGGAACGAGTTCGTTGAGCTCGTTTCGGTGAAGGGTCATAAGCTATGAAGTTGACACAAAACAAATGGATATATTTACAATGGCATGGCCGGGGTTCGAATCCACGCCGAGAGACTTTCCTAACGAAGCTATACTGAACCACGCACACCACTCGGCCATCGACTAAAACTCTCTCGGCGTTGGTTCGAAGTCCCGCTATGCCATTGTAAATAAAACCAGCGTCATTTCTTGATTCTATGGCGCACGGGATATTTGAAAAAGATACGTTCTCGATGACTTCCATGAGTAGCAGTATGTCGATTGAGTAATGCAACCATATGATAAATTAGATTGTAGGATAAAATACCCTCGGACAAAATACCCTTAGGACATAATACCCTAAAAAAAAATACCCTTAGGACATAATACCCTCAATGGGTAGGACAAAATACAATCGGACAAAATACTCTCATATTTGTTTCATGTTCTGTGCTATCTGCCATTTATATTGTGCTTCATATTCAATTGCCATCTGCCATTGGTATTGTGCTTCATATCTATTTAGTTCAACCCTTTACCTGAAAAGCAGACAACACTTGCAAAAATAATTCTTGAATAACTAATTTTTTGTCTCAAAAACATAGGTTATGACCCCTCGTTGGAACGAGCTCGACGAGCTCGTTCCAACGGAAGGTCATAACCTATGTTTTTGAGACAAAAAATGAAAAAGCAGTGAAAATTAATTGGCGATTTTTGAGAATAGCGCTGGCCGGTTTTGGCCGTTACGTTAGGTAAAGGGTTAATAAAAAAAATTAAAAATATTGGTACTTGTTATTTCAAACAAAACACCGGCTAGTTCCTTAGTTGCAATTACCCCCCCCCCCCCCCCCCCACCCCCAACACCAAAAATTCAACTTTATATACATTTGGTCTGAGGGTATTTTGTCCGAGGGTATTTTGACCTACCCATTGAGGGTATTATGTCCTAAGGGTATTTTTTTTTAGGGTATTATGTCCTAAGGGTATTTTGTCCAAGGGTATTTTGTCCGGATACCGATAAATTTATGGATATATTTTATCTCTCAAGATCATTGGAAGAAATGTACCCTCTTCATGTAATCAATTGGTGGAAGTGGCTTCCAGGTTCTTGTTTGTTTGGGGTTTATTATTATTATTTGTTGTTGTTGTTGTTGTTGTTGTTGTTGTTGTTGTTGTTGTTGTTGTTGTTGTTGTTGTTGGAGATGGATAAAGGGATTAAGCATATAAGAATCAGGGACAGGACAGATCTTCTGTAGTCTGTTATCACAATTCACCAAACTGTACTAATTTATGACTGCTCAGATATATTTGAGTACAGCATTTGGTCCGTACGTATACATTGGAATTAGGGACCTGCGAACCGTTCGAGATTCGGCTCGACTCGAAACCATCGCCGAGATTCGATTCGACTCGATACCTCACCGTCCGATTCGTATTTTTCGAACCGACCTCTGTTCAAACGGCGAATTATATGTGCACTCGCTCGCATCAAGAACACGCCGTCATACGCTAACGATAGTGTAATAAATCGCTTTTTTATCATATTTTCCGACATGCCTTGTTTGCTTTTATAATAATGGTATTTGGTGCTGATGAGGCTGAGCACGAGCCACGACCACCAAGTGGGTAGAATAAAACTGCGAGTCTATGAGTTCAGAATCAATTGGTCTGGAATCGAGTATTCTCGCACTGCGAGAATACTCGATTCCAGACCAATTGATTCTGAACTCATCCAGCATGCAGAGTACCGGTATTGCAGAATATGGAAGCACGAATGTCGCCGTCGCGCCGGTTTCAAGGTTCGAGATTCGACTCGACTCGATACCAGAGGGATGATTCGGCTCGAGATTCGGCTCGAAGTTTTATCCCCGGCTCGCAGGTCCCTAATTGGAATGGTAGGGCCCTGTTAAACTTCAAAATTCGATTCGCCTTCAAATTGTCTCCGTGATGCAATTAGACTCGAGTTGCGGCGATTCGTCTACATGTTCTCAAAATATTACCAAGTGACTACTCTTGAACTAATCTTCTGTCACCAGGTCTCTGTACAGAAGACCTGATGAAAGAAGAGTTCAAGGAAGTTCCGCTTCCGAAATTACTTTGATTCCATTCTAAAATATTCCGCATGTTTAATTGATTTGCCCAAACAGGTGAGTCTCAGTTGCAAACAATATTTCAGTGAAGACCGACAAGATTGTTTTATTGTTTGAAGCTTATTTGTTTTACAAGGATTGGTGTGCAAGTTATACAACTTATATTAACGCGTCTCCTTGGCCCAATGGCGCAGGTGAGTGGGATGACCTTCGTAGCGGTAACTTCGTGACCTCGCTCTTCTCCAATACTACGAAGGGATCTTTAGCCTGCACGGAGTATGTCTCTCTCCGCTCAGAGGACAACCATTTACATCCTCACCCGATAGGACAGTACGCTGTGACAGCATCAACTCCACAGTTGATGCTGGCAGAGAGTGTACGGACACGACGAGAACTTTCCCCGACCGAGGATCGATCCCGGGATATGAGAGACCAGGGCACTTATCCACTCGGCCACCACTATCTGAAAACATTTATGGTTGTAAGTAGGTGCAGTATCTTTAGCTTGAAGAGCGGTAAGAATTGGGATTCGATTCGATCCGAAATCATCTGCGACTTTCGATTCGCCCAGAAATGTGAGATTCACAGGCCCTTTTTCATAGCTACTTTATACACGACAACAGTGCAAAAATTATTTCTTCCTGAAGCACGCCACATCAATCAATTTGCAGCAGAATGATTCCCCAGAGTTTAATCTACACAAAGATGACATTTATGTGAGATACGAATTCATTTAACCAGATTATCAATTCTGTTTGACCACAGACAAAAAGAAAACTTACGCGATTCAGTACACCCTCGCCTAGGGGAAATTCACAACGAATATTACGCGCATTTCTCTTCACGAACCCTCTCGCTACACGACTAATGTGACTGATCGATAAGTAGATAAGCTGGTGAATTTTGTTAAGGCGTTGTTAAACTGTACTCATTATACCTCTTCAGTCTAGTATGCGTGGAATTAAAGGTGGAACTCGGCGGAGGGAATGAGCTCGAAGGGTGAAGCGTTTGACTGTTTGACAGCGCGTCTCGTTTCGTGTCATAACACCAATCGAGTGTATTGAATGTTAGAATACTTGTCACCAACAATGCAGATACAGTGGCTGTGGTTTTTGTACGTATTTCCTCGACAAACTGACGCCATCTGTTCGCGTTACAGTTTGGTACCTTGGATAATTTATCCAGAAAATTCATCTGGGATGGGTCCATATAGCGACCGACTTCGCTGGGATGCACTCCAACATTTTTTATAGATATCAAGCTGAAAAGTGGCACATTGGGCTAATCTACATCAGTAGTAACATGGGCAGGTCATTTACAAGCTGAGTCGCGTTAATCCTTCACAATAACCATGCAACCAGTGCAACACTGACATACACTTCTACATTTTCAGAGATATCAGTGACATGGACGGGGGAATCGTGAGTGTGATGTCGCGTTAACACTTGAACCAGAGCAACGTCGGTATGTGTTTCTACATTTTCAGAGATATCTACTTGACTCTTAGCACCTAAGGGCTTTTTTTATCAGAAGTAACATGGGCAGGGTGAATTTTACGTATCACATTGCGTTATGGTATCACTCACGTCTCGTTTCAACACGAACAACGTTATCTAATATATTACAAGTCTATAGATTGGTTCTATCCATAAAGAAAATATAACCCATACCCTTTTAGTTGGATATCAAATCTTAAAAATCATTACGCTATCACCCAATAGGGACGTTACGTTATTTTTGCAGTTAGGGTGATGATTCCCCCTCCCCATCTCCGGTCTCCCGGTCTGATATACGATTTGTTGTATGAATTGCACGAGCCACGTCGACTCAATTTTTCAAAGAAATCAAAGCCTCATGCGGTATGATTAGGCACTCTTCTTTGTCAGAACCGTGTATAAATACACCTGGAACTTAATTGAGCATCCCCTGATATGTTTCATGACAGTGAAGTTGCTGTTACTGATTATTATGTTTTAATGATTGCTATGTCTTGCAGAACATTTCATTTAGTGAAACATGGGGGGTTATGGTTGATGGCGTACCCCTATCACAGCCTCTCGTCCACGTGAAGCATGCTCCCCACGCATGTCACAAAAAGCACTATCATCCACATGCAATATCTCCGTATAAAACAAGAGAATTTGTTACAACTTTTATCACTAAATATTGAAATGGCAAGGAGGAGACTGTCGGGGGTACTAAGATGGCAAATCCTAGGCATGCATGCAACAGGCATGTCATGCTAAGCTATTGGAAGGCAACTTGGCTATAGTCATTCTGTAATCCGCAGACTTGTCCGAAACATCAAAAAAACAACGATGTTAAGGACCGACCAAGGTCTGGACAACCTAAAAAGACCTTTTCTCGGGAAGATCGGTGTCTGGCACGCCTCGTTAGGCGTGAACCCTTTGATTCAAGTGGGGTTTTGAAACTCCTTTAGCTCCCCAACAGATGCTTGTGCAACAGAACTGCCGGAAACTGTCTCAAAGCACTGGGTATGATGTACAGAAGGGTCATCAAGCGTTCAGCTCTGTCTGATCAGCATTAGAGACGACGTTTGGATAGGTGTATTGCACGACAATATTAGAATCTCAGGGCGTGGAGGGGAGTCCATTGGTCAGACGAGAGTAAGTTCTTCACGTCACAGATGGTCGCATGAGAGTGTGGAGGCATAAAAATATTGCTTACGTGCCCAGGAACATCAGACCTACTGTTCCTTATGGTGGAGGATCAGTATTGATCTGGGGATGCCTCTCTCGTGAATGTAAACTTGATATGGTGACTGTACGTGGGAATTTCAATGGTCATCAGGATATCCCGGACATTCTCAATCCGGTTCAGCCCGGTTGTCGTGCCTCATTTTGCCAACCACCCGTTGGCTACTCGCCCTGTATTCATGGGCGACAATGCAAGGCCACATCGTTCCCTTGCTGTGAGAGCATTCCTTCAGAACAACGCTATTACAACACTACCTTCGCCTGCAATGGGCCCCGATTTGAATCCCTTAGAACACATCTGGGACTTTCGTGGACGGCGTGTGCAATCAGGGGATACTCCTGTACAGAATTTAGCCGATTTGGAAGCTGCATTACATGAGGAGTGGCAGCAGCTGCCCCTGAACCGTATCAGAACGCTCACTGGTAGCATTAGGAGAAGGGTTCAGGCTATCATCCGGGCACGTGGTGGACACACTCGCTACTGACGTCAGACACTGCTATTGTGTTCAGGAGATCACAAGTTACATTTTTGTCAACAATTACCGACATTGTTTCATCATGGACCGTTACAGCACCATACTTGTCGAGCGAACATTTTTCCATCAAAAACATTAGTGACAGATATGTGTAATTAGCGCCGTTAAAATACTGCATATTTGCATCATTGTGTTGTCTTTCATTTGTCAATAGACGATTCTTTCCGCAAACAATCACTTTTGGCCATCTGAAAGATAGAATAAAAGTAATGACAGTTTCTATTAATACCACTGAGAAAAAAATAAGGGGTACTTAATTAAGTTTCAGGTGTATATATATCTTGATTAAGGCATATGTGTGCATGTTGTGGTTGCGTAACAAGGTCTTTCTTAAGTAGCAAGAACTGGTGCAAAAGTGTTCTACACACTTAGATACTTTGTCGGAAAAAAATGATTGAGTGATGTCGCTCACGTGGTACATATGCAAAAGGGAAGCAGGAAAATAGTATAGTTGTATTCCGCGTTGTGGAATACAAGTGCAGAATTCCCCTGCCTCTCTTGTAGTAGGCATGTATCAGTCGTACGATGGAGCGATTACATTATTGTACTACACGAAATGGAGATCTTGCGTTGTTGGCGGCATACGACTCGGGCGTGAAAGAGCTGGTCATATCCATACTTTTCCTCCACATGTCTGTTGCCATTCTTTTGTCATCTATTTAACCGGTCTTATTCGCCCCAGCTTTGTTGTTTTGGGGTTTTTTTTGGCGGGGCGGAGGGTGGCGGGGCTGGGTAGGGGGGAGATGTATGTCTATTTTTTTGTTTTTGATTTGTTTGGGGTTTTTTTTTTGGGGGGGGGGGGTGGTATTCTTTTAATATTTATCGCCTAATTAACAAACTTTTTCGTCAGTAACTTATTTGTTTTATTGTGGGTTCTTCCAGGTAGAGAATTAGAGTTGGTCTATCTTTTGGTCTTCATGGTCTACATTTTTTTACCTTTAAAGTGACTTTAGAGAAAGTTGTATGCGAGGTCGTTCCAATGCAGAGTCATAATCTATATTTTTGACAATTTTTTTTTTAATTTTAAAAATAGAAAACAAACTGAATGGCAATTTTATGAATAGCGTTGGTGGTTATGTACGGAAGCCTATTTGCTTCACGTCGTTTTTAGTTTTTAAATTGTAGCTACAATTTAATAAATTGTACCTACAATTTAATAAATTGTAGTTACAATTTAGCTAAATTGTAGTTACAATTTAGCTAAATTGTAGTTACAATTTAATAAATTGTAGTTACAATTTAGCTAAATTGTACTTACAATTTAATAAATTGTAACTATAATTTAGCTAAATTGTAGTTACAAATTGTAGTTACAATTTAGCTAAATTGTACTTACAATTTAATAAATTGTAACTACAATTTAGCGCCTGTACTTTTATTGGTCAAGCTAAATTGTAGCTGCAATTTAACTGGCCAATCGGGTTCGTTGTTTTGTTTTCGCTGAAAATGGCCTGAATAAGCTCTTTCTTTGAGATGTTTCACACATTCCGCCGGTTGAATCAGTCACGGCAACAAAATCTAACAACAGAAATGGGAAAATAAAATCATCATCATTTTATTATAAATATAATTATTTTTATTTTGGTTGTCATTGGGCATAAATTGAGTATTATTGGGTAACATTGGCAACTTGGGTGTCTTTGTGTATCATTGGGGTAAAACACATGCCGTAAGAAATAGAGGGCCCTAGGTTGCGCCGATCTGCGTGGGCCTGTAGGTTCAAGTAATGTACAAGATCAACTATGTTGTGACCCCGCGGGAGAAATTTTGTTTAATCCAAAAGGAAAAGGAGCCATTTTCTGGCACTTGAACCTCTCAAAAACATCGTTTCATGCGATTCATGTTGCATATTTGAGAGAATGTTATCGTTTTGCACAATTCCGTGTGAAATGTGGGACCCCTTAAATTATTGAAGCCCTGGGCGTTTGCCAGTCTGGCCATTCCTAAACAATTGGTGGATAGGTTTTGTGTACGACTTTTTGGGATAACATAGAACATATGCAGGGAGACGGGCGTGCACAATGGGCGGGGAGGTACAGTCATAATTGTACAAAGTTGAAAATGGTTGCTTTTAAAACAAAAACTTCAAAAAGTTCTGCCTTCAAGATCATTAATAAAAATTGCATAAATTGTTTGTTTACCCCCGTGTGCCCCGCCTGCTGACCAAATGCAGATATCTTGGTTTCGCCCTGCGAGTTCATGATTTTACATCTTAGTCACATACATCCCTGATTTATGGATTCGATCCGAGCTAAAGCACTCGGCACCAAAATCTACTCCCATGATTTGAAATACCTTGGCTTTATTCTCTCAGCATGCAACCAGGACATTCATAAAACAACTACAAACCCCATAAGTGACGAGAAGGTTATTTTTGTTAGGCCTAATTAGTTATTTTGGTTTCATGACACTTTCAACGACCAGTGTTGTGTTATGTCGGTGACAGGTTTACGGATGGAGGAAGCCAGAGTACCCAGAAAGAACCACCTAGTAACGATGAACACCTACCAGCTACCCAACATCATAACTCCACCCTGCAGCATAGGCAGGGTTGGGGCGATTGACAACAGAAGTAAGTCGATAGCGGTTTATATACGTCCATACACAGAGTCATCGTGCCCAATGTGTGCACTGGGATGAAATGCCTTGTCCATTGTACAATGAGGGTCGCTCTTATGGTATAACGAGCTTGAGCTCAGGGCCTCGAGCACAAAAGTCAAGCCGTCTATCAGTGATTCACCACTACCCCTAAATTGATCATAACAGTATCTTCATGGAATTAACTCAAATTGAGGATGACCTCCATGCTATCATAATTTACCAATTGAGAATGTTGGTTTTCCTTTACAAATGTTCAAGCATTTTTTGGAGCTGGGTGTGCCTTCAAAGACTGAAATTTTTCCGGGTCGGGAAAACATCCTCAAAACGCTTACCCTCTTTGGGACGCAATTTTTCTCACTAGCGGTGCTATAACACCTAAATCCTGCCGGTCTGAGTGTTATGATAGTGAGCCAATTTCAAGCTATCGCCCAAAAATGCCACGACTTCCGTGTTTCCTAGGCTACATATATTACATTCCCTTTCTATCTAACACTCTTTTTAATGCCCCCCCCCCCCCCCACCGCAATTCTAGTGATTTCGATCTAACCCTAAACAACAGTGACCCCAAGCGAACCACCACGACAACGTTCAAGAGCGGGCGCCTCTATCTTACTTAGTCAGTCAAATAAGCTTTTAGATTTAACACCCACTCTCTCATTCCCATTACAATCCTCTAAAATTCTATAAAAACTCGCCGACTGATACAGTTTTAAACTCCTAATATTTGCCCCTCAAATTGAAGATTTTCGACTATTTCAAGTGTAAATGCAGGATTGAGTAGAGAGCCATGGTACGTGCGAATGCCACCGATTGGCCACTTAAATTGCAGCTACAATTTAGAATGACCAATGAAAGCACAGGCGCTAAATTGTAACTACAATTTAGCTAAATTGTAGTTACAATTTATTAAATTGTAAGTACAATTTAGCTTAATTGTAACTACAATTTATTAAATTGTAACTACAATTTAGCTAAATTGTAGTTACAATTTAATAAATTGTAGCTACAATTTAGCGCCTGTGCTTTTATTGGTCATGCTAAATTGTAGCTGCAATTTAAGTGGCCAATCAGTGGCATTCGCACGTTCCATGGCTCACTACTCAATCCTGCATTTACACTTGAAATAGTCGAAAACCATCAATTGTAGCTGCAATTTAAGTGGCCAATCAGTGGCATTCGCACGTTCCATGGCTCAATACTCAATCCTGCATTTACACTTGAAATAGTCGAAAACCATCAATTTGAGGGGCAAATATTAAGAGTTTAAAACAGTATCAGTCGGCGGGGTTTTTTTCTAGAATTTTAGAGGATTGTAATGGGAATGAGAGGGTGGATGTTAAATCTAAAAGCTTATTTGACGGGTTAAGTAAGAAAGAGGCGCCTGCTCTTGAACGTTATCTTGGTGGTTCGTTTGGGGTCACTGTTGTTCAGGGTCAGATCGAAATCACTAGAACTGCGGGGGGGGGGGGGGGGGGGGCGGGGGCATTAAAAAGAGTGTTAAATAGAAAGGGAATGTAATATGTGTAGCCTAGGAAACACGGAAGCCGTGGCATTTTTGGGCGATAGCTTAAAATTGGCTCACTATCATAACACTCAGACCGGCAGGATTTGGGTGTTATAGTACCGGTAGTGAGAAAAAATGCGCCCCAAAGAGGGTAAGCGTTTTGAGGATGTTTTCCGGACCCGGAAAAATTTCAGTCTTTGAAGGCACACTCAGCTCCAATATGCTTGAACATTTGTAAAGGAAAACCAACATTCTCAATTGGTAAAATATGATAGCATGGAGGTCATATTCAATTCGAGTTAATTCCAGGAGGATACTGCTATGATCAATTTAGGGGTAGTGGTGAATCACTGATAGATGGGTTGACTTTTGTGCTCGAGGTTCTGAGTTCAAGCTCGTTAAGCCATAAGAGCGACCCTCATTGTATAATGGACAAGGCATTTCATGCCAGTGCACACACTGGGCACGATGACTCTGTGTATTGAGGTAAAAAACCGCTATCGACTTACTTCTGTTGTCAATCGCTCCAATCCTGCCTATGCTGTAGGGTGGAGTTATGATGTTGGGTAGCTGGTAGGTGTTCATCGTTACTAGGTGATTCTCTCTGGGTACTCTGGTTTCCTCCATCCGTAAACCTGTCACCGACATAACACAACACTGGTCGTTGAAAGTGTCATGAAACCACAATAACTAATTAGGCCTAACAAAATAACCTTCTCGTCACTTGTGGGGTTTGCAGTTGTTTTGTGAATGTCCTGGTTGCATGCTGAGAGAATAAAGCCAAGGTATTTCAAATCATGGGAGTAGATTTTGGCGCCGAGTGCTTTAGCTCGGATCGAATCCAGAATTCGGGGATGTATGTGACTAAGATGTAAAATCATGAACTCGCCGGGCGAAACCAAGATATTTGCATTTGGTCAGCAGTCAGGGGCGGGGCACACGGGGATAAACAAACAATTTATGCCATTTTTTATTAATTTTCTTGAAGGCAGAACTTGTTGAAGTTTTTGTTTTAAAAGCAACCATTTTCAACTTTGTATAATTATGACTATACCTCCCCGCCCACTGTGCACGCCTTTCTCCCTATATATGTTCTATATTATCACCAAACGTCGTACACAAAACCTTTCCACCAATTGTTCAGGAATGGACAGACTGACAAACGCCCAGGGCTTCACTCATTTAGGGGGTCCCACATTTCACACGGAATTGTGCCAAACGATAACATTCTCTCAAATATGCAACACGAATCGCGTGAAACGATGTTTTTGAGAGGTTCAAGTGCCAGGAGATGGCTCCTTTTCCTTTTGGATTAAACATATTTTCTCCCGCGGGGCCACAACAAGGTTGATCTTGTACATTACTCGGACCTACAGACCCACGCTGATCGGCGCTACCTAGGGCCCTCTATTACTTACGGCATGTGTTTTACCCCAATGATACACAATGACACCCAAGTTGCCAATGTTACGCAGTAATACTCAATTTATGCCCAATGATAACCAAAATAAAAATAATTATATTTATAATAAAATGATGATGATTTTATTTTCCCATTTCTGTTGTTAGATTTTGTTGCCGTGACTGACTCAACCGGCGGAATGTGTGAAACATCTCAAAGAAAGAGATTATTCAGACCATTTTCAGCGAAAACAAAACAACGAACCCGATTGGCCAGTTACATTGCAGCTACAATTTAGCTTGACCAATAAAAGTACAGGCGCTAAATTGTAGCTACAATTTATTAAATTGTAGGTACAATTTAGCTAAATCGTAGTTACAATTTATTAAATTGTAAGTACAACTTAGCTAAATTGTAACTACAATTTATTAAAATGTAACTACAATTTAGCTAAATTGTAGTTACAATTTAGCTAAATTGTAGTTACAATTTAATAACTAAAAACGACGTGAAGCTAATAGGCTTCCGTAGTTATGCCCTTGACGTGTGCTGGAGCGTTAATTGTTAAAACTGTTTCCATCACCCACTTGTACGCGACGATTTTTAAGTAAACAATTGATGAAACTTTAAAAGTCATGGATAAACACATGAGCTAATAAATAAATAAACACAATTAAAAGTTTGTCCTTTCCCAAAGGATATATGTATGCATGGACACGGATTTGTCAGTCTCTGAAACACTTGAATGAATGAGGACTTTGTTCACACATTCCTTGCTGTCACTCCCTGTCGTACTTGAGGAGTTACACGGATACTTTAAAGTAATACATGTCACACTGTCAATCTTATCCTTCAAATCTCAACCCTTTGAACGTTGCTGGTACCTTCCATGCCAGTTAAATGGCAGCAATTAGAAGAGTCCATATTCATTATTTGGGGTGGCCCTGTCAATATTTTCTGGGCTGCACGGAGAAAATATTGATTGGTCTAACCACACATTTACTGAACAGCCATCCTATTTAATGACGTTATGACGTATCATGTTCCTGGCCGGAAAAGCGCCCGCTCACCTTCAAAGGGTTAAATAGAAAAGACAAGCGTGTGCGAGGTTTTGATTTATATTCGCAAAAAGGCAAGATGACGTTGACAAATGATCAGTAAGGTGACGTTTTATATCCTCTTTTCTTTGTACACACCCCCCACTTCCCATTATAGAGTCCAGAAGAAATATAGTAGAACGTAAACAACATTCCTCCTGTCCAGACAAATGGGATCACGGTTCTTACTTTGTTCAACTTCACACACCCATTCCGTTCCATTATATGTCACGTTAAAATGAAATACAGTACAGTCGCCGTGGACTTGTCGTAATCCACGCATGAGCAGTGGTGTCCACGCATGCGTTTACCAGATAATAAAAACATCATCAGCAAAATTTTAATTAATGAAGCACCGGGTTGTACCCGGTGCTTCATTAGTTAAATTTGTTTTGACTATACCTACCATTAGTGTTTGGAATCTAATATTACTACGTCCGTGAAAATATTGCCCACCTGTCGAATGTGACCAATCCATGACGGCCGGAGTGTATGGCAGCTTTTAAGCAGCCATTTCGCCACGATGTATCAATTCATAACTATTCTATTATGAAATAATTCGTTCGAACAAAAAGTTACACGAAGGGTCACAATTTGAAAGAGTGAGTTAAAATGCTAGTATCTAAGAGACTTTGATCCTTATGAATAGCCACAAAACAGATATTGTATTCACTTCGCCTTACGTGACTCCAGCGGGTGGCCATCGTATTTCTTATATGAACACTTTTAGGGGTGAATGAAGTTGATAATAAAGATTGTACTATTTTTAGCCCTAATATGACGTATCGTTCAAACTTGCCAGTGCTAATCACAGCAATCGTAATTTAATTTTTATTATTACTTTTCAACTTTCGCTCATCGAGCTCGTCCCAGTGAATAGTCATAAGCTATGAATTTGAGGCAAAAACTTAATATATTTTGCTATTAATGAATGTATTTTTCATGTGTCGTCTGCTAGGCGTGTTAGGTTAGAAAGTTCATGAACGATTTTCATCTTGAGGTCACAAAAACTCCCAGGGCACCAGTCTAACTCTGTAAGGAATCCTACGCTGTCATATATGGACTGTTTGTTTGCCCACTTTACGTGGAGTTTGCGCGTGGACGGCCGTTGAGGTAATGTGACGTCCCTTCACTTATAGTGATATGCAGATATTCATACGAGCTCCTGCTGTGGATATTCTAATCAATAAATATTTAATTCGCCTTCAAAACAACACGATATTAACACAATAATCCAAGCTCTCAACCCACTATCCAACATCTTATACGAATCTGACGTTGTTGTGGTTTGGAACCAGTCTAGCCCTTAAACAGTCTATCTCCTATTTTAGATTGAAATGGATGGAATATTTCAGTTCGTCGGGAAAGCGTGCCTGAACGTTTCCCTTTTCTGTCCAACTGAAATATTCTATCCAATTAAATCTTAAAATATCACATACATTAATTTTCTTTGAATGATCGCGAAAACTGTTACTCAATCAAGACTTTTTGGATCGAATCTTTGAAGACCGATTGTTTATCAAATATTAGGAATGAAGACTCTACACGGCCGCAGTTTATGAGAACATCATGTAATTATACCAGTTGCTATAATGTCTAGATGTTATTAACGCGAGTTGAATACTTGTTATTGGAATGTCTATAACGGGTAAAGGAAAGAATATCGTCAATCTGTGTGAGTAAAATGACGTCACATTAAATCAACAGTACTCTGCTCATAACTGCACGAAAATAGGGTACACAAACAACCACAATATGACATGAGAGCTTGCCACAACACATGAGGTTACAGACTCTAGAAATGGAAATTGCAGAGCGAAAATCACGTCCTGCGTTCGGGAAGTAATGGTAGAGTGTCGGTTTAATCTGAGGAGAGAAAATTTTACGCAAATGACAGATGATTCTGATCTGTTTATTTCAGTTAATTTGAATGAATGAACTTCACCAGTTTTGCTAAACGTTATCACCGCTGTTGCGACACAAATTGTAGGATATGAATACACAAAACAATGCAACTCAGCCAGATTTGAAACTCGGTCAGGTGGAAAACAGTCTGTCATGCCAAAGTCTATTGTGTGAAAATGTAATATTTTAAATAGAGGATCTCTAACGAGTCGCCAGTTTATATGAGATTTACAAAACGTATTTTAGCTCGGCCCTGACCAAATTTACTGAATTTGTTTTGTAAATTCGATATTTCCAGATTACTACAACAGTCAATTGATCTGTGTTGATGTATTCCGTCGAGTTGACGAGATGAGATCGGCCAGATCAAACGAGACGCCGCAGGCGTCAAGTTTGATCTGGTCGGTCTCATCTCGTCATCGAGGCGTAATACAACACAGATCAATTGGCTGTTGTAGTAATTTGTTTATTATATGACAATTAATATTTTAAACCGATTACACGCCCGAAAAATCAAATACAACAAGAATTATATTAGCCAAATAACCATTAACAATTTCATGGAATTGTGGAATCCCAAAAGCGTATTAATATCGAACGTTCGTGTCGAACATGAAACTTGAAAGTCAAAACAATGGAGGCAAGACTTGAATTTCAATCGGAATAGCATTCGATAACACAGATTGGCCTACGTTTTGTTTGATTTGCATCTTGAAAATAGTTCTTGTTATTTTGCTATTTTTCAGCGTGGCATTTTCAAATAGACCTCGACTGGAATGTTTGTCAGCGGAGTTTAGTGAGGAGACACTCATATTTATGTTCTGTGCTTGCAAAGGCATCACCTCGAACGATTTATTTATAGGTCACTGATAGAAATAGTCCGTTCATGTGCGCCTCGTTTGAAACAGGCATGATGACGATCTGGAAAATTTGGCACTCTTGTTTTCCGGAGAGCTGGATTTGATGGGCAAACTACAGTGATATTATGGGGCTATTTGTGGTTGTCATATAATAAAAACGAGGGACGAGTGGAAGATTCTATTTGTTATATGATAAAAAACCCACAAAAGACTCGTAAATGGAACGGGAAACAAGCAAAGGGTTCTATAAGTCCTGCTATTCAATCACAGCTTACAATTCATTCTTTATCCACGACAGGAATAGTTCCCATTAAAATATAGATTGTGAAGGATTTAATGACACAAATTTAATGAAATAATTTACAAATAAACATCAACTATTGCCACAAACAACAAATGTTTGTCATTTCTCGTCCCATAGTCTGTATCGGCCATTATTCTCCGGCGCTTGATGGGACGTGCATTGCCATTTTAATGAATAGGTGTAGTGACAAGAATACATATAATAATGTATTTTAGTCAGCTTATGCCGATTGCCTACATGGGGCACGATGACGCTGTGTACTCAGCCGTACTGCACGTCGAAGGTGCGCATGTCTGCAACCAATCTAACCCTGTCTGTGCTGCGGTACAGAGTTCAGAGTTACGATGTTGGAGAGCTGACAGCTGCTCGTCGTTGCTCGGTGGTTCTCTCCGGGTACTCCGGCTTCCTCCACCCGTAAAACTGTCACGGTCACGATTAGCCATTGTGCATAAGTATGTGACCTTAAACACCAATAAATAAATAATATAAATAAATATGATCAGCTTATGCATTTTGATTAATGTTGAATGTTGTTTATGAATCTTATACTCGTCAATGGGTGATTATGGGTCAGTTCGTAGAGTTGGCTACTGTCATTTTGTTTTCAAGAAAAAAGGTTTGTATTAATAGAACGATTGTTTCGTTCATCTGTCTTTACCCTCACAAGAGACAGTGCGACGGGGTTTTTCGCTCACTTTGCTGGACCCCAGGCAAGTAGTACGAAAGTTAAAAAAAACTTTAACTAACACCAAAACAGACAACATGAACAGCTTTATAAAAAAACTTTTCTTGCCTCCCAAATATAGCTGATGCCCCACCCCCTTAATTTAGAACGAGGGCAATGTTCGTTCCGATGAAGGGTTATAAGCTTTTTGATGATCACATTGGAAAAATAATAAAATATGAATTGCGAATTTTGTGAATAGCGCAGGCCAGTTATGGCTGTTGTGTTGAGTAGCTAGTGAGAGAATTACCTTCAGTATTTATTTGTCATTCATCCATGACTTTGCAACGATAAAATTTTAGTGTCTTTTGATGATGTTACCGAAAGCTGTGATGTAATACACTTTTAGAAAGGCTTCTCGGAGCCTTTTCTGATGGTGTATTGAATCACTAAATGTGAAAGAAATTTATGATACAACCTGCAAGTCGTCTTGTTTGCTCATCTCATTGCTTTTACACGGGTGAGCACAGAAGTGTCATCTGCGCTGAATCGTTTGGGTCCTAAATGTCACTTTATCGATCCCGAAATATGATACAGTACAGTCGCCGTGAATTGGTCTAATCCACACTTGGGAAGTCATGTTCACCTTTGTCCACCATAATTCCACCTTTGTTAATGTGTGGGAGAACCAATCCATATTTTCAGCGTGCAGTCCGAAGGCTACATGTTGAAAATATTGAATGGTCTACCCCTAGGCTCTTCCAATTGCTGTCATTGAACCGACTTGGAAGACACCATCATGGCTCAAAGGCTTAACGAAAGAAGATGTCAGTTAAAAGGATTCCCTGAGAAAAGTTAAGATAGCCTTTTCATATCGCCTTAAATTCCAGTTTTTGAACCGACCTGCATCGAGGTGTAGAATTAGAAGATGAACCAGTCTGCATTATGAAGAATAGACGACCTGATGCATTAAAACGTTATAATTTTATTCGATGTACAAAGATACTCTCTTGAGATTAAATGATGTAGGGATACCTGAGTAACCTGATCCCTACCATTAGCTTGTTGATCATTTGCCTCCAATCCTTTGGTTGTCGAATTTACGTTTGATCTGAACGTGTTGTTTTTACCTTCGAGAAGATATTAATTTTGTTTGTGAACTGAAGAGATCAATGGTTTGTAGTTCTTTGACACACGTATGACGTTATTTACTGGGGACCAGCTTGACGTACTTTTCCTGTTTTTTTGCATCTAAGGGAAGTGCAGCAAAACTCAGTGCACCCAGTGCTTGTTTTTGAATGTATTTGATTCATCCGCCATCATTTTTCACCGGACCTGCTCATACAGCCTTATTCAATATCTCTTCATTGTTTCCGATCACTAAGTGGTACAGTTTCACCCGTATTGTTTTCTTTTTCGATTTATAAACTCGGTTCTCAGGCCGAACTGTAGTGCATTTAGTCGAGCCACATCCTACTGACCGAGTCGGCTATGAAATAACCACACTTGTCTGTCCTTCGTTCCTCTCTGATTGTAATTCCAACGAAAATTATTTCATTACTGGGGTCTTAAACAGGGAGATTTGAATTATCAAAGTCAGGTAGGAAACAGTCTGACGTGGAAAAGTCTATTGTATGAAAATTAATACTTTAATCCTTCACCCAACTTAACGGTCAAAACCGGCCAGTGCAATTCTCACAAATGTCCAATTAATTTTCATTATTTTTTCATTTTTTGTCTCAAAAACATTGGTTATTTGTCGAGCTCGTTCCATCGAGGGGTCATAACCTATGTTTTTGAGACAAAAAAAATGAAAAAAAATAGTTATTCAAGAATTTTTTTCTGTTTTTGCAAGTGTCGTCTGCTTTTCATGTTAGGTAAAGGGTTAAATTTCTTTATTTATTTATTGGTATTGAAGGTCACATACTTATGCACAATGGCTAATCGTGACCGTGACAGTTTTACGGGTGGAGGAAGCCGGAGTACCCGGAGAGAACCACCGAGCAACGACGAGCAGCTGTCAGCTCTCCAACATCGTAACTCTAAACTCTGCATCGCAGCACAGGCAGGGTTAGATTGGTTGAAGACATGCGTACCATCGACGTGCAGTACGCCTCAGTACACAGCGTCATCGTGCCCCCATGAAGGCAATCGGTGTGAAGTGTCTTGCCCAAGGACACAACGCGGTTGCCGCAGGTGGGATTCGAACCGAGGACCTCTCGGCTTGCAGCCTGCACCTCTACCAACTGAGCCACCGCGCCCCCAAAGGGTTAAATAGAGGATTTGTAAGGAGTACCCAGTTTATATGAAATTTACAAAACGAATTCAGTAAATTAGGTCTTGGCCGAGCTTTAGTTTTGTAAATTTCGATATAAACCGGGGACGAGTGGACGATTATATTTTTTACATGATATTTATTACACGATCCAAAAAGCCGACAAAAGACACGTAAATGGAACGCCAAACAAGCAGCGGCTTCTATAAGGTCTGCTATTCCGTTACTGCTTACAATGCGTTGTGTCTCCGCAGTATCCACGACAGGAAATAGTTCCCAATAAAGAATGGATTGCGAAGAATTTAATGACACAAATTGAATTTAATAATTTACAAACAAAAATCAACTACTGCCACAAACAACAAATGTTTGTCATCCCCCCCCCCCCCCCCCGAGTCTGTATCTACGATTATTCTCCGGCGCTTGATGGACCTTGAATTACCATTTTATTATTTTATTGTATTATTATTATCATAATGTTGTTGTAAAATTTGCTTCAATAAATTTCTATCCTATTCTGTTATATCATAAAATGACAACCATACACATCAATCCACCTATCAGCCAGTAAAATTACTTGCTACACAAGAAGACAATTGATGACATTTCTATGATTTTCGGGCCGTGTAAACCCTTAAGTCCCCATAAACCCACGAACTGTCCCCTTTTATATTGCACCCTATTTTCACAAGTATATTCTTCCTTGAGAAATCCATCTGCAGGGTGCATTTATCTTGACGGTGTTTTACGTCATTGTTGGCTGACTGTACACAAACATACATACCAAAATAAAAAATAACTATGCTATTTTTCTTCTCATTACGCGCAGTGCTAAAGTAAAAACAAATCTATTGCTTCTTAATGGACAGATAGTACTGATAGTTCTGTAAACATATTTCTGTAAGTGCGACTGTACTGGTTGCTGTGTGAATTTTTTGTTTTACCCTTTACCAACGTAACAACCAAAACCGGCCAGCGCTATTCTCAAAAATCGCCAATTAATTTTCATGATTGTTTTCATTTTTTGTCTCCAAAACATAGGTTATGACCCCTCGTTGGAACGAGCTCGTTCCAATGAGGGGTCATAACGTATGTTTTTGAGACAAAAAATGAAAATAATAGCTATTCCAAAAATTTTGTTTACAAGTGTCGTCTGCTTTTCACATTAGGTAAAGGGTTAAAAAAACAATGACGTCCCCATTACATCCACGGCAAAGTGTCTTCCTTTGCGCGCACGGATACATGACACAATTGTTGATTGCATAATTCACTTGTGAAGTTATCGTTTATAATCAAACCCGGAAATCCCAGTAAATCACACTTTGGAAAGTACTAAATTAAGATAATTATCAGTCAAGTTTTTTTTTAAGAGCGGTCAAGTTAAATTTTCAGTGTTGGATCGACATTTTTCCAAATCCTTGGGATGGAATGGAACGAGGGGTCATAACATATGTTTTGGAGACAACAAAATGAAAAAAAATAGTTATTCAAGAATTTCTTTGCAAGTGTCGTCTGCTTTTCATGTTAGGTAAAGGGTTAACTGCTCGCATGCTGTTGATGGATATTGTTGCCCAGAACACCAAATCTTTTGCCACTGAAATAAGTATAATCTGGGCACATTTTCCCAAATGTCTCCCCCGTAAACTGAATGGACTGTTTAACCACTGACTTCTCTAGTTAAATTTAGATTAGTTTATCATTACACATAGTCATGGCTGTAACAAAGCAGCCATGACTAGATTTGATGGAACACATCTTGAAAATACTCATCGGTATAAGAGTTGAAGAAGTAACATTACGATATTGTGACCCTGGCGGTGTGAAGATTGGGTGTGATATTTATTTATTTATTTATTTATTTATTGGTGTTTAAGGTCACATATTTCTGCACAATGGCTAATCATGACCACGACAGTTTTACTGGTGGAGGAAGCCGGAGTGCCCGGTGAGAACCGGCGAACAACTGTCAGCTCCCCTACATACTAACTCCACACAAGCAGGGTTAGCATTTGTTGAAGACGGGTGCATCATCGACGTGCAGTACGCCTTAGTACACAGCGTCACCGTGCCCTCACGTGGGCAGTGGGGGTGAACTGTGTTGCCCAAGGACACAACGCGATTGCCGCAGGTTGGATTCGAACCGAGGACCTCTCGGCTTGCAGTCTGCACCTCTACCTACTGAGCCACCGCGCCCCCAGGTTGGGTGTGATAAAACGACGGCTAAATCATGTGCAATAAATTAGCAAGAGAGACTATGATTCGCCACATTCTTGGTATTTCTTATACAGCCAGCACATATCAAAAAGAAATTGTTTCCTCGTGAATGCTGAATACAGCTTTGCATATCATTTTTTTATTAGGATTTAACGACACTTTAGGCAACTAGGGTCACCTCGTGTCGGAATGCAAATCAATAGAAACTGCATCCTTTCTTTCTGGGAAAATGAATGTGGAAATCGCCAAATTCGGTGGCAAATGAAGTTTGTCCGTCCGTACTAATTGTTATGCAACGAAAACAGGTATTTTAAAAAACGAGACACCAAAACAGAGCAGAGAATTTGCTACCCTATAAATGCTGAATACGATTTTCAAGGCAATATGAACTCTTTGATTTCTGTTTTGGAAACAAGGATGTCGAAAACTGCAAAATTCACCGAAAATCGATTTTTTTCTGACATTACTTTCATTAAGTAACTGAAGGAGACGTCAGGTTAAGCCCAACAGCAAGCCTTATAACAACAAATTTATTGCTGAGAAGGCATCTCTGCATACAGTAAAACATGGTATTTGATGGTAACCGTCTACAAACTGACAAAAACTATAACAAAAATTGCCAAATTAAGGAACTTTTTGAACGGTGCTCTTATTCTAGCAACCAATATGCTGAATGGTTAACCCTTTACACAACGTAACGGCAAAACCCGGCCAGCGCTATTCTCAAAAATCGTCAGTTAATTTACATTATTTTTTGTCTCAAAAACATAGGTTATGACCCCTCATTGGAACGAGCTCGTCGAGCTCGTTCCAATGAGGGGTCATAACCTATGTTTGAGAAACAAAAAATGAAAACAATTAGTTGTTGAAGAATTGTTTTTGCAAGTGTCGTCTGCTTTTCATGTTAGGTGAAAGGTTAAAATCAGACAGAAACACTG
Organism: Pictodentalium vernedei; assembly: GCA_031216915.1. Classification (NCBI taxonomy): domain Eukaryota; kingdom Metazoa; phylum Mollusca; class Scaphopoda; order Dentaliida; family Dentaliidae; genus Pictodentalium; species Pictodentalium vernedei. The sequence goes on from CM062296.1 coordinate 714,166,565, forward strand.
AACAGTGACTTTGTTTTTACAATTATTATTGCTGCATTTATTTTCACCAAAATGTCAGTCATAGAATACAATTGGGCGGTATTGATATTTCAAGTTCGGTTTCGGTTTCGATATTGTGGAATGATTTACCACGGTATCGGTGCTGCATTCGGTGTAAACGAAATACATGTACTCACACCAATACCAATATCGAATTGTGTTTTTTATACACTGTCCAGAGTAGATCCCATTTTTCCAGCAGATAAAGCTTTCGAATTGTCAAAATGTTCGAAGTAACACGAGCACTCGCCATCGGTCATTTGATGTAATAAAAATGCTGAGAGAAAATACCCCTCCCCCTCCAACCTATTCACTCGAAACCGATACCGAACGGTATTCACGGTTTATCTAACAATCATATAGATTTTGGTCTGAAAATCACGAGAAACGGAACGTATCATCTAATGTGTTCCGATTCCGTATCATATAGACGACTCATTCTGATCCCGTATCACATAGATTCAACTTCCGGTAAACACCGCGCTATGACAAATAATAACATTATATGCATTGTTATTACGCATTAAAATATGAAATTCAAAGTTTTGACCCAATTTAAACTGAAAAACGAGAAACAGGCTTTATGTAACGGGATTGTTAGATAAATGTATTATCACGACCAAAAACATTTCCTGTAATTTGTATCAGATTCTTGGTCGTGTTTACAATCGGATCACAACTCGCCCTGACGGGCTCGTTGCGATCTGATTGTAAATACGACCTCGAATCTGATACAAATTTCAGGACATGCACATGGTCATGATAATGTATATATACCGCCCATCTCTATCGCAAAATGCTCGCCGTAACGGGAAATTGCCCCTGGTAAGTAGTTCAACGTTGTAGATAAAGATGTGTGGTGATTTTGTTTCCTTATATAATACTCCAAATGTTTGTGAAAATCGGAGCTGTACTATAGGTATCACAGCAGTAAATATTTTCCATTAGGCGACCATTAACGTTCTAGCCAAAAACATTATGATCATTCAAATATCTGTGTGAAGTATAGCCCTTCAGACAACTTTTTCTGACCTGAAAACAGGGGGTCATGCAACAAATGAGAGAGAAAACCTGACCGGAAGGGAAGTACCGGTCACGAGCACATATTTTTCGGGGAATTCCCAACAAAACAACACCAAAAGTCAATCGTATTTTTAGGTACAAAAGTCGTCAAATCACCCTCTTTATTTATCTGGAATATTCAACAATAATGCAAGATGTCATTAGAATGTTTCAAATGTTCAAACAATATATTTTCCCAAGGCTGCTTATTTATAGAGATTGCATCAGTTCCGCATTTAACTCTAATTCAAATATGTTTTGCAGCGATATCTATAATCATCCCCAACCATACCAAAGTTACATTTTACCACTTCCATGAGATAAAGAGTCATTTCTGCATTAGAATTCAACTTTTGGCTTCTGTTCAGTCAAAAACATGGGAAATTTGTTCTTTTAAAGAAAAGTGTCCAAACTTTGTCAAATGGGCTTGAGACCTGGCATTGCCTCTCAACAGATTTTTCTAGCCTGTAACCTAATAAGTATGCTAAGAGTAATAAGGGATATGTTCTTTTAAAGAAAAGTGCCCAAATATTGTCAAATGGGATTAAGAACTGGCATCCCCCCACCCCCACCACCAGCAGATTTTTCTAGTCTATAACCTAATAAGTATACGAATTCACAGCTTTTTTGAAAACTACCCTGATCCCAAAATAAAACTACAGTTTGCATCAGTACATCATATTTGGGGAAAAAATCTGTCTCATTTAACCACACGGCATGAGAAATTTTCCAACCTCCTCGAAACAATATGAATATCAATTTTTCTTTCCAAAATTGGGGTTTCAGGTATACATTACACCAATTTCAAAGGACAGTGCCTTTTTATTCCAACAATTAACCCTTTACCCAACGCAGACGATATCAAAATTTATTATTTTAAATATCATTTTTAAACATTTTTCAAAAAATTTCAACAAAACCATATCGTGTGACCCCTCGTTGGAACGAGCTCCACGCGCTCGTTCCAACAAGGGGTCACATGATATGGTTTTGTTGAAATTGTTTGAAAAATAATATTTTTTCAACTGCTGAATTTGCATATTATGCGGGCGGATGCGGGCGATTCGTTCGGTAAAGGGTTAATGTCAAATTTTCTTCTTCCTATTGATGTGGTAAAATATAGCCCTGAATGTGGCCTCCGGGTATGCCACTTTTCATCAAAAACTGTGATATGATTCCTAAATTAATTGATGTTGACACAAAACAAACCGCTTGTGATATTAAATTTCTCATTTGTGATAATTTATAAATTATATTAGGTCTTCTGAAGATATTTCACATTGTGCTTGATGAATATTTTGCAATTTTTCAAAGAAAAAGCCACAGTTTTCTCAGTTAAGGCAGGCACCTAGAGCCATTGGTATGACACTGACAAAACATAAAACACAATTTTTTTCCAAAAGTATGACCAGTACTGCTACTGTGGTATCTCATTACAATGTTAAAAGGCCTAAAAACATCAATTATTGATTCTGTAGTGCAATGCTTGTGCTGCAAGTACCCATACGTGCACTTTCACAAATTTAGTTTTAAGCCCCACAGACAACCATTCTGACAAAAAGAGTAAACTTGTAGAAAATATGTTTCCAGAGAGGATGAATCAGATATTTGCTTCTGAAATAGAGTCGTCTTTGATGTTTAATATATTTGTGTGAGTGTCGGGGTGGGGGTGGGAGGTGGTTGAGGTTGAAAGATAGTCAGCTGACAATTATTGAAAATTTTGAGCCAGGCAAATGAAAAGCAAAAAAAAAACACCTTGTCTGATAGAGAGTGGAGAGACATACATGCAGATAGACTTACAGTCACATATTTTGGAGGTCTCCATAAGAGTACTGAATGACATACCATACAAATTATAGTGAGAAGAGCCAGGACAAGGTTGTCAAAATAGAAAAAAAACTCAGTGGACCTTGGGTGCTTCAGTCCCAAGGCAAATCATAAGAAACTGTACAGTAATTAAAGAGATTGTAACTAAATCACCTGCGGAGTGGAGTTATCACCCAAAATATCACTTTCAAATTCTGTACACATGGACATAAAACACAAGCAATGTTTCAGCCAATGGACCTCCAGGTTTAATCCGGAGGTCTATTGGCTGGAACTTTGCTTGTGAGGGTTATGCTTTGCAATAAATGTGCAATTATTGCTCGGGTGGAATCTCCACTCTGTGAGTGATTTAATGATAATGCACTCTCCACGTACTGTGTGATATTAAATTCAGTCTCCAAAAACATACTGTTGAGTCTGTCCAAATATTTCCCATCAGCTGAGAGGTTCAGTATTGGTGGGAGAAGGACTTGGTACAAGCAGTGGACAATATTTCACAACTGTGATTGTAGTTTTGTGCTGTACCATAGTAGCCATGACAGCGTTAGTACAAGACTACTATATTGGTAGCTATGCACAAATGCCATTCATTCACATTTGCAACTTTATTATGTTATTTTTCCAATGTAGCCCCCCCCCCCCCACACCCCACCCCAAATTTCTGTTCCAAAATACTTTTCCTGTGATGGAATTATTTCTAACACCTTTAACGGCATAATATAGAGAACTTATAAATACCAGTGACCAGTGACTATAGCAGCACAGTATAAGTTTTCAGGCTGTGTGTTTGAATGGTGATTTGGGAGGGAGTTGGAAAATTGGAATCCCCCTCTCCCTAGTACTATGAGGAGGAACCATGCTTTAAATAAATATGTTAATAGGATAAGATAGGCTGTTAGTTGGTAGTTGCCAGAGGTTATAGTGTGCTCCTGGAGGCTACACTTGCTCAAGATGTGAATTTCCTTGTATTAACAACCTTATTTTGGTAATATATAGCCTTTATTGCTGACTGTGTCAAAGATATCACTTTTAAATACAATTAAACAGTGTTGTAAGGTGTGTGGTTCCCCAATAAACATTTAAATGTGAAATAAGCTAAAAAATAATAATTAAATCAGGTTTGGAAGCAAAAAAAGGCAAAACAACATATTTCCTATAGATATCACAGAAGTAAATATTTCCCCATAGGCGACCATTATAACGTTCAAGCAAAATAAATTACGATCGCATCACTTTAATTTTGGCATTCAAATATCGTTGTCAAGTATAGCACTCCCGACAACTTTTTCTGACCTGAAAACAGGGGGTCATGCAACAAATAAGAGCGAAAAGCTGTCAGGAAGGGACGTACTGGTCCACTGGTCACGTGCACATATTTTCTGGGAATTCCCAACGAAACCACACCAAAGGTCAATTGTATTTTTAGGTACAAAATTCGTCAAATCACCCTCTTTATTCATCTGGAAAATTCAATAGTAATGCAAGATGTCATTGGTACGTTTCAAATGTTTATTGAAACAATATATTTTCCCAAGGCTACTTATTTTTAGAGATTGCAACATTTCAAGGCTGGTAACTCTAATTCAAATATTCACTGCAGCGATACCTGTACTGAGAATTTTCGATAAATTTGAGAAAAGGTCAGTCTCTCAATATTTCGGTCCGGGTCTGGTGGATAATGAGTTTTCTCCGCGATGACACAACAATGAGAAACAAATTCAGATGGGCAAAAATAAGAGTGAACAATTTTTTAGTAACTTTTAAAAACAGGTTTTGAGAAATAAAAGGGACAAATTGGGTGACAAAAATAAATAAAAAATAATAATAATAATAAAACTGTAATAACAAATGGCTTATCCCCCAGAGATAACCCGAAATCGCTAAGCGTATTTATATTGTATTCATTCTCTTAGTTTGTTTGTCTTTCTCGGCTGTTCCGTGGGTCGAAATGGAGCTACTGGAGCGGCTGTGTCCTTACTCACCCAGTCCATATCCACCACTGCTTATACACCCAAGCACGTCGTCCTTTCACAACATTTCATCCTGTTACAACTATTGTTCACGTTTCCTTTTAGCAGTTAACTCTTTACTTAACGCAACTGTCCAATGTCTAAGAAATACCATCCAGTTTTATTACTTTTCAAAACATAGCATATGACCATTCGTTGGAACGAACTCGTTCCAACGAATGGCCATGTGCTGTGTTTAGAAAAATAATAAAATTTGATGGATGAATAGATAGATGAGAGAGAGGGTTTGATAAACAGCTCATCCCGAAGAGACTGTTTTTTTAGGAAAAAAATATTAAATACATTTACAAAAATGTTTGCAAATGATGTCTACTAGTTGTGTTAGTTGAGGAGTCAATGTCCTCCGTCCTACTCTTTGCACATATTCAGAAATGGTGTCTGTTTATATCGTGGTGTAAAAGGCATTGAGGTCGTCAGCTTTCCTGGCGTATCACCAAATTTCACGGTGAATTCCACAGTAATTAATCGTACTTATGCAATCTACTGTGTGACCCACCTTTTTGTGGTAACTATTTTTGTATCCGCCAAGGTTATTCTTTGTGTCTGAACGCGCATACTTATTGCGAGGTCACTGGATATTCTACCGAGATTAGACGATTACAATGAGGCAGAATTCCGTTGGATGCACTCTCACGTACTGTGCAGCCTTTTCCTGAAGAGAAATATCAACGCAAACGGGGTGATGGATTCTCATTTTCTCTTTCCTGTCCAACACACAAGGTTAGAGAGAAAACATCCCCTGCTTCTTGTTATTTTTATTGTTGGGGTTTAACGATACTTTAAACAGCCAGGGTCACCTTGTGTCGAACTGTTTTACGGTTGGTGAAAGCCGAAGTACCCGGAGAAAACCACCGAGAAGCGGCGAGCAACTGTCAGACTACCCAACCTACTAACTCCGCACAAGTAGTGTTAGCATTTGCTAAAGAGGTTGTGCAGTACGCCTTAGAACACAGAGCCACTGTGCCCCTCGTGGGCAATTCGGATTATGTGCCTCGCCCAAGAACGCTGTTAAGCCTGGTGGGGATCGAACCGTGGACCTTTCGGCTTGAGGGCCAATCCGTAAGCTCTGCGCCACCGTGCTTCTTCCGCCTCTTATTAATGTCCATTGCAAAATAGAACACTGCCAATGGATTCGATCCTCGTGGGTAGTGCCCCCCCCCCCCCCTCTCCCCAACACTGATGCATTCGAATAAAACAATCAATAAAAAGTCACAATGAATATGGACGGATGCATTATTTATTTTCACTTTCATTTCGCTCCATCCATGAATGCGTCAACATGCATGAGTGGATCCTGGAAGAGGACACCCGCCACCACACCCCTATTTTTTATAACTCCATCTTTTTGCAAGCGCCGAGACCATGGAGGGAACGCGGTTTAACACTCGATAAAACATGGGCATCTACTGCCAATGGGAGTGGATGCCAATGTGGTATCGCGGATGAAACCGTACTCCAAGCTTATACAATTTTTTCTCAAATGTGATCCACTGTACTCTGTCATAAATGGGGTTCCATTTTTTATAATTTCCATTTTCCCATAATGCAAGTGAGAATTAAATCAATTCAATCTTGTTTGGCTGAGCTCAATTAGGTCTGGAAAACACTGAACTCCCAGTTGGTTTAAGAGGAAAATTTGCATGTTGAAATTTTTATATTTGGACAGTACGTCGCCTGAGTGCTAGAATGTTCTATGTCCCCTATGGGACATAGAACATTCTAGCACGCAGGCGACGATTACTGTGCAAAATCGAAACTCCCACCTATTATTTTTCTTCTGTTTTTTCTACCAAAACATAGTTTATGGCCCTTCCTTGAGCAACTATTCCAACCCCCTTGGTATGCATACGGGAAAATCAGATCGTGCGCTTCAGGGATGAAATCGACATGCAGGCATTAAATTTTCATGTACCCTAGATGCTGCCCGACATTACTTCTATTGTTCTTTTTTGAAGGAAAATGTCCCGACCCAGAAAGTCACTTAGTGATCCGGTACTGATAAAACGAGTTTCCTCGTTTGAAATGTCTCAACGATTGACGCCGTTTTCAAAAACATTTCCCTAATCATTTTGCAACTTCATCTGTTTGTTCAATTGGAGTGTAACGACACTTTCAACAGCCAGGGTAATATCGTGTCAGACAGTTTCACGGATGGAGTAAAACGAAGTATCCGGAGAGAACGATCGGACAACCCTGAGTAACTGTGGGATTTTAACAACTTACCATTTTAGCTCAAGCGGGGTTTGCATTGTTTTAAGACTACTGTCCCTGCCCTACCTCTGGGGAAATCGGAATGAAGTGTACTGCTTAATGATACAACGCTGATGACGTGGTCAGGATGGACCCATCGACATTTATTCCTGAAGTCCAATCAGCTAATCACTGAGCTACTACACACACAAACTCTCTCTCTCTCTCTCTCTCTCTCTCTCTCTCTCTCTCTCTCTCTCTCCCAATTCGTGGGCCTAAGGCCTTGAAATGTCCACCAAGTTACCAAACTGTGGGATCTCTCTCTCTCTCTCTCTCTCTCTCTCTCTCTCTCTCTCTCTTGCTTTAAAATTCATTCGGTCAGTCTCTTGGCACCATCTGCTGCACATATGTTTTGTCAGTGGATATTGCACAGTTAGAAATTACTGTTAAATTTACGTTAATCTACTTGCAACAAGCTGCAGGTCCTCTCACCGAAAATTCAACTCAAAGCAGAGAAGTGATCATGTTTTTAGGGGATTGTCTTTTCAGTACAAAGGCATTTAATTCTTCAATTACTACTTTTGCGTAACAGCATGACCCAGGCCGGCTTGTCGAGGAAGAGTCCATTCTCAAGGTAGACCAACTAATATTTTTAACTGCATCTAATCGGCTGTAGGTTAAAAATATTAATCGGTCTACTTTTTATGATGATTGAACAAGAGTCTGATGCTGTGAAGCTATAAATATATATCAGATCCTTGGTTCTCCTTCTCGATCGAACGAAATGTTTTCAGGTCAGGGTTTTACATAATTCCCCCACTGGCACTTTCTCGTCCTCCCCAACCATAACATTGACTCTTTCCCTCATGTCATTCCTCATCCACTTGTCCTTCATGTGTTCATCGCATTTTTCCATTAGTTTCCCAAGAAGTGTATCGGAAACCGGATGTGTTATTTGCTGGGAGAAATAGATTCACGCCACGTCTTTAGACTAGACACCAGGAGTGTCACCTGAGTTCGTGCCTGATCGTATGTCTCACCGTGTCGAACCCGCCCTTTCTGCTTTTGTTGGGGTGGTTCTTATCCTCTGAAGGGGTCAGTGACTTTTCATCAAAAAGCATTAATCAACAGGGGTTTACTTTAAATAACAATTTTAATACATATAAACAAAATATAGTAACTTGCGACTCACAGGATATCCTTGAATAAAACATAAAACGTCAATCACACCCCACCAACACAGTTTTTGAGTCACTTTGCGGGCTCGCGGTCTCTGTGGTCGCTGGTTGCTTATTCCTTGTCGCTGGCTTTTTCCTTGTCGCTGGTGTTTGACCTTCTCGGCTCAATGTTGTGTCTTTGGACTCTGGTCGCCTTTTCACGAACATACAGCTGGAACTTTACTCTATCACTGCCATCAATGGCCACTAACGTATTGTCACTTTAATGGGTGCCTTTCCTCTAACATGCGACGGAATGTCACTCTACCATTGCCGTCGCACGGCCACTAATGTATCGTCACTTGACTGGGCGCCTTTTCACTCAAGCATTTGCCACATAGAGGGTTATGTGTTGCCCTCCATTTATCTCAGAATAATCTTCATACAGGCAAAGCCCACTCTGGGTACGTATGGCTTACCTTCTACAACAGGTAATACCGTACACCTAAATTCAAATATTCGCGCGCTCCCGCAGCACGTACTTCCTATTTCTGACCCTACACCTATTTATGGCCACCTGCTTGGCCCGCAAATGTTCCTACTCTAGATATGAGCTCTGTGGCTCCCCTTACATTACAACGTGCCTATACTTTCGCAAGGATGCGGCACCTTCTCTAGCCTATAGCATGAGACATCCCCAGCTCCTTGCCTACGAACAGCAGTCTTACACGCGTTGAGACTGGAATGAAATTTTCGAGAAAACCCCCGTTTCCTATTCGATCGCAAGGACATTAATTCCCACTTCAATTGCTTCTCTTGAACCTGGCCACTTAGAGCTGTCTTAATTTAAAAATGTCTTTCAAGTTTCTTTGAAAGTCTCGTACTTTCGGTATATATTGACATTTGTTGACAGTCCAGATACGTAATATGGGTTTGTGTCCCGAATATGTGTGATGTTCTGTTTTCACGATAATTATCTATTAACTGGCCATAATTACACAGATAATGACTGCACGAGACCATTGGCCTTTGCCACCTTAAAATTTTTACAGACAGCTCATTATGACGTTCAATACAAACGGATAATGGTCATAAAATTCCATGCTTAATTAGCAGCGTATGAATTATTTGTGCTGGTCTTTTTAGTGACAAATATGTTTTCGGGGTACGTCATATACCAATCTTTACGATTTATATTTAGTCCGAGTGAGAAAGATTATCAAACATATATACGCTTTTAAACAACAAAATCGTAAGTTCACGCTATCGCCTTGACAGAGTGTTGTTCTACTTGTGGCATTCTAAAATGAAATGTTCCGGGGATTCCGTTACTCCTAAATTACGCATTTTGCACGGTCTTTCCTCGCCTTTTTCCGATTCTCACCCCGACTCCAGTGACTTGGCCTTCACTTTGAATACTGTTGGTCTCTCACGCCAGAGGCCCCGGGATCGATCCTCAGTCGGGGAAACTTCTCAAGGTGTTTTCTTCTGCATCAACCGTGGGGTTGGCGCTGCCACAGCGTAACGTCCTATCGGGTGGGGGCGTAAAATGGCTGTCATCTGTACGGAGAGAGACACACTCTGTGCAGACTAAAAACCCCTTCGTAGTATTCGAGAAGAGCGAGGTCACGAAGTTGCCGCTACGAAGGTCATCCCACACACCTGTGCCATTGGGCCAAGACGTTAATATAAGTTGTATATCTTGTTCGCCAATCATTGTAAAACACATAAGCTTAATACAACGACCATCTTGGTGGTCATAAAAACTTGCGCATCTTTTCTATATAGTCTGTCTAAAGGGCTCTTGGTCCTAAGTCCATCCCGCATGTTTCTGTTGCAATCTTCGAGCAACCTTCCCTTGATAAAGCTCCTCTACTGCTTCACTCCCCCTTTTTTATCTTCGGTCGCAATAGAGTAATTCTCCATTAGCTCCTTCGCCTGCCTTATCCGTCCTGTCTGAATGTTAGAGTTTCATACATGGTTAGACGTTGTTTTACTGCTGTTTGGGAGGTTTATCGGGTAATTCAGGTGGCATAAGTTTCCTATATCTATTCTATCTAGTTCTTCTCTGATCGCTTCCTGTGTGGTTGCGTTACTTGATCCGGCTATCCACCGCCACGCATCATTTTATAGAATCTTTCGGTTCCTCGTTACAGTTTGGTTTAGAGGAATCACATCCGTTCCATAGATTATACATAGTGGTCCCACCCTCTCCAAAATAGTTTTACAACGAACACCTTTTACAAACTATTTGAGAGCGGGTAATGGGTTAATTGTTTGTAATACCTTTACGAACCCCAGTAGAAGACAGCAACCTCAAAAGCCTTTACTGAATAAGGGATTTTGTTCCAAATTGTACTTTCTGGAACATGGCGTATGCCTCCCACATTAGTTAGAGATCAACAAGCTGTTTTTTTTTTCAAATAAAGGCTCATAATTTATGCTTTGGCGCAAAACAATGAAAAGAAGAAAAGGAGCAAATTTTGATTGTGGTTGTTGTGCACACGGCTTTCCCGATTAGCGGCAATATCCAGTCACGTTCAAACCGCAAAAATCGCCATTCAACCCCTTCAGTGGGGTATAATTTGGTTTTCTTTAGTGATATTGCATTTCCTTTCATATGAGCGGTGAAGGAGAGTTTTTCGTAACTCGATGATTAATTTTCAAATCGTATGAATGTTTTTGCTTTGTCCCGCCCATTTGCAAATAATTTTTTTTACCATAATGCTACTAGTAATATAACCAATTCATTCTTGTTTGACAGAGCTCACTGACACACCTATCTCACTTTCATACTCCTATAAAGCGAGATGTAATTCATTTCAATTCTTACATGCAAAAGTTTTTTTTGTTTTATGGAGAGAAATAGTAGGTAGTCGATTACCAAGTAACATAATGCGTAACAAATAACTAAGGAAGGTCAGTACAAATTTTAACCCAACAGACCCACAGGACTGTTGTATTAAATCATTGCTAATTCCCACTGCAAATTTGAGATGGATATCTCTATCTCTTGTCCAATCTCTATGCACACTATTGTATCCTATTCCAACACCCCGTATTGAACAAGTTAAATTTCATTATGTTTTCAAATATTTGCCCCAAGACATTGCTAATTATCCCACACTGGTACGAGCTCGTCGAGTTCGCTCCAGTGGGGCTTATAAGCTATGTTGTTTCGTCATCGAATATTGTTTTTCATCTGTCGTTTGCTTCTCGGTGTAAAAGGAATGGAAGTCCATAGGAACGTTAGTCCCTCTGGACTATTATTCCGCGGCATTATAGTCCTAGGTCTAATATTTCTAGGAATAGTAGTCCGGCGGACTACTATTCCTAGAAATGTTAGACCTAGGACTATAATTCCGCGGAATAATAGTCCAGAGGGACTAATTTTCCTACGGACTTCCATTCCTGTTACACCGGGTTATGTAAATGGTTATTCGAGTGGTTAACTTGGACAACTAATCCCATTCGTCACTTTAAATGTTAAAAATCCTGTCAATGGTTCTTATATCCCTGTCATAAATAGATTTGACATTGTAGGTATTTGGTTACGAACGCAAAGGAGGATTGAATGCAGAATTGGCAAATCGCCTACATTATTGTGATAACTGAGCAGTGTAAAAACACTTGCCATTCATGAATTTCCGGCAGTCAGCCCAAGTGCATAATTGTTTTCGTTTTTTTCATTATTGAAGCGTCGGTAATCGCAGTACAACGAGGTGAATTCATTGCGCAACATGTATGTAGATTTGTGTAGGCCTTGCCATATGCGCAGTTTCGAACAGCGTGTCTACTGCTGAAGTGATGATGAGTCGAAAAACGAAAAACGTTGGGAAGAGTAAATGATGAGGGGGGGGGGGGAGTATTTTTCGGGCGATAAGTCTGTGTCAACGATGTTTGTGGTAATTTGGGTTTTCCGGTTGACAACTAGGCGTGTGGATGAAGCCAACGTACACGGAAATAGCCACAGAGCATCGATAAGAACGTGCCAGACTTATCAACGTAGTAACTGGACACACGCCAGATATGAGTGAGGGTCACATTGGTTCAAGGAACAGTGTTCCCCATTTGAGTAAGTGAGTGTTACGTACAAGGACACAGTGCAAGTATGCGAGTCTAGACTGACCCACAACATTTCGATCACAAATCCAATTCAATGCGCTAACCAAGGAGCTTGGAGAGAAACAAATCTGCCAGTTCGTCCCCTGAGTTCCAATGTGTTCTATGAGCCAGTAGGCACATAGAAAACATTGGAACTCAGGGAACGAGTTTTATACCCAAATACGTCGCCGGAACAGGAAAGCCTCAACCAATTGATTGGGGAAATATTAGCGGGAAAAATATTAAGGCGTTTGATACGATTGTGTACAGAACTGTTTGAGGAGTTAACATTAAAATTGTTTCCCTCTGGAATTCTGTGTTGAGCTGACAATTGTCGCGCATGCGTGCAATTCAAAACCTGATATCAAGTCGTGATTAGGGGATGTGTAGTACTGTGATCACAAAACTGGTATTTTTATCTATCTGGTCGTGAACCGATCGCGTCACACTTACATCAAAATCTGTGGGTGGGTTGAGATTTCATAAATAAAATATTGAAAACTCAAAACCGAATAGGGCCCTGTGAAGCCTTGAGATTCGATTCGATTTCGAATCTTAAGTTGTTATTCGGTTCGATTCGAATCGGCTGCACGATTCGTTGCCATTCGAATCTTTTCGCTGGAATGTAGTAGCTTGGCATCGGTCATCTTCATCGTCTCACAATACGTATAGCTCTGGTGGAGATTGAACATAAATAATATTGAAAATAAAGACTGAGAGCTACCAGTCATGCTACAGTTAAAACTAGAAGTCCTGTCATGAAATGCGCACAAATAGCACGTTGATATGCGCGTTAATGTACGCGTTATGACCCAAGTAAAGCTATCAAATTCTGTACATATGGCCTGTGCACAAGCAATGTTTCAGCCAATGGACCTCCGGGTAACCCGGAGGTCCATTGGCAGAAACATTACATGTGTTTGCTATGAGTAACCGGGAGAACCTGCCGTGCTTTGGAGGCCATTCGATATGGCAATTGCGCGCAGTTCCAACGCGCAATTAAGCCTAGATAGGCGCACTATTCGTGACAGGACTTCTAGTTTTAACTGTAATTCCAGTCTCACTAGTCACTGCCACTGTAAAAAAATGTAAAGTTTTCACGCAACATCAACGATGAGCTGTTGCTAGCTGCTAGCCCTGTGGAGTGGCTAGTACCGATGATTCTCGCACCCGTTTCTGGGTAGTATTTCAACTATTACTGGGTAATATTTAAACTACAACACCAAGACATGCATTCGACGAAAGCATGCTCTGGTGTAGTTGGAATATTTTATCAGTCAGGATTTGAGCCACCACTGTCGGAACAAATCAGTTTTACACCCCCCCCCCCCCTCCCTCCTTATCCAGTCAGTCATCTTTTCGATTCGCACTCGAACAATAGACCCGATTCGCTTCAAGATTCGATTCGAGGCGAAAATGAGTGATTCGAAGGGCCCTAAATCCGAATCGCGAAAAACAAGCGAAATCAGCATTTCAGATTCATGTTGTCATGTTGTTGCAAAATTGTTTACTAAAGTACAGAGTAAGGTGTGAAATTTTGAAAATAAGATAAATACTAGTATCTCTTTGGTAAATTTAGAAACACTTTTGTATTGAAAGTTAGGAACGCAGTGGTTAAGATAGATGACTAATTTAATTTTCTAATTTTTTGCATCGTACACCGACAAACAGTGTTTGTCTGTCACATGTGTTTCATTGATAGTATATGATTCCAACAGATTCACCAAATCCATGCGTATTTTTGTGAAAAAAATTGATGAATGGTTTTTATTTATTTATTCGTTGGTGAATGTTCGATGTAGGTTTTTGATCATAAATTACGCCTGTGACATCTGTGGATAAACAATGGTTCTTTGTGGTGTCAGTGTTTACTGATTTTTCACTATAAGTCGTTTCATTTCTCGAAAATTCGGATGTGTACATGTGTTTTCAGTACTGTCATCAGAATAAAAAACGGACAGAGAATTTTGTCCAGTCGAAATTCTCTGGCCTCCTCCCTCCTCCGAATGCTACAGAATCTCACGTGTTAAAAACGAAAAGCGAGAATATTAAATCTCACAAGCTATTTCCGTTGGTTTTCACCAGGTTCGATCTTGATTTCGGAATATTCTATTTATGAAATCTCGGCGTGACGAGATCCGATCGCACGAAATATACTGCTTTTTACAGTGCTGTATACTATTATAAAACAGATTCTCCATACATAAGGGCCTACATTTCTCGAACGAAGGGGGGGGGGGTGCGGTGAGAAATATTGAGTGTCGAAGCAACAAGACGTTCCTTTTTTAAATAGACAGTCGAAAAATATCTCACCACAAAGCTACAGGGTGTCACTATTCGTGGAACTGCAGTCGGGAGGGGTAAGGAAGGATCAAATTTACGGAAAAGTCTTGAAAAATTGTTTACCAACGTACAGAATAGGGTGTAAATTTATGAAAATAATCGTGCTGGCAATGTTCATACATTGAGGGTTCTAAAGTTCTTACCCGCACTCTATTTTAGCATTAAAAGTTTGCAAGGAGGCGTCGAGTATATAAGTTACAGTCAGTTTGTCAAAATAGGCATTTGGTCAAATACTAAATTATTTTGTCATTTGTCAAAATGCCTGTGATCCTCAGTTGTTTGTCTAATTGCCTAAATATTCAAGTCATCTGGCCAAATGACTGAAATTATTCACTAGTCGTTTGGGCAAAATGCCTATTTGGGATATATTTGGGGCTTACGAAATACAAAACTTGATGTTATAATATTTATTTGACAAAAAGAATACATAATACACAATACACAATATAATCAACGAACCTTTGACGAGAAAAGATCATTAAAAAAGTTCATCAATCATAGTATCACATTTCTTCATTTCTGTCGACAAAGATATAAATAAACGTCACACGCGTTTGTCTTTCTAGAGGTTTCAGAGGTGACCTGTTCACCATATCACTCTGGGGCCCCGGTGGCTTCAGAGTGAGTTAGTTAACTGGTCTATAATAGAAACACATCTCCACCCATCCGTATGCTCTAATTACACACCATTGACAGTTTTGTGTGTCTTTTAGGCCCATTGGGCCGACTGCTTTTTGCATGTACACGCTAAAAACTAAAGTGTTAAAAGCTACACTTGAAGTGCTGTATTTAACACTTACTAAGTGCTGAACTAGCACTTTGTTCAAGTGTAGATATCCCAGAACTTGACAGGTGTTACAATAATACCACTTGGCAAGTGTAATGTCGCGACACTTAAAAGGACACAACGCAGATGACGCGGATCAGGCTCGAACTCTCGAGCCTGATCCGCGTCATCTGCGTTGTGTCCTTTTAATTATGTACCCACCAAGCGCAAATCAAATTATGGACGATTCTAGAAGAACCACCAATGCTAGACACATGGTAAGTGCCATCCATTCAAGTTTCAGATGTCTGACGATTGTAATGTCTAAGTGCTTAAAGCATTGCACTTTGAGTGTTAAAATCAAACCCTGAGAGTTAGAATGGGTTTAACACCTTGAACGTGTCAGTTTTAACACTTTAGTTTTTAGTGTGTACTACACTACTACTACTCTACTACTACTACTACTACTGCTGCTACTACTGTTTGAACTATTGGCGACAATTTAGTGGCATTTACAGTTACACAACGCATTTTTAAACAGACAATCGTTTGCTCTGCTCTTGCACAGTAAAATCAGTTGGGTTAAAAATTGACCCACCTCATCTGGGCTGAGTGAATATGAACTCATTTAGGTTCATATCCACTCAACCCAGTTGTTTTGGGGTGATTTTTAACCCAACTGATTTTAGAGGGCAGCTTCATTACAATTCCATTTTTTTTAAAAAAAAACCCTTTACCACCATGTTGAGACTTACTTTGGTGGCCTGGCAGACAGACACTTTACTGCCTCGATAAATCAAAAAACACTGAGAAGTCTCTGAGGACATAAGTCAAACTGATTTCTACTAAATTTTCCTTTTAAAACACCAGAAGAGCAACCGATCGTATATTACCCATTTTCCTCCACAGCAAGTAATACAGCAAGAATGTTTACTATCCTCTTAATTTTTCTGTTTTTTCTAGGCACTTCAACCCGATTGCCTTTGCGGGAGCATGGCGACCGTGTGTACCAAGTCTAAGCCGAAGAGCACGACGATGGAACAATTGCCTTCAACTGATGCCAAACCTGCCCACGCCGGGTTAGTAAGTTGGAGAGCCCGACAGGAACACGCTGTTGCTCAGTGGTTCTCTCCAGGTACCCCGGCTTTCTCCATCCGTAAAACTGCCCGACACGATATGACCCTCGTTACTGAAAGTTTTGTTAACCCTTTACCTAACATGAAAAGCAGACGACACTTAGTAAAAATATTTCTTTAATAACTAAAGTAAATAATGAAAATTAATTGGGATTTTTGAGAATAGCGCTGGCCGATTTTGGCCGTTACGTTGGGTAAGGGTTAAACCACAACACAACTTTTACTTCACACACACAGAACATATACCATGTTGAAGGAGTTAACCCTTTGAACCCGAGAGGCCGTTTTTGCGGCCTAGGAATATGATACGTCATAATTTCATTACGTATGCTGCTGCTTAGTGAATAAGCAGGGACGTGGCGACGGGGGGGGGGGGGGTGAGGGTGTGTCAATCCCCCCCAGCCCCCTCAGTCCTGGCTAAAATTTCCTATATTTGGAAATTCGGAGGGAAAGTCATGACTAGTTGGAAATTCCATCTATCTGGATTTTAAAGCTTCTTTGGCGTTGTTGACGTCTCCTTTACTTCCCAACATTCCAACTCGGTTTCAAATCGGCAAAAATTCTAACTAATACTATTTACAACTACAGTGTACGCAATATCGAGCTTCATGATGTCAATCGATACGAGATTTCTATAGTACTTTTACTTATCGTAATAAAAAAAAATCCTCGAAATACACTTCAAGAAAATCACATCATGCAAAATCGTTATCCTGAGTTAATTCCATCATTCACAGTTACAAAATGATGAAACATCGAAAACTGACCATTCCTGCATAAGATCTGGTTTAATGTTAGGACAGTGTGAACTGTTCAACGTTCTAAGCTTGAGCATTTGTTTAGCACATATTCAATTCCCAGAATAATACCAAATAATAATAACCTGATAATTCTATCATAAATGTGTAGGTATTTTAGTTACTAGAATCAATTTTATACCCCCTTTCATGGCTTCATTTTCAAAATCTTTCTCGGTAGTGAATTTCCAACTACGGGGAGGGACTGGGAGGGGGTTCCCCCTCCCGGTCCCTCTACCTAATTGGAATTCACTACCCCACACCCCCAATCGGAAACCTCAAGCCACGTCCCTGTGAATATGCGTGGTAGACCAATCAATATTTCCAACGTGTAGCCTCAAGGCTGCGCGTTGAAGATATTACTTGGTCTCTCCCCAAATAATGAACATGGACTCTTCCAGTTCCTGCCATTGAACTGACATGGAAGAAACCTCCATGGTTGAAAGGGTTTAGAAAGTTATCACAATTGCTGAATTATTTATTTATTTATTTATTTATTTATTGGTGTTTAGGGTCACATATTTATGCACAATGGCTAATCATGACCGTGATAGTTTTACGGGTGGAGGAAGCCGGAGAGAACCACCGAGCAACGGCGAGCAACTGTCAGCTCCCCAACATACTAACTCCACACAAACAGGGTGAGCATTGGTTGAAGACAAGTGCACCATCGATGTGCAGTACGCCTTAGTACACAACGCCACCGTGCCCCCACGCAGGCAATGCAGATGAAGTGTCTTGCCCAAGGACACAACGCGGTTGCCGCAGGTGGGATTCGAACCGAGGATCTCTTGGCTTGCAGTCTGCAGCTCTACCTACTGAGCCACCGCGCTCCCCATCACAATTGCTGAAAGACTGATTTGTGTTTGGTGAAAAATGACCCCAAATTGACTTTTTACATAACAAATCCGCCGCATCCGCCCGTGTAATTTACAAATTAAGGCATTAAAAAAATATATATTTTTCCAAACCCTTTCAACAAAACCTCGTCAAACTCGTTCCAGTGAGGGTTTCACATGATATAGTTTTGTTGAATTTTTTTTTCAAAAATTAAAAAATAATTTAAATAATAAATTTTGATATCTTATGCGTTTAACGATTTAAGTAATCAACATTTATTATCAAGTAATGTGTGTCATATATCATCTAAATTCGGGGACGCGGTGGCTCATTGGTTATAGCAATGGACTTTAAATCGAAAGGTCAACGGTTTAATTCCTACCCGCGCCATTTGTGGTATGTCCTTTGGGCAAGACTCTTTATCCCGATAGCCCTCGTGGGGGGCACGTTGTACTGTGTGCTAACGCGTACTGCTTGTCGATGGGGAAATTGCCTTCAACAGCTGCTAAATCTGCTGGCTGTGTGTTAGTAAATTGGAAAGCCTGACAGTTGTTCGCACCTGCTAAATGGTTATCCCGGGGTAGTCCGTCTTTCTTCGCCAGTAAAATGTCCTACATGGTATGATCCTGGCTTCTGGAAATGTCGTTAAAACCCCAGTAATCTAACGTGACGTGAAAAAGTGAAACTCGCCAAAATTGCAGCTGTCATGCGATTGGTTTCTACAATTGTTCGTTTTTGGTGGAAGTTTTAAAGGGTAACGGGATGCAAATATATTTGTTATCCATTTTATGTTTGGGCTAAAACCAGATCATAAAACTGCTGAAAGTAGAAGTACGAAAATGACGTTAAGAGTCTAGCTTCCATTTTATGTGCATATCGTGATGTACCTTCAGAAACATACTTGAGATTTTAATGCAAATTACGTTCATGCATATGCTATTAAATTTAGAGTCATATAAATGCTGTCATCAGGCCGTCGCGAAGTTGACCGATTGCCGTCCTTTCGAGCCCAGATGTATCTGAGCGTTTCAGAGTCTTAAATTTCTGTTTAGCCACTAGAAACGGTATTCACTCAAAGCCCCCCTTAAGCTCCACAAGCTCATCAAGCTCTCAGGCCATCAGTCTAATTTTGTCCGGAATTCGACGCAGTTATGGACCGTTTGTTTACCCATGTTTTCGTGGAGGTTCCGCGCAGATTACCGTTGATGTAATGTGATACCCCTTTACTCAAACAGATATACTGGTATTCGTTCGTACTCTATTTATAGATATTCCATTTCAAAAAGTGTTTCCCGAATTCAAACGACCATTATAGAGTTGCCTGGTGACATTCAAATAACACTGTTGGGTTTAGACGCTCGTCGCGCACAAGCCTGAAATAACCGAGAGAGCAATACCCTGTTCGCAAATAATAGATTTGAGGGAATGATTCATCCTATTTTTTGGGGGGAGGGATAAAACCTATTGTGGAGACCGAACACTCTCCACAATCCACCCCAACACCCTGCTGGTCTTCACCTGAAGAAGGCGGAACTGAAGACAAATACTGGATGCTGAACGTACAGTACTTTTGATGAAGGAAGAAGAACGATATATATTCGGCCGAAATCAATGCTTGAGGAAAAGATGGGGATGTTACAACCGAAGATTTAATCGGTTGATAACGAATGTCGAATAAGGAACTGGGAATAAGTAACAGATAATTCATCTTGAAAACATCAAGTAACACAGATAGTGGAACTACGCAGGGTAATCACAAAACAACATCTGCGGTGAGTTGTCAGTCACAATGGAAAATATAATCAAATATTCGGTCAAATTATTTATGTATTTTATTTATTGGAGTTTAAGGTCTCATATTTCTGCACAATGGTTAATCATGACCATGAGAGTTTTACGGGTGGAGGAAGCCGGAGTATCAGGAGAGAACCACCGAGCGACGGCGAGCAACTGTCAGCTCCCCAACATACCAACTCCACACAAGCAGAGTTAGCATTGGTTGAAGACAGGTACACCATCGACGTGCAGACCACCTTAGTACACAACACCACCGTGCCCTCACATGGGCAGTGGGGTGAAGTGTCTTGCCCAAGGACACAACACGGTTGCCGCAGGTGGGATTCGAACCGAGAACCTCTCGGCTTGCAGACTGCGCCTCTACCTACTGAGCTACCGCGCCCTCCATTCGGTCAAATTAAGTCCGCATTGAGAAAAATGTCTTGCGTTCATCCAAAGCAAATGAATGTAACTTATTGCAGTTTTTCACATTCAATCGGGTGGAATATTTCAGATGGTTGGAAAAATGATCACAGGTTCGCTTTTTTCGACCAACTGGAATATTTCAGCCGAATGAATCTAAACATAGGCAATGGACTATTTCAGGGATAGTCTGGTTTCAGGATATAATAGCGTCGAATCCCTCACATAATTAGACTAGTGGCTTGAGAGCTTCATCACTCATGTGGTACATATATTTTGAGTGGATACCGAAAATTATCTCATGAGTGACGAGACAGATGTTTATTTTTCGCGAGCGCTTACGCGAGCGAAAATAAACATTTCTGTCGGTCACAAGTGAGATAATTTTCGGTATCCACTCAAAAACACTAGATTTTCTTTTTATTATACTCTTGTTTATACGAATCTGATAATTCCACTCGTTTGAACCTTGAATTCATGAATGAAAGTAAACAGCGCATTGAATCATTGAAACGCGGAAGTGGATCGATACTCGGTACAGATAGTGTCTTGCAATCTGATTTAGCTTGCGGGTTTCTAGTCCAAACATGGCCTGAAAGTCCGTAATATAAGTTTTTGGTTTGGTACGTCCTTTGAAAGGACGTCCTTTGAAAGGACGTACCAAACCATAAACTTATATTACGGCCTTTCAGGACATGTATGGACTAGTGGGTGTCATGTATCAATTCAAGGTGAATACGTGTTGAATTGTTGCTGGAAATGATCGGTATCCACTCAAAAACACTAGATTTACTTTTCATTATCCGTTTTCAGAAGAAATTGATTATTTCCAGTGATAATTTGACTTTGACCTTACACTTTGAAAGGATGTACCAAACCATAAACTTATATTACGGACTTTCAGGACATGTATGGACTAGTGGGTGTCAATTATTGCTGGAAATGATCGGTATCCACTCAAAAACACTAGATTTACTTTTCATTATCCGTTTTCAGAAGAAATTGATCATTTCCAATGATAATTTGACTCGTATTCACCTTGAAGTGATGCTTTGGAACCATTTTGCTTGATACCGTGAAAGTGAAAATTTCTATATCCCCATAGTGGGGGGTACGATTTCTATCATTCCGCAATTCGATAATCTATCGTTTAGCGTATAATAAATATATTTTATCACCAATATGTGTTGATCGAGAAACTTGTATTCATCCGAGATGGTGTTCATATTAGGTTTCGCGGCTAGCCCTTTAGGGCGTGTCGAGATACGTAATAGGAACCCAATCGAGGCGTTATACAACTTTCTCAATCAACACAAAGTGGTGATGACAAAATTATCTTTCCATCTCAGAGACCCATTTGGTGGTAATAACCAATTTATCTTACAATATTTCTCCCTTTCTTGACTTATTCGCATGTATTTTGACAACCATTCAGAGTCTATGAATTGTTTTTTTTTACGAATGAAGATAATTATGACGTCATGGTATTACGTTCTTGAGCTGCGCATGGCATAATCACCATTCAGTGTTTCACTTGTACTGGAACCGTCAAAGTTTATAGTAGTCTTTCTGTGCATTTCTTAGTTTGATTTGTCATCCTTAACGCATGGTAGGCCTATATAAAAATAGCATCATGGCAAAATTGATCTTGTCTAATTTATATCGCTAAGTTGGTGATTTATTTGTCATGTTATTACTTTTATCAAAACGGTGACCTTGACAAGTGTAATCAGTTTTCGATGAGTACAGGTAAAAACTTTCTCTTTCCTAATCTAATGATCGCACATGCTCGCAGAAGTTACTGTGGCTGATACAAATTTGTATTGGTCTAGACGTTTTATCTTGTATCGTGGGAATAATCTGTAGACTGTGATATAAAAGAGATTTACCGTGAAGAATACAACTGTTGCAACTCGACACTGTGGAACGATTCTAAGATGGAAAGAATCTTAATGTAATTGATGGTTCGGAATTAGACTTATAGCTAACAAGGTTGGGGGTGTCAAATAAATTTATACAGAAGTAGAATATTTTATTTAAGTATCACGTTTCGATACATATGGAATATATTACACACAGAATGTTAACAGAATATTTGTATGAAACCCAGCCTCTGAAGGCTTATAAGACACATTTTGATCATTGATCGATCATTATACATTAAGCATCACCCGTCCCCGCCCACCCTAGAAAAGAATTGTATATACACCCATACAGACATTTGCATGTGCTTCTGCATATATCCACGTACACAAACGACCAAATATTTAAATCAATTTTACAAGTCCGAAAAGCTGAAAAGTATTTACAAACATACAAAGAGCAAAAAATATACATAAAGCCTTTGAGAGGTCAATAAAGCAACATGTGCATACCGAAGTCAAATCCTCCCATTTTGGGGGCTCAAGATTTCCTTCGACATGCAAATGTTCCTTCGTCGGCCTTTCAAAAATTTTAATTAAAGTCGATCGCTCAACCTGGTATTTATGTTTAAAAGTTCAATTAGGTAATCGGCATATATTTAAAATTTGCGTTGTTTACGTTATGCGCCTCACTTGTAATCACGATAGGATCTGGTCCGATACCTCCCTCACATATGTTCATCCTATTATTTCTATAAGTAACTGGTTTCCAGAGAGGTAAATGTGGGAGGCGGAGTAATAATAATAATATGTTGACCTCTCCCCCATCCAACCCCATATAATATAGGACTTTCACAAATTTACAAAACAGTTCACCATCGAGCATGCCATTCAACAAATCAACAACAGCCACTGTCGACCCTCCCAAATTTATATGATCGTGAGTTGATGTCAGTGTTAGCATGTGAGGCTGATTTCTGACGAAACAAGCACACTTTCAAATTTATGCTGCCTCTTTCTGGAAGACGCGCACCCTGTGGAAGTTATGTAAAAGACAATACATGAGACCCGGAGCACAAAGACGAATAAAAACGATACCATGTGTCATGGTTATGTACAAAAGCAACAACAGAACGGAAGGGCCGTGTCTTGGTTTTTTCCGAACTTAATCAAAATAAATAGAGATTATTACAACAGTTAGTTGATCTGCGTCCCCTTATTCCGCCGAGTTGACGAGATCAGATTAGCCAAGTCAAATACGACCCACCGTAGGGAAAAGCCATCTTTGTCTATTTAGTTGCGGAGGAGTGGCATTTGTTTTTTGGGGTTTTTTGTGTGTGGAATAACTGTGAATTTTATGTAGTCTTGCTGTACGTATCAGCTTGTCCGGACTTTCACAGAATTTACAGGATCGGATCCAGTATTTGAGATTAAGGGTGCGTGAAAATCTACCGTGAAAATCTATCAAAACATCGTCAACGGGTACAGGGCAAATGGCGGCCCAACCTTGAGGATTTTGCACGCCCCTCGTAGAAATTATAGTGGTATTGTCCTACAATACCCTAGTGCACCAGGTCATTAGCCTGGTATACCAGGGTATTTTTGGACAATACACAGTCAACCCTGGTTCGCTTTTATACGGACTGTCTGGTTCATGAGCGGCCATTTCTTCGCAAGTGACCTCAATGTCATTAGAAGCTATTAGGATTAATTTGTGTTTGTTTGTTAAAAAACTGATTAGACTTTATTATGCTTCTTCAGTTTACTGTAACAATGCACTCTAAAATCGGTTGGGTTAAAAATCAACCCAAATCCCATTTGGTTCATATGCACTCAACCCAGTTGATTTGGGTTGATTTTTTAGCCCAACTGAGTTTAGAGTGTTGCAAATACTCGATTGTTCCCATGTGTAAATGTATGCACAGGGTGTAGAAAACGGAGGGATGGCACAGAAGGCACTCTCAAACTCAAACTTTTTCCAAAGTCGAGCCAGAGAGAGAGAGAGAAAGATATATATATATACAGAGAGAGAAAGAGAGAGAGAGAGAGATAGGTCAAACTTTTCCTTTACTAATATATTTTTTATACAACTGTACTACCATCAGAGAATAAGGGTGCATGGGGGTGTCCCTCACGACTCAAAACCTGTCATACACGGAGTTTGTATTTCTCTTTCGTGTTTCCGTCATTGCAGTATTGCAGGAAGTGGTGCACAGATTCTTTACTTTTAAAATGTGACTGCAGGTTTCTACGTGTTATTAGTCTCTTCTGCGGCTTTTGAAGGCGAGTAAATAGTTTTCCGAATA
This sequence comes from Pictodentalium vernedei, assembly GCA_031216915.1. NCBI lineage: Eukaryota > Metazoa > Mollusca > Scaphopoda > Dentaliida > Dentaliidae > Pictodentalium > Pictodentalium vernedei. The sequence continues at coordinate 714,191,223 of CM062296.1, forward strand.
GTTTTGGCTCCATATTTAACAAATTTTCTCACCGGTATGAATCATTTTTTAGGACGGATGGGAAAATTTGTGTAATTTGGAGCCAAATATATGCACTTTTCTCTATGAGGATGTTCATTAGTTCCAGATATAGTTTTGTGTATGGTATTGCTACCATGCCAATATGACATGTTGCCCCCTACTGTTATATATATGAGCGTGTAGGTGCCCTTCTATATTTGTGCCACACCCCCAACACCCCCGCGCTCCATCAATGTTCGAACTGCTTTTACGTCCTTGCGCATGGACTCAGAAAAGTACGAACAGTTTAGAGGAGTTTGGGTCGGGTCCGCTCTCAACTCAATCCACCACTGATTTCTGGTATTCGCACTATTCTTATGTGGGTTAGTTACATAGTTTGTGGGTGAAATTCATACTATTCAGGGTTTCATTTGTATTTATGGCATTGTTTTTCTTTATATGTTCATACTCTAAAAGAAGGATGAGTACTGTGCTAATCATGGCTTCCCATCCGTTAATCTGTTGGGCTGTCCGTGCATCAACGTCATTTCTTCTCAGTAGCCCCTGATGATGAGATTCTAAATAGAATTTTAGAATTGATGTCTATGGTATGAAAACCTCAATCAATTTTCCTTATTGTTGAATTTTGGTGACTGTCGCCAGAACGAATACTGATTGATTCTCTGTGCTTTTGTGCTTCCCTGACATTGACGCTCTTCATGAAATAATCTGCATCAGAGAGCAAAGAACAATACCTAGGTCAAGTTCGATTTAGGTTAAATTCGTTCAATGACTTTTGAACAATATATTATGAAACTAATTCATGTGTAGTGTTTTACCGAGAATTTCCGCTAATTAGGTTTTCCGCTTGTTAACTCTATAATGTCTAAACTGAATAAAGACAAATTCAAAATGGCAGTGGAAAGTTCAAATTTGTCGGTACACCGACAATACGTTTCAAATTATAAGAGGTGAAGGGTGCAGGCGCTCAAAGATATATATAGTTTTTTACTTGCCCCCTCCCCCCACCCACACCCCCTCATCGCAGTAAACTTTCGACAGTCAACGATCGATATAAATATGGTTTGTTTCTGAATAATTGTTGCGGAAAGTGTGAGTTCTCGCTGTTTTCTCGATACATAACAGCTCTTTGTGAAGAATAAACCAAACCTGGAGCCAATACAATAAAACTTTTACAATTGTATTTTCTAGAATTGTATTTCCACCTATTAATATAACTGACTAAAATGAATCATTAGCATTTTAAAAGATATGGCAATTTGCCAACTGGCAAATTGCCACATCTTTGAAAATGCTAATGGTTCATTTCAACCAATTTGAAGTCATAACTAGAAAATACAATTTTATAAAATGCAGTTGTAAAGGTTTTACAGTATTGGCCCCTGGACTCTGCTTTCATTCACACGTCACATGAACACCTGCTAACAAACTGGTTTCAAAGACAGAACTGTAACTGAAAGAGCTGATATCGATATTATTCCCTCCTCCCCCAACTCACGTTATGGTTGCTACATGCAAGATCAAAAATTAGTTTTATAGCTGAGTGCAGAGGAAGCAAAAAGTAGAGATGACATTAGCGTTTTTAGAAATAGAACACAGCGTTGAAATATTATGCTGCGGTGCTGTTTGCCCGCACGCCCAGGAGTGTTTTAGAATTTGTCTCGACACTTGTGCAACGTAGCAGCCGCGTGATGCTGGCGAGTGCTATTCACATGAGATGCTGGAAGTTCAAGACGTAAAAAATGGTCGACTATGGGAAAATATTTAGTGTTGTGATACCTATATTAAAAGTAATAATATGGAATCGTTTTACCGTAACATTCGTGATCTTTTTGTGTTGAAATTATGGTCTGCCGCCAATATAACAATAACAATGATTTTGGAGGGCATTGCAGTCTATTAACGGTCCAACAGAAATGATTAACAACCCGGCAGCTAATTAGTGTGAGAATAATAAAGTGGAGGGTCGCTAATAGTTTCTGGTAAGCCGTTAATAAACCGTAATGCCCGACAGTCATATTACTATTTTTATTACCACTCTGCACTGCAAACAGTAAAACACGATAAATAAATGAAAAGTGTACTGAAATGGAATTGTTCAGTTGAAATCAGATGACACAGCATAATTTTAATTTATTACTTTTCAAAGTGTGATTTACTGGGATTTCCGGGTTTGACTATAAACGATAACTTCGCAAGTGAACTATGCAATCAACAATTGTGTCATGTATCCGTGCGCGCAAACGAAGAGGCTTTGCCGTGGGTGTAATGGGGACTTCATTGTTTTTGTTTTTTTTAACCCTTTACCTAACATGAAAAGCAGACGACACTGGCAAACAAAATTCTTGAATAACTACGTTTTCCATTTTTTGTCTCAACAAGATAGTTTATGACCCCTCATTGGAGCAAAATTCTTGAATAACTACGTTTTCCATTTTTTGTCTCAACAAGATAGTTTATGACCCCTCATTGGAACGAGTTGTTACGTTAGGTAAAGAGTTAAATAACATAATTATCGTTAATAATGACGTGGGGACACGGTGGCGCTGTGTACTAAGGCGTACTGCACGTCAATGGTACACCTGTCTTCAACCAATGCTAACCCTGCTTGTGTGGAGTTCGAATGTTGGGGAGCTGACAGTTGCTCGCCGTTGTTTCTTTGGTTCTTTCCGGGTACTCCGGCTTCCTCCACCCGTAAAACTGTCAAGGTCATGCTTAGCCATTGTGCAGAAATATGTGACCTTAAACACCAATAAATAAATAAATAAATCGTTAATAATGAAAAGTAATAAACAGAGTAATCGCTTGACTGGACTGATTACGTGAAATAATTCATTCGAGGCGAGGGACTCTATTGTTGATTGCATAATTCCCTTGTGAAGTTATCGTTTATGCCTATCTCCATAGGCACACGTTTTGTTGTAATGTTTCCCAGGCTAAGTTCACTCTGTACGTCTTTATATAATGCTTTCATAATTCCAACAAACTCGCCTCCTAAGCCCAGAGCCTCCAGCTTGCGCCACATACCCTCCCTCCATACTCTATCGTATGCCTTTTTGACATCCAAAAAGGCCATAAACAGCTTTTTCTTTTTTGCTTTCGCGAATTCTATCATTTGGGATAGCGTGAAAAGATGGTCAGTAACTCGCCTTCCCTTCCTGAAGCCATTCTGGATTTCTCCCAAAAAACCCTTCTCTTCAATCACCTCCTCTAGTCTCCCATACAGGACTTTACAGAAAACTTTTCCAATGTTGCTACTGACAGAGATCCCTCGATAGTTATCCAAAACGTCATTTTCCCCCTTTTTGTGAATAAATGTCACTTTGCTTTCTCTCCACTCCTTCGAGACCTCTTGATTTTCTATGGCTAGATTGAATAGGGCAGTTAGGCTTTCCACGAGTTCCTCTGCCCCTTTTTTGATAAACTCGTTTGGAATTTCATCCACTCCTCCCGCTTTTCCACCCCTTAATTCTGAGATCACATTTCGCACCTCCACCGTTTTAATTTCGCTGCACACGAAGTTCGATAGGTTTTCCTCGACCTGATTCGGACACTCAGGTGGGCTCCCCATTCCCCATCGCTTATCGTTTACCTTTTCCCAGTGCTTGACTAGTTCTGATGCGACTTGATCTTGCTCGTCTGTAACTCTGCCATCTACTTTAATACACTGTGGGTTACTTCCTTTGTTACGTTTATTCACCCATTTCAAAAATACGTTCGAACTGACCCCCTGTCGTTCTTATCGTCCCAATAAGACTGCTATTTCGCACTCTCCGATTACCGTCTTTAATCTTATTTACTTTATTTCGTGCTTGTTGGTATTCTTCCTTTGCTACTGTGGCCTCATTGCTTTCCGTCCCCTCAAGTTTTCTACTTCTCCTGTATGCAGCACATTTAGCTTTTCTTCCCTTCACGGCCCTTTTCAGTTCTTCATTCACTCTGTACCCAAGTTCCCGTGTTGGTACCCTGATCTTTCCTATACTTTCCTTCCCTGCCTCCACTAGGCTCGAAACTATGGCGTCCGCCATCTTCTGGACACTGCCCCCCCCCCCCCCCCCCCTTAGGTGCGGTTGCAAGCTTTGGTTTCAGTTTTTCATTGAACTTCGCCCAGTCAGCATCCTTTTTGAGTCCCCCAAATCTCCTTAAAGCTTCCTTTGCTTTTTAATAGATTTTTGGCCCTGATCGTCACTGTAATCAAGTTGTGATCACTATCCACCTCCATTTTACCATCATAATCCACTTCTACCCCTATCACCTCCCTCCATAAATTAATATCTGTGAGAATGTAGTCGATTATTGATTTCCTGTCGTTCCTCTCTCATGTCCATTTCCCCTTACACCTCGCGTCCCTGTTCAGAATCTTCAGACCGAGCTCGTTTGTGAAGTTCAACAGCTTCCTTCCATTCCTGTTGACTTTCTTGTCCCCGCCCTCTATGCCTTCTTCCTTGTCACCTATGTGACCATTAAAGTCACCCATCAGAATTATACCGAGCCCCTTGTTTGTAGCTCTGTGATATTGGCCCTTAGTGTTGAGTATATCGAGTCATTCCACCCGGGTTTGCTTCCCTCCACCGCACAGTACACAACCCCAATGGCAATACTTTTGTTTCTCAGATTGATCCTTACCGATCCAATTTCTTTCGATACATCAGCCGAAGTGCTGACCTGTTCCAGGTTTGTGATCAGCGACGGTTTTAAATCCTCTTTAATGTACATGCCTGCCCCCCCCCCCCCCCCTTTCTGGCCTTCCGTTCGCCCTACACCTATCCACACGCACCCCCTTACTTGGTCTACCCGTTCCTCGTGTCTTATCCACGTTTCACTTAGACCCATGACGTCAAACTCCTCTGCCTAGATCAATGTAGCAATTTCACTTACTTTCCGATGGAGACCCTGGATGTTGCTATACCCCCACTTTCAGGGTAATCAAGATTCATTGGCTTCCGCCTACTGGTCCCATTATTATCTAGTCCCTGTATGTTTGTATATCCTATTTTGTGTACCTGTGCTTTCCTTGGGACGCTATGCCTATTCAAGTGGTCTTTTGGTCCCTTTTCCTTATCCCCCCTTATCCCATTGTTTACAACTATGGTTCGTAACACATTTCCTGTGTTCATCCCCCTTCTCTGTTCCCCCTCCCCTCCCTATACCAAAAAAGGCTCCACCACCTGCAACATATTTCTTCCTAAAACCTCTGTACCCCTTGGGCTAAGATGAGACCATCCCTTCCGTATAGGTCCTTTCTGCCCCCAAAAGATCCCCAATTGTCTATAAAGGGTATCCCAAGTTCCTTACAATACTCCTCCAATTCCTCATTGCTCCAATGATCCGCGAATTACGCTCGCCCCCCACCACCTAGTACTGGGAGAAGCCCCGAAACCACTACCCGTGCATTCTTGGCATTCAGTTGAGTTATTAAGTCCTTGTAAGTCTCAATAAGCTGAGCTGATTTTCTCTCCCTGATGTTATTGGTCCCCACGTGTACAACAACCACTGGGTCTGGACCTGACCCCTTTACTAATCCACCCACTCTGTCCCTTAGGTCCTCCACCCTAAACCCCCGGAAAGCACAAATTGGTCCTGTTGACACTGTCGGGCCCACACACCACCCTATCTAACCCCCGCACTATACTACTCCCTGCAACCACCAACTGCCTCTTGCCTGTCCTACTACCCCTGTTACCACCTCTGTTCCCACTGGACCTGCTCGCAGTCTTGCACTCCGCCACACTAACCCCCAAGCCTACCTCCACATCTTCAGTCCCCACCTGCTCCTCAGAATTCTCGAAATTACCTAACACACTGAATCTATTTTGGACACTGCACTTCACTTTTTGCCCACTCCCACTACAAGCCTCCCTGTCCTCGTTTACCACCTTCCTAACCTTCCCTCTGGCTCCTGCCCTGACAGACGCCAAATGGTCATCGCTATCTCCCTCGCTATCCGATTCTAAACGAATGCGCCTATTGCCCCCCCCCCCCCCCCTCCGACTCACACTACTAGCCTGGGAATTTCACACTCTAACCCTCTACTCTCTCCCCTACCCTCAACCCGGCGCACCTTCCTATTCCCAAAAGACCCACTATTCACGTCAAAAATCCGCTTCCTACTACCCACCACCTTCCACCCCCCCCCCCCCCCCTCATCGAATGCCACCCTAACTGGGGTAACACCAGACTTTCCTGCCTTCCCCAGTTTCCTCAGTTCCCCTTCACCTCCTGTACCTCTTCCTCCAACTTTACATAGGCCTCCAACAGCTGCATTAACTCTACGCAGAGAGCGCACATCCCCAACTCCCCCAGCTCACGCCCATCCACATACACCATGTCACAGTGCTAACACACCACCGACCGCTGGCCGTCCGTTGATAACTCACTAGCCCCCCCCCCCCCCCCCTCCGTGCTGGCCTCGACCACTGTCCCCACCTGTACACCTATACTAACCGTCTCTACGCTGCTTGTCTAAACCTCCCGCGTCAAGAAACACTTACCGTCCGTAGCAAACCATAGCCAAAATTACAAAGAGAAACTTAAAATTTGAGAAAGCGGTCGAAGACGTAAACAAACAAAACACCGAAAATGACCCGCGCGAAGATAGGGAACACGCCACTATCTTTTATTACAAATCACATCTACACAACACTAAAACAATATATCAACATAAAACACCTGAAAGAAAAGTATGAAATTATTAAAGCTAACTTTTGACAACTGAAATGGCTATACTCCCTGTTGGTTTCCGAGATGGACATGCCGTGTTTGTACAACGTCCCCCACCTCTCATGAATTATTTCAAGTAACCAGACCAGTCAAGCGATTACTCTCTATAACCTCAAAAACGAATACCACTTTCAGATGAACTGCAACTACAACGTTTGCTTTGTTGTCAAACAGAAGTTGAACTGTCCCGTAGCTATCACCTGACTGGTCTACTTAGAATATAGGAAACTTACAAGTAGTCAAACAGCAATTGGAACACGTAGTTTAGTTGGCTTTTTGTCTGTCATAACCTCCGTGTATAATCCCTCAGTGACATCACTAAAACACCCCGAAATGAAACTTGTTCACACAATGTCACTGAGAATCGAATATTGAGCGAAAAGGAAAACTCGGAACTATCGAACAAACAGATCTCAATCACGTGACGTTTTGGACTGTTATTGAGATGTTAACTCATTAACTGACCAACACGTCACGTGATCTGTCAAGCTTTACGCAGTTTTAAAGTTTTAGTAAAATCCCGTTAATGTGCTAGGGACGCCCTGCGGAGTGGTAATAATATGCGATAATACCAGAGGGAAAAAACCCCAAATGATATTGAATAAAAACAAAACAATGACTGTTATGGACTCTGACATGACATTTTTAGTCTCAGTAAATGTAAATTATTGAGCCTCACACACCGCCGAAACGCACACACCTAGCGTATATTTTATATAGGTTACTGCACTCAAAATGTAAAAAGGAGGGGTGGGAGCCCCCTTATAACTGAAATATATAGAGGATATCTACGATGTTTTAGTCAATATCGGGAATTATCTCATGAGTGTGAACCTGAAAGTTTTATAATTCCCGATATTCACTAAATCAGCGTAAGATTTTGTTTTTATTATATGCTATGTGACATTTTACTGCGCAATATTCAGCCCAATTCAACTGCAAACAGCTTCAAGACAATAACAAAAAGCTGCTAATCATATTTCCTCAAGGCGACGTCATGCACCGAAGCGAAACGTCATTTAGGAAGCTACTGAAAAAATTCAACGTGTGGACCTGAAAATATTAAGCGCTCGTTAAAAATAAAACTTCCAGGTCCACACTCATGAGATAATTCCGGATACTGACTAAAATAGAGTATATTTTCTTTTTCATCATATCCTATGAGACATTTTATTGCACAATATTCAGCATAATTCGACGAGATATGCGTACGTTTTAAAACAGATAGACATCTAGAAATATCTTTTAGATAATTTGTGATAATTCACAGGCTAGCATATAATAAAAATAATTATTTTATATGAACAAGCATCGGGATTCCGTAGGAATATTCTAGATAAGAGGTCCATCATCATAGGTAAAAGCCAGAATATTGACTTGCCGAAAACAGTACTGCCACGAGTTGGGTGTCTCATAATCTAATCACCTCGTCATGTAACGCATACAGACCTTTTCCAGTTCGAAGAACTTGAAAAAGTCTGAACACGTTACATGCCCATAGTCACCATAGGCGTTTTACGGTTACTCAATATGCACCTATTTTTTGTTTATTCAATGTTATTCTGCTTTGGGGATGATTAGTTGTTGTTGAGTCTACAGTACGTGGAGAGTGGATTGTAACTAAATCACCAGTGGAGTGGAGTAATCACCCAAAGTATCACTTTCAAATTCTGTACATATGGTCAAAAAACGTAAGCAATGTTTCAGCCAATGGACCTCCGGGTTTTACCCGGAGGTCCATTGGCTGGAACTTTGCTTTTGATTGTTATGATTTGCAACAAATTTGCAATTATTGCTCGGGTGGAATCTCCACCTTGTGGGTGATTTAGTGATAATACACTCTCCACGTACTGTAAATAGAAATTCTATAACAAAGCTGATAATTATTGTTTCCAATTACGTATTTTATATATCCTGAAAAATAATTTGGTTATTGATACTTCATAGAACACAAATGAAGAATGGCATTGGTTTGTGGTAAAAGTCATTAACAATATTCAATAACATATGTATTGCGTAATTGTGTGAGAGACTGAAATGAACGAAGACAAAACAGATTGTTAAGCCAGTCGCTACTATGATTACGCAAAGGTGAAGAACGGTGGCTCTGATACTGACTCAAAGCACGTGAGCAGGAATGTGGTATTGCTCTCAAGGGGGAACCAACAACTGTTCGGCATTTATCAGTATATTTCCGATAGCTTTTATCTGATTTAAGCTGTATTTAGTAAATCTGGCCTTATTTCCACTTCGGTGCAAGATAGTTCCGTTTCGTTAATCTACATATCATTTTCAGAAAGTTTTATGTTTCGCAAATCCACTTTAAAGAAGGTAACAGAAATAGGGATCGGTCTTCGAAATATCAAAGGAACCTCCATACAAAGTTTTTAGACAAAAGTAACTATCATTGACTGGAAAAGCTATAAATTTTAATGTTAAGGGTGTGTGTAGACTAGTTTCTGGCGTCGGTCAGGTCGAACCAGCCTATGAAGACTCACGTGGTCACTTTATTATTAAAGATACAATGTGCGCGTTCTTTGAATTTCTGGGGCGCTCCAATATCTACAGCAGTGCGGCGAGATGCCGGACGATTATTACTGAAATGTTTATTTTGACGTTATTCCTGGTCTGTGGGTGGACGGCGGAAGGGCTGAATGGGACAAGTAGACTAGTGCTGTTATTTCGTTAAAGAAGCCGGGTGGTTGAAAATGGTAACACAAGAACCCTGCGGCCGTTGTATTCATTGCTGACATTACTCCATATTTGTTATGATAAGCTTGAAGTTTATTGCCACAACAATACTAATGCCCAGTGACGTATCCAGACTTTTCACATAGGATGTCTAGTACTTTATACAGATGGCAGAACATTAGAGTGACCAAACCCTGACCAAACCGTCCCGTTGAAGTTCGTCAGGAGCACTAAGAGCAAAAACGTACAAATTTTCAAACGAATCTGGAAGTATCAATACATTATCCTAACTTCAAAACTGCATCACGGGAAAAACATTTTCCAGAATTCATGTTCGTTCGTGGTCATTCGATCAATAACTACACTTTTGTGAAATATGACGTTCAGATACAGAACGACACGCGCGTGTGAATGGGTTAAACTATATGGCACGAGTGCCAGCGCGGAAGGATAAAACTTGAGACCTGTGGCCTCAAGTTTTATCCTTCCGCGCTGGCACATGTGCCATATCGATTAACCCATTCACACATGCGTGTCGTCCTGTGTTTATTACATGCCTTCACATCTATAAAAACAATTGCAGCCCTCGAGTTTTATCCTTTTGCGATGGCACAAGTAAGTTAAAAGGAACGTCATAGGCCACACCCACACAAAACTTCAGTCTCTTTTTCCACTTGACGGGAGGGTGCTGTCATTCAAAGCAATACTGAGTTAAATTTCATTCTGATTTTGACCATTTCCTGAGAAACTGAAAACACAGTTTGTAAATGTGGAGTTCAATATAACCCCAGATGACATGAAGTTGGTTGAACTTTGTATCAGAAAGAGTTCATTCAGAAATTGGAAAGTTTTGTTCGCGTGAGTTTCGTTTGTGGATTATTATGACCAGCCATTGTTTACGTTTGATCACCTATTGCGTATAAACAAATTGAACATGGAATAAAAAGCATGAAAAAGATTTCATTGTTTATTCAATTTTATTTTGAAAATCTTTTTAATATGATGAGATAAATATTAATTACTTTTCATGCTGAAACAATATGAAAGTGCAAGGGTTCTTTTCCATTCACAATATGCAACGTAATTTTTAAGACAGACAGTGGGGCGTGGTTTAGGGCGGGCCTAAATTCATTTTTTTCGGGTCATTGTGTTATGAAAAAAAGAAATACTTTAGCCAATCATTTTGTAAATTCTCGCATATATGTAAGAAATATTCTTAAAAGAGATGTCAAGGCCGAAAGGTTGTCTTCCTACCATTCCCTAAAAAGGCGAAAAGAAACAATCAAGACAACAGAAACATCTTGCACGATATTATCATAACAAAGTGGAATTAATTGGTACTATGAAAGGGATATATAACAATCTCCAGATGCCCTTCTCTCTAGATTCGTGACCAGACGTTAAACGTTTTGCGTGAGAGGTAATGCAACTGCCAATTAGCGCACAAAATAATGGGCAATCAATAGCAGGAAAGGGTCAGTACTAATCTAGGATCACCCATTCTGTATTTGTCAACTCACCTTGTATCCGTATGGATGCTCGGTAACTGTTCGATCGAACAACCTAAGGGTGCTGGCGGGTGAGACCGCTCTCGGACCTCTCCAACCAATCGCTTTGAACGGTAATGTGCGCAGTAATCCCATTCCTAACTCGTATTTGAAACTGTTAGAGATTATAGCTGTTTTGATGTTTGACGTTAATTGTTAGGTAAAGTGGTACTATTTATTTATTATTTATTGGCATTCAAGGTCACTTTAAGCATATTTGGATATATTATGACCGCACCATAGGAATGAAGTCGAGTTTAGCCAAACATTCATTCCTTTGCTGTCCACGTTAGAGGACTTTCCACGCAAATGTTGATTCCAGATCTTATTTTACAAGTAAAGCAGAACTAGATTACCACAATAAACATGCATTTCATCATTCCTGATGTTTTCACGGGTAGTAAAATAATGCAACTTCCACCTTGAAGTTAGTGTTTCCAAAGCAACATGGGCAACGTCACAAGTTGTTTATCTTAAATTCGAAACGGCGTTCGTTCCAATGATACAGGATTAACCCTTTACCCTACGAGTCGGCCGCATCCGCCCGCGTAATATGCAAATTCAGCAGTTGAAAAAATATTATTTTTAAAAAAATTTCAACAAAACCATATCATGTGACCCCTCGTTGGAACGAGCTCGTCGAGCTCGTTCCAACGAGGGGTCGCATGATATGGTTTTGTTGAAATTTTTTGAAAAATTTAAAAAAATGATATTTAAAATAATAAATTTTGATATCGTCTGCGTTGGGTAAAGGGTTTAAATCAAGTTCGGCCGTCGTGGACTGGTCACTTTCTATGCACACTAAAAACTAAAGTGTTAAAACTGACACTTTCAAGGTGTTAAACCCATTCTAACTCTTTGGGTTTGATTTTAACCCTCAAAGTGCAATGCTTTAAGCACTTAGACATTACAATCGTCAGACATCTGAAACTTGAATGGATGGCACTTCCCATGTGTCTAGCATTGGTGGTTCTTCCAGAATCGTTCATAATTTGATATGCGTTTGGTGGGTACATAATTAAAAGGACACAACGCAGATGACGCGGATCAGGCTCGAGTGTTCGAGCCTGATCCGCGTCATCTGCGTTGTTTCCTTTTAAGTGTCACGACATTACACTTGTCAAGTGGTATTACTGTAACAACTGTCAAGGTCTGGGATATCTACACTTGAACAAAGTGCTAGTTCAGCACTTAGTAAGTGTTAAATACAGCACTTCAAGTGTAGTTTTTAACACTTTAGTTTTTAGCGGGGACGCAAATATACTAGATTTCAAACACTAATTATAGGAATAATCAGCAAAAAAAATAATTAACAACCCAGTGCTTCATTAATTAAAATTTTCCTGATGATGACTTTTATTACTTGATAAACGCATGCGTGGACATCACTGCCCACGTGTGGATAACAACCAGTCCACGACGGCTGTACTGTATCATAAATAAAGTGTAATCGCTTGACTGGACTGGTTACGTGAAATAATTCATAAGAGGTGAGGGACGTTGTACAAACACGAGTACGCGAATGCGCACGAGTGTTTTACAATATAGTCCCTCGCTTCGAATGAATTATTTCACGTAACTAGTCCAGTCAAGCGATTACTCTGTTCATTACTTTTCATTATTCACGATAATTATATTATTTAACCCTTTCCTAACGTAACGGCCAGCGCTATTCTCAAAAATCGCCAATTAATTTTCATTATTTTTTCATTTTTTGTCTCTAAAACATAGGTTATGACCCCCTCATTGGAACGAGCTCGTTCCAATGAGGGGTCCTAACGTATGTTTTTGAGACAAAAAATGAAAATTATAGCTATTCAAGAATTTTTTTACAAGTGTCGTTTGCTTTTCACATTAGGTAAAGGGTTAAAAAAAAACAATGAAGTTCCCATTACATCCACGGCAAAGCGTCTTCCTTTGCGCGCACGGATACATGACACAATTGTTGATTGCATAATTCACTTGTGAAGTTATCGTTTATTTATAATCAAATCCGGAAATCCCAGTAAATCACACTTCGGAAAGTACTAAATTAAGATAATTATCAGTCAAGTTTTTTTTAAGAGCGGTCAAGTTAAATTTTCAGTGTTGGATCGACATTTTTCCAAATCCTTGGGATAGAATGAAAATGGAGTTTGGCAGAAGAAAAGGTTCGGAGTTTCAGTGTTTGCAGATTATGGAGACTCGTAGGTAAATTCCCATTGAGCCAGTCATGCATGAATAAAAGGACATTGAGTTCATAAAGGTCATCAAGCTCTGGGATTCAATTTTTTCAAGGTTGATTTGTATGTGCATTATATTTTTATTAGTTATAATTCGAACGCCCTTTTTGTAGGTTAAGGGATCTAGTTTTTCATTCTGAATGTCTCCACTCAAGTATACCATGGAGTAGATAACTGTGGACCAATTATGAGACGTATAAGGTTTTTAATGCAGCTTGGGGAAGGGATTTCGTGGCCCGATTAATAGCATAGGTCGGTCGTCCTATCTTTGCACAGATTACTGAGATAGGGTGTTTGGAATTCAATAATTCATCAACTTTGATCCATATAAAATTCATGCTTTTGTCGACCTGATTTCTACTAATCAAGGATATTTTTAGGCCATTTAAGGTTAAAAATGTATTACCAGTTTTATGTTGGAAGTTCTTTGGATGAAGTAGGATAAGGTTCATTTTATTCGCACTATTCTTTGATGTTAAAAAGCTGATCATCAGTAAATAGCGTATCTATAGAATAGAATAGAATAATTTTTATTGCACAACCACACTACAAAGAATGGGTATGGCATTTCGAAAACAATAAAATATAAGAATAACAATCATACAAATGATATGCAAATCAGATTTATGTAGTTGCAAGAAGCACAAACACACAAAAACACTCAACGCACAAATACGCCTAACCCCCCCCCCCCCCCCCCCCCCACACACGCACATATCCTCGCATACAACCCAAAAAACCCTCACACACTCGTATATATAGTGGGATCAGAACAAATGAACAACTGACTACCACCTGGTATTGAATACATATACATTACATTTATCGAGCACCAGTTCGAGTGTCTATTTTGGTTAAAACCCGATTTTGCAATATTTTGAGGGTAATTACTGTTAAAAACACCTCCAAGTCAACAGCAGACAAAGAAACGGAAAAGTGGTCGGCAATGCCCCACAAAATAAACCATGTCTCGGCTGACCGCCTGACTCAGATTCAGATTACGCCCTTCTATGACCCAACCGATATTTATCAATTTATTCATTTTTCTCGAGCAGTAGATCTTATTCTCATGCATTCATCAATATATGTACTGAGAAGATTTCCGACAGGTGGGATTTTCGCTCCGAAAATGAGAATCAGTTGATGTGATGAGTGTAGTGATCCGAAACCTGGCCATATAGACTCTAGTGATGTCCACAAAGTAGCACGCTGGCCAAAATATCGAGGACATTTGAGAAGAAAGTGTTTCTCGTCTTCAACTTCGTTCTGATCACACGACTTACATAGCCTTGCTTCAGCGGGTATTGGTCTGGGTCTATGATGCCGTCCTTTCTCTATTTCTAGATTATGACAGCTAAGAATAAAGTTACTTATTATTTTTCTTTTCTGGATGGGTAGTGAATCAAGGTAGGCCAGGGCTTATATTTCGTCTAAATTTGTGAGAATCCATTTGGATTCTCGTGAAAATGGTTGCGAGAATCCATACCTGCTATGAGTATCCCAGAATCCCATGACGCCACCAAGGTTGAACCACTGTTGTATACTGATAACACATCTTAACCTTTTATCCAACACACTTTTTTAATTTTTAAAACTAAGTTTGATAATTTTTAAACAATAAATAATACATAAATGATAAAATAATTAACTGAACAATATTTACCAATAAAATCTTACAAATATGGCTGTCGTTGGAACCGGCTCAATGAGCCGGTTCCAAGGACAGCCATATTTGTAAGGTTTCATTGGCAAAGTGTCAGGATATTTAAGGTCATGTTAGCCTTCTATTGGTTAATTTGTTGCCGCTGTGTTAGTTAAAGGGTTAAATTGACTCAATTTTTTTTCCACGCGAATCCTAGCAGAGGTGCAGCGAGAATCTACATGGATTCTCGTCGGTTTTATTGCGCGAATCTTTGTGCGAATCGATTCTCGGATTCTCGTCGAAATATAAGCCCTGTAGGCGGCCCTCATGTAGTTCGTTTTCACATCAAAGTAGAACCTCAACTTGCCGCTGCTTTGCGACTTCCTAACAATGTCTACATTTTTCCACGTTTGTAAATAGTTATCATGCAGTCTAGTAAGAAAGACATCTGGGAACGATTCTTTGTTTACAATGGACGGTGTTTCCCATACATAACCAAAGACGTATTTGAAAAGACTATCTCTTATAAGATTGAGTCACTGCGATCCACCCCGCTGTTTCATGTCCATGTAGCTTTTATATAATAACCTGCCCGGATGCAGTGATTCTAATCTGAGCCAATATTTTATTATGAGTTTCAGAATTTCGAATTTGATAGGGAATCTGCCGAGTTCAGCAAGGCATGCGACATTTGATGCATTGCGATTTACGCCCAAGACGCGTTTACAAAATCGGACATGGAAGTTTTCAACTTCATCTGTTCTCACCAGAAAACATCGATCACCCCAAACCTCACAGCCATAGTTTAACACCGGCTTAATGCATGTGTCAAATAATTTCGTGATGATGGGGACGGGCACATCATTGCCACCAAGTGAATTGTAAACTTTAAAAATAGCCTTCGATGCCCTGTTCTTCAGATCTGACATCGCATTACTGAGATTACCCGAGGCTGGCAGATTTAGTCCAAGATATTTATAGACCTGAGATGAATTTAAAATTGTGTTGCCATATTTAAAGACCTGGTTTAATTTCCTCCCTGCTTTATTAAATATTACTGTTTTGGTTTTTTCCGTATTTACGGTAATTTGCCAATTATAGCAGAACGAGTGCAGTCTGTCTATCATGCTTTGTAAACCTGTAGCAGTCTACGACATTAGGATGATGTCATCGGCATACATCAAACACGGAATGGGTGTACCCATGACTTCGCACAAATCATTATCCTGATCTAGAAGTTCCTTAGCGATGTCATCTATAAATAAGTTGAAAAATAACGGACTTAAGTTATTCCCTTGCATCACGCCGCGAGATGTGAAGAATGATTGGGTTAAATTATCATCAATCCTTACACTTGACTCGGTATCACTCAGTAGATTCTTAATAGTTTTATACATATTGCCTCCAATCCCCAGAGCGGCCAAGCGATACAATAACCCGTCTCTCCATACTTTATCAAATGCTTTATTAATGTCAACAAAGCACGTATAAAGACGTTTGTTTTTTTCATTACTACGTTTTATTAGATTATTGATTATAAAGAGATTATCTGTCGTCCTATGATCTTTTTTAAAACCGCATTGATATTGGGATGGAACTTCCAGCTGATCTGTGTATAGTGTTAATCTCTCAAGCATGATATTGAGAAACACCTTACCCAGAATGCTGGTGACAGTTATACCCCTGAATTGGTCGGCATTTATCGGGTTACTGCATTTTGGAATAGGTACAATGTAGCCAGCAGTCCATGCTTTAGGGACTATCCCTGATATCAGAATATCATTGAATATTTTTATCAGAACAGGTACAATGATATGTCGGGTTGATTTAATCATCTCAGCCTTTATACCATCTAGTCCTTCGGCTTTACCACATTTTAACTTTGAGATTGCCTTTATTACTTCAGTCTCAGTAACACGATAGTCAAGGGTGTCGTTACGAGACAATTGGCGCTCCAGGTTGCATAGCTTAACGGAGATGTCTTTCCGGAAATTCTCATTAAACTCTGATGGATTGGGAGGTTGACCAAGATTTCTGAAGTGCTCATAAAATTCAGCAGGATGAATGACAGAGGATTGGGCAGATTGCTGGTTAAACTCTGATTTTATCTTTGCTAATAGATCCCAGTATTCTTTAGGATTGCTACTCTTCATTTGGGTGAGGCTATCGAAAAGTTGTTGTTTATACTCCCTCCGTTTTAGTTTAAGAGATCTATAATACTGTTTTCTTGCAGTAAAATAGCGACCTCTTACTATTGGGTCATTGCTGTATGTGATCAACAGCTTTCTGCATGATATGAGGTGCTTTTTGAGTTCACAACAGCTTTTATCGTACCAGGGTCTAGGCTTTTGTTTTGAGTGTCCACGTCCCTTTGCCCTCTTACGTTTCAGGCTACGCGCTGATGCAAGCCTAAATAGACAGTTCAACTTTGTGATAGATACAGTTATATCAGAAATTCTCTGTTTTAATATACTTGACAAATTTGACCGAATATCGTCGGACTCGAACGCTGATACAAAAGCATCTTTTGCTGACTGCGACCATTTAAATGTTTCAGGGAAACGGTTCGTATTAACCTGTGAACGCCTACCCTTGATTCTCGTGAAATTACCTCCTGTAATCATAAACCACAGTTGAGAATGATCCGAATGTATTGTGGGATCTTCCACGTGGAAGTACGAGACCTTTGGGATGAGGTGTTCGCTACACGCCACATAATCTACCACTGAACAGCCAAGCGGCTGGAAGGATGTATATTTTCCCATAAAATCGCCTTGTGTTCTACCATTCAGAATCCGTAATCCAGCTTGTATGCACAAATCAATTAGTAATTTACCACGACTATTTGATTTCTGGTCACAGCTGTTTCGCGGAGGTATTACTTTATCTGTGGTGTAGTTGGGGATGTGGGTAAATTTATCTGAGTTTTCATCATTAGTTAAATAATCCGAAATACTTGCAGTACGGGCGTTTAAATCTCCCTGTACGACAACACTTCCACGTGCTGAGTAAACGGCAATTTCCTTTTGAAGTATATCAAATGTGTCCTCACTGTATCCCCGTGGACAGATGGATTGCCCAGGGGCGCAATATGCGTTACAGAGGAATATATCGTTGTCGGTATTGAAGAACTCCTTGCGTAATACAAGCCACAGGATATCATCGCTATCTGACTTCAGCTGTTGGATAGCGCTGGTAAACGTTGATTTATAGTACACAAGGAGTCCTCCCCTTTTGTTAACCCTTTACCTAACGTAACGACCAAAACCGGCCAGCTCTATTCTCAAAAATCGCCAATTAATTTTCATTATTTTTTTCATTTTTTGTCTCAAAAACATAGGTTATGACCCCTCGTTGGAACGAGCTCGTCGAGCTCGTTCCAACGAGGGGTCATAACCTATGTTTTTGAGACAAAAAATGAAAAAAATTAGTTATTCAAGAATTATTTTTGCAAGTGTCGTCTGCTTTTCGTGTTAGGTAAAGGGTTAACCGTTCTGTTACTGTAGAAGTATTTGTAACCCTTTATGTTTATGACAGGGGTAGAGTCGTCAGACCACGTTTCCAAAAATGTTACTGCATCAAAACGTTTCACATATTTTTCTACAAATCTGTCGGATGTCAATTTGTTCTGGCCCAGTGAATCCTTAATGCCATGAATGTTCCAACAGCTTATTCTTAGCTTCTGAAACGAGTCCATATCGAGAAAGTGTTTTGTCTAATTATTAACGCGATCACCATTTCTAGATGTGATGGCTTAAATATGTCGAATCAGAGAGTTACAGAGCTCAGTCAGCTTACCGTTAGTATCAGCTTGTGGTGATGCAGAGCCGGCAACCTGGTTGTCCTGTTGTCTATTCACTTTTTGTCTGGGAAAGCGACCAGGCCGATGGCTATATCGAGATACCCGTGAGACATTTTCCAGATACCGAGCTTGCTGGAAACCAGCTCCATGTCGCCTGGTTTGGGTCACCTGAGTTGGTTTACCGGGATTTTGAGAGCTGCGCACGCCACATGCTGGCGGTGTGTGGGAGGCAGACACTTGGTTTTGCGATCTCGACTCTAGCCCCAATATACACTTCATTTTGACAGCTAATCGACCCAGACCTTTATTATTTAGGTGAATGTTGTCATAATATAGCTCCCTCTTCGTAGATGAATCCTGATTTCGGAAAGTGTCACATATATCGTTAAAAACAACCTGACTTAGTCCGGCACATAAGTAACTTAAGCGTCCGTTCAGTGTATTTGTGCTTGAGTTAATTGTCCCATTACTGGCTCTGGGAATTACAGCGCATACATTAATTTCCGCATTAGGGAAGTGTTCACGACATGTTGTGACCGCACAAGAAAATGTTTCACATACCCTCTCCGGCTCGTCCTTCTCTATAGCACTGTTACCAGACACGAGTACAATGCGCTCACGTGTTTCATATACTCCACTCGATTCCAAAGACTTTATTATCCCTGACAAGCCATTTGGGATATACTCCACCCATGTGTTGCCAGAAGAGTCTAATCTTTTACCCTTTATACGTTTCGCGATAGAGTTTGTTAATATAACATTTTTCGTCCCGAATCTATGTGCCTTTGCTTTTGGAGCATGGCGCTGAGTGTTAAAGGGAGAATTCTCTTGAGATAAGTTGGCAGCTATTCCACGGAAATCCCCTGAGTGGCGAGTCGACCTTCTTCGAGCTGGCGAAAAGCGAAGCTCATCTTTTTTCGTCATATCGGAGCTGTTGCCCTGAGGCGGTTCCCCGTTGCCCGTGACAGCAGACTGCACAACTTCCGAATAAAGTTTCCATCTGTTTTCAGTGTCTTTGGTGTGATTTCGTGACAAATCTCTTGTTATTTTGTTGCCGTCTGTGCTAGATTCTTGTGCATTGATACCATCATCTTCGATAGAGTCGGTGTTGACACCCCTCTCCTCGTAGGTAATTGGGACAACTGCAGGCGATAGTTTACTGACTTCAAAGTTCAAGAAATCTATCTTATCTTCCAATAAACTCACTTTATTACACGTTGTCTCCAGCGCGTCGCGTAGTGGGTTAAGTCTAGAGTCAATTATGTCTGTGAGTCGATGTTCCAGCGCGTTGTCTAGTTTTTTCTGCAATTGTTCCGTCACATTTTCCGTCCATTGCTGTATCAGAACCTGATCCGATTTTGGAGAGTTATTTATTTTATTATTCGTCTGGAGGGTAGAGAGCAGTTTTGTCATATTTCTCAGTTCTCCGCGCACAATCGATAGGTCACTCATTTCAAGGACAATTTGTGCCAGCGTTGATTCTATTGCTAGCAACTGTCCTTCATGTTTCAGGGCTAGCTTTTCTGCCCTCTCTCTAAGTTCAACCTTCCTATGCGGTGTTAATGAACCAGAATCCAACTTGTGAGCCACACCCTGGCTGTTTTTTTTGTTTACTCACAACTGGTGTAGTTTCTGAAGTAGATGTGCAATCCTCTGTTTGCCCCAAGGCTACTTTGCATGTGTCTCTATTTGCTGACATGCCACCATTCGCTGACAAAATCATATAATCCTCATTACCGGTTGCATTAATTTCAATGGTTTCATTAATTGTTTTATTCAAGTCACAGTTTGCTTCGGAATTTGGTGACGAACACAATTTATCGCAAACAACAGATTTAATGTTATTAAAATGGTCGTCCAGCCATTTAACACAATTATCAATACCTTGAATCAAGATGGTGCCTGTATGATACACATTGATACAAACAAATTTCGATCCGTCTTGTTTGTCATATAAATTGAGTTGTCTGTAGGTATGTGGGACTTTTTTAAATACAATGTCATAGTCAACACTACATACCTCAGTAATTTTCTCCGTCCAGAATTGTACTTTGTCTTTAGAGACAAGAAATTCCACATCACAGGGTTTTTCTACCCATTTCCCAGAAACATTGCACTTCTGTTTATGAATTATTGGGTCATCTGCGACTGTTAGTTTTTGTTTCTTTACCCTTTTCTTTTGGGGACTTGTCTCGCCAATTTCATTTTCCAGAACATAATCGTACACATCGCCTGTAATGGTTCCACAGAAGTCAATCGACGGCTTTGCGCAGCTGGAAGCGGATCGTGTTCTCCTCAGTGGTGCTATGTTTTCGCTATTCTTTGAGTACGTCGCCATCTTGGATTCCTCACTTATCGCTGGCATCATGAACGGAAAATTGTTATTAAAGTTTGTCCTTCAAGTGAGAGTCCGAATCAGTTGGAAGTTCTGGACAGCATACATGTATACTATAAACATATCCATCTATATTTCTCCATCACACAGAACTGGTGATTGCATTAAAACTCGATTAAAACATATCTCGCATATTTACATCGACTTTCTCGTGTCACGTGATGTTGTACATATATTATTCCCTGAGGTAAAGGCTGTGGCGTCGTCATCAAAGGATAGGTAGTTCAGCAAGGTTGACCTATTGATGTCGTTCATGTACAATAAAAATAATACAGGGTCAAGAATAGAACCTTGATGAACGCCAGCAAGGTCAAAGTCTGATGATGTGTTTAAGAATGGAACAAAGTGTTTTCGCCCTGCTAGGTAGTTATTGAACCAGGAGTTCACCACTCCTCTAAAGCCATGGGGCTCGAGTTTTGAATCCATATTTAGTGATCTATGCTATCAAAGGCTATTGAGAAATCCAGAAATATTATAAGCAGTCTTTAGTTGGCTTGTCATTTTCTGCCCCATATTGTTAATCAGATGTAATACTTGGTGTACGGTGGAGTATTTCTTTACCGAAGCTTATTTTGGTACTTATAGATGAAGTCTTCAGAATGTGAGCAATAAACCGATAGGTCTATAGTTGTTAAAAAAGTTATCTCCTATTTTTAAACACAGTAACAATTTTAGCTACTTTTTGTGGAAAGATACCATTGCAGAAGGACGGATTGATTATATGCGTTAGAGGTGGGCCATTTTGAACTTGATTTCTTTCAATAGTTTGGTTGATACACTGCCGTAATCCCGACTTGATTCGGGGTACAAACTTATTTGTATACAAGATAACTTCTTTAAAAAAATCGGCACTGTTGTCACCAGTGAATTCACAAAAATGCCTTGCAGTATCGGGGACCTGGTCTGTAACAATTTTCTCAATATTAATGAACATTTATTGATTTTATCGTCTATCTCTTTTTGGCTTGTCAGTTCATTATTGCCCTGCACTAAAAAAGATGGCAAAGTCGAAGTGCAATCGCCCTTATTGGACATACGTAAGATTTTCCAAGACGTCTTGATATTATACATATACTCCTGTAAGAGTGTTATAATACCTAGCTTTGCCTTTACCTAATTTAAATGGGTGAAGATGGTGCAATAACCTTTGTCTTGCTGGAGATGTTCGTATCTGAGGGCGATTTAAGTTTTTTAATGTAGACTTTATGCTTTGTGATGGATGCTTAAAGGAGGCCTGTCGTAATTTTCAAGAGTGACGTTTAATATGACTATGCGGAATCGAGGTCATTTTAATGGGGGAGGTTATTCTGAGTGTGCTCATAGAAATTATTATAGGCCTTATTAGGTAAGATTATTATTTACGTCGGGGTAGTCACACTGGGATGAAAGGCTTTTAACACTTTACCTATCGAATCGGCCGCATCCACCCGCGTAATTTCGAAAATGAAATTTGAAATGAAATTTATTCAACAATATACCATCTTACAAACAAACAACATAAAAAAATAATGATAACAAAATGAACAGTCAAAAATGAGCAGTTAAAAAAATATTATTTTCAAACGAATATCAACAAAACCATATTATGTGACCCTCATTGAAACGAGTCCGTCGAGCTCGTTCCAATGAGGGTCACATGATACGGATTTGTTAAAAAAAATTGAAAACTTTGAAAAAACTAAAACTAAAATAATAAATTTTGATGGCGTCTGCGTTGGGTAAATGGATAAAGTAGTTTATATTGTTAGCATTGGAAGGGCATTTGGGCATTTTTGCCGAGAATGCTAGAGCTTTACACGAGATGTCGGCGTAAAAATGATCACTAACGTCAGTAATAACGATTCCCGGTGAGAACTTATTTGTATTATTACAGAAATTATGATAGATTAATGTTGCCGTATGTTCCAATATGAGTAAAATCCTCCCCCTCTGAATGGATGAGAACTGACGTGGTTTCTTTTATGTTTACGGTTCCAGTAGCAAATATTATCGTCTGACGACACCACGCGAAATATTTGAAATGACGGCGCCCGTTTCGTAATGGCATCATCAACGGAATGACTGGCAAGCCATTTCATTTTCCTCGATTTTTCACACGTGCAGCAGACGGTGTTTTGGTGAAGCGTTATTTAAATAACAAACCGATTTACGATTTGAATTGAGACGGAAGGAGTTTATCCGGTTTATTGATTATTTATCCAGTGCCATCGTGGGGTACACGAGAGGTTTATTTACTAAGCCTGTGATCGCTAAAAGTTGCCTTGAACAAGGCAAATTTAACGATCACAAGTTTAATAAATAAGCCTCAAATAAGCCTCTCGAGTTTCACGATGTAGGTTTTGGGCTATGGGTAATGTCTTATTGGAACATATATGTTATTGTGATGAGTTGACGGTAACATGGTCTGAGGTTAGCGGCTCGGATTTTATGTTCAACCTCGACGCTTTGCGTCTCGGTTAGACATAAGTTCCTAGCCGCAAACCTCAGACCATGTTACCGTCAATTCATAACAATAATTTATAATATGGAGTAACAGTTATGGGTTTAGTAAATACAGGCATAAATCCCGTATAGTGACCATTATAAGTTATTGTGATGAACTGGCGGTAACATGGCCCGAGGTTTGCGGATCGGAGTTTATGTTCAACAGAGACGCTTCGCGTCGAAGTTTAACATAAACTCCGAGCCGAAAATCTCAGACTTTGCTTGCTAACACCTATTCATGATAAAAACGTATATGTCCCAAGCCTACCCATAGCCCAAACTCACATCGTGAAATGAAAAAGGATGAAATAATATAGCAACGGGCAAGGTCATTTTAAATATTTCAAGTGATGACTTCAGACGGTAAGATATGGTACTTTATTATATGACTATCATATTTTTACCCTAAATACCACTGCTATTTGACGATTTTATCCAGACTGTCGGTAATATTTTCCGGGATCAAAAATCCATATCACACTCCTACGGAAATTGCCGAGAATTTCCATATGAATGACGTCGGACAATTTATCCGTTAAAAATAGACTTCGAAATTAGGGAAGCCGTGACACAGTTTGATTCAAAGGAATGAGTAAATCGAGGTAAGCAAATTGCGTTACTGTTAGTGTGTCAGTCATATAAAAAATCTACCATCATAACAGTGTGTTGATCCGTATCGTAGTATCACGTCAAGCCGAGGTGACCAGATTGTCGGATCACAACTTGACGTGATACTTCGACACGGATCAACACACTGTTATGATAATATGTATGTACTGGAGCCATAAGCATAGAAAAAACTTTGCAAGCTCTCGTCTATTGAGTGGGTGGTGACTTTTGTCTTATTGGGACATAGAATCGACAGACAAACTGAGATGTCTTTTAGTGTTTTGTAAAAGTAAGAGAATCAATATCAAAATCACCCATCAGATAAACATTTGCGATCTTACTGTTAGTTGTTTCAAGACGTTTAAATAGAGTTGTCAGGAAGAGATCGAGATCGGCTTTCGGGGGTGTATTGGGTCTATAAATTATTCTAACGATACTATTCTCTTTTCCAGTAAATTCACTGAATAGGGATTCGAAAACTTGAGAGATAAAAATTGACAAGTCGTTGCGTACCAAAAATTCCCCCTCCACCATCATCGTTGCCCGGGCCCTTGTGAGTGACAAGTGTATGACATCCGTTCATGAAATATGCAATGTGTCTTCAATAGTGAAAATTTCTGTCACTCCTATCACGTTAGAAAATAATAATTGGACTGTAAGTCACATGGGAGGTTCTGGAGGC
Organism: Pictodentalium vernedei; assembly: GCA_031216915.1. Classification (NCBI taxonomy): domain Eukaryota; kingdom Metazoa; phylum Mollusca; class Scaphopoda; order Dentaliida; family Dentaliidae; genus Pictodentalium; species Pictodentalium vernedei. The sequence continues at coordinate 714,216,038 of CM062296.1, forward strand.
ATTGAGACTTCGACAATTCATGTTAAATATAGAAAACATTTAAAAACTTTTGGATAGCTAGTGTTTGAACTGTTCCGGTGTGTAATGTTGAGAGCAATTTACATCAATGGTCATTGCTGAATGGGTACCACCGTCATTATTACTGGTCACAGCTGTGTTACAAATTGCTTCAAAGTCATAGATATTGTCGTGCTGTATCCCATCAATGTTAATTATATTAGCAATTCTCCAAAACATTTGTCATGGAACAATCTGCTGGTACCGAAACAAAAAATATGTGTAGAAGTCATACTTCACGGTAAAATATGACTAGAGGATAGATAGTCTACTGCAGTGATTATTCGAGTTTGAAAACAAATAATCTTTGGATATAAAATATATAAATATAGGTTATTAGCACCAGGTGGATATCCGAGATGGTGTATTGAAGTCAAGACCTCGTCTCTGGGCATGTATATGGACAGATTTTTTACCCAGACGAGGTGAAAACTTCAATACACTACAGTACGTGGAGAGTGGATTGTAACTAAATCACCTGTGGAGTGGAGTAATCACCCAAAGTATCACTTTCAAATTTTGTACATATGGTTAAAAAACGTAAGAAATGTTTCAGCCAATGGACCTCCGGATTTAACCCGGAGGTCCACTGGCTGGAACTTTGCTTTTGATTGTTATGATTTGCAACAAATTTTCAATTATTGCTCGGGTGGAATCTCCACCCTGCAGGTGATTTAGTGATAATACACTCTCCACGTACTGTATCTCGGAAACTGACTCTGTGGTAATAGCCAATTTATCTTAAAATATTCCTACTTTCTAGACTTGTTCCCATATATTTTGACAATCATTCAGCGTCTACGAATTGCTTTTTGATGAATGAAGATCACGACGTCATAGTATTGCGTTCTTGCGCTGTGCATGATGTAATCTCCATTCATTGTTCTACTTGTGCTATAACCACAAGAGTGAAAAATGTTTCAGATGTGGGTTTCTTCGTTTTATTTTTCAGGTTTAATGCATGGTAGGTAATATCATAATGGCAGAAAATGATCTAGTCTAATTTATTTCGTTGCGTTGAGTTGGTAAGTTTATTTGTCATTTAATTACTGTTATCAAAAACGCTGGCCTCGACATGTGTAATCAGTTTTCGGGGAGTCTGTTGAATCGAATGATCGCACGTACTATTGCTACCCTCAATACAGATTTGTATTTGGTCTAGACGTTTTCAGTTGTATTGAGGAAAATACGTACTTGTTTTAAGATAAAAATCGTTATGTACAAATCACCTATAAGTATAAGCTTGCATATTTTCCTTTGGTTGTATTTTGATAGCTAATGATCAGGTTGGGATTATGGACACAGATACAGGAGAGTCGACGTGCTGATGTACAAGTCCTTTACCCCTTTGAACTCTAGTGGTATCTTCCATGCCAGTTCAATGCCTCAAATAGAAGAGTCCATATTATTATTTGGGGTAGATCAATCAATATTTTCAACGTGCAGCCCTAAGGCTGCACGTTGAAAATATTGATTGGTCTACCCCACACATTTACTGAACAGCCATCCTAGATAATGACGTTATGACGTATCATGTTCCTGGCAGGAAAAAAACGGCCGCTAGGGTTCAAATGGTTAAACGCTGGAATTTTTTTTTATTACATTGATATCCCGTCTAATTAAAGCATTCCTGAATGGAATAATTATCATTTAAGCAATACAGAGAACCAAGGTGATGTTATGTGAAAGGTAACAATCAGTTGTATTGGTGATTAAAATCGGAAGACACTGAAAACTGGATGACATGGGAATGGGGTGGGGGTAAAATATATTAAGGACTGACAAAACAATGACTAAATAGGCTGTCAAAGAAAAGGAATGGGGGAGGTCTATAAATAACTCGCTTCGTTCGAAATATTGAGTCTGATAATTGCCTCGAGCTTAGCCTAAACCATTGTTTGCGTGAGTACGCCGAGCTTCTTCATTCTCGTTACAAAGGGGGAGAGGATGTGATCGTGAAAAAGAGTACCGTAGAATCAGTTGACATGCAATTTCAAAATTGTGTGTTGAAAGAAATCAAAACGATGCTAGCAACACATTGAGATCGGGGGGGGGGGGGGGGTAGGGGTAGAATGACGTATACAATTCCATTTATGAAAAAATGGTATAGAGAATTTAATTCTACGAGCATGATAATCATGACAATAACGCACTCATTACCTGTTCAGTGTTCGACAACCCATTTCTGAACAATGGTAAATTTTCCCTTCAACTTAGTTTTGGTTTTTTGTCAGTGCTAGCTTTCTCGACATCAGTAATGCACTTGCACAGGTACTGGAAACCAGCCCAGCTAATGAGAACCTCTTGTTTTCTTAACCATCACGTGCCTTCAAAGGAAATTAAAAACCAGCAAGTTAATCTTTTCCTTTATGAAAGTTGGTTTCCGCTGAGGTGTCATATCTCATTTCATTTATTTATTCACTGGAGTTTGAGTTCACTTTCAACATCTGGAGCTATATCATGACTGCAACTATTGGTAGGCCAAGTTATGGCTTCATTTGAATTATTAGTTGAGAACCTAATAATTGCAGACTAGAAATAATTGATAACCGACACGTAAATCACATAAGATTTCTTTGAGACATTTACACTAAGTGGTATAGGGTGATTTAAGGAGTACATTGTAGTTTCGCGAGATATTGTTAATAAATAACTGCCTTACTACACTCTAATGGAGAGTGTCAATCGAGCATCACCAACAAATTGTAGCAAAACAGTTTTTTATACTTCATTATGTTTCCATTACTTTTTGAAATTAGTAGAGCAATCAAATATCAGTAAGCAAAACATTGTTCACAACTAATTGTCCTGCTACAATCTACTGAAGAGTGTCAATTTATTTATTGATTGGGTTTTAACGACACTTTCGACAGCCATGTTCACCTCGTGCAGGATAGTTTTACTGGTGGAAGAAGCCGGAGTATCCGGGGAGATCCACCGAGCAACGGCGGGCAACTGTCAGACTCCCCAACGTACAAACTCCACACAAGCAGGGTTAGCATTGGTTGAAGACAAGTGCATCATCGACGTGCAGTACGCCTTAGTACACAATGCCACCGTGCCCCCGCGGGCGCGCGTGGGCAACTGGGATTTAGTGTCTTGCCCAAGGACACAATTCGGTTGCCGTAGGTGGGATTCGAACTGAGAACCTCTCGGCTTGCAACCTGCATCTATACCTACTGAGCCACCGTGCTCCCAAGAGTTTAAATCGACCATCTCCGACAAACTGCTGAAAAACAGATTTATATGTCACAATACAAGCCTCTAGTCTAATGCTGTGCAAACGTCAAGCTAATGCACGCAGTGAAAAGGTCTGTTAGTTGTTGAGGAATGCTTTAATGGTATTTAACAGTAAATTTTACTTTTTGGAATTAGTACTTTGAATTCATACCGAAATCATTCAGAATTAAGACGGGTATTTCATTTGACTCTTTGAGCCCGAAAATCCTTTTTACTGGCTCATTGTAGTGATACGACCTGAAATCAAAAAGGAGACAGTTGATGAGTGAATTTGTATGATGGACCAATCACATTTTTCAACGTGCAGCCTTCGGGCTGCACGTTGAAAATATTGATTGGTCTTCCCCAGGTAACGAATATAGACATTACCAGCTTATGGCTCTGAACTGGCATGGAATATACCATTATGGTCCAAATGATTAAATCATCAGCGGACAAACTTAGAGTCGAATGTTGCGAATATCAGACAGCTCACATGAAATCATTTTTCCTGGAGGCCTCTAGCGTAAGTAGGATTGAATGATTTATAGGATTTCCGAAGCTGGGAGTGAATGATTTTTGGGGCGCCTTAGTTTGTTATTATATTGTTCATAAATAAATGTTCTGCAACAGTTTATTGGAGAGTGTCAGTTGACTCCCTCCAATAAACTGCAACAAACAGTTCAATATGTCAGTAGTATGTAGGTGTTTTTTCCAACTAGAAGGTACAGTGCGGGCACTAAGTTAATGCAATCGGCGTGAAGCCTTCAGTTATTTGCACTATAATCAAAGATCGGAAAGAATTTGAGATTTTGTTTTCAGTTATTTGTTGATACACTGATAATTGCCAATTGCAAACATCTGATAACCTATATGTACATCAAATTACATTTCTTGACGACTCTTAACTCAAGTGGGATTGAGTGATTTGCAAGGATTTCCTGAATGATTTATGGGGAACCATAGTTTAGGAGTATTGTCTTTATAATTCACTCTCTTGCTACAATCTATTGGAAGGAGTCAATCGACCATTTTCAACAAATTGTAGCAATACAGTCTTAAATGTCAATATTTGTCCACTGCTGTGCAAATAGCAAACCAACGACTACGGTGAAAAGCCTGCCAGTTATTCAGTGAAAGTTTTAGTTTTTAACTCTACTGTTTGTTATTGGTCCTGCAATCAAATATCAGTTGACAAATTGGATGGTGTTTTGCTTTGAATTATCAGATGGCTAAATGACAAATGTATGTAAAGGTCATTAAGAGATGTTATCTGATGCACATATAGGTTATCAGATGATTGCAACTGGTAATTATCAGTTTCTCAGCCAATAAGTCAAATCAAATCTCAGTTTGTTTTCTGACATTTGATTATAGTGCAAATAACAGAGAGGCTTTTTGTCGAATGCATTAGCTTGCTGTCTGCGCAGTAAATTGTAATAGGGAAAAACACATCTATATTCTGATATACTGAACTGATGGAGTGAGAGTTTTCCTCGAGTTGAGAGAAAATGTTATTACCGCTTGGAAGGAATATACTGAGACTTCCGCTCTTGAGCCTATGTCACACTGAAATAGGAATTCTGTATATATTTGGTCCTTAACCCTTTGAACACAAGCGGCCGCTTTTCCGCCCAGGAACATGATACGCCATAACGTTATTAAATAGGATGGCTGTTCAGTAAACATGTGAGGTAGACCAATCAATATTTTCAACGTGCAGCCCAGAGGCTGCACGTTGAAAATATTGATTGGTCCGTTTCCGTCCAGGAACATGATTCGCCATAACGTTATTAAATAGGATGGCTGTTCAGTAAATATGTGAGGTAGACCAATCAATATTTTCAACGTGCAGCCCAGAGGCTGCACGTTGAAAATATTGATTGGTCTACCCCAAATAATGAATATTGACTCTTCTAATTGTTACCATTGAACTGGCATGGAAGATACCACTAGAGTTAAAGGGTTAAAACTGCTTTATCACTGTGTACTGGATAAAGCCCAGAGGCTGTACGTTGAAAATATTGATTGGTCTACCCCAAATAATGAATATTGACTCTTCTAATTGTTGCCATTGAACTGGCATGGACGATACCACTAGAGTTCAAAGGGTTAAAATTGCTTTATCACAGTGCACTGGAGATTGCCAATTGACACCCTGAAATAGGCACAAAACAATTTTTGATGAACAATATTCTACTCAAACAATTAAGTAACCACAATAATTATCCAATCTCGCCTGGACCTACAAATACTTCTTCAAGTGTAAATTAATGCAAGCAACCTGACATTTACAAAGTAGGATTTAGGGATTTATGGGGTTTCCCTGGGTCGGATTGAATACTTTATGAAGAGCCATAGCTTAACAGCATTTTGTTTGTAATTAACTGTTTTGCTACAATCTGCTGGAGAGTGTCAGTTGACCACCTCCAATAGACAGCAACAAAACAGCTTTATTTATCAAAATACATACAGTATTTTTTCCATTTAGTATTGCGAGCAAATATCATTTGGAATATTGTGATCTCGTTTGAATTATCCTTTGCGAAACTTAGAAATGCAGGCCAGAAATAACTGATAAATTAAATAAAATATACGATATAACGGAGGTTAGCCTAAGTTCAAATTTATTGTGTTGGAAAGTCGAGCTTCACTGAGGCAAACTAGTTTCGGACTGTTGCGTTCTTTTTCGGTGGCTTTCAAGCCACTGAAGAAGACCGCAACAGTTTGCAACTAGTTTGGCTCCGTGTGTTTCCATGCCACTGAAGAAGAACGCAACAGTTCGAAACTAGTTTGGTTCAGCGAAGCTCGACTTAGCAACACAATAACCTTTAAACTAAAGCTAACCTCTGTAATATCCAATATACTATTTGACTTGTTGGTACACCATTTTCAAAGGTTATGGCAGGCGCATCACCATCGAACTCGTCTAGTGATGTATGGTTGCCAGATGGTTGTTTAGCCACATTTTACGACTCATTAGCTCACTCCTCTATTAACCCTTTACCCAACGGAACGGAAAAAACCGGTCAGTACTATTCACATAAATCGGCAATTAATTTTCATTATCTTTTTCATTTTTGTCTCAAAAACATAGGTTATGACCCCTCTTTGGAACGAGCTCGTTCCAATGAGGGGTCTTAACCTATGTGTTTCAGACTAAAAATGAAAAACATAGTTATTCAAGAATTTTGTTTGCAAGTGTCATCTGCTTTTCATATTAGGTAAAAAGTTAATGACCGTCAGGCCAACAAAAGAGGAAAACTGATTCGGACGAGACCTGAAAAGGTGGCAGACTGGTCAAACGCAGAATCTATGAAAAACACTACGAGATTCATCAGAAAGTATGCAATATCCGGGGTAAGTTTAAACCAAAAGGTAGACATAATTGTCAAAGTCGAAATTTGATTTATCTCTTCACCTACAAAAATGCAATATACTGTATGTTGGTGAAACAAAACGTCCATCCCGCCTTCGAATCTTGAAACACTTTGGTGATATCAGAAACAAGCATGACGAACCCGTCAGTTAACCAAAGAATACAGTGAAAAGCCTGCCACTTATTCGTGGAAATCTCTAGTTTTTAAGTTTACTGTTTAAAATCGGTACAGAAGTAAATTATCAGCAAGCAAATTGAGATTTCCTTCTGCTTTGAATTATCGGCTGAAGAAATGACAATTGCGGTTTGCAAACGTTAGATTACTTGCATTCGAGAACATTTCTGGGGGGTTTTAAAGGTCTTTGCCTTAGACGAGGTTGGGTAATTTTTGTGGTACTTTAGTTGAGCAGGATATTGTTCATCCATAATTGTTTTGTTACAGTCTTTTGGAACGTGTCATTTGACCATCTGCAAAAATCCGTAACAAGGCAGTTATAATCCTTTACCTAACATGAAAAGCAGACGACACTTGCAAATAAAATTCTTGAATAACTAATTTTTTCATTTTTGTCTCAAAAACATAGTTATGACTCCTCACTGGAAAGATCTCGACGAGCCCGTTCCAAAGAGGGGTCATAACCTATGTTTTTGAGACAAAAATGAAAAAAATAATGAAAATTAATTGGCGATTTTTGTGAATAGCGCTGGCCGGTTTTGGCCGTTACGTTGGTTGAAGGGTTAATTGGTAGAGTAATGGTAGCCCATATTTGGGCATTACTCTGAAGTACACGTGATTCATTTTTGTGAGCATTCTTCACAATATGTTTGAAGTAAAATTATTTCATCGTTAGGGATTTGTGTTGTTAGAATTTATGGGAATGGGCTGTAGGTGGGGCGCGGTAGCTCAGTAGGTAGAGGTGCAGGCTGCAAGCCGAGAGGTCCTCGGTTCGAATCCCATCTGCGGCAACCGCCTTGTGTCCTTGGGTAAGACACATAACCTCCACTACCCACGTGGTGGCACGGTGGCGTTTTGTACTAGGGTGCACTGTTCAATTATAGCCCGAAGAATGAAACAAGTACTACCAACTATATATAATATATACAAACCAGACCGGATTTATGCAAAACAGATATATTGGAGAAAATATTAGAAACATGCTTGATACTATAGGGGAGATAGAAGGCAAAACTGATACTGGTTATCTAATGACCATTGATTTTGAAAAAGCCTTTGATACAGTTAGTTGGGATTTTCTGGATATAGTTTTGCTGCATTTTAATTTTGGCAACTCTTTTCGGAAATAGATAAACATTTCTATAGAGACATAAAGGGCTGCGTCAGTAACAATGGCTTTACAACACAATCTTTTAGCCTAGGTAGAGGTGTGAGACAAGGTTGCCCATTGTCACCTTACCCTTTTCTAGTTGTAGCTGAAATATTGGGGGTTCATTTCGAGACAATTGTGAAATAAAAGGCTTAGAGGTTAACAAAAACGATATAAAAATAAATCCGTTTGCAGATGATACAACCCTTTTTCTTAAAAATGAGATGTCGATAGTCTCAAGCTTAAATCTAATTCAAACCTTTGGGAAAATAAGCGGCCTAAATATAAATGTAGGTAAATCCACTTTGGCACAGACAGGTAAAGAAAAAAACCTGTTATCAATAATCTTAGAGACAAATATGACATAAAAATTAAAGATAGCAGTTTATTTATATTAGGAATACATATACCGATAAAATCAAACCACAACCAGTTAATCCACATGAACTATGACTATAGAATAAGTAAAATAGGAAATATAGCAACACAATGGAATAAACATCACCTAAAGCTATTCGAGAAAACTACAATAATCAAAACGCTAATCATACCCCAGATAACATATCCTGCAACTAGTCTGCCAAAACCCATCCCAAAGATGATGAAACATATAGAAAAAAGTAATATACACATTTCTCTTGAACAACGGTCCTACCACACTGGGTAAATCGATAGTTGTTCAAAATAAGCAATCGGGCGGTCTTGCCATCCCAGATATACACATATATTGTACAGCGTTGAAAGGCAGCTGGTTAACGCGAATTACAGCTGACGCGAACAGACAGGAAAACATGTGGCAAACTATCCGTTTTAATAAATTTCCATTAAATGATCCCCAACTTTTCCTTTTATCGAATATCTGGAAAGAAGATATCTCTACAAACTTTCCTAAGATAACATCTACATTTTGGCTTGAAACAATTGGGAGCTGGTGTGAAGCATCGAGTACTAAAACTTCTAAAAACATGCAGAATTTTATGAATACATGTATTTGGTTTAATAGGTATTTTAAAATAGATAATAACATTTTATACTGTAAAGAGTGGTACGAGACAGGTATATGAGTTGTAGCAGACGTATTGGCTGACAACAAGATCCTCAAACATCGTAACCTAGAAAAGAAATTTTCTATAAATAAAGACTACATCTTAAACAACCAGTTGAATTACCTTTTAAATAAACATATCAATTACTTCAAAAATAAGAGAGAGGAAGAAATTTTGACATTTAGATAGCGAACACCAAAAATTTAAAGCGCCAGTAAAATATATTTATGAAGTACATGTACCACTAAACCAAAAATATCCCCGATGTTTAAGTAAAGGCCAAGATAAATGGGGAAAACACTAAAAACTAGTAAAATAAAGTGGTTAAACCTTTTTAGAAGTATTAACAAGTTAACAATTGATACAAAATTACGTAACTTTCAGTATAAATTTCTACACATAATTGTGCTAAACAATAAAACACTTCAGTTAAAGAAAGTATAGTAAATAAATCCACCATTGCGACTTTTGTACCTCGCAAATACAGCCTCTCGAGCACCTCTACTGGTATTGTCCCTTCGTATAAGACTTTTGGCAAAAAGTTATAAACACTTTTAATTCCCACCCCAAAAAGCAACCAGAAGATAAAATCAATTGCACAATGTCAGAAGTGTTGCTTTCCTCAAATATAACAGATAATGAAATCAATGATAATGATACATTGGCATGGCGGGGGTTCGAACCCACGCCGAGAGAGTTTCCTTTGGCACCAACCGCCTAGCGAAACTATACTGAACCACGCACACCACTCGGCCACCGACAGACCCCAAGAAGAGAATGCTAGTTAACCGAGTATATTCGAGGCCAGTACAGAACACACGGAATACTCAATTATTTAATTATTTAATTATTCATCAGATAGTTGCATCTAAGCACTTAATTCTACGAACTGCACCTCAGAAGAAATCAGCGACAGTACTTGTCTTTTTCAAATTTCTCGAGAAATTTGAAAAAGACAAGTACTGTCGCTGATTTCTTCTGAGGTGCAGTTCGATAGTTGCATCTAAGCACTTAATTCTACGAACTGCACATCAAAAAATATGGGCTAGCATTACTCCACCAATTAACCCTTCAACCAACGTAACGGCCAAAACCGGCCAGCGCTATTCACAAAAAATCGCCAATTAATTTTCATTATTTTTTTCATTTTTGTCTCAAAAAACATAGGTTATGACCTCTCTTTGGAACGGGCTCGACGAGCTCTTTCCAATGAGGGGTCATAATCTATGTTTTTGAGAAAAATTTGAAAAAAATTAGTTATTCAAGAATTTTATTTGCAAGTGTCGTCTGCTTTTCATGTTAGGTAAGGGGTTATAACTGCCTTGTTACAGATTTTTGCAGATGGTCAAATGACACGTTCCAAAAGACTGTAACAAAACAATTATGGATGAACAATATCCTGCTCAACTAAAGTACCACAAAAAATTATCCAACCTCGTCTAAGGCAAATACCTTTAAAACCTCCCAGAAATGTTGTCGGATGCAAGTAACCTAACGTTTGCAAACCGCAATTGTCATTTCTTCAGCCGACAATTCAAAGCAGAAGGAAATCGCAATTTGCCTACTGATAATTTACTTCTGCACCGATTTTAAAACAGTAAACTTAAAAACTAGAGATTTCCACGAATAAGTGGCAGGCTTTTCACTGTATTCGTTGGTTTACTGGCGGGTTCGTCATGCTTGTTTCTGATATCACTAAAGTGTTCCAAGATTCGAAGGCGGGATGGTCGTTTTGTTTCACCAACATACGGTATATTGCATTTTTGTAGGTGAAGAGATAAATCAAATTTCAACTTTGACAATTATGTCTACCTTTTGGTGTAAACTTACCCCGGATATTGATTGCATACTTTCTGGTGAATCTCGTAGTGTTTTTCCTAGATTCTGCGTTTGACCAGTCTGCCACCTTTTCAGGTCTCGTCCAAATCAGTTTTCCTCTTTTGTTGGCCTGACGGTCATTAACTCTTTACCTAATATGAAAAGCAGACGACACTTGCAAACAAAATTCTTGAATAACTATGTTTTTCATTTTTAGTCTCAAAAACATAGGCTAAGACCCCTCATTGGAACGAGCTGAGACAAAAATGAAAAAAATAATGAAAATTAATTGGCGATTTATGTGAATAGTACTGTCGGTTTTGCCGCTACGTTGGGTGGTAAAGGGTTAATAGAGGAGTGAGCTAATGAGCCGTAAAATGTGGCTAAACAACCATCTGGCAACCATACATCACTAGACGAGTTCGATGGTGATGCGCCTGCCATAACCTTTGAAAATGGTGTACCAACAAGTCAAATAGTATATTAGATATTACAGAGGTTAGCTTTAGTTTAAAGGTTATTGTGTTGCTAAGTCGAGCTTCGCTGAGCCAAACTTGTTTCGAACTGTTGCGTTCTTCTTCAGTGGCATGGAAACACACGGAGCCAAACTAGTTGCAAACTGTTGCGTTCTTCTTCAGTGGCTTGAAAGCCACCGAAAAGGAACGCAACAGTCCGAAACTAGTTTGCCTCAGTGAAGTTCGACTTTCCAACACAATAATCTTTGAACTTAGGCTAACCTCCGTTATATCGTATATTTTATTTAATTTATCAGTTATTTCTGGCCTGCATGTCTAAGTTTCGCAAAGGATAATTCAAACGAGATCACAATATTCCAAATGACATCTGCTCGCAATACTAAATGGAAATAATACTGTATGTATTTTGATAAATAAAGCTGTTTTGTTGCTGTCTATTGGAGATGGTCAACTGACATGCTCCAGCAGATTGTAGCAAAACAGCTAATTATAAACAAAATACTGTTAAGCTATGGCTCTTCATAAATTATTCAATCCGACTCAGGGAAACCCCATAAATCCCTAAATCCTACTTTGGTAAAAGGTCATCAAGAGATGTTATCTGATGCATATATAGGTTATCAGATGATTGCAACTGGTAATTATCAGTTTCTCAGCCAATAAGTCAAATCAAATCTCTGTTTGTTTTCTGACATTTGATTATAGTGCAAATAACAGAGAGTCTTTTCGTCGAATGCATTAGCTTGCTGTCTGCGCAGTACATTGTAATGGGGAAAGCACATCTATATTCTGATATACTGAACGGATGGAGTGAGAGTCTTCCTCGAGTTGAGAGAAAATGTCATTACCGCTTGGAAGGAATATACTGACACTTCCGCTCTTGAGCTTATGTCACACTGAAATAGGAATTCTGTATATATTTGGTCATTAACCCTTTGAACACAAGCGGCCGCTTTTCCGTCCAGGAACATGATACGCCATAACGTTATTAAATAGGATGGCTGTTCAGTAAACATGTGAGGTAGACCAATCAATAGTTTCAAGGCTGCACGTTGAAAATATTGATTGGTCTACCCCAAATAATGAACATTGACTCTTCTAATTGTTACATTGAACTGGCATGGAAGATACCACTAGGGTTCAAAGGGTTAAAACTGCTACGAACTGCACCTCAGAAGAAATCAGCGACAGTACTTGTCTTTTTCAAATTTCTCGAGAAATTTGAAAAAGACAAGTACTGTCGCTGATTTCTTCTGAGGTGCAGTTCGATAGTTGCATCTAAGCACTTAATTCTACGAACTGCACATCAGAAGAAATCAGCAACAGTACTTGTCTTTTTCAAATTTCTCGAGAAATTTGAAAAAGACAAGTACTGCCGCTGATTCCTTCTGAGGTGCAGTTCGATAGTTGCATCTAAGCACTTAATTCTACGAACTGCACATCAGAAGAAATCAGCGACAGTTCTTGTCTTTTTCAAATTTCTCGAGAAATTTGAAAAAGACAAGTACTGTCGCTGATTTCTTCTGAGGTGCAGTTCGTAGAATTAAGTGCTTAGATGCAACTATCTGATGAATGATAATGACAGTTTGGATAGGGCAAAATATTTTATTTTAGCTCTCGCAAAATACTTTATCCACTGTTGTAAATGCAAAGGTCACGAACCATGTTTTCATTGATTTAACAAGCTACTAAAACGTACGGAAATAATAGAAAAGTATGCAGCGAAAGATAAAAATATGTATGAGAAACACCTATCAAGATGGGAAAAGATAAAATTTAGCGAACACATAGAAGTATCTTCAAATAGCGAATGGAAACATACAGTACACATATATATGTACGCATATATGTGTGTATTCGCGTGCGTGCATATATGCACGGGTTTGTGTGTATATATATGCATGTATCTTCTAAGTATAATGATCGATACCAGTAGGTCAACATAAAAATCCTATTTGTATACTTCTGACTTTGAAGGCCCATCACCATTATCAGTATTATTATCAATCCGACAGTAGACAGGATGCAACTCACAAATCACAAATTGCTAGCACAACAGAATATGTAAATTGAAACAAGGCAAAGACTTGCTAACAAATTTTGACAATTAAAAATAATTTAGCACTCTACCAGTTAAGGGCCAAATATTTATAGATACCTCTTCGTGTGTGACACAGATTCGACAGCAGAAGTGTCGGTATATTCCTCCCAAGCGACATTAACATTTTCTTTGACCTCGAGGATAACATTACAGTAGGGCCGCAGATGGTTTGTCACTTTCCACGGGTGGGCAATATTTCCACGGACGCAGTAATGTTAGATTCCAAAGACTTATTATATGAATAATCATCAAAAATTCATTACGTATAATTTTGATGATGATGATTTTTATTCCTGGTAAACGCATGCGTGGGCATCACTGTCCACGCGTAGATTACAAACAGTCTACGGTGTCTGTACTGAAACTGATACATACATTATCGTGACCATGTGCATTTAACTAACGATCCCGTTACATAAAGCCCATTTCCCCCATTTTTCAGTTTAAATTTGGTTTAAATTGGTCAATTGTTTTGAATTTCAGGAACTGTATTTGAATGTGTAATAACGCTGCATATATGTAAATGTTTACTGGAAATTGAATCTGTCTGATACGGAATCGGAACGGGGGGGGGGGGGGGGGGGGGGGCTTTTGGTTTGCAAATTAAGTTGATTGTTAGATAAATACAGATTATCATGATAATGTGCATGTCCTGTGATTTGTATCAGATTCGAGGTGGTGTTCAGAATGGGATCTCAACGAGCCGGCTTTGCCGGCGAGTTGCGATCCCATTGTTGAACACCACTGAGAAACTGATGCAAATCACAGGACATGCACATTATCATAATAATTCATTTATCTAACAATTCTGTCACATGAACAAATTAATTCTTAAATTATTAATACAGTTTTGGGATATAATGTTGGGCGCGAAGAAGTTTTTTAAAAAACATTTTAGGGAACTTATTGTTGTGCACTCTAACAATCAATGAGTAACGCTGACACCGCAATTTTCAAAGCTGTGTTATCAAATTATTCACTCTCAGTGTCTTTTCCTATGATGATACGCTTGAATTTACGAGAGTGTAATATTGAATTGTGTAGTTTCTATTTATTGTGGGGGTGAGGGTCGGGGGGGGGGGGGCGCTGACTAGTAATAGTTCTGTCTCTCACTGTAAGGAATTTTGTTTCGTTTTGTAAGCGATCAGCCGAGTTGACCACTGAAACGCTCATAGAATGTATTCATGCGCCTCTTATGATAGCCCGTCGCGTTCCTGGAAACGAGTCGTCTATATGATACGGAATCAGAATGAGTCGTCCCATATGATACAGAATTGGAGCACATTATGTGATACGTACCGTTTCTCGTGGTTTTCAGACCAAATCTATATGATTGTTAGATAAAGTTTAATATATCTTACAATAAGTTTGTAAGATATATTGAACTTTATCTAAGAATCATATAGATAGCGGGTGTGTCACAAAAATGCTGTATAATCTTGAAATGACATCACTAAAAATCAGACGACAGCAAATCCGACTACAGTGCATGTACAAACAGGCCTTTAAATTCTTCCAAACTAACGACGGTAAACGCTGTGCCCAAATAAGATAATAACGCCCAAATTATGCGTAGTTTGAAACTTTTTCCAAAGTTTTGCAGTGTTTCGGCAATATATAGTTTGGCCAGGTTTCCCTGATGCTTGCAATATAGCTTAAAGCTTACCTTCGAATCAAACAATGCAACAGATAAATATTTTTTTAAAAAAAACACAGAGTTCGCCATAGAAAAGCAATCGGCGTCGACAGTGTCGTATACGACACTGTTGGCGGCGATTGCTTTTCTATGGCGAATTCTATATGATCATGCACTTAAAGCTTGAGATCTATTACATTCATGTGTGTGGCATTTCTCCGCAAACGCTGTGCGTAATTTACAATCAAATAGACCTTTGGCTCGACACTGAGAAACTAAGAAGCATTCTCGAGTTTGTCGAGTAAACCTACGTCAAAGGGTGCTGGGAGGGAACCAGTGATAATAGTGAAGGCCTGTAACAAGGGGTTTTAAACTAGCATTTTAAAACGGGGGACCTAAAACCTAAAATAGACGCCAAGAAAAAGAAAATATCGGTGCATTTTCTCCAACCATGCAGGTCGCATCCATATTGCCGTTGTGCCCAAATTAGACTGACCTAAAGGTATGTGTACAAAGTGGCTGAGGGGCTGATACCAGCCTTATGTCCAGACCAATTCCTGGAAACAAAGAAACAAGACAGGCGTATAACAACAAGGAACCTACCAAGCTATTATAGTGATAATATAATTGAACGTTCAGTAGTAAACAACAACAGGGGCTTCACTGTAAAAACAGCAAAAACTGAACAATATAAAAATTCGTTTTTCATAAAAACATTGACGGAGTAGAACCATCTGGATAACACAGTTGTCTGCGCAAAAACACCAGAAGAGTTCAAGGAGAAGCTCGGCAGCAACCTGACAACATCGTAAAGCGTCCTCCTATCCGCTGCAATACGTCAGAAGTGGATTGCCGCAACGTATATTATTATGTCTCAAAGTTAGTTTGTCCAATCAAAATGCTGGAATACCTTCTAAAGATTCCACCGTATCGGGTTACTCACCTGATATTAATTAATATCAGGTGAGTAGCCGCCATTACTATTTTGATGCAATTCCCCTCACTTCGAATTTTCAAAATCTGAATTAAAACAAAATAAGAGAATTTAGGTTCCGAAAATATTTTCAAGATACCGTATTTTGTGATTTAAAACATTAAATATGTAAAAAGATGGGCAGAAGATAATATTTGTAGTCTGAAAAGTTCTTTGTTTGTTATTGTTTGCTCTACAGTAAAAAAGTGATTTTTAATGTTCAAAACTGCTTTATTAGTCCTTTTTAGGTAGTAACAACAGTAAATGTACGCAAGGGGCCTCCAGATTATGCCGAGTTGGCAAGCAGCACTGATCTCAGTGGCAAGCAGCGATTCGTTTCATTTGTAAACAAGTACGGCAATCGCCCTTCGCAAAGTGATGATTTGTTTACAATTACCATGGTTACACGTACCGGTGCCTGTTACTGTTCATGATTCTGCGCGGTGCTATCAATAGTGGTTCCTGAAAAATAAATTCCGGGCCGTTGTTTGTTTATGGAGAAAATTATTAATCACTTGATTTACATGGACTTTCGACATAATAAATATGTTACATGGCGTGTAGCTGGCTGATACATTTCCATACAAGGCTCTGAGTGTTCATATCAGGTTCGGCTTCGCCTCACCTGATATGAACACTCATCGCCTTGTATGGAAATGTATCAGCCAGCTACACGCCATGTAACTTATAATACAGATACTGATACAGATACTGCCTCCGTAATTACCCGAGTGGTTCGCGTATCAGGGCCCTTGATACAAAATATATATATTGCAACTGCATCATTCACCCACGCGCTTGGTAATGATTTGCTTACGTTACTATTTATAGAACATAAAAAGCTTTCGAAACGTATTTGCGAAAGACGTTCGTTTCTTACTCGAAAAGAGAAAAAAATACTTCTCAAAAGTATAAATTGTAATCCAGAATTCGTGAAATAAAAAAAAACATCAGGAAAAACAAAAGACCAAATTTCCCTCTGACAACTTTGAGGACAACAGTGAACTTTTCTTTATGAAAGAGTTTTATATTAATATTTGCATGAAGCCAGAGGTACTGTCCATGAACCGGGTGAAATGCACTAGCAAATTTTAAAACATCTGCCTCAAGCATAACTTCAACTTTTAATGTTAGTTTTCAAGGAAATATTGGTAACTGGCAAGTTTCCACCATCCTGGCGAAAGGCAACAATAATTCCCATCTAAAGACTCATAAAAATCACAGCAATCCTGGTAATTACAGGCATATTGTATTCACAAGTCGTTTGTATAAAACTATAGAAAGAATTATCAATGGTCGTCTTGTCTGGTTTCTGGAATCGAACAATCTACTTGCCAATGTTCAGTGTGGTTCCAGAGAAGCACTTGAAATGTTCATTCGAAATGACTTTGCCAGGAAAGTACCTTCATTTTCTTTGATCTGGAAAAGTCATATAATATAATGTAGAAGTATGAGATTTTAAAAGACAGTTTGTAAAAGGTAGTTGAGGGGGCGTATGCATCTTTTTATAGGACTTTTTAATGGATATTCAATTTCAAGTTCGTGTTGGATCAACATTATCTGATCCCTACGCGCAAGAATTGGAGGATCCTCAGTTGCCCTTTTGTCTGCGAAAATTTATGGCAGCATCAAAGCAATTGAGATGTGGGGGATTCTTGGATGAATGTCGATGAATTATTAATTTGCTTTTGCAGTAAAACTATTAAAGCCATCGAGGGCTAACGTCAGCTGTGTTTGTATAGAATTCAGAAGTGGGCGACAGGAAATGGTTTCAAGTTCTCGAATCAGCTGTGTTTGTATGGAATTCTGACGTGGGCGACAGGAAATGGTTTCAAGTTCTCGAATCAGCTATGTTTGTATGGAATTCTGAAGTGGGCGACAGGAAATGGTTTCAAGTTCTCGAAGACCACAACAAATTGGGTTCATTTTTGTAAGCTCGGGAAACTTTACCTCGACCCGGAGTTAAAAACTGATGGGAGTTCTATAGAACATGTTACAGAAATAGAGGATACCAAACCTAGTTCACTAAAATCGACCTGAGCCCAGGTTTACCGAGGCACAGATGAATTTTTGTGAACGACGTTGAGAAAATGTATGTCAAATCATGACGAATTTGAGATTCTTTTAAACCTTTACCTAACATGAAAAGCAGACGACACTTGCAAATAATTGAATAACTAATTTTGTTCCATTTTAGTCTCAAAAACATAGGTTATGACCCCTCATTGGAACGAGCTCGACGAGCTCGTTCCAAAGAGGGGTCATACCCAATGTTTTTGAGACAAAAAATGAAAAAATAATGAAAATTAATTGGCGATTTTTGAGAATAGTGCTGGTCGGTCTTGATCATTACGTTGGGTAAAGGGTTAATCACATAATATGTAATTTAACCTTTTACCCAACGTAACGACTAAAACTGTTCATTGATATCACCAAACAAATGTTATTTCTGTTTTAAATTTGTGAATACATAGCCTATGGACGCACACTGGAACGAGCTCGACGTGTTCGTTCCAATGAGGGGCCATAAGTTATATTTTCGAGACAAAACAATTAAATATTTTGGTTCGTATTCACCCAACCCAGTTGATTTGAGTTCATTTTTGACCCAACTGATTTTAGAGCGAAGTTGCCAAGTGATTTTACTGATGAATGTATGTGTCATCACACCACCCCCTAACTTATTGTGTATTAGATGTTTCGTGGGTTCTTTCCGACATCTAGGGGCACTATAATTATTATGGTAATATTTTCTAACACGAGCTAATGACTGATGAATGCATAGATCCGATTTGAATAAATTTGATGCTATTTTTGAATATATAAAATGAATATCAATACTATGTGGTAATTTTATATTATTCATACTGCGATCCATTCTGAAAGCAGGGGCGTATGGAATATTTAAATCTGGTGGGGGGGGGGGGGGGGCTGCCCCCACACACTGATATCAGTGGTGTCTTATGTGCCTTCGTGGCACAGAAGGAATACAACACACGAAGCTATATTTCAGACTAACGCACATCTACATTGCGACAAGTGCACATTTTTGACTGAATTTGAGTCGCGAGGGATCCCATTTCCCCCGCCGATTCTCTGATGGTGGTTATATATTGGAAAGGATTGTGTTGACCTAAACACACACACACGCTCTCTCTCTCTCTCTCTCTCTCTCTCTCTCTCTCTCTCTCTCTCTCTCTCTCTCTCTCTCTCTCTCTGTGTTTCTATCTCTCCCTCTCCCTCTCTCATTCTCTCAAAGTTGGGGGACGTGCGTGTTCCGTGTGCCCCAAGGGTTATACATCCCTGTTGTATAATTCACATATTATTGAATAAACATGATTATTCATTTCATTTCATATCCTTAGTTTATGCAGCGACACCGGAACCACTGGTAGACTGGGAGAGACACCCACCCACCCACCCACCTACACCCCCCCCCCCCCCCCACACACACACACACACACACACACAAACAAACAAGCCACACTTCTTCTGATAAATGTCAAGTTTTTTATACCAGGCTTGCCCGAAAACCATGAAACTTGTTTATGTACTCGCCACTCTCTCAAACCGCCAGTCCAACTATATAAGGAATTCGATGCTGTTATGGTCTGGGCCTAATCTATCCCATGATAGTCCATCGCCTGTGTTTAGATTCACGCGTCTGAAATATTTTACTTGGACAGAAAAGCGGAACTATGGTTCGCAAGACCAACTGAAATATCATCCCCCTGAGTTCCAATGTGACATTGGAACTCTGGGGACGATATTCCAGACGATTGAATCTAAACATTGCCAAAACATTCACTTTCTATCAATCGTGGAAGAATTGTTGCTCAGTTGACACTTGATGTGGCTAATTTTTAACCATTAGGAATGAAGTATAAATATATGAATAGAAAATGAATGGCCCATAACATCGTCGAATTTCTAACAGAATTAGACTAGTGGCCTGGGAGCTTGGTACTCGTCCTGGTATTTCTGTGTCGTCCTGTTATAGTCATGCCTTCACCTTCTCGCCTATTTGGTACTGCTGCCTTAACCTTTTACCCAACATGAAAAGCAGTCGACACTTGCAAAACAAATTCTTGAATAACTATTTTATTTTTTTTTGTCTCAAAAACATAGGTTATGACCCCTCATTGGAACGAGCTCGACGAGCTCGTTCCAAAGAGGGGTCATAACCTATGTTTTTGAGACAATTTTTTTTTAAAAAATGGAAATTAATTCGCGATTTTTGTGATTAGCGCTGGTCGGTTTTGATCGTAACGTTGGGTAAAGGGTTAAAAAAGTACTCATGATGTTCCAAAATGGCTTCGTCTGGGCCAGCTACAGGAATTTGCGCCGTACTGTACAGCCAGATGCTTTCATTTAGCTGTTGTTAGGATGTCCGCAAAGTGAGCCAACGTCATCAAATATGATAGATTCCATCCATCGTTTTTGACACAACACAGACACGGAGAGAAGGAGAGGTGAGGAGAGAAACATTCACATACACTTCCACGACCTAATTTAGCCTGGTAACGCAACTGTAACATGTCATATGCATTCTATTCGACACAGTGTCTCGGACTGTCTGATCTGATTTCGCACCCCACTGCCAAGCGATACCCGCACCCACAACTCAACTCTCATCGGCGCTTGAACTACGAAGCTACCAACGACGGACTATTCATCAACAAATTCCGATGTCGCTCCAATTAAATTGAGGATTTTGAATTTTAAAAAGGACCTTTTTATTTTGCCGTTAGAGTTACAGATTACAATCACCACAGACAGCGATTTGCAGACGTAATATACACTAATTCCTATGTATATTGTAAGTTTTTGGCAGTCCGGATAATTAATGAATTTACTTTCTTTTTTTCCTTGTTATTGTCGTTTATGCTGTTATTATTGGAATTTCTTTTCTTATTTTGTCTTGCTTTTATTGATCATTCTCCAGGACTCCTGGGAGCGCGGTTGCTCAATTTTATGCTAGAGGTACCGAGTTCGATCCCCGTCCGGGACGACCCTCGCTGTGCCCTTGGGCAAGCCACTTTATCCCGGTTGCTTACTGTCAGGGGATACCTAAGGCCCCGTAAGGCCTGGGCTGACGTGGGGTTATTTAGTCCCGCTGATGAAGTTGCGGGAAAAATTAGACCAACGTGGAGGGTCGGAATCCAAGTGTCGCGAACTCGGCGCAGAGAGCTGAGTTAGACCGACGCCGTGATTCCTTCTCTGCCAAATTGTCCTGAAATAGGTTCGATTTCCGTTAGGTGTGATTCCTAATCACTTCAGGCTGTATAATGGAAAGAATGATTTAAAGTAACAACGATTCTTTTATTTACACATAAAAATAAATCCGTTTCAATATTTCAACAATCAACAATTCAATTCTTTTCACAGAAAATGGGTCACTACGGTTAAATAATTCTAAACAATCATATAGTCATTCTATAGCCCTGTACTGGCACTATAGTCTACACACTGGAAATGTTACTACCGTGAGCTCGCCATAAGAGCTTCACAAATCTGAAATGTTATTACTGTGAGCTCGCCATAAGAGCTTCACCCGCTTAGGCTCAAATGTCAACGTCTGCGCGTAACTGTACCTCTGGCTGTCGGAGGGTTCCGACCAGCAATGTTCGTCATCTATAAACCACCGTACTTCTGATTTGGGTCAGATATTGTCTACTCATACCTTATGCGCCTTTTGAAAGTCCTCCGTGAAAGTCCTATTGAAATATCCACCGTTCCTGGTTGAATTCACGATTCACAAATGCCCCTTTTGTGCTAGGGCGAAATTGTCACTCACACCGATCTTCAGTCGGTATTACGATGTTCCGAAAGCAAAATAAACTACTCAGAACGCAATCAGGCTGACGCTTCAAAGGGTTAATACGCACAATACAATTAACCTACACTTCTGACTATTGCAGGACGATACCTGCTACTCGACAATCTAAACTTATACGTTCCACCTGGGGTGTTCCTTCTCACGAATTCGGCCCCGTAGCCGCCTATCAACTTTAAACTAAATCAATCATGGAATGCCCTCTCTGGCGATTCCAGCCGTTTCAGGGTCCTGTGATCGAAGGTACCCTTATGCCAGGAAACAGAGTCCGCCTGTCCTGGACTTCACCAACGCGTGTGTGACCCCAAGTGTGTGTCTAATGCTCTGCTCTTCCAGGTATATATACTTTTTACCCTAAACCGTCAGGTGGACCGACGCTCATCTGTCCACCTGTCAAAACGGTGGGAGATGACGTATATCGAGGCAGAATCAATACAAGTCATCTCACGCGTGACTTCACTTGTCGAGAAAACCGATTCGTTCTTGCCATGATTGTTATAACTTATGATGACACGACATTTCTATCTTTTAGAATCTCGTTTCTCAATTTACCGTGACGACATCTTGACATCAACCGATTACGTCTCGTAAGACTCCGACTACTGTATAAATTAAACGAGATGATTAGACCTTATCTAACATACCGTTTCTCCCCTGGGTCCCTGCGCTAAAGCTGGATATACACCACGTGTGTTTTTTCTATGTCCAGCTTTACAGAGAAGTGAAATTCACGTGGGTTTTTCGCCTTGATGCGGAATATATTTTGAACTTACAATATCTTTAAATATGAGGCCCCTTGCCCCTATATTTAGGCTGGCTTTGCCCTGACAACTCCCTTCCCGAGAGAAACACCCTGTGTATCTCTTAAAACGCAAGGGGCAAAGCCACGCACGCTCGCCTCTCACACCCTTTTACAATCTACCATCATGTTCAAGACTACAAAACTGTACCCTAGTGGTCGTGGGGGGTCATGACCGGGCTCATGCGTCGGCCATGTCGATTCCCACGACACACACGCTACCACATGCTCCCGTCTTGCGGGTTTACATATGATATGGGGAGTAGCCTTATCCTCAGATTTGCAGCACTCTCTCTCTCTGTAATACTATATATTTCCACCTAAACATACACATTTTTATACACGTTCGCCCATTTTGCAAACAGTTCACTTGGCACTCACTCCGACGAGTAACACCGTCCGCGCCTTTGCGTCAGATGGGTTAATTCCAACGGAGTGTAACTTCGCCTCCCGTTCCCCTATGTCTTGTGAAGGGGCAAACGACCCCTGCATTATGTTGAGCCTCACCCTCGCAAAGCTCAACCAGGGGATTAAAATTGTGCCTCACACACTCACACATTCAACACACAAATTTCCCGACCGCGCCTTTGCGACAGACGGGGTGAGTGTGCCTCACACTCACAACAAACTCTCGTCAATAAAAACAAGCGCGGTTTCCCCCGGGCCTTAACACCGGGTTTGTGCATCCCATACTTACAAAACTCGACACACAGGCTCCCCGTCCACGCACACGCGACAGACAGGGCAGTGTATCTCACATTCGCACTCACAACCAACTCTAGTCAGCAGTCAGAGCAATAATAATACTAAAATAAGAAAATTCCTCCGGGCCTTAACACCGAGTTTACGAAGCCCATCACCTCACCCACAAACATATTTGCGACTGGAGCCCCCGTCCTAGACACCAGGCCCACAGCCCCCCAACTATTGCTTCTTTATAACCACCGACCATTGGTAGGGGCCCGGTTCCCAGTATCCCCTTGGGTAACCCTTGACACACCCCTACTTCTCGCCCCGCCATTTCTACGGGTATTCCACCAGGGTCCCCATACCATGTCGTTGTCGCATTCCCAAGAGCTTCCCTTGGCGCTATATCCCCCAGGCTCACTCGTCCCGGCGATTACCGTCGTTCGAACGACACGGGCCGTCCTTGGCCCTTGTGCCGTCGACCCCCCGGTCCATTGCGACGACTTCTTGCGCACATTGGGCGCTGGGCGCCCCCGGCACTCTCTACGTAGTCTCCGCCACCTAGGATGCTTCTCCTTTGATTTGTGGACCCTTTTCTCGGTCCCCTGGACGCCCACCTTAGCGGTCCCATCCACTTTAACATACTCAACTTGTGTTGACCCGTGCCCTCTCAATTCTGGGGAAGTTTGCCCAGCCATTTGCGTGGGTCTGGCCTCCCCTCTCCACACGGGTGACACCGACTTCTTGGGGCGCTCAACTCCCCCACATAAATTTGCTTGAGGGTCTTTCCCCAATGATCCCCTTGGGTTCCCTCGCTGTTCGGCGTTTCGCCTGGACCGCCTGCGGCCCCTTCTCCCTAATTGGACAGGAGTCGTCCCTCCTGAAACTTCCCGACATTTCGTCGTGTAGGGGCCATCCCCCGGACCATCGGATTGGTTCCCCCTGGGAACCTTCCCTTCCTTACTCGTTGGGCCTTCACTTGGCCCCCTATCCCTGGACCATAACTCATCAGGGTTTGCCCTCACCCCTGGGATATTACCTATGACCAGGTCATACACAGGTGATTCAATGCACATGGCTTCCACTTCGCCACAATAAAATGGGGTATCCACAGTTATCCTCGCGATGGGAAACCTTCTAACGGTCCCATCTATCAAAATACACAAATGGTCACGACCCAACAATTGCTTGTCGTCAACCAGTTGCCTTCTAACCGCTGCAGAGGAGCACCCAGAATCCCGGAGCAGACGGATCTCCCTTTGTCCCACATACCCTGGGTACACTGGCATATCGACCTTCTCCTGCGAAGTTGTGAGCCTCTCACACATGCCACTTATTATCGGGACAACCTTCCCGCCTTCCAGCCTTAATTCTCCCTCTTGTATACATTCCCGGAGGGGACTGTGTTCTGGACCGATAGTTTGACAGAACGCTGCCGTCTGTCTACTGGGCCCTGGATCTACGCGGTCACCTTGCTTCCAACCCCTTGGTGCTGCGTTCCCGACCCCCTGCTGAGGTGGTCTAATGTTCCCAGTGGTCCTTACCTGCTTCTGCCAGCAGTCCCTGGCAATATGACCCCGCTTGTTGCAGATAAAACAAGTGGTGTCCTTGGGAGCGCTCCCCCTCCGGCTGGTCTGCGACGCAGGAGGGTCGGGGTGGTGTTGCCTTACGGGTGCCATTGCCAACCCGTTTGCCCCACCCCTAGCCAATTTGGGTGCGTTTACACTCCCACCGTGGGCCTCGATGTAGCGTTCTGCCACAGTTGCCATCTCATCATAGGTGGGCGGACCCCTTTCCTTTATGAACAGGCCCAATTCCTTGGAGCATGTAGTTAAAAACTGCTCTCGGAGAAATAGATCTCGCAGGGCTCCATACGACTCATTCACTTCTGCGAGATCAGTCCAGCGGTCAAAGTACCGCCTAGCTCGGGCAAAATACTGAGGTACTGTTTCTCCCTTCTCCTGCTTAATTTCTCGGAACTTGGTCCGGAATCCTTCTTCAGTGAGCTGGTATCTCCGAAGGATGGCATTCTTCAGCTCACTGTAGTCGTTAAGAAGTGCAGGAGGCATACTGGTATAAGCCTCGAGGGCTTTACCTGACAACAAAGGGCTCAAGCACATAGCCCATGTGTTTTCTGGCCACATTTGACTGGAGGCAAAACGCTCGAACCTCTCCAAGTACGAGTCCAAGTCATCTGTGTTTTCATTGAAATGAGCGAGATGGGGGCGTGGGGCATGAATTGCTACCCCTGCACTCCCATCCCCTGAGCGCCGACTTTCATTCTCCACATCGGCCCTTGCTCTGAGGAGCTCTAATTCTCTCTCGTGCCTCTGTTGTTCGAGCTCTCGCTCTGCCTCCCTTGCCTCCCTTGCTAATTGGGCTTCCCTCTCTCTCGCCTCATTTGCTAATTGAATCTCTCTCTCTTTCGCCTCTCTTGCGTCTTTCTCACGCTCTCGTTCTAATTGGGCTTCTCTCTCCCTCGCCTCTCTTGCGTCTTTCTCACGCTCTCGTTCTAATTGGGCTTCTCTCTCTCTTGCGTCATTACGTAAGGCAATCTCCTTGGCCTCACGTTTCTGCTCATCTTTAACGAACTTATGAAGTTCTGCCCCCTCAAGGCCCATTTCCTTGCCTAATGATACCAGTTGGGCGAGGGGTGTAACAACATCCATTTTGATTTTTTCTTTCTATCTTCAACACTCGTCAGAAAGAACGAAGAAGGAAAAGAAAAAAAAATATGGCAATTAATCTTAATTTACCTCTGTAATTTAACGTAATTAAACGCACCAAATATTCTGAAACCTACCGCAGTTATAGTGGCTATTAAGTATCCTTTTGGGGACTACTGTATTGCGATATTAAACCCTTGAACGGCATCAACTGACCGAACGCGTCAAAACCTAAACAGAACCGCCATTAAAATAAAACAAAATTTCCATATAGCCATTTTTTACCTTTTAGAAATATCCTGGTAGCGCTCGCCAATCAATGTCAGGGGATACCTAAGGCCCCGTAAGGCCTGGGCTGACGTGGGGTTATTTAGTCCCGCTGATGAAGTTGCGGGAAAAATTAGACCAACGTGGAGGGTCGGAATCCAAGTGTCGCGAACTCGGCGCAGAGAGCTGAGTTAGACCGACGCCGTGATTCCTTCTCTGCCAAATTGTCCTGAAATAGGTTCGATTTCCGTTAGGTGTGATTCCTAATCACTTCAGGCTGTATAATGGAAAGAATGATTTAAAGTAACAACGATTCTTTTATTTACACATAAAAATAAATCCGTTTCAATATTTCAACAATCAACAATTCAATTCTTTTCACAGAAAATGGGTCACTACGGTTAAATAATTCTAAACAATCATATAGTCATTCTATAGCCCTGTACTGGCACTATAGTCTACACACTGGAAATGTTACTACCGTGAGCTCGCCATAAGAGCTTCACAAATCTGAAATGTTATTACTGTGAGCTCGCCATAAGAGCTTCACCCGCTTAGGCTCAAATGTCAACGTCTGCGCGTAACTGTACCTCTGGCTGTCGGAGGGTTCCGACCAGCAATGTTCGTCATCTATAAACCACCGTACTTCTGATTTGGGTCAGATATTGTCTACTCATACCTTATGCGCCTTTTGAAAGTCCTCCGTGAAAGTCCTATTGAAATATCCACCGTTCCTGGTTGAATTCACGATTCACAAATGCCCCTTTTGTGCTAGGGCGAAATTGTCACTCACACCGATCTTCAGTCGGTATTACGATGTTCCGAAAGCAAAATAAACTACTCAGAACGCAATCAGGCTGACGCTTCAAAGGGTTAATACGCACAATACAATTAACCTACACTTCTGACTATTGCAGGACGATACCTGCTACTCGACAATCTAAACTTATACGTTCCACCTGGGGTGTTCCTTCTCACGAATTCGGCCCCGTAGCCGCCTATCAACTTTAAACTAAATCAATCATGGAATGCCCTCTCTGGCGATTCCAGCCGTTTCAGGGTCCTGTGATCGAAGGTACCCTTATGCCAGGAAACAGAGTCCGCCTGTCCTGGACTTCACCAACGCGTGTGTGACCCCAAGTGTGTGTCTAATGCTCTGCTCTTCCAGGTATATATACTTTTTACCCTAAACCGTCAGGTGGACCGACGCTCATCTGTCCACCTGTCAAAACGGTGGGAGATGACGTATATCGAGGCAGAATCAATACAAGTCATCTCACGCGTGACTTCACTTGTCGAGAAAACCGATTCGTTCTTGCCATGATTGTTATAACTTATGATGACACGACATTTCTATCTTTTAGAATCTCGTTTCTCAATTTACCGTGACGACATCTTGACATCAACCGATTACGTCTCGTAAGACTCCGACTACTGTATAAATTAAACGAGATGATTAGACCTTATCTAACATACCGTTTCTCCCCTGGGTCCCTGCGCTAAAGCTGGATATACACCACGTGTGTTTTTTCTATGTCCAGCTTTACAGAGAAGTGAAATTCACGTGGGTTTTTCGCCTTGATGCGGAATATATTTTGAACTTACAATATCTTTAAATATGAGGCCCCTTGCCCCTATATTTAGGCTGGCTTTGCCCTGACACTTACTTTCGGGGGTGACGCCATATACTAAGGCGTACTGCACGTCGATGGTGCACATGTCTTCAACCGCTGTAACCCTGCTTGAGCGGAGCTTGAATAGAGTTAGAATGTTGAGAGCTGACTGTTGCTCGTCGATGCTCGTCGTTGCTCGGTGGTTATCTTCGAGTACTCCGGCTTCCTTCCACCCGTAAAACTGTCACGGTCACGATTAGCCACTGTGCTTAGGTGTGTGACCCTAAACACCAATAAATAAATAAATAAATCAGGACTCCGAGATTCGGATGACCAAGCTCAAATGACCAAGTGAAATCCACCGCAATTTACGATTTGTATTAGTCAGTAAGTATTTGGATGGCATATTACATCACGTCATTCCGTGTTCCGTACCGGTTGGTGATGCACCGTATTTCTGTGCCTCTTTTGTCCTCTCACCAAACATTGTCACATTTAATTCTACAATGAGCTGTTCCGTTCACATTTCAGAAGTTGTTTGTACCGCTTTGACCAACGAAAATTTCCTGTCAGATTCCAATATACGATTTAACCCTTTACCTAACGTAGAAAGCAGACGACACTTGCAAAAATAATTCTTGAATAACTAATTTTTTTCATTTTTTGTCTCAAAAACATAGGTTATGACCCCTCGTTGGAACGAGCTCGACGAGCTCGTTCCAACGAGGGGTCATAACCTATGTTTTTGAGACAAAAAATGAAAAAAATAATGAAAATTAATTGGCGATTTTTGAGAATAGCGCTGGCCGGTTTTGGCCGTTACGTTGGGTAAAGGGTTAAGTTTCAGTTTGCAAGGTTGAATGCAAACACAGATTGCGATGCGTAATTATATAATTCTTCCTAAGAGTGCAACAAGGCGCCATCTGCAATGCAGAAGCATTGCAGATGACGCCTTGTTGCACTAAAAGGACGATAATTATGATGATGTCGATTTCTTATACCATGCATATACAGTAGGTTTGTGTCCACTCAGCGTTGCATATTAAGCACATCAGGTGACATGAATGTGGTTCGGTCTCAGTGTATAGAAGACCGTGACCAAGTACATAAATTGTTCCAACTGAAGACGTTTGTTTATTTGGTGACCATTCTTTTTTGGCGAGAGAGGCCCACCCGAATCTCTCAAATGTGTCCAACCCCCACTCCCATGGATCCTGCTAAGCTAATTTAAGGGGGCCACTATTGCCCTCCTAAATGTAGAAAAAATAGAAAACAGCTCTCCGTAATTTGGGTTAAATATCAAACTTGCCTATTAAGATTAGTCAACACGACTCTTTGGAGCGATTTAACCCTTTACTCACCGTAACTACCAAACCGTCCAGCGCTATTCTCAAAAATCGCCAATTAATTTTCATTGTTTTTTTCATTTTTTTTCTCAAAAACATAGGTTATGACCCCCTCATTGGAAAAAATGATAGTTATTCAAGAATATTTTGTGTCGTCTGCTTTTCGTGTTAGGTAAAGGGTTAAGGGGGCATTTGTATCTCTCCTGTGTTTTTTAGACGATCAGTACTTAAACTACCCAACTCTTTTCTTGTTCACCTCAACAAGGGTCTCAAAACTCATCCTGGTTCAAGCCTCATGCATCCTCCTAGGAGGTCCTACCTGCAGCCCTGCGGGACTGTAGGTCATAACTCTTACTGACAGATACACAATAAATTCGTCCATTTGCAGTAAACAGTAATAAACACGAGATTCGGGAACAAGCATCGTAAGTGTCGTGATCGAGTTTCAATTTCAAACACGAAAGTTCGCTTTCTTAATTGTTTTCTTCGATTGGGATTTAACGACACTTTCGACCCCCAGGATCACCTCGTGTCAGACAGTTTTACTGGCGGAGGAAGGTGGAACACCTGTCAGACACCCTAACGTACTAACCTCACACAAGCAGAGTTA
Organism: Pictodentalium vernedei; assembly: GCA_031216915.1. Taxonomy (NCBI): domain Eukaryota; kingdom Metazoa; phylum Mollusca; class Scaphopoda; order Dentaliida; family Dentaliidae; genus Pictodentalium; species Pictodentalium vernedei. The sequence continues at coordinate 714,245,892 of CM062296.1, forward strand.
TCATTGGTTGAAGACAGGTGCACAATCGACGTGAAGTATGCCTTAGTAGTTTAAATATATAAACGAACCATGGCATTAAAAAGGTTATAAAACGAACGATTCTCGGACAACAGAAATAATAATAAGAAGAAGAAGAAGAAGAAGAATGCAGTGTTAATGTCTAGAAACCACAGCAGTGCTCTCTGGCTGACATTATTACCCCGTATCACAGGTGTTCACACCCTTTGTTTATTCTATAACATTCTCAGCTCAGCTCAACTCAACGGAGCATACTGTCGGTGCTCCACAGACGGAGTACACAGGGCAAGCACCTCAACAGGTCCCTATTTTACAACTAGGTACGGTGGGGTTTGCTTGGTACTGGTGAATATTCCCAACGTTCACAGCTGGCATGTGATACAGCGTCGTAGAATCACACATTCAAACTTCAAACTCTGCTAATCGCACACCAGCCACAACTACGGGAAGACCCCGAATCAGTCGCTGAATGGTCACCGATCCAAGGATTAACCGGGCTCGACGTTGCTTAACTTCGGTGATCTGACGAGAACAGGCTTCGTATCGCCAGTGCTCCCGAGAAACCAGCAAACTAAATTCCTCGAAAACATAATTGTATCTTTTACACTCAAAGACATGTTCCAGTCTTCATCTGAGGCCAAACACAGCACTTTCGTCGTATTGTAGCCATCGCAGTTCAAACTTTCATGCAACATTCTAAAGTCCTTGAAAACATGATTGTTCCTTCACTTTACACAAACACACATTTTTGTCGCCGGTCCGGTTTAGTCTTTTCCTCTCCTCGTAATTGAAAACGAATACAAATGTTAAAAGTTTTAGAAGGTAGATTTTGTTCAAAAGTTTTCATTTTAATGCTTTCAGTCCGTTTCTATTGTCCACGATTGTATGTATGGATAACTTTGGTCATTCAGTGCAGTAACTTGCATCAGCAGGTTTGTAGTTTTACAGATGGTCTTGTCCCAGGGAAATTAACCCTTTACCCAACGTAACGGCCAAAACCGGCCAGCGCTATTCTCAAAAATCGCCAATTAATTTTCAAAATATTTTCATTTTTTGTCTCAAAAACATAGGTTATGACCCCTCGTTGGAACGAGCTCGTCGAGCTCGTTCCAACGAGGGGTCATAACCTATGTTTTTGAGAAAAAAAATGAAAAAAATTAGTTATTCAAGAATTTTTTTTGCAAGTGTCGTCTGCTTTTCATGTTAGGTAAAGGGTTAAAACATGGCTGCTATTGGTAAACTATTAACCTTTTGATATTTGTGTGCGTCTTATAAGGTACGAAGGGAGCGCGGTGGCTCAGTAGGTAGAAGTGCAGGCTGCAAGCCGAGAGGTCCTCGGTTCGAATCCCACCTGCCGCAACCGCGTTGTGTCCTTGGGCAAGACACTTCATCTCCATTGCCTGCGTGGGGGCACAGTGGCGTGGTGCACTAAGGCGTACTGCACGGCGATGGTGCACTTGTCTTCAACCAATGCTAACCCTGCTTCTGTGGAGTTAGTATGTTGGGGAGCTGACAGTTGCTCGCCGTTGCTCGGTGGTTCTCTCCGGGTACTCCGGCGTCCTCCACCCGTAAAACTGTCACGGTCATGATTAGCCATTGTGCATAAATATGTGACCTTAAACGCCAATAAATAACTGATAAATAACGTACGAAATCAAACAGCGCGTTTATACTTTGTGGTCATTTCTTTTGTTATTATTTTTCGATTTTTTAAAGTTTTTACCTCAATTCCTATTTTCTCCTGAATAGTGCTCAGCGACAACCGTTGCGCCAAACAGCTTAAAATACTAATTGTATCCTGCTGTCAAGAGTTCTTAACTGGTTGGGTGCTAGAAGCTACTATCAGGGCTTTCAAAATATTAGGATACCAGAGCAAAAACCAACACTTTTCTTGCTTTTATTTCATATTCAGTCAAACACAAATAATGTGTTGTTTATATAAATTTGTTTTATTACAAATTATCGGAGAGTGCCTCTGGGCACTCTCCAATAATTTGTAATAAAACAAGTTTTGAATAACAAATTCAGATCACCAAAAATAGTGTATAGCCTACAACCAGATAATCACTAATGTGAAAAATATCTTGTTATTTATTCTTTCCGACGTTTGGCGTCGCATTTTGAAAAACGTTGAAGAAACTGAATTCCCACTGACGTTTGAACGTCAGGATAATTAAAGTCCCAAAGAGTTAATGGGTTAATGGGTTAGAACTAGTTAGTTGTGTTAATATTTAACTGTTTATCCCTATAAATTGAATAATTAATAGGGCCTATTTCGTCAGCAGTAAATGTTAATGTTGCTTCTTGTGTGATAAACTGGACATCCAAAGATGAGATTCGCAATTTGAAACATGCTGCTAAAAGAAGCTGCCCCCAAAAATAAAGTTGATTTTCAACCCAAAACCACAAGGAGAATCCAATTATTTAGCACATATTCAAATTTCTTCGGATGGGGGAACCCCTCACCCCTACCCACACCTATGCACATGACTTCCCTTTTCACCATAGCTCGTACTTGCGATAACTTTGTGTTGGGGTGACCCATTCACAAAACTTCGGTTAAGCCCTTCCCAGTGGGGCGCGGTGGCTCAGTTGGTAGAGGTGCAGGCTGCAAGCCGAGTGGTCCTCGGTTCGAATCCCACCTGCGGCAACCGCGTTGTGTCCATGGGCAAGACACTTTACCCCGATTGCCTACATGGGGGCACGATGACGCTGTGTACTGAGGCGTACTGCACATCGATGGTGCGCATGTCTTCAACCAATCTAACCCTGCCTGTGCTGCGGTGCAGAATTCAGAGTTACGATGTTGGAGAGCTGACAGCTGCTCGTCGTTGCTCGGTGGTTCTCTCCGGGTACTCCGGCTTCCTCCACCCGTAAAACTGTCACGGTCACGATTAGCCATTGTGCATAAGTATGTGACCTTAAACACCAATAAACATAAACATAAACAAGCCCTTCCCATCACACCTGCCCCTAGTAATATAGTAATACATTAATAGAATTTAAACCGAAAATAACTACAACTGTTCCAAAACCACCGCGGTACTTTAACATTGGGAAGAGAAAGCTACAGATTATCCACAGTATGATCAGAAATTATTGTAGTGACCTGAACGCGCACAAGTTTAACAACTACATACCAGATACTCCCTTTTGTGATTGCGGACCTCATATAGAAGATGCACATCACTTTTTTATGGTGTGCACTTTCTATAGTTCTATCAGAGTAGAGTTTTTTAACTCATTGGAGCGGTTCCGCATAAGCACGATAGATGACATTTTGTATGATATACCGTCGATAAAATATTCTGAAAACGTGGTCATCTTCAGAGCGACTTAAAAATTTATCCGCGATTCGGGTCGCTTTAATTGATATTCGTATGGTTCTGACCGCTTTGTGTCATTGAATTTGGGACGTTGTTTATCTCTATCCTTCGAGTTCCATAATATGTGAAGTACGTTTTCTGGTTGCTTCTTTTCTTCTTGCTTCCTTCTGACTCTTATCTTTTCTCATACTTGCTTTGGTCTCTTCCTTCCAGGTTTTTTTTCCAAAATGCACACTTCCTTGGCACTCTTTACCTTGTAAATTTGTTTAGATAGTAACCTTGTTTCATCATTGTTTGTGCCGTTATTGTAATTGAACTTTGCTGTTATTGTTTCTGGAGAAGAGGGGCTACTAAGTGTTAAGCACTTGTCCTCACTTGTCCTCTAATCCACTTTGCTATTTTTGCAAATAAAATATGTTTAAACTAAACACCTGTCCCTATTTAAATAACGTTCCGTAGACTCTGCTTACCGTAGTTCGACTGAAAAAGTTTGATGGCTTGAAATTAACTATTCAAGAATTTTCTTCGCCAATGTCATCTGCCTTTCATTTTGGGAAAGGGTTAGCTGTAGTTCCAGCTGCTAAATAGAGCACACATATGGTCTTCCAGAACCCAACCAGTTTGTCGCGTTAATAGGGTGGTTAATATACTTTGCGGGATGGGAGATGTATGTTTTCAGTGGAAGCATAACCGACACGGTCGTCTGGACACTGGTCGGACGTGTATCTCGCGACCTTATCTGCTCACTGTCTGTTTGGGACTGTTCGTGCAAGGAAGAGGCCAGTGGCTTTAACCCTTTATCCAACGTAACGGTCAAAACCTCCCAGAGCTATTCAGAAAAAACACCATTCAATGTTCATTATTTTTTCTCAAAACATAGATTATGACTAAATTTCTATCTCACGGGCTCAACCAGCTCTCCACAGCTTTTTGGCTATTTGGCAATTTGACTTCAGGAACTTCTGAGGTTCATAGCTGTCCACTGCCATGACTTTGTGGTCCTTCACCTTCACATAGCAAGTCCCTCCGCAGCCTCCAGATAATCTCTGGAGCTTGAGAGACTGTCTCCTCTGAGTCTAGCCCCAAATATATACAGTTTGAGAAGGAACTGACTCTAGTGATAACCCCTTGACAAAGCTGATAAATGACATGTACGTCCTTGCCTTTTTTAACTTAGGTAGTAAGTTTAAAATTCCGATTCTAACTTTGAGTTATTACATATGTTTTATGGCTTCTATCATTTGTAAAAATGTCGTATATATTCCGATTTTTTTAAAATCACACTTAAACAGGGTTAGAAAAGTTCAGGGATGTTATTGGGATGCACCTTTTCCTATTTGCAACCGGGACAGTGTTCACGCTGTTGGGTGGCAATTTAGCCAATTGCACAAACAATTTTGATTTGGCACCGAAAAATCTTCGTTGTCTAAAATGTTGGCGCCAAAGAATTTCATTTCAGTTGTCATTGCCATTGACAGTCATTGCAGAAATGATGAGTGCGATCGACGACGAAACAGACAAAACAGATTATTTTTAACTTCTGTAGCACAAGGAATTCGACATCCTGGCAATAAAGACGAAAACAATACATATTTTCTAATTAAATACAGCATTTTGTATACTCGTGAACCGCTTAGCCCGGTGGTTTAATCCTTTACCCAACGTAACGGCCAAATCCGGCCAGCGCTATTCACAAAAATCGCCACTTAATTTTCATTACTTTTTCATTTTTTTTTTGTCTCAAAAACATAGGTTATGACCCCTCTTTGGAACGAGCTCGTCGAGCTCGTTCCAATGAGGGATCATAAACTATGTTTTTGAGACAAAAAATGAAAAAAAAATAGTTATTCAAGAATTTTGTTTGCAAGTGTCGTCTGCTTTTCATGTTAGGTAAAGGATGTCACAACAGGTTGGGGCAGATATGTGAGATTTATGGTCACTCTAGGGCTCGGCCGTACTCAGAAAGGACAGCCGGGCTTTCGAGTGAACATACGTCTCTCGGCCTCGCGGTGTTGTGGTTTTTGTTGGGGCAGATTCGTCATCTTAAGGTGTCCGTGACTTGATATTTAAAAAGATAACTGACGGTAGATCATTTGAGTATAATTTAATGGAAATAAAAATAACACTCTTTTCCTTTGCGCCCCTCCCGACCTTACCCTGGACGGTGGGCTTTCTCTACTTCCCCATCGTGACCTATGCCACCTGAGCTTACGGACCCCTTGGTCCTGGACCTCCCCCTGTGTCCCTCTAGAATCCCGATCAGCAGACTCCTGCTCTGCTCGACCGACTTTCCCAGACTTAACTCGTCCATGCGTGTTGGGATTCCCCCGTTCGGGCAATGACCTACCATGATAGACCGGCCTCTACATCCGGCCTCTCTTGACCCCGGCTGATCCCCTACCGAGTTCTTGCGAGTCGGGGTTAGCCCCTGTATTTGGTCCCTCTGTGGGATCAAACCAGACCTCACTCTGTTTGTGTCACCTCTGTGTCGGCCCTATTTCAACCTGGGCCCCTTTTCCTCACCACTTCGGGCTCACCTTGCATGCCCTCTCCTCACACTTATCATTTGAGCGACCACCTGTTTGAACCCCTCCTTGGTTCCTCCCATGAACCACCGTCATCCTCCGTGACTGAACGGGACATTTCTCCCTTGCATCTTGGGCCTCAGTCGCCTCTACTGCCTCAACGCCAGTTAGATTATCCTCTAACCACGACCTATCGGGGTCTGACCTCGCCCGTGGCATGTTGCCTATGACCACGTCATACATGGGCCTGTCTATGCATATGGCCACCACCTGGCCTATGTAGAAAGGTGCATCCACCCTCACCATCGCAAGGGGGAAACTCCTGATCGTCCCATCGATCACTACACAAAACTGATCTCGGCCCGTCAACTGATCGTCCCTGACCAGTTGCCTCCTTACCACAACACTGCTACACCCTTTGTCTCGCAGTACACGGACTCCTTGGTGACCCACATACCCTGGATACACCGATATCTTCCCTTTACCCCTCAAGGAAGAAAGTTCCTGACACATCCCACTGATTACAGGGAGAATCTTTCCCCTTCCAACACGAGCTCTCCCTTGTCAATGGCATCTCTTAGTGGGCTGCTCTCAGGCCCTTTCGACAGGCACAGTGCCGCTGTCTGCCTTTACACCCCGGGTTGGTGTCCTATAGCACCACCGCTTCTCTGGTTGCTGGGGAAAGGGTCCCTCTGGCCATTCCTAGGTGCCCCACCGTTACCTCTTACTGTGGTGGCCCTCCGCCAGCAATCCCGGGCCAGGTGTCCCCGTTTCTCGCAAACGAAGCAAAGCACGTCCTTGACCCCCGAGCTACCCTGGCCAACCCTATTGTGGTTCGCGGCGGATGGGTTAATATCAACTGGTGCCTTTGCAGCCGCGTGATTTCCATTCCGCCCGCGTCGAAATTGGGCAATCTCACCCCCACGGGCCTCTAGGAACTGCTCCGCCATCTTGACCATGTCATCTACGTTCCCCGGTTTCCTTTCCTTTATAAATATGGCCATTTCCCGAGCACACGTAAACATGAACTGCTCGCGAATGAGCAGATCTCTCAGAAATTGATACGACTCGTCAATCTCTGCCAGTTCGACCCAGCGGTCAAAATACCTCATGGCTCGCGACACAAACTGAAAAACACTTTCACCCTTTCCTGCCTTACACTCTCGGAATTTAACCCTAAAGCCATCTTCGGTGAGTTGATACCGTTTGAGAATAGCTTTCTTCAACTCACCATAGTCGTTGGCTAGGTCCGGGGCATACTTGCATACACTTGGAGAGACTGGCCAGTTAGTAACGGGCTCAGACTCACCCCCAAAGAATCTTCGGGCCACCCATTGCTCTGGGCAAACCTCTCAAAGCTTTGCAAAAAGGCATCGACATCATCTGCTTTTTCGTCAAATTTCGGCAAGTTCGGGTACATAGCCCTTACGTGGCCTCCCGAATTGTTGCCCACAGCCCCACCATTACTTCCCTGTGTTTCGGCTCTCACTCTCAACAACTCTAACAGTCTCTCGTGCTCTCTATCACGTGACTCGCGCTCTCTATCACGTGACTCGCGCTCTCTTTCGTGTTCTCTTTCAGCCTTCTCTCGCTCAAGCGTTGCTTCCCTCTCACGTGTCTCGCGCTCTCGTTCAGCCCTTGCTACTTCTGCCTCTCTCTCCGCTGCCCTTGCAGCAGCCACTTCGCGCTTCATGGCTATTTGTCTTTCTAATTCCCTCTCATGCCTTAACGCTAACTCTTTCTACTCTCTCTTCTGTTCCTCACGGTCATATTTTTGGAGGTCTGCACCCTCCAATTCCATTTCCTTTCCTAGCGCCACAAGTTGTGCCAAGGGGGTAACGGTATCCATAACTACAACTTCTATTAGATGAACCACAAGCAAATAATAATAATAATAGTAATTTTGAAAAAGAATGCCTGCTCAACCGTCTCCTATTCCCGTATTCACATTTGCTATCTAAGCCAATTTTCCCTTACCAATTTACCAAGAGCTTATTTAAAGGCAAACTGCATGAACATTATAAGTAAAACGGCATGGCATGCCCATAAATTATCTCAGCGATTCCGTCGGTTTTTAACTTTTCAAAATGTTACCTTTTTAGATGAATCTGGGTACCATTCACCAGTTTTCTGTCACAACACGTTGGGGCAGATATGTGAGATTTATGGTCACTCTAGGGCTCGGCCGTTCTCAGAAAAGACAGCCGGGCTTTCGAGTGAACATAGATACGTCTCTCGGCCTCGCGGTGATGTGGTTTTTGTTGGGGCAGATTCGTCATCTTAAGGTGTTCGTGACTTGATATTTAAAAAGATAACCGACGGTGGATCATTTGAGTATAATTTAATGGAAATAAAAATAACACTATGTACTCACATATACGCATCAATGAACAATCCAAGAACATACACTATACACAAATGAATTTCTCCCATAAAGTTCGAGCTCTTTCCGGGGTACCCCGTGTTCGATGCTGTTGTCTAGATGTTTCTGGTTGTTCCTCACTCCCGGGTTTCCTCTTCACTTCTCAAGCGATTGCGTACATAACGTATTGTCTATTTCACGCCGCCCAACCTCCAAATACGCTAAATTGCCTGTCAACTGTAACCAACTCTGTCCAACTAAATTTTACACATTCGATATCATAGTCACTTCACTCCACGGATTTAACCACTCGCCTTCTACATCAGTCTCCGTTTACACCAATCCCCGTATACCGTTTAAACAAATAAAGTTCATGCATCTAATTTGCCGGTCTCAACTAAGCTCACTCTAAGCTCTTAGCTTAAATCAAATGTTCGAGCTCTCAACAGCTTCGATTAAGTTAATTGTTCGAGCTCTCGGTAGCTCTTTACTACTCCACACTTCGCCTATGCGTCGCGTCACTTAACCTAGCAACCGCTCGCCTACTTAAACGCTTAGTCTCCACAATTAATTTCTACAAATGACAACCCCAATGGCTAGAGCTCCGAGCCCTCTTCCCGACGGATTACTGACTCAATCCAAGGTCGACTGACTGCCGATGATCAGTCTCTCATTATATAGCATTTTCGTGTCTAAGTAATCATTAAGACGGTTCCTCTGTGATATAGGACACCGTTATTAAGATAGATGAGATATCTCTTTGTATAAGCTCGTGAGTCTGACATTTAGAACTACGGGGATGACACTTATTTGAGGGCCACATAGCGTGGAACACCATCTGCGGCTGAGATTAACGAATTACTATTAGGGACGTTCAAAGATGAGTTGTGCAGTAGTTTTAAACGTCGCAGCGCTGAACTATTAGTCCTCTCAACGAGAGATAAACACCCACCTGGTCAAGCAGTTAATTAATTAGCCTACAATAATTTGTACCCAGTGTCTATTTGCGGTTTTACAAGCAAACGTATCAAATTAATTATTTACAATCCCTGACCATTAACCCTTAACTCGGACAAATTCGTATCGATCTTGACCAAGGATTAACATTAATTAGTCGAATATTCTGTTATTATCTAAGTGCAACAACAGGTGTACGTACCGGCAGCATTTAGTCTGACTATTAACCCTTAACCTAACATGAAAAGCAGACGACACTTGCAATACAAATTCTTAAATAACTATTTTTTTTCATTTTTTGTCTCAAAAACATAGGTTATGACCCCTCGTTGGAACGTGCTCAACGAGCTCGCTCCAACGAGGGGTCATAACCTATGTTTTTGAGACAAAAAATGAAAAAAATAATGAAAATTAATTGGCGATTTTCGTGAATAGCGCTGGCCGGTTTTGGCCGTTACGTTGGGTAAAGGGTTAACTGAATCAGTGGCATAGATGTAACTAAGATGACCGCACATTTCGTCTACCGACGATTTTGTCAGAACTTTTGAGTTCCGCCCACTCTTGAAGTAATTGCCAGCTCATTTTTCAAGACTCGAACAATTTATTTGGATCAGACAGTGATCCCCCACCCCTACTTTCCCATTTGACACCAAACACGTTGTCTGTAAAATCTCCAGAATGGCTTAGCATTTGGCACCAGACAGTTTTGGACCAGTGTGAACACGGAGCGGGATCGGGAATTGAAGGCAAGACCCCCGATCGATAGGCCAGCAAATATCCACGATATAGAGAGCCATCACACACGAGAATATGTATAGAATATAGTTATTACAACAGTCACTTGATCTGGGTTGGCGTCGTGTTTGGCCTGTCTGATCTGGACTCGTCAACGAGACAGTGGCGAAGATACAAGATGAGCTGGGGCCCTCAATTATGATCAATCAAGGAATCGACTAATCGTAGGAAAGTCCCATCATCGACTACAATTTCAAAATCGACGATTATGGGTTTTCATCATTCCTTTACTGATGAGTTATTAGTTATTTCTCTCCTCCCCCTCATGCTCGTAAGAAGTGTCAGAGACCGTAGAATTTCAAAATACATTGTATTTGATATAGTAAAGAAGTATAAAAGTACAACACATGATACCGGTCAGGCAATCTAGAAAGTATGGGAGTACAAATAATTGCCCCTCTCAGTTTGCCAGGGAGTGCAATTGCTCTCTTAAATCTCAGTGCAGCTATTATTAGACTGTTGGCCATCGTTATCTGAGGTCCAAACCTGAGCCTAGTCTCAGGGTTGGGGCTGAGATAGTCAAGAGTCTGAATTTTTCCCGGATAGCAGTAAGTCCCCTGAGTTCCAATGTGTTCTATGTGCCAGTAAGCACATAGAACACATTGGAACTCAGGGGACGAGTAGGCATGCAGCACACCTGCATGCTAAAGAATGTCCGGCCGAGGAACTAATGACCAAAATTATTGTTCTCTATATAGTGTTTCTAGAGGTCACGAAGTACGATTATCCCTTTACCCAACGAATCGCCTGCGTCCGCCCGCGTAATACACAAATTCAGCAGTTGAAAAAATATTATTTTTCAAAAAATTTCAACAAAACCATATCATGTGACCCCTCGTTGGAACGAGCTCGTCGAGCTCGTTCCAACAAGGGGTCACATGATATGGTTTTGTTGAAATTTTCTGAGAAATTTAAAAAATTGATATTTTAAATAATAAATTTCGATATCGTCTGCGTTGGGTAAAGGGTTAAAGTCGACTTGAATCCATTATTCTTCTTTAAAACTCGATCATGAAATTTCATAATCGTGCCAGCTCCAGCCCTCAACTCCCCACCATCCCACCACTACCACTACCACTACCACACCACAAATTGTATCGGACGGACAGTTTTCGGCCCTTCTGAAATGTTTAGACATTTTTCTTGATAAGATTTTGCAATTTGCAAGGAACTCTATCGAAGTGTTTAGCCTGAAGTTTCAATAACTAAAACCCTTTGACAACCCAGACTGACGAGTTGTTGAAATAATTTGTTCATTATTACAATTATGGAATGTTTGTGGAAAGAATGTTCAACGCAAGGGCACTCGAGTTCTTGTGTCGCGTTTGTAAAATTGTCGCCCTAAAATTCTGCCACGTCAGTGGAGTCACGTTTGCATATTCGGAGACATAGATTTGGAAAGACAAGGACTCTCGTTTTCAAGTGAGTAAGAATTGATACGAAAATAAAGCAGTGTTGAGAAGCTATTTGTGGTTGTGATAAAAAGAAAGCTCATTAACAGCTGTTTCTTTCAAATTGGCCCTTACGTTCATTTTGATGTCTAGAAGCAAGGACAGAACGTCTCTTCAGCAATGGTGTTTCCAAATTCTCAGTACGAGTGTTCTTATTCTCACACAGGGACGTGGCGACAGGGGTGTGTGGGGAGGGTTGGGTCACCGACCCCCCCCCCCCCCAATGCTGGCCAAAATTTCCTATAGTTGGAAATTCGGAGGGCAAGTCATGTGTAGTTGGAAATTCCATCTTTTTGGATTTTAGAGCTTCTTTGGCGATGCTGATGTCTCCTTCACTTCCCAAAATCCCAACTCGGTTTCAAATCGGCAAAAATTCCAACTGTTACTATTTACAACTACGCAATATCGAGCTTCATAAGTATGCACGATGTCAATCGGTACGAGATTTCTATAGTACGTTTACTTATCAGAAAAAATCCTCGAAATGCATTTCCAGAAAATCGCAACAGGTAAAATCGTTATTTGAGAATTAATTCCATCATTCACAGTTATAAAATGATGAAACATCGAAAATTGATTATTCGTGCATAAGATCTGATTTAATGTTAGGGAAGTATGAATTGCTCAAAGTTCTCAGCTTAAGCATTTGTTTAGCACATATTTAACTCCCAGAATAATACCAAATAATAATAACAACCTGATAATTCTATTATAAATGTGTTGGCATTTGTGTTGGCAGTTATCCCTCCCCCTAGTTGGAAATTCACTGCCCTACACCCCCCCCCCCCCAAATCGGACACCTCTAGCCATGTCCTTGGCAATGGTGTTCTCAGTACGAGTGTTCTTATTCTCACATGGTAGGCACTCTCATCAAATCAGATTGATTGAACACGCTAGAATATTTATGTCTGACTATAACTCGGTCACACCGATCATTTCTGTCCCGGCAGTATCAACTAATGAACATTGTGCACTCGATGTACAGATTTCGATCATCCCATATGCCGTCACGACATTTGGAAAATGTGACTAGAACGTTTATTATGCGTCAAGTGGATGCTTTACGTACAAGCGGTTTTGTGGTTTAACACTATCTTTGTCAGACCAAAAATGTGGAGATGTGCGAATCTCGGTGCTTTTGATGAGCCTGCCAGAGACGTGGCTGGAGAATTTTGAATGGTGGAGAGGGGCGGTATACTGTAAATTTTGTTCGGTGTCGGTATCGAGTCAATACCGGTTTACGGTACCGAGGGAATCTCAAACTACCAAAATTTCTGTATTGAAAAAATATTCCTGACATTTGTTAAAAAATAAAAGGGAAAACAACAGAACATTTTGCAAAATGAAGGTCAAGAAGAGCCCATGGTCTGTGTATTTCTAAAGGCAGTCACCACCAGTCAATATTTATTTATTTATTTATTTATTTATTTATTTATTGGTGTGTAAGGTCACATATTTATGCACGATGGCTAATCGTGACCGTGGTAGTTTTACGGGTGGAGGAAGCCGGAGTCCCCGGAGAGAAACACCGAGCATCGACGAGCAACTGTCAACTCCTCAACATTCTAACTTACACCTTAGTACACGGCGTCATCGGGCCCCTACATAGGCAACCGGGATAAAGTGCCTTGTCCAAGGACACAACGCAGGTCGTACCTGATGGGGATCGAACTCGGGACCTCTAGCTTAGAAGTCCAACAGTCTACCACTGAGCCACCGCGCTCCCCCATCGGTCAATTGATGCAACGAAAAAGCTGAAAGAAAATACCCCAGGAGGTATTTTCTCTCAGTTTTTTTCTTTCATCTAATGACCGATGGCGAGTGCCCGTATTACTTCCAACATTTTGACAAATCGATGGCTCTGTCTGCCGTGAAACGGTGTTCTATAGCCGGGCAGTAAATCAGAAATACCATTCGATACTGGTATTGGTGCGAGTACATGAATGTTGTTGAAACCGAATACCGTACCGACACCGCGGTAAATCAGTCTTACAATGCCGATACCGATACTGAAACCGAACTTGAAATTCCAATAAGCCCCAGCTCTGTTGAATGGGAGTTTCTATCGCCGATATTCTAACTGCAGACTTGATCCACAAACTAAGCTTATGATCATATCATTTAAAGGGGTGTCATAAATCATGTTTTAGTAGGAAAAAATGATTACACCACGTGTGTATTCAACGCTACTCGATGCAATACAGATAATGAGAAATGTTCTGGAAACACCACGTGTGGAATCCGCCCTACGTGTAAGAACGTCATGTATGAACGAACCTGACTGGACCTTAACGATTGACGCGAATGAGATGCGTTGACGCAAAACAGGTTCAAGTAAGAAAGTAAACAGAACGCCGAATGTGCTGTGTTTCTTTAAAAGTCTATTAATTCAAGTTTACCCCTTTACCCAACGTAACGGCCAAAACCGGCCAGTGCTATTCTCAAAAAATCGGCAATTAATTTTCATTATATTTTTCATTTTTTGTCTCAAAAACATAGTTTATGATCCCTCATTGGAACGAGCTCGCCGAGCTCGTTCCAATGAGGGGTCATAACCTATGTTTTTGAGACAAAAAATGAAAAACATTAGTTATTCAAGAATTTTTTTGCGAGTGTCGTCTGCTTTTCGTGTTAGGAAAAGGGTTAATCGTGGTATAAATACAGAACACAACTCGGGTAGATTAGGTGGACAGGAGTCAACTACTCTTGTTGCGCGCTTTCGTTGCTTGCGAAATTGAAAAAAAAACCTCTAACACGGGTCGTTGATTCAAACATCCACTCCGAACTCCCTCGTCGTTGCTTTCAGCCTTAAAACATGACACAATTTGAGAGGCGATTTCTGTAAATAGTGTTGGCAGAATATGGCTGTTACTTGGGGAAAGTGGTAGCGAGCAGATTGAGAGTCTAGTGGGACGTCATTATATGAACCGCATAGGACAGAAATACACCCAAGCATTAGAGTTGGGCGTTTTCTGGGTTTTCCGGCTCGGTTCCGATTTTTGTGGCAAAACGGAACCGCAAAACCCAGCAAAGAATCGGCCAAACGGTTTAGTTGTATTTGAGCATACACTGATCACACTTTTTATGGGCTTGGGTGGGAGGGGGGGGGGGGGGGGGTACTGGACAAGTGACCATTTTGGACTCTCGCACTTAGGCTATCCGGCAAAGGGGCAAATATGTCGTGTTCTCGTTGTCATATTGTCACCCTAATTGACTCGTCCATGAGAACTCAACAAAATTTAGGTGAACCTTATTCATTTGTTACCCTGATTTATGGGTTTTATTCGGACTGAATATGCTTAGCAACTGATACCATAGAACCCAAAGGGAAGTCAGGTTGAACCCAATACAGGCAAGGCTTTTGTGGTGAGTGGTGTCGTACAGACTATATGCAGAGTTTTTCCAAGTTAAGAAGCCTGAAGTGGTATTTACTATCTATTCTTAATTCTTTCAACATGAGGGGGCGCTTTTTCCGGTCCAGCAACAAGATACGTCATAATTTCATTGAGAAGGATGGCTACTGAGTGGACGTGTGTGGTACAACAATTGATATTTTCAACGTGCAGCCTGAAGGCCGCACGTTCAAAATATCAATTGCTCTACCCCCAAATAATGGATATGGACTCTGCCAGTTTTTGCCATTTAACTGGCATGGAAGATACCACCAGTGTTCAAAGGGTTATTACATAGAAACACCGAACTACAACCGAGGTTTTTTCCATAAACTGAACCGAAACCGAATCAAAACCCCCCAGCTCTACCAAGCGCCCCCGAGAGAATTTCATTGTAATGTTTTTCATATAGGGTATTTACCCCACTATGAAACACTTGTTTGAAAATCTGCTACTCTCAGGATTCTAGTTATGTGGCGCTTCAAAGATGAGTACCTTCATCATTTGGCAGTCAAAGATTTTGGTGAGTCTTCATATCATAATGTTTGTCTTAATACTGTAAAATATTGAACATAATGGATGAAAACAAATGTCAGGCCTCTGCGAAACACTATTTCTGTCTAGATATTAATCGCTTATTCATCGGAATTTCATTTCGTGATAGAATGTTCGGAATATGCGTCTCTGGCTCAGTGGTAGACTGTTTGACTTCTATGCTGGAGATCCCAAGTTCGATCCCCGTCCAGCACGACCCACGTCGTGTCCTTGGACAAGGCACTTTATCCCGTTTTCCTACATGGGGACACGATGACGCCGTATACTAAGGTGTACTGCACGTCGATCGTGCACTTGTCTTCAACAGCTGTAACCCTGCTTGCGCGGAGCTTGAACAGAGTTAGAATGTTGAGGAGCTGACAGTTGATCGTCGATGCTCGGTGGTTCTCTCCGGGTACTCCGGCTTCCTCGGCCCGTCAAACTGTCACGGTCACGATTAGCCATTGTGCATAAGTACGTGACCTTAAACACCAACAAATAAATATGCGTTTCTCGGGAAAGACATTTTTCGTAGACTGGAGGGCGAGTACAAGCCCTTATCCACTATAAATATCGAAGAGAAATTCATATTCCTCATGAAGAATGAAGTCCCTGGGTTATGTGATATGATGCAGCTTTTCTTCAAACAACGAGCGTTAGGGCTTAGTCAACAATAATCAATGGCTGCTCATTGTATTTAACGTGAATGTTTACAAAAGATATTATCACTCAAATGATTACTCTTTTATGAGTTATTTTTCTCGTTTAATAATACTTAATTTTCAGTTGTTGTTAACTATCTTATTTTGCTGATGCAATCTGCCTTGTTTTTTCTTTGGTGTATTTGATCATTAAAGCTATTCTATTCTATTCTTAATCCTGATTGCCCACGTATGGTCACGGTGGCGTTGTGTGCTAAGGTGTACTGCACGTCGATGGTGTACTTGTCTTCAACCAATACTAACCCTGCTTGTGGGGAATTAGTACGTTTGGGAGTCTGAATGTTGCTTGTCGCTGCTCGGTGGTTCTCTTTGAGTAATCCGGCTTCCTCCGCCTGTAAGAATGTCATGTTGCTATTCCTGTCGGAACTGTCGCTTAATCGCACCCTCATGTCTGGGATCAGACTGTAATGGCCGTGGGGTACGTTTTGAAACTTTCATTTCTACTTTTTCGGGGGTCTCATCGTTCTTTTCTTGGTATAAACTCGTTCATCAATAGTTTCTGGTTGAAACGAAACTTTTGAGGTATGTGAAGACTGACCGAACGTTTACGTGCCGTTGGCATGTTGGAAGCCGGCAACAAACAGACTGCAGTGGCTCAAATTCCCAACGTTACTCAATCGGTGATCAGCAGGTTGTGGTCACGCTACCGTCAGACAGGCAATGCTGATGACACACGTCGATCAGGTCGTCCAAGGGCGACAACTGCTAACCAGGATCTTTTCATCCGAACCACAGCATTACGTAACCGCCATCAAAGTACCTCAGAAATTGGATAGCAGCTTCACGAGCGACATATATGTGAGTCAGTGGTCAGACAATCCGAAATTGCCTGCACAGCTGGAATTTGTACGCTCGACAACCTCGAATAATTCCACGTTTGAATGAACGTCACATCGCAGCAAGGCGTTATTGGTGTGGAGCACGACAGTGCTGGGACAACGTCATGTTTTTCGATGAATCGATGTTCACTCTCGACTTCAACGGCAGGCGAAACTGATCGTGGCGGCGGTGGCACGAACGATACCATGACGTAACCATTAGTCAGGACGATCGTTTTGGTGGTGGATCGGTTATGGTGTGGACAGCATAACATGTCATCCAAAGGCGTGTCACAGGGCAGTACTACCGTGACAACATGTTAGAAGCTTATGTGGCGCCATTTACGAGGCGTCACGGCGGTCGATTCATTTTCCAAGATGACAACGCAAGAGCACACAGGGTCCGTGTCGCTACAGAGTTCCTCCAGGAGCAGAACATCACTACACTGCCTTGGCCAGCACTAAGTCCAGACCTTTCACCAATCGAGCACGTCTGGGATATGCTTGGCAGGCGTCTCCGACAACGCCAACACCCCCTACCAATGTCCAGGAACTCGCAGATGCACAGCAGGGAGAATGGAATAACATCAGTCAAGCTGATATTGGACGTTTGGTGAGGTGTATGCCATGTCGGATCCGCGCTTGTCTCGCGAACCGAGGAGGATTTACAAGGTTTTGAAGTCACGGACTGAATGTGGTAAATTCTCTGACTGACCGTCCATGTCTTCAACAGCGCAGTGCGAGGGATGTGTGCTTTTCAGACACCCACCTCTCGCTGAAATGATTCACCAGATGTCACAGTGCAATGCCTCAACTGTCTTTTTGAAGACAATATAAATATATTTCTTCATATATCTCACTTTTATCAAATATCCCCTACTTTTTTAAGAGTATATTTAATAAAAACAAGAAACGTGGATACCTTGTAAATGAACCTGATGATTTGAGACTCGAAGAGTCTAGTTTAACCCTTTGCCCAACGCAGACGATTTCAAAATTTATTATCTTAAATATCATTTTTTAAATTTTTTCAATTTCAACAAAACCATATCATGTGACCCCCTCTTTGGAACGAGCTCGTCGAGCTCGTTCCAAAGAGGGGTCACATGATATGGTTTTGTTGAAATTTTTCGAAAAATAATATTTTTTCAGTGCTGAATTTGCATATTACGCGGGCGGGTGCGGGCAATTCGTTGGGTAAAGGGTTAAAAGAATAAAAAAAATTTTAATTTTTTTTTACTACATTTGATTCCTTTCTGAAAAACGATAGAATTTTGTGCGGGCTCGTATGATAAAATACATTTCTTAGAGATCCCACAGTGAAATACAGCACTCAGACATGATTAAAATCAGTGCAGAGTGGAAGAAAGTGCTCCACTGTCAGCACATGTTGACAGGGAACACACTATTTTGTTATACACTACCCTTTTGAAAAAAGGATACCCTGGCTTCAACCCTGCTCAACATGTAATAACGTCATTTACAAAATGACACCCGTTGGGTGGAGTGCTGTTTTGACATCAGTAGACTGCTGATAATGTAAATCTATTATCTGACTCGATAAGTAATAATTGGAAGTGGTGTAATCTCGGACACTAATAACCACGAGAGAAAATATGATTGCTGTGGAAACTGTAAACTATATATATATACCAAATATATTTGTCAAGCCATCTCCACAAAAAGGCCATGTACATTTTGTTCAATTTGAGTCACAAAAATACAGCTTATGACCCTCTCACTTGAACGAGTTTGTCAACCTCTTTCAAATGAGGGGCTATGATAAATGTTGTATACAGTTATTCAAGAAAAGCTAAGTGTAACTGCCGTCTACCAGTCGTGTTAGGCAAACGTTTTTTGCATTACCGTTGAATATTCCGGGGAAAAGCATGTCAACCCCTTACCTAACATGAAAAGCAGACGACACATGCCAAAAAAATTCTTGAACAACAAATTTTTTTCATTTTTTGTCTCAAAAATATAGGTTATGACCCCCAATAAGGGGGTCATAACCTATGTTTTTGAGACAAAAAATGAAAAAAAAAATGAAAATTAACTGACGAGGTTTGAGAATAGCGCTGGCCGGTTTTGGCCGTTACGTTGGGTAAAAGGGTTAAGCGAGGAGTTGCTGAACTTACGGGGGAGGAAGTCAAAAAAGTAATCAACCGTTAGTGTGTTTTTTGTTTCTTTTTTCAGAAAAAATCGTTCGCAACTCGAATGAATATACATGACCTCCATTTTTCTGAACAAAAAATGTGGTCCGACCGGAACTAAACTCGATCATCTAATGCCCAATTTTGCAAATACAATAGCTTTCCACACAAACGTAATGGTCGTCTCTGGCAGTCTTTCGATTTTGAGGCGAGCTGTCACTCTCGCCATCGTGCCTGCAATTTTTAGTTTTTGCGAGTAGACAACGGCGCGCCTAGGTTTCACCTAGCGAGCGATTAACCCTTAACTAACGAATATGCTGTATCCGTCACGTAATAAACAAATTGTATAGTTGAAAAGTGTTTGAAAACTTCAACAAAACCATATCATGTGACCCCTTATTGGAACGAGGTCCTTGACCTCGTTCCAATGAGGGGTCACATGATATGGTTTTGTTGTTTTTGTTAAGATTTGGGCAAAAGAAATTAAAATAACAAATTTTGTTATCACGTGTTTTCTGTAAAGAGTTAAAATCCGAAATAGGCCAAAAATTCAATGCATGCACGAAAATGTGAACATAAGGCTAAATAAAATTAATCGTTTTATTATCAGGCACTGGCGCATTCGATTTTTCGCCCCACGTTCGTCATATTTATTTCGGAGGCAAAATGTATAAAACTATGAAAGGGTGTGATTTTAACGGTATCACATCGCGATTTGCGATGCATGTCGTATACATTGATACAGTATTGTTATTCTCTTCGCGAAATGCGACACGATTCTCGTGTGCACGTACAAAATAAGTATTTATTTAACTGGTTGAGGCCAAGATTAGTTTTGGTGGTCTGAATAATGTTCATCTAAATTGTTTTATTACAAACTGTTGAAGAATGCCAACAGGCACTCCCAATAATTTGTAATAGAACAAATTTGTATAAACAAACTATTATTTACGTTTGACTGAATACGAAACATGGGCAAGAAAAATGTTGGCTTTTGCACTGGTACCCAATTTTTTTTGAAAGGCCTGATTGTGGCTTCTAGCACTCAACCAGTTATAAAAAACTCATTATTTTTTTCTCCATTATAGTTGTTCTATATTGATTTTGTGTTGTATGATCACTGTTACAAAAAAAAACTATCAGTGAAATCAACATGAAAGCTAGTATTTAATTTTAGGCTCTCACAACTGGATTTTAGGCATAGGCGACCATTCCATCAGAAATAAAAAAATAAAAATAAAACTGTCCTCCCTCATTCGTTTTCAAAAAAAAATGCCTGAGAATCAATTATTTAATTCTGTTTGGCCTAACACCATGAATTATAAAGTGTTGCATTTCAAGACTTCAGACTTAACAAACTTCACTTTCCGGGAATTAGTACGCAAACAGCATAATTCGACAAACTTCAAAGGTCACAAATGCCTCTCACTGTCTGTCTTTTCGCGCAAGTATTCCGCGGGGAGTCATCTGATTGGTTTACGATTGCTTCATTGAAATGCATATCATGTATTATACAAAACTCAAATAATTTTGGTTATTGCTGCGAAAAGCTTATTCTAAAAATCTGGTAATATTTTTAGAATCCCAACTTATGGTGCAGCAGTGGTGTGGGCGGTGTATAAATGTTCCTTAATGTTTATTTTTCAAAAAACTTTCCCGATTCCGGGGTTCAACAAAAGTGCGCTTTAGTTCAAACGGTAGCGAGCAATGTGTAGCGCGAGTCTCATTTTCAAAATCGAAAGATTGCTCCTCTGGGGAAAATGTTTCGCATCGTTATACCACGGATCGTGTCACTCACTTTCCTCATACCATGCAATAATAATGCACAAAGCACTAGGTGGCAGAATCAATAACTCTTTTAATTCATCAATGACAAATCAAACGATTTCAGCCCACGGAGTTGTGCTTTTAATTCCCGTAACCTGATTGCCTCTTCCCACGCTCATCGATAACTCAGAGACATATAACTTTATGGAAGTAGAAGTCGTGACGAAAGTGACAATTTTGTTTACCCGTTTTGTGTCAAGTTATTTTTTTCTTTTTGAGAAGACCAGTTAGCCATAAATAAAGTAAATGTTTTGTGTCTCCACAAAGCACATAAAGCGTGTGCTCTCTTCACTGAGCTTTGTGCTAAAACTCCTAAATACTTTTCTTAATTTATTTCCTCAAGCCCTGCCCCATACTATCCAAAATATAAAGTATGTTCCATCACTGGAACGTGGAAAAGGAATCGTTCCAGTAAAAAGTCATAGGTTGAAGGTCAGAGGGATAACGAAAATCTGAATGATTGAAAAGGTGGTTCATAAATATAGATTACTATAACAGTCAATTGATCTGTGTTGTTGTATTCTGTCGAGTTGACGAGATGAGATCGGCCAGATCAAACGAGACGCTGCAGGCGTCGAGTTTAATCTGGCCGATCTCATCTCGTCGACGAGACGGAATACAACAACACTGATTAATTGACTGTTGTAGTAATTTGTTTATTATATGACAATTAGTACCTTAAACTGATCACAACACCTGAAAAATCAAATGCAACAAGAATTATATTAGCCAAATAACCATTAACAATTTATGGAATTGGGGAATCCCAAAACGCGTATTAATATCGAACGTTCGTGTCGAACATGAAAGTTAAAACAGTGGAGGCAAGACTTTAATTTCAATCGGAATTGATAACACAGATTCACCTACGTTTTGTTGGATTCGCATCTTGAAAATAATTGTTAATTGTTATTTTGAAATTCTTCAGCACGGGTATTTTCAAATGGACCTCGACTGGAATGTTTGTCAACGGAGTTTAACAACATTTTTTAACAAGACTCAATCTATATTTGTCACTTGGTAACGGGCAGATGCAATTTCAACAAAAACTTGAGTACGTTCGATTCGCTATAATATTGTAACCGATTCTCATTTCTCCTTCAATCGCATGTCGTGAAACGCCCAAACTGCGTAATTGTTTTTATGGAGTTCTGTAACTGGTCATGGCAAGCAGTGTTTTCTCATGCAGTATTAAAAAACGACTCACGATCGAGCGCACGCATTACGGAATTCCCTGGTGTATTTGTGGAATTTACCGATTTATTTATCGGTCACTGGTAGAAATAGTCTGTTCACGTGCGCCTCGTTTGAGACAGGCATGATAACGATCTGGAAAACTTGATACTCTTGTTTTCCGAAGAGCTGTATTTGATGGGCAAACTACAGTGGCACTGATGGTAGTCATATAATAAAACAATATTCCGTGTGACTAGTGGACTGACACAAAAGGAAATAACTGGAAAAGAGGGCTGGTATGACCACGCTTTGCGGTCTCGGAATTTTCGGGGTTAAAGTCCCGAAATGTCTCTCAGGGACCCACCATTGTTTGATCGGTGTGAGCCATTTGGGGATTACAACCCAAAAAGACGCAAACCTTTTGTATCCCGAGGTGTAATTGAGGTTCGGAAATATGTGTATAAAAATGCAGAAATTACGAAGGGCGTAATTTATACTTTTGAGCTGCCACGCCCCAAACCAGGGCTGTCACGAAACATTGTTGATTGGGGTTGGGAGAATCCCCCAAATTTACCTAGTT
This sequence comes from Pictodentalium vernedei, assembly GCA_031216915.1. NCBI lineage: Eukaryota > Metazoa > Mollusca > Scaphopoda > Dentaliida > Dentaliidae > Pictodentalium > Pictodentalium vernedei. Next base: position 714,268,528 of record CM062296.1, read on the forward strand.
AACAGTTAATAAATACCGGATTTCTGAAGTGTCACAGAAGAGGAATGGGTCGGAAAATTTGATAAAAATGGCCCCATGCTAGTAGCAGCGAGAACACGGGGCCGATGGTTGTTCGACTTAATGTGAGAACAATCTTCCGGTCAGAATAGTTTCCTGATCTTTGCACCAGAGACATTTGTCAATGTCCCGAGCAGGGTGTTATAAAAGATAATTTTAATTGTGGGAGAAAAATTAGATTTTCCCGACGGAAAAGACGCACGAGCCTTGCATCTGAGGCATTTGTCATGCTCCAGGTAATGCGTAATAACGAGAGAATTCTACTGGTGCATAACTCACCGAACCCCTTGGGTTCGGCCCCGTGTGGGAGTGTCTAATTTTTCTGGCCCGATGCGACACAAAGTCCTCGCACCTGAGGGATGTATCGACACTGCTATTAGTGTGTTATTTTCGGGAACGAACGGGCGTCCAATTCTTGCATCAGACATCTCCGATGACTAGAGTTATGTGTTATAACGAGATAATTTCAATGGTCTCGAACACAGGACGCCGGTCCTGGTTCGGTCAGGTAGGAGAAACCTTTTATTTTGCTGAGTAAAAAAGACGCCAAATCCGCGCATCTGGGGCATTTGTAGACAGACTCTGTCTAGTGCGTAATAACGTAAGAACTGCATTCCTGCATAACTCACGGGGCACCCCGTGATTCGACCCCGTGGGACGAAATTATAATTTTCAGGCCTGAATAGAGGCAAAAACCTCGCATCTGTGGTATTTTGGGACACCTTGATTTAGTAGCGTAGCTGGGGTGGGCTGGGGTGGGCTGGGGAGCCTTGACCTTTTAAACGTGTCCCCCCCCCCCAAAAAAAAAAAATGGCCCAATGCAACATTCACATCACATATAGAACCCTAAAATGGTCACCAATATTTGGCTACACACTCTATAAATGCCCCAGATTCGCTCTTAGAGCATTGAAATTTGCAAAAAAAAATTGCGTATGGGAGGTCTAGTCTTATCTAGAATGCTCCGGTTGTTACCCCCATCTTCCCACTTCCCTTCAAGGGAAGTGGGAAGATGGGGGTAACAACCGGATGGTCCTAGTTAAGAATAGGGGAGGCCTCCAACCCTTACACTGACCTTCCAAATACCACGTCTACCACCCACCCCCCCCCCCCCCCCACCCTACAAAATGACAAAAGCACCCCTATTTTAGAATCTTGGCTACGCGCCTGCCTCGATTAGTGTGCATAATTGTCGGGGTTTTCAATAAAACGCCAAATCCTAGAATCAAGAGACATTGGTCGATGCCCGAATAGTGAGTTGTAACGAGATAATTTTAATGGTATCCATCCCACGAGGCCGACCATGGTTTTGTACCATGTGAGAAATGGAGAGAAGTCCTAACATCTGAGGAATTTGCTGACGTTTTGGCACTGCGTAATAACGAAACAATTATATTGATGCATAACCCAAGGGGCCAACCATGAGTCGGCCTATTGGGAGAAAAATGTGATTTTCAGGCCTGGAAAGAGATAAAATTCTCGCATTCTGAGGTTTTTATCGACGCCTCGAGTAGTGTGTAACTGTTGGGTCCGAAAAGACGCCCAATCCTTGCTTCCGAGACATTTATCGATGCCGCGTGTTGCGTCTTATAACAAGAGAATTTCAATGGTGTCGAACCGACGAGGATGAACATGGTTTGGCTCTGTGGAAAAAAAATGATTTGCGGGACCGAAAATACGAAAAATCCTCGCATCTGAGACATTTGTGGACACACCGACTGCTGTCTAATAACGAGAATATTTCTATGGGTGTTACCTTGATGAATCAGGGAACTCTCAAGAGGGGACCCACCCGGTGGTATATACGTCCAGTCCGGTGAAAGATTTGGGTTGTTATAAATTTTGACTTAGGAAGTAAGCAAATGGCGGGTAGCCTTAGGTGATATATATGATCTTCCAGAAGATATTAGCTTATCACAGTAGACCAGATGAACAAGTGTTACTGCAAATGTTTCCGATGCTTTGGCATTTGATTTTGGTTGATTCACGTCGAAATAATTTTACCTGATTTTCCCCCAGAAAACTGGTTGGAGAAAGGAGGGTGTTACACTCCCTCCCACACCCCAGTAGCGAAAACCCGGGTGCACGTGATAATCAAGTATACGAATGGAAATATTCGTAGTAATTGAATGTAACCCACCCAATGAGGTCAGTGTTTATTATAAGCCAAGGACCGTATTTAGTTTCAACGATTACAAAATTATAACCTGTTTTAACGTCTTCAACACTTTTTCATTTTCTTTACAATACCCTTTTGTATTAGACATTTTTATAAAGTAGATTAATATACAATGACCAAACTGTTATTTTTCCACCATGAATAAGTACTTTTGTCTGATGAATTTTCGTAAAAAGAGAATTTTTCATGTTGTTTTCTGTCAAAAAATGACATATGCAGCTATTTACTATTTTAAGTAGGGAGCAGTTCATTTGAGCAGTTTTTAATGTTCTCATATAAAATAATTATAATACCCATTAGTCTGATAACTCAAATTATGTAATACGATTAACCCTTTGCCTAACATGAAAAGCAGACGACACTTGCCAAAAAAATTCTTGAATAATTAATTTTTTTCATTTTTTGTCTCAAAAACATAGGTTATGACCCCTCGTTGGAACGAGCTCGACGAGCTCGTTCCAACGAGTGGTCATAACCTATGTTTTTGAGACAAAAAATGAAAATATTTTGAAAATTAATTGGCGATTTTTGAGAATAGCGCTGGCCGGTTTTGGCCGTTACGTTGGGTAAAGGGTTAAGGCGCCCTGGCCTGCAGTATAAATACCCATCCGCTGGTATGAATAAATCACCAAATTACCAGAGTATTTTATATTGTACCATTCAGGATATCAAGACACCTTTTAGATAAGGTTGTGAACCCAGATTCGTATATGGTACGTGACTATCACTATTTACCCAGGGCTGGAAATAACACGCGAACCATCGTTTAGGTTACAATGGGGTTACTTCAATTTATTACTTCAATTGTAATGTTGGCGAATGAACTACAGGTTAGGATAAATTAATACAACAAAAATTAAAGTCTTGCACTCTAAAATCTGTTGGGTTAAATATTAACCCAAATCAACTGCGTTCGGGGTCGGTGAATATGAACCCAATTGGGTTCATATTCACTCAACCCAGTTGATTTGGGTTGATTTTTAACCCAACTGATTTTAGAGTGTGATCCGGCATTTGTTGACAGTTAGAGTTGACAATCCTTCTGGACTAACTCGACTAAAATGTTTCATAATGTGAAAAGAGTTGCATGCGGTTTACATCTTTAAAACATTTACGCCAAGTATCTCAGATTCACTAATGTCAGCAAGCTCTCTAGACAATTGTAGTTACTCCTTGATGTTTCAACTCTTCGAGTTTCGTCGAGTATCTCAGATTCATTAATGTCCGCAAGCTTCCTAGCTCTTATAACCACTCAGCGATTTTAATTTTTTTCGGGGGGGGGGGGGGTGAGTATGGGGGCTTGCGTGTACCTCAATATCGCACTGTTTTTTTTAATATTCAAAAGGTTGACTGTTTTGGGATCTTTTGGGACCTTCAGTTAGGATACCATCAGATCGAAGTTTCTTAATGATTCTGGTGGTGCCGGCTAGAACCTGTATTGCTTTTTCCATGGTAAATGGATTAATTAGACAAAAACCTTTTTTATGCTCTTTTCGGAAAATAAGACTAAGAATTTTCGTATGATCGTTTTATAGCCGTTTTGATGTCATAGTTCGTTTAGATATTTTAACTACCCATGCTTTCTTCGCTTACTCTTACCCAACCTTTGGGCTGTATCGCGATCATATCAAGAAAAAAGCACAAGAAGTACTTCAAGTACATCGTCCAGTGGTGATGCTGGAGCATACAAATGATTGACCCTCTTAAGTCACGCCATCATAGAGTAGTGGCCACAAGATCAGGAAATTCAATATAAAAAACAAATGTTGGAAAACAAAACAGACTGACCAACTTAGCGACCATTTAATGCCACTGCATGACGCTCATTTGTTGGAGCCTATTCGGTCGGCTGTCTACTATGACTTAAGAGCCTAAGGTAATATACTGTCCGGCGTCCTCAATGGGGATTTCCCAACCGGGGTCACAGTTGTCTTCAGCTCGATTCTCACGGGAGTACAACAAGTTGCCGAGGATAAAACAGGTTCGTACCATTTTGCCTCGCCCTGTAGGATATATATATATGCAAAGGAAATCCTGAGGATACTCTAACTCTAACCTCCTAGGACTTAGCCGATTAGGAGTTCAATGTAAATTAAATAATGAATGACTCAGATTGAAAGACAACTATTTTTGTGCCCGAACAGACACTTTTAAATAGGTACTCAGAGAGCTAGCTTGTAAACAAATCAGATCAGTATTCACGAATGATTAACAAAAGTGCGTTTACACTTGTCATCATACAGGATGTAAGTGGTGAACTTTATTGTTTGACCCAGAGTATTGTTCTGACTGTCGCCGAATCTGGAACTGTGCTGGTGGGGGTCGGCAGATACCTAGCATTCAAGTGTTGTTGACACACACCGCAGTTAAAGACACGTGCACGCTATAAGGCCCAGAAGAATGCGAGTGGTATAGATGTACCCCATCTGGTATTTTCTCCCAGAGAGCCAGAGCAAGCATCGATGACTTCATTTTAATTGTTTGTTTTTTTTAATAATACTATAGCCCACAATGATCAAAGTGATCTCCCACAATGATCACAAGTGATCGCCCACAATGATCACAAGTGATCATTGTGGGCAATAGTACAAAGCACCTCTCTGAATTTTATCCCGAATTGAGCTAGGTGAAACATCTGCTTATTCCAGAGCCTTACAGCTTCTGTTTACTGCAGTAAACAAGCAGTGCTCACGGGATTTCCACAGGACATTGGGATGAAATGTCCTTCCCAAAGCACAGGCCAGGTTGGAACACATGACTTCTCGATTAGAAGTCCGACACGCTAGACAATGAGCTATCGTGATCCGTTGAAGAGAAAGGTTGGCTTGGTGGCTCGGCCCCGGGACAGGTGATAGGCTTGGCGTCACCGGTTCCGGCATTAACCAGGTTCGGCCGTGTCGAGGTTAATCTGAAAGCGAAAACACGTCGATCGCAATATTCGCCGAAAAACCCGTATGAGGATATGTAAAAATCCCTCTGAGTTACTGGAAATTCGATTTGAGGGTCTCGAGGAGTGGTGGCTCGAGATGGGGGTGGTATGGATTTCTTGGGGTTGAAACATGGGACTCCAGTTGTTACAATAGTTCTATTTCGAAGCTGCCATCTTGGATATTAATCTATGCAAGGTCACGGTTCGCGAGGTGTAAACATTTCAAGAAAGCATGTTGTAAGCAATGGGAGAACAGAGCGGATGAAACGCTTTGGACCAAATTACATTTATTTGCGCGAATTCAAAAAATATTTAGCCAGTGTAACAGTGTGTTACAGTATATACGGCAATACTAACCATTTTGGGGATTTCCGAAGCCTGGAAACTCCGTGCAACACGTGTTTCCTTGTTCCAACTCAAAACAAGCCCTAGCCTCCGTAAAAAGTCTTTCTTTAACCCTTTACCAAACATGAAAAGCAGACTACACTTGCAAAAACCATTCTTAAACAACTAATGTTTTTCATTTTTTGTCTCAAAAACATAGGTTATGACCTCTCATTGGAAAGAGCTCGACGAGCTCGTTCCAATGAGGGGTCTTAACCTATGTTTTTGAGACAAAATATGAAAAAATAATGAAAATTAACTGACGATTTTTGAGAATAGCGCTGACGGTTTTGGCCGTTACGTTGAGTAAAGGGTTAAACCTGCGGATATCCATCATTTAAAATCTTCTGGGGTTACCTATTCATTAAATTCGAATGATGACATCGATTCTACGAATTTAAACTTCATATTTCACAAATCTAGTTGGCTCGGCAGATGCAGAACTCAGCGTGACAAACACGGAAATCGCTTTGTTCACACCCCCGACTTGCGACCTTGCATAGTTTAAAATCTAAGATGGCACTTTCGAAATAGGCTTATAGGATTTAACACACATTGCCTTCTCAGACGATTCTGATTGGTCGGAAGGCGTATAAACAACCCGGGTTTTGATGGGATACAAGGCTTACATGTCACATGGGTATGAAGCCGCTCTGTGTCCTCAATATAGGGTTTAGTCGGAAACTAGGATGACATTTGGGTTTCTGCCATCTAGCCAAATGAGACATGCCTGTTCACTGCTGCAGTAATTGTGGGAAGACCTCGCGAGATATCAGAGAAATGTCTGTTACCCAAAGTTTAGACATGATGAAGTCTCCGAGTCGGAAGAAAGCATGAGCGAAAGTGATGATGGCCCTGGAAACGAAGGCGAACCTTAACCCTTTACCAAACGTAACGGTCAAAACCGGCCAGCGCTATTCTCAAAAATCGGCAACTAATTTTCAAAATATTTTCATTTTTTGTCTCAAAAACATAGGTTATGACCCCTCGTTGGAACGAGCTCGTCGAGCTCGTTCCAACGAGGGGTCATAACCTATGTTTTTGAGACAAAAAATGAAAAAAATTAGTTATTCAAGAATTTTTTTTGCAAGTGTCGTCTGCTTTTCATGTTAGGTAAAGGGTTTTAAAGCTATTTGATGCAAGCGTCAATCATAAAAGCATACAAAGGGTATCTAGGACAGATTTTGGATTTGAAAACTGCATATACTGAAGCCGGCTTATCGGAAGACGATGCCATAGATGAAATCATTCAAAAATTGAAAGATGGAATCAGGGGGAGTCTTATCAAGCATTTCTATAACGATGTAATAATGGTCTCAGAAGAGACCCTGTTAACAGAAAGACGAGCGTGCGACAGACAGAAGAAAAATTGTGTTCATCCCTTTAACACTTTACCTAACACGAAAAGCAGACGACACTTGCAAATAAAATTCTTGAATAACTACTTTTTTCAATTTTTATCTCAAAAACATAGGTTATGACTCCTCATTGGAACGAGCTCGATGAGCTCGTTCCAATGAGGGGTCATAACCTATGTTTTTGAGATAAAAAATGAAAAAATAATGAAAATTAATTGGCGATTTTTGAGAATAGAGCTGGCCGGTTTTGGCCGTTACGTTGGGTAAAGGGCTAATAGAAGAATATGCATACACACAATTCAAAGAAGGAGATTACGGCAGGTAACACTGTTCGTACCATCCATAAATGGATACTCAGTGTAAGGACATAGAGTTCCCGGCGACGAAAAATGAATGAAGACCAAGGACTTGAAGCAAATGAAAACTGTACTGAAAATGAAAAATCGTAATGTAAAATGTGTGAAATAAAAAATATATTTCAATACATTATTGTTTTTGTTAAAGTTTATTAGATATTTATTACTTTTCAAAGTGTGATTTACTTGGATTTCTGGGTTTGATTATAAACGATAACTTCACAAGTGAATTATGTAATCAACAATTGGGTCATGTATCCGTGCGCGCAAACGAAGACGCTTTGCCGTGGATGTAATGGGGACTTCATTGTTTTGTTTTTTTTTTTTTGTTTTTTAACCCTTTACCTAATATGAAAAGCAGACGACACTTGCAAAACAAATGAAAATTAATTGGCGATTTTTGAGAATAGCGCTGGTTGTTATGGTAGGTAAAGGTTTAAATAATATAATTATCGTTACTAATGAAAAGTAATAAATTCTGCATGTTCAATAGATAGAGAGTAATCGCCTGACTGGACTGGTTACGTGAAATAATTCATTCGAGGCGAGGGACTATATTGTAAAACACTCGTGCACATTCGCGCACTCGTGTTTGTACAACGTCCCTCACCTCTCATGAATTATTTCACGTAACCAGCCCAGTCAAGGGATTACTCTCTCTCTATTGAACATGCAGAATTTGGGGTGTCGCATACAACCTTACCGTCGTGCCAGTGAGTGAAAAAAAACACTGCACAGCGACAAGTAACAACCACAGTCTTAAAAAAGTAAACGATTTGTTGACGAAACGTCATCCGGGGAGCGAAACAAGGTTTGGCGGCGACAGGGGCCGCTTTACCGGATTCGGCCGTGACGGGGTTAATCTGGGGAAAAACACGTCGATTGAAAAATCCAGAAAAAGCACGCATTGGGATGTCAAAAAATAGATCGGAGTGAGTGAAAAAAAATTTGAGCGACTGAGAAATATATGTGAGGGGTTTGAGTATATTTCCTCACTTCCAGGTATAAATCGCGCGAAAATGGCATATTATTTTGGCTTGAGCTGTAGTCACGATATAGCTGTGGCTTTTGAAAGTGATACCACCAGAGATATAAGGGGTTGGGTTAATGTGGGTCAATGTCCGGATGGAGGTTAGGTTCGTCTTCTTCCAACAACTCTTTGTCGAAAACTTCTGGGTCGATGTCATGGATTTCGGTGGCTACCCGGCGTATTTTTGGTGGCTTCGGAGTCGTGGCTGCAGCTGGTCTCTTTTGCAGCTCGATGCGATATCGCCTTCACCGGTTAAAGAGAAGGAGCTGTTGAAAAGTCTCTACACAGGTACTACAAGTGTAGATTGTACGGCAGGTTTTATTATCGTTGACTAAATCGTCCTTTCTCGCATTGTCTTTAACTGGTTGAGTGCTAGAAGCCACTATTAGGGCTTTCAAAAAATGAGGATACCAGAGCAAAAGCCAACACTTTCCTTGCTCATATTTCATATTCAGTCAAACACAAATAAAATTTTGTTCATATAAATTTGTTTTATTACAAAATATTGGAGAGTGCCTGTGGGCACTCTCCAATAATTTGTAATAAAACAAGTTTTGAATAACAAATTCAGACCACCAAAAATAATCTAGCCCTCAACCAGTTAAAACAGTGTTCGAACTGATATTTTTTTTACTGATGATTGCCCATCTATCAATGGGATGGCTTCCGAACTCGTGATGGTTTCTGTTAAACTTTGTAGAATACGTCTTATCGAAGAATCGACTGTCTTTCCTTGTAAATGGTTTTTCACAAAATAGTCCAGGCGCAATATGGTTTGACCCGGAAAATATTTGGGACAAGCTGATTTTGGTGCCATTCGACGCGGAATTTAACTGGAAACAACATATCCAAAATCCGCAAAAATCGGCTTTGGGGAAAATTTTTCATGCAAGACGGCCGCAAGGAGGGGTTTCATAGAAAAAAAAATCTTTAGTGGCATCAATTTCTCAATAGTCTTGATATTCTGTGTGAGATCTGGAGAAGTTTTGCGCGTCGTTCGTACTTTAAGCACGAATGCCAATCCGATAAGGCGGAAAAATGAATGGGAAAATTCACAATTGTTAGGGAAATGGCCCCAAAATACCATTTTCTTCAATTTTCACACCCATACGAAGCTGAGTCTGAATAGAACAGAAAAAGAGCTATAATTCTGCTGCCGATGTTTTTCATAACTCCCGAGATGGCGAAGAATGATATCGATCAACTTTCTTCGCAATGATTAAATCTCGAGATGAGATCTGACCGAAATCATGCCGGTGTTCCTCAAGGCACTCTGCTGTCGCCAGTTTCGTCTCCAGTCTCAACCGGCTCGGAGTTCAGGCAATTCTCCCCTCGACAGTCTCCACAAGCAGAGACACATTTGATTGCGTTCTTTCTACAAGAGCATATATTCGTTCCGCAGGGGTGTTTGGAGGTCATTTTGCATTTGCAACGTATTTAAATTTCAGGAGATCTTCAGGCGCTGCATCCAGGTCAGTTATCACGGGTATCAACTCATTTTCGAGAATTTCCCAGCCCCATTTCTGAGGATCTAGGATATCAATATCCAATTGCTTCCATCCCATCGTTTGTAGGTGAACTCGCAGGCTGTGAAAGTATGCCGCGCGTTCAGTTGGAGGTAGTTTCTGAGGTTCGATTCCTGTCTTGCTGGAAGTGACCATTGTCATGAACTTTGAGTATCTCAAGCCATTCAATGCTTCTGACTGCTTGCCAGAGTACAGTATTACAAACAGTTCAGCGCCGATTCTTCCAGTTTCTGCTTGAGATACGGCGCTCTCGTGCATTGTTGCTGATATCTTCTGAATCCCCCTTGACTTTTCTAACCTCTTGAGAAGCTGTGTTTTCCCATGGCCAAACGTTGCCGAAGTAACATCACACCCACTCCATGCATGTATGAACAGGATGTGTCGCCTAGTTGTTTCTCCGATCTTCGATATTATATCTGGGATCGTCCATACCACCCCACCCCGATGTGACTTCCGTGCGTGCTTCTGATTGGAAATAAACATCAGCCGAAATATGATTCCAATGGTGAACGGATAGCACTAGTACATCAGTATCATCTGCGGCAATGACAACTGAATTCCCTTGAGATGAAAGTTTGATGGCACTTTCAACAATCATGGTATCAGCATCGCCCGAACTGCAGTTAACAGTATGTCCACCCGCTCTCAGTAATGTGGACAGCAATCTTATGAACTGCATTTTGTTATTCTCGTTCGACAAGAACCGTTCCTTTATCTTGTGTGCAGTCATGGTGTCTGTCAAACGGATATCGGCACACACGTTGACAGCTCTCCTTCTATGCTCATGACTCTTTGTGTTTGGTCGCTGTCCATAACCATCAAAGACGACACAGCAATTCTGCCCATATCTGTTGGCCACATATCCAACATACTGGTGGGCTACTTCCGAGTAGGTAGCCTTCGCCTTCCATTTGACTCTGTGGAGGAGAGCCCCTCCGCCAAGCACGTACACGGAATCAGATGACGGCTTCGAAAGTGCTACTCGATCTGTTATTGCAGCTGCTAGGTCTGCCTTGTTTGCTTTTCTGAGAGAGAAGTCTTTGAAGAGGGCTGTTGGCATCACAGTCAGTTCGTACTCGAATAACTGTGCCACGTCGCGCTCCCTCTGAGCAATAGCTATCAATCGAGTGAACAGAGCTGATGAGTCTATCGATACCCTCTGGTTATCCAACTTCACCCCGGGGTTCAAATGGTCTAAAGTGCGAATTTGATCACTCCTTTTGATGGAGGCATCAGAAACAACAACATTGTCTAGTTTAGAGAGTATCTCTGCCCCTACCGACTCGGTGTTGTCGCAGTTGATACCATCACCCAAGGAAGCTGACAATCCGGAGGACAGGGGGCGCAATCTTTCATTCTCATTGAAAGGATCGTACAAGTCAAACCACTCTAGTATTTTCATCATGTCGGTGTTGTCTCGTTTATGACGAGAAGTGCCCATGTCTGCATGTTGTTCACTGGTACTGAGTTTCATGTCAGTCAGCGTTGTCATAGCTTCGTGTATTTCAGCGCATTTATGCATGGTGTAAATCCACTCCTGACGCACTGATTCGGTCACCCCACGACCACGCGTTAGTCCACCTCGACTTTTAATTGAGCGCATGAGGACCTGTTCAATCACAAGGTCACTTGAAAGGCCTTCCCAAACCCTGGTACTCCGGCGTATAGCATGGAAACCATCAAACAAGAACCTATCATACAACCACAGATGTTTCTCGGGGAGCTCAAGCATCATTTGCAGATACAACCTGCAAACTCTTAACGTAGTGTACATGTCCCGTGGCAGCGAAGAGGTCCAACATATTACTGACAGCAATAAGGTGGAGATTCCAATCGCCAAGGCGTTCACCTCTGATGAACATTCTCTGTGTCTGTACATATTCTAAATATTGTATCCATAGCTTAGCAGTGCGCGATTGTTCAGCCAGTTTGGCTTTTTACTCGTCGAGGCAAGTGTTTACCCTAACGAGAGCTGCTGAGTTTGCATCATCGGAAAGAGCTACCGAGCTGTCCAGCACATTATCATACAACTCCTTGACACTATCTAAATCTTCCCTGTTGATAGATTTCTGTCCACTCCGACGCTGCATGATACACTCTGTATACCCTGTGTGTTAGTGAGTAGAAAAAAAACTGGATTCACACAAATCCATGTCCTCACGTTCGCAAACGTTGGAATGCTGGTTTCGGAAAATGTTGTGTATTGTATAAAGGGTATAAGGGTTAATCTTCGTAATTAGGTTAAGATAGTTTCCACCGTGGTGAGCACATCTCATGCATGCTTTATTCCTGATCTTTGTACTGAATGTGTTGAATATGACGTCAATGAATGAATGAATTCTGCATGGGTAAATGGCAGAAGCAGTGTTTACAAATTTCGAATCATGCTCGGTTATTAGTCTTGCCTCGTTTATTGCAGATTCAATGTTTCTTGCTAAACTGAGTGCTTTGCTCAATGTGAGATCAGATTCCAATAAAAGCCTCTCTCGAATGCGTGGAAAGTTAGTTTTTTCAATCAGTTGATCTCTGATCATTTCGTCCGTCATCGAACCAAATTCACAGGTTGTGACTAATTCTCTAAGTGAGGAAACGTAATGTTCTGTGGTTTCGTTGGGAAGTTGGGCCCTTTGACGAAATTTGTAACGCTCAGCAACCACATTTTTCATGGGTGAAAAATAACTTTGTAAAGACTGAACAGTACCTTTGTAAGTTTCATCTGCAGCAGGTAATGTATAGTAAATCCTTTGTCCCTCAACACCTAGGGAATTTAAAAGAATTGCTTTTTTCCGTTTATCAGAAATTTCATCTTCTGAAACATTTACTGCCGTAATGTAATTATTAAACATCTTCAGCCATGTCTTGAATTCTATGGACGGATTACCCGGTGACTGTAAAAATGTAGGTGGTGGATTAATTGTATTTGAAGCCATCACTGTATATAAAAATGTTGCAGGTTCTCTACTCGTCGCCAAAAATGTAGGGTATTTGCTGTACAAGACATATGCTGCTAAATCAACTTTATTCTCAACCAACTCCAAAACATATCTACATCATAGCTTCAACATCAAGACACTGCTTCTGCCATTTACCCATGCAGAATTCATTCATTCATTGACGTGAATTCACAAAAGTCACAAAATGAATTCCCGGGATAGTGCTCATAAACCCAAAGTTAACGTGAAGGAAAATGCCAAATGTTATCGATGCGGATCGTGTTCACATCTGGCTGATTATGCCAATTGTCCAGCGAAATCAGTGAAATGTAAGCAGTGCTCGAAAGTCGGTCACTACGCGAGAGTTTGTCGCACGAAAGCAAGAGCCGTGAATGAAGTAACGGTACCTGATGTAACAGTTCTATGTCTGGACAACAGTTATTGTGTTGATAGGGATGCTAGCGGTAAACTGTATTGTGATGTTGAGATTAGCTGCTTCGATTCACCAAATAAGTGTACAGTACATTTACTAGTGGATACAGGTTCCAATGTATCGATACTACCTGAAAATACTTACAATGAATATTTCATAAACTGTCCGTTAACTCAAGCTAAAGCAAAACTGGTGTCTTATTCACGCCAAAACTTACCAGTATTAGGTTGCTTGACTTGTAACGTAAAATATGGTTTAAAAGGGGTGCAAACTAACTTTTACATTGTAAAACATGGGACTGCTATTCTTGGCATGGACTTGGTATCGAAGTTAGGCATTAGTATTGTACAGGGTAAAATTTGGGAACCTGAAATTGAAAATGCTAATGTTAATGCCCTCAATAAATCAAATTTGTCTGGTACGATCAATTCTCACTCTGAAAATACACAAATTCAGAATGAGATAGGACATGCTAAAGGGTTCGTGCATAGAGTCAAAGTAAAAAAAACTGTAAAACCCGTAAGGCAAAAGTTAAGGCCTCTTCCGTTGTCGGTTCGTGATGAAGTTAAAAGAGAATTACAGAAACTTGAGAACGCTGATGTCATTGAACGTATTGAGGCATCTGAATGGGTTTCGCCCATATTGGTAGTTCACAAAAAAGGCGGGGGTATACGGCTTTGTGTGGATTTACGCGAGCCTAATAAAGCTGTGATCACTGATATTTACCCCTTACCCAACATTGAAGAAATAGTGTCGGAATTAAGAAATTCTGTTATGTTCACAAAGTTGGATCTTAAGAGTGCATACTACCAATTAGATTTACATGAAGAAAGTAGAGATTTGACAGCTTTCATAACACATGAAGGCCTGTACAGATTCAAACGTGTACCCTATGGTCTTTGCTCAGCAAGTTCTGCGTTTCAGAAAATGATGTCCACCATTCTTAAAGATTTGCCTGGTGCTCAGTGCTATATGGACGATGTAGTTGTACACGGCCATACTTCTATTGAGCACGAGAAAAATTTGAAGAATGTCATGCTCAAAATTCAGGATTGTGGTTTGAAATTGAACCTGGAGAAGTGTGAGTTTAGAAAAGAAAAACTCAATTTCTTAGGCTATGAGATAACTTCTCAGGGAGTTAAACCCAGTGGGAGCCATATTTCAGATTTGTTAGATGCGCCTGCTCCTGCAAACTTATCCGAATTGAGATCATTCTTAGGCCTTACATCATGGTATAATAAATTCATACCTAATTACGCCACCCTTGTTGAACCACTTCGTTTAATCACCCGAGGGAACCATTCTTTCGAGTGGAATGAAGTACTTCAACAAAGGTTTGAAATAATCAAGCAAGCAATAGTGGATAGCCCAGCTTTGGCCATGTTTGATCCAACTTTACCCACCATAGTCACGACAGACGCATCGGATTGTGGTTTGGGGGCTATACTTTCACAAATACATGATGGGACAGAACGCACGGTTGCATTTGCTTCGCGTACATTGTCCTCTTCAGAAAGGAAATATTCAATTGTCGAAAAGGAGGCTTATGCGTGCGTGTGGGCCGTGGTAAAATGGCGTACTTACTTATGGGGTAAACAGTTTACATTAAGGACGGACCATCAAGCTCTTACAACTTTGCTGTCAACTAAGGGAAATAATCGAGCAGGAATGCGTATTGCAAGGTGGTCAGCGAGACTACTCAATTTCAATTACAATGTTATTTACAGGTCAGGGAAGAAAAATGAAATAGCAGATTATTTGTCCAGATGCCCAATTTCTAAAGTCGAGTCAGATAGGGACCAAATTGAATCAATAGCTGTCATTACAAATTCATCAGATTTTCAGGCAATTTCTGAAGATGAGTTTCGCAATGCTAGCTATTCTTGTCCCATTTTAAGAAAATTTAGGGCTCAAATTGCTAAACCTTGGCCTAAAAGGAAAAATATTGATTCAGACATACAAGAATTTTATAATGTGAGGGATGAATTATCAGTTCACGGTGAACTTGTATTGAAAGGGCAATATAGAGTTCTAGTTCCAGAATCATTACAAGGAAAAATAATTACTCTGGCACACGAAAGTCACCAAGGGATAGTGCGTACAAAACAAAGAATACGTAATTTGTATTGGTGGCCTAAAATGGACAAAACAGTAGAACTGTCCATAAAAAATTGTATCATATGCCAGTCGCACGACAAAACTGCCATTGCTACTACAGCTCCTTTGCAACCGGTCAAATTTCCAAATACTACCTGGGAAAAAGTTGCAATTGATATTGTGGGTCCATTTGCTAAAGCGCCATTAGAATGTAAATATGTAATTACTCTAATTGACTACTACAGTAAATGGCCCGAAATAGCATTTGCATCACAAGTAACATCGGCTGCTATCATAAAGTTAATTAAGTCTGTTTTTAGCAGAGAAGGATTCCCCAAGGAATTAGTTTCAGATAATGGTAGCCAGTTTGTGTCAAATGAATTTTCAACATTTTTGAAGTCTAGAAACATTCGTCATTTGCATTCTTCGGTATTTTATCCTCGCGCGAACGGAGAAATAGAACGATTTAATAGGGTTCTCAAAGACTGCTTTCAATCTGCCCAGTTGGAGGGTATTCCAGTCAAAGATTATAGCACTGTTTTCCTTACAAATTACCGGTCCACTCCTCATGCCGCGACAGGAGAAACTCCGTCACTCTTGTTACATGGACGCGAAATGTGTACAAAGTTGAAAACTTTCAACTACACACAGAAGAAAAGTAGTGTTGTGCACGTGCCTAGACGAGTACAAAATTATCAGAATAAAAGTAAGATATATATTGATAAGAAACGTAGTGCACATCATAGACATTTCAAAAATGGAGATGTCGTTCGAACTAGAAATCCTGGTATCATTCCTAAAGGGCATTTCAAATTTCAAGTTCCTTTCAGCGTTGATGAGAATGCTAGTAGAGACTCGAGTGTAACTTTGAGGCGAAGTAATAGAGCTTCGAAACCTCCACAATGGTTAGATAATTACGTACGTTAGTAACGTCATTTCAGTAAAGGGGAAATGTTGTGTATTGTATAAAGGGTATAAGGGTTAATCTTCGTAATTAGGTTAAGATAGTTTCCACCGTGGTGAGCACATCTCATGCATGCTTTATTCCTGATCTTTGTACTGAATGTGTTGAATATGACGTCAATGAATGAATGAATTCTGCATGGGTAAATGGCAGAAGCAGTGTCTTGATGTTGAAGCTGTGATGTAGATATGTTTTGGAGTTGGTTGAGAATAAAGTTGATTTAGCAGCATATGTCTTGTACAGCAAATACCCTACAGAAAATTGATCGAAATTCGCTCTTACACCACCATCAGTATAAATGCTATAAAACATATTCCCCAAAGCGGATTTTGGATATGTTCTTCGGGAGACATTCCTCTTTAAAATGACATAAAAATCAGCTTGTCCCAAATTTCTTCCGGGTACGACCACTTTACTTGGTTCAACGACTGTACTAAAAGTGACATGAAAACTGTTCTTTCACGGGTGCCGTCTTTTCGTGCCGATTCCTGTTGAATACAGGTGAGAACGTCTTGGAACATATGCAACATGATAAATTCTCCATTGTAAAACCTAAAAAGGCTTGTCGCTTCTCCCGTGTAGATATGACAAATGATTCTTCTTACGAGGCAGTTCTCAGCTATTATATAACTGAGCAAACACTTGTTCGAGCTGAGCATGGGTGGGTACAGATATATAAATAGACCGGTCATTAAGTAAACACATGTCAATCAAGTGGGTGCTTATGTAAACAAAAGTCGGAAAACTATCGAACAGGTGGCTAATTTTCCTGACCCGAACTGTGACCTTAGATAAACGTGTTCTGGGAATTCCCTAAAAAACGATTCAATCTAATCAAAACTAATTTAAAACCAATTGAACAAACAATTAAAACATCAATTAAAAAAACAAATAACAAATTTAAAAACAATTAAAAAAACAACAAACAATTAAAATGACGTCATCGATGTCTGCTCTGGCTGTCCGCCTGCTCCTGTGGGAGAAAAGGCAAGATGGGGTACATCTGCACTACTAAAGCGCCCTTTATATCAAAGTTGGTATCAAATAGAGCTCTGAAGTGTCATTTGAGGCAGTGGCGTAGGAACCGGGGGTGGGGTGGGGGGGGGGGGGTTATCCCCCCCAAGAAAATATCAAAAACTTTATTAATCATATCTAGTATCTACACGAAAATAACCACATGCATCTCCATATTCTACATCATACAGGCGCACATAAAAACTGTACGATCTACACCATTTGCAGTGCATAGAAAAGTTGGTAGCCGATGTCACTGATTGATTTGACGCTCAACAGGTTAACACCTTCCTCTCTAACATACATCCTCCTTTAACCCTATACCCAACGTAGCGGCCAAAAAAGGCCATTGCTATTCACAAAAATCGCCAATTAATTTTCATGATTTTTTAATTTTTGTCTCAAAAACATAGGTTATGACCCCTCATTGGAACGAGCTCATCGCGCTCGTGCCAATGAGGGGTCGTAACCTATGTTTTGGAGACAAAAAATTAAAAAAATAGTTATTCAAGAATTTTTTTTGCAAGTGTCGTCTGCTTTTACCAAAAATTAACAGCAACGATACCTTGATTTTTTCACTTGAGAAGCGAGGAAATAAGCTCTCAGTAGTTCATATTTTACAAATTCTCCTGGTATCCCCCTCCCGCACTCTCCCCCAGGTTCGGCTACGCAGAGCGGGCCTCCAAAGGCGGTCGTGCTGTCCCCTACAAGCTCCCGTTTACAATCCCCCCCTTCCCCCAATATTATAAGTTTCCTACGCCCCTGATTTGAGGGGTGTATTTGCATCCTACTGTTTTGAGAAACAAGTACAATTTCATAACTCCGTATCAGCAGTTGAAACTTGAAACACACTGTCTTATGGATAGACACGATGAAAGCCCCGTGCGGCTGACCAGATCCCCAGGGAATCCAACATTTTGAAAGCAGCGTTACAGCTTGTCTTGTCCATTAATGTTCAGAGACCACCACACAGACATACGACTTTCACAAGTTGTTGCTGGTATTATTAAATTTGACAACTATTAGATCTGTGCGTCATTTTCTCACATGGACTGTGACATAATTGAAAATCCTTCTCTGACATCTGCAGCTGAGATGTGACGTCTTGAAATATACTTACTAGACTCAGGAGACTGACAAGAAGAAATGCCCGTCATATCAAATTATTCATGGTGCTGAATATATGTTTCGATATATCTTTGTCATTGGGTCAGCAATTTTAGACTGTCGACCAGGCAGCTTGAGCGGCAGTCTAAATCTGCCATTGAACTCTAAACCCCCATAGTGTGCAATAAACTGTCAGTATATATTTAGAACAGACCGGATGTTGAGTATTCAAGTTGTCGGGCAAATGGACAATAAAATTTGTGAGTGAAAATATTTTATGGAAAAGCTCTTGCTGCTCTCTTTTAGAGAAGAGTGTGTGGGGGTGGTGGTGAGGGAGTCAGGGTGTCAGGGACAAAATTTCTACTGTAACCCTTTTCGGTGTAAACCCCTACCCTACAACTTAGCACTTGGAGATCGAGGTCATTGTTTGTCAGTAGCTGACACAGCAGGGTCAATAAAATCATTTCTGGAATATTCCGCTATCTCCCAATGAGACTACAATCCTCGCCCTCTGAATGGACGAGAGCTCGCTAACTTTTGTGTATGTTTCCGGCTGTAATACCATAGTGTTACCATCTGACATAACCACACGGAATATTTTAAATGAAGTTGCTCACTTCGCAATTATTCCGTTAAGGGAGTGACTTGCAAACCGCTTCGTTTTTTTTTTTTTTTTAGATTTTTCACATGTGCAGCAGATGATGGTCCGAATGATGTGGTGTTTAACCCTTTACCCAACGTAACGACCAAAACCGGCCAGCGCTATTCTCAAAACTCGCCAATTAATTTTAATTATTTTTTGAATTTTTTGTCTCAAAAACATAGGTTATGACCCCTCATTGGGATCTTCTTCGATTTGAATTCCTAGGCACGGGTTAGCTACTTGGTCCAGGACGTGGTTGTTGAGTCTTGTTTATTTTTTTGTTTGTTTAATGGTAAAAGTGGTACCCTTTTCAGTATTAAAAAGCTTTCCCGTGTATTTTACCAAATTTCATGTTTCTCTCAGTGGCGGCGCCAGAAATTTTTTTGTGGGGGGGGGGGGGGGGGGGGCAACTAGGGGGGGGGGGGGGCAGACTCCCATGAAGGGGGGCAAATACGTAAAGGATCATATCATTACTTTGTTATGAGGTAGTCCAAACTTGGACCCAAAATCCGTAATATACTTTTTTGGTTTGGTACGTCCTGTGGACGTACCAAACCAAAAAATTATATTACGGACTTTGGGTCCAAGTTTCGACTAAATGTAATGGTAATTAGCGGTCCTCCTTTCAAAAAATCCTGGATCCGCATCTGGTGGGTCTGTGCGTGAGAGAGAGAGAGAGAGAGAGAGAGAGAGAGAGAGAGAGACTCATAATGCCCGTCTGTCATAATGCGAAATCCATGAATTTTTTTAGACAAGGGATATGGATAGACATGCCTTTGTTGGCTCATAACTTAATTATAACTTATAAGTATCTGCATCCGAGCCTTTAAATCTCTACTGCCTGGATGTGTTCATCAGCTAGCCTGAGGCTTTGGGCTAAGTGTGTATGGGAAATTATTGGGAATAAAAAAAGAGAGGTGTGTGTGTGTGTGAGAGAGAGTGACTGAATGTGTTTGTGTGTGAGGGTGGATGGAAATGCATGCGAGATGGTTGGGGGGGGGGGGGGCAACTGGGGGGGGGGGCAAAGCCTTCGTTTGGGTGGGGGGGGGCAAATGCCCCCATGCCCCCCCCCCCCCCCCGTAGCGCCGCCACTGGTTTCTCTTGATCTGCTTGTATGTCTGCTTGGTCTTTGATGCTTTTAACGGGTCTCTATAAGAGACAGACGCAAGAGATTTTAGGTTTCTAAGAAAAAAAAAGGTTTTGGATGAATTTTTTAAAAGATTTTTTGGTTTGGTTATAAGCTTATTGGTTTTTCAAGGACTGTCGAGCAACATTCGCATTGGTTGGGATGAACTCCGTAGCGACAGCTCGGTTGCATTGCTCTTCTTGAATAACACTCTAAAATCAGTTGGGTTAAACAAATAATCCAAATCAACTGGGTTGAGTGAATATGAACCCAATTGGGTTCATATTCACTCAACTCAGTTGATTTTGGTTGGTTTTCAACCCAACCGATTTTATAGTGTACCCTGCACGAAGTATGCCTCTTTCCACACAAGGGACAGCCGTTTTACGTCGTTAAGTTGACAGGGCGATACGCTATGATAGCATAACCTCCACAATCGATGCTTCCAGATGATGTTCGGGCAACTGGAGTACTATCGCGACAGAAGATCGATCCCGGGTCCTCTGGCAAGAGAGACCAGCATACTTATCCACACGGTCATCACTCTTTATGCCGGTATAGTGGGGGTCATGTTTTAGCTCTTTTTCATATTATTTAATGCTAAGAATTTATTAGAATTATTGTCGTTAATATAGGGGAGGGGGGTCAGGAAAAAATGTTCGTACATTAGGCGCAAAAAGTTTTTTACCCGACCCTTGGGCACCCACCCACCCCTTTTTGAAGGAATTTTTTTTTCCATTTTGAAAGTTGGTACTCACCACCCAAAATTAGAGTAAATTTCACATAAACTGCTTTGATTGGCAATTTGAACTGGTATTTTTGCTGGAACATGGTTTGTATTGTTCTAGTAACCATTCCCAACATTTAATCTACCCACAACCAGATAATGAAGATTGGTCGGAATTTGGTCCCATTTCTTGGCAAGTTTATGAATTTATTCAAACTTTCTCACAGACACTGACAGTCAGTGTATACATGGGTAACCAGAAGAGTTTATAGCATATACTGGCATTCTACCTGAACAGTATTATTACGGGTGCAGCAGGAACAGATGTGAAATATGTTGAACATTTTGATGTTTTACCTGGTTTCGTCACTGTTTTTGCTACTATTTCTACTACTTCTTTCTGTTTCTACCCATTTCTACACTCAATTTTAGTTTCATCAGTCTAATATGAATTTATTAAGCATTATGATGTTCACAATTCGTAGAGGCAGTTAGCTCAATGTTGCATTGAACCTGTCAGTAGTCAATATGATGAGGGGTGATTCTTTGGTATCGCAAATCCACTCCATAAACTGCGCTGTTGCACCTTGGACAAATTGATTTGTGCATCGTTTGATTGAGCTGTTAGTAAGCTTTGGTGGATTCATCTTAGCAAGTCAGATGAGAAAGTGCAAGAGAAAAGGTGGCCACGTTGAGTTGAAAGGGTTACCATATCGTCCCCTGAGTTCCAATGTGTTCTATGTGCCTACTGGCACATAGAACACATTGGAACTCAGGGGACGATATCTCTCCATATTTCATCAGGATGCATTATGGAAATTTTGGGGCTCTGATGTGTTGAGTGACGCCTCTGTGATTTATATATTACCCTTTACATGAATGTCAGTGTTATCCTACAATATATTGGAGGCTGTTTATTCAGCTCAGAGGCTTGAAAAGTATTTGCTCAAAATATGGTACAGGACCAGTGACAGGATAGTAACTTTCGAAGTGGTTGTTACAATATTCAGCTTGATCTCACGGAAACATAATACACATGCATATCCTTTCTGACTCAGATGATCCCAAAAACACTTTATTCTGTGATTTAATTTATTCTTTGTTACGGCAGATTGCTATAGTTTATTTTAAAAGAAGTTAATTTTATTTCTTTATAAGATAACCCAACCGGGTATCTTATATGCGTTTGCAAAGTTTTCAAATTTCATACGCCAGGTTTCTCTCCAGACATCCAGTATCTTCCTCAACATGTGCTATGCACTATTGTCCAGTGGTAAATGTCTGAAATTCATATTAACACAACTGATTCCCTATTGACAAACAGTTTACACCACTGTATAAACAGTTTGTTAACAGGGAATCAGTTTCCCCGTTGATAAACTTATCAATATAATATAATGTCCTGACTATTTGATGGTCCAGCCTTTACTGACAGTATATCACAAATTGAAGGGAATTGGTTTGAAGGCTACCCGCTGAGCCCAAAGCTTGAATGATCAATAACAATCCTACATTTTGCGCATACATGTGTATCACTGAAATTCATAATTACGTAATGAGAATCCATGCAAGTAGTCCGTTGCATTGGGAAATGGCATTATGTCAGTATGATGTCTACTATTCATGGTGAGAAGAGTCTTTTTATTGTCAGATCTGGTTAGATTACATTTATGTTAGATTACATAAATCATAATTCGTTGAAATATCTTTAACTTTTTTTCAAAATCATGAACCACTGATGGTGTGATGGGGAACGGAGAACGACTGTCCACATTCCCATTCTGCTAGTCCCTATCCTGTACTACTAATCACCCCCTGTTAACCCAGAGGAGATGGAGTGGTGGCAAACAGACGACACAAGCTTCCCTGATCAATATGCATCACTTAT
Source organism: Pictodentalium vernedei (assembly GCA_031216915.1). Taxonomy (NCBI): domain Eukaryota; kingdom Metazoa; phylum Mollusca; class Scaphopoda; order Dentaliida; family Dentaliidae; genus Pictodentalium; species Pictodentalium vernedei. The sequence continues at coordinate 714,291,279 of CM062296.1, forward strand.
TTGAAAGATAAGAGCTCAGAGGAAAAAAAAATCAAGGCATGGAAAAAACGTGTTTTCAGAACCACTGACCTACCCACCCACCCCCGTCTTGTTCCGGAAAAAATATGACGACCCCTCCCCCCCGCCCTCCCCCGGTTAATATTAATTTTATCGCATGATTCGATTAAACTTATTCTTTAAAGGTGATAAAGCACGTTCGTGTAATTCTGGAAGTAGACTTTGGGGTGGGGGAGTGTTCTTGCGAGAAAATAATAATGAAGCCATGAAAGGGGGCATAAAATTGATTCTAGTAACTGAAATGCCAAAACCTTTATGATAGAATTATCAGGGTATCATTATTTGGTACTAGCGGGTGATACCCGGCGTTGCACGGGAGAAGATGGTTATATCAGCCTTTTTCAAAATAGAAGGTCAAGGTCACCAATTTCAAGGCCAAGGTCACCCCGCACGGGCAACCCGAAGAAGTCAAAATGATCGATGGGTCAATATACCCGCACATATGAAATTTTAACCCGATCGGCCCAGCCGTTTTCAAATAAAAGGTCAAGGTCACCAATTTCGAGGTCAAGGTCCCCGCACGGGCACCCCGATAAAGTCAAAATGATCGATGTGTCAATATACCCGCACATATGAAATTTTAGCCCAATCGGCCCAGCCGTTTTTGAAATAAAAGGTCAAGGTCACCAATTTCAAGGTCAAGGTCACCCCGCACGGGCACCCCGATACAGTCAAAATGATCGATGGGTCAATATACCCGCACATATGAAATTTTAGCCTGATCGGCCCAGCCGTTTTCGAATAAAAGATCAAGGTCACCAATGTCAAGGTCACCCCGATAAAGTCAAAATGAGCGATGTGTCAATATGCCCGCATATATGAAATGTTACCCCGGTCGGCCCAGTCGTTCTCGAAATAAAAGGTAAAGGTCACCAATTTCATGGTCAAGGTCACCCCGCACGGGCACCCCGATAAAGTCAAAATGATCGATGGGTCAGTATACCCGCACATATGAAATTTTAGCCCGACTGGCCCAGCCGTTTTCGAAATAAAAGGTCAAAGTCATCAATTTCAAGGTCAAGGTCACCCCACACGGGCACGGCACCCATCCCATGTTACTCGCAGGGACGAATTACCCCCGTGTAGAAAATTTGAGATCGATCGGTGGAGAAACGGAGGAGTTCACCCGGAACAAAGATAGAGAGAGAGAGATACAGACATTCGCATTTATATATTAGATTATTCTGGGAATTGAAAATGTGCTAAGCAAATGCTCAAGCTGAACTCAGGACTGACAAATACTTTTTTCAATGATCAGAATTAAAACACAAAATTAAAGTAACAAAAATAGAACCAAGAAGATAAAAAACAACTCAGAATTTAGGTGTTTCAACTAACTAATTGTTCACTGAGCTGCTTATGGCATTCATATTGAGCACAATATGTGGAATTCATCTACGATCATGAGCATTGGTTGAATTCATCCCCTTCTGCTTGAACATACTCAGATTGTACTTGATTTGCTTGTAGAATGTATAGTACAGTTAAAACTAGAAGTCCTGTCATGAAATGCGCACAAATAGAACGTCGATCTGCGCGTTAATCTACACGTTATGACCATAGTACGGCTATCAAATTCTGTACATATGGCCTGTGCACAAGCAATGTTTCAGCCAATGGACCTCCGGGTAACCCGGAGGTCCATTGGCAGAAACATTGCCTGCGTTTGTTATGAGTAACCAGGAGAACCTATCATGCATTGGATGCCATTCGATATGACAATTCCTCGCAATTCCTATGCGCCATTAAGCCTAGATAAGCGCAGAGTTCGTGACAGGACTTCTAGTTGTAACTGTACTACGTAAACTACACTGTCATTAATTATACTACTACAATGAAAGAAATCAATATGAAACTGTCCTGAGACTAAGGTTCGAACCTCGCAACCTTCATGGTCAACCGATCTTGGCCAAAGAATAATGTTTAACATCCGAACATCGTAAGAAGTCATTTTATTAAGCTGCACTGGGTTTCCTTCATCTATGTACTATAGTAAACAATTTGGGGATTAGAACCCCTGCAGCCATAACAATTGGCCAATCGTGACAAAGGAGTTTCTCATCTAGATATGACCCTGCATTTACAGACCAAATTTTGTGGTGACCAGAATTTAAGGCTGTAGACAATGCTCAATAAATGCAAGTGCCAATGATACTCTAGCTTAAATTGACTGTGTGTAGTGTTTGATGAAAATGATAATGTTCAATGTTTATGAAAGGATTATGAAATACGACAAGAATTGTGATAATTGAGAATATGTTAATTTCTGTTCCCTGTATGCTATGTTTTCAATAAAAATAAATTGAGGTGTAGACAACTAAAGGATTGAGGCCTGTGTTAATGTGGCCTTCACAGTTTAATGTATGTCAACCAAAGTTACCAAGTTACAGACTTACAGTAAAATTACTCCCAAACGAGTCACCCTACCAAGTTACAAATGAAATACCTTCATAAATATAACTCGTAGACTTTGCTAAAGGAATCTAGGTCACATGACGGATCGGCGGTCACGGTTGACCGATCATCACCAAAATAGGAGAGTCTCATCTAAGTAGCATACCAAGTTATGCCACCAAGTTACAATGAAATCCCTTCATAAAAACAACATGTAGACAGTGCTAGGTCACATGACCAGACGGCGGTAACGGATGGCCGATCGTGACCAAAATACGACAGCCTCATCTAGACATCATACTGAGTTATTCTTCCAAGTTACAATGAAATCGCTTCATAAATATGAACTGTAGACTGTACTAAATGAATCTAGGTCACAGGCCTGTGCGGTTGACCGATCACGGCCAAAATAGAGTGTTCTCATCTAGACATTATATAGAGTCATCCTACAAATTTGCAATGAAATCCCTTCATAAATGCAAGCTGTAGACTGCAAAGGAATCGAGGTAACACGCTCATACAGCTGTCACGGTTGACTGAACCAGACCAAAAAATGACGTTCTTATCCAAACATTATACGGAGGCACCCTACGAAGTTACAAGAAAGTTCCTTCATAAATACGACCTGTAGAGTGTGCTAAAGGTTTTCGGGTTTCGGGCCCACGTAACAGTCACGGTTGACCGATCGCGACCAAACGGGGTCCCTCTCATTTAGGTATTATACGAAGTCTCATGCCAAGTTACAATGAAATCCCTTCATAAATACGACTTGTAGACTGTGGTAAACGTTTTCAGGTTTCAGCCGTCACGGTTGACCGATCGCGACCAAAAGGGGACGTTCTCATCTAGGCATGAACTCGAACCTGAAATTTCGTGATGACCGGACAAGAACTGCGGGGTGTAGCCTGTGCTAAAGAAAATGTGAACAGAGTGACAGACTCACAGACGTCCGCACGCGTAATAGCAATAGCGTACCTTGACTTTGTCAAGTTAAGCTAAAAATGAGAGACTCTCAGTCTAAAAGACATTCACTCGTGAAATGGCAATATGATTGCTTACTTCGACTTGGTCAAGTTGAACTTATTGAACAGCCTTGTTAAAGCTACAAATAATAGCAAAGTTATCGCACTATCGTCACGAATTACCAAATTAGTTGAGGCTGAATAAAAATTAGATTTAAATGACAAAAGCTACTCATTTTTTCAATTGCTAACAGAATGGAGATGCGACAAAAAAAAAACCCCTTATAACTGTGGCCAATTCATTCATACTTATGGAGCTCGATATTGTGTACACTGTGTAGTTACATGTAAATAGTTACAGTTGGAATTTTTGCAGATTTGAAACAGAGTTGGAATTTTGGGAAGTAAAGGAGACATCAGCATCACCAAAGAAGCTCTAAAATCCAGATAGATGGAATTTCCAGCTACTCATGACTTGCCCTCAGAATTTCCAACTATAGGAAATTTTGGCCAGGATTGAGGGGTGACACCCTCTCATCCCCACTCCCTGTCTCCACACCCCTCCCCGAATGCTCGTGCAACAACTCAAGTTAGGCTAAAGTTCGTTTTCGCCCTCACTGACATCTCACACACACAGTTAATTTCTGCTTTCACTTCGATTTAACAGACATCATCAGTTCGAACACGTCTCAAACATAGTTACGTTTGAGTCAAAGGGAGATGCTGCTATACTTAACAAGGATAATTCTCTCACGCGTTTTTTTTTTTGCCGCTATTGAATTGGAATGGACCGTCCATACGGAAAGTACATACCACCTGTCATCAACTTAAGTTCTACTTAACCCTCTGCTGCCCTAAGCAGTTGTGAATACAACTGGACTTCAAGACCCTCGTCGGATATAATGGTACTCTGCACAGCTTTCTAGGTGCCTACACAGCTCCCATTCCTGAAGTTGGCGTTCACGGCGGTTCACGAGTCCAAGAGAGACGGTTATGTCTTCTACCCCGCAATATCTCCAATTTTGCAATTGATAAATTGAAAGCAAATGTTTATTTTGTAATTCAATATGTTCCCCCAAACAGATGGGTTTAAAATGTACTAGCCTTCTAAAAGATGTTCTAGCGACTGCAGTTTCACATAAAGGTTAACTTCTGGCTTACCATTTTTGGGGTCTGTGTTGTTTTCGACACGCGGCTGTTGTAACTTCTAGCTAGGGCGATATACACTGTCTTAATTTGAATTGATTACTGTCGGTCGGTCATAATAATCTGTAGTGTTAAATTGATGATCGGAACCGGCCACCACAATCGGCCGATTCTGGGCAATCAGGATGACAACGGCAACTCCTCCTGGAACATCGGGTCAACCGATTGTTGCCAAGTATGTTATGACGATTCATTAACCACATTTTATTATCTTCTGCAATTATTCAATTGTTAATGTAAAATGATGTCAATGATACCATTCAATAAAGTTGAGAAACAACCACAATGTGTATTCTTAATCTCTCGAGACGTCCCTTTACGAGATACACAAGTTAAACAACATGTATGCCTTACAATTGAGCGTACTTGCGGCAACCGCCAGTTCATACCAGAAAAGTGATGGTTGCACTCCATTGACTCAGGTCGCAGTAAAATTACTAGTCACACGCACTTGGGCTGTAAAAGTGGCTCTGAGAGCCACGTTTTACCGCCCAAGTGTGCGCGACTGGTAATTTTACTGCCACCCCAGTCAACGAAGTTTAACACTGTGAACAATGTTCAGTTCAATGCAGTTCTTTCGAGCCAAGACTTATCTGGCAGTGCACGGTATTACAATCGGAATCGACATCAGAATCGGCCGATTGTGAGCTCAAATAACCAGTAATCGGTCAGCGACCATTTTTGGTAATCGGTTGGACACTAATAATATTGTCTCCCCCTTGCTGTTCTTCACTGATCAGTGAGATAAATCATCATTACCTTTCGTCGTGTGGCTACTTTATGTGGACATGGCAAGCGTTACTTTCCCAGTTCCTTATTCGATATTCGTTATCAACCGATAAAATCGGTTGATAACGAATGACGAATAAGGAATTGGGAATAAGTAATGGTTGCCACGTCTGCTATTTCATACCAGTTAGATATGACCAGGCTCAAGTTGTCAAAGATGGAGACGTGACAAAACTAATATTATCTGGGCAGACTGATTCATATTCTTTATTTACGGTATACATATAAAAACGTGTTTACAGATAAATGTTTTACAGATAATGTATTCAGTATACCGTGGGATACTGATGTAACAAGCGCAAATGCTTCGCTTTAACAACTTTCTAATCAGCAAATTCTTGTTTATGGACTATAACTCGGTTTATACATACATTTATCTGATAACCATAGAGTATAACAACCGTTGTATATACCTGAAGTATATACAACGGGTGTTGTATATAATTATAATTTATGCGAACGACCTCTGACCTCTTTCAATTCCATTTTCATTCATTCATTCATGAAACATCGTTATATCACAGGGCAGGTTTTAATTGTACGCTTATTGCACTTTGTCAAAATCCTCTGATGGTGTCATTTCTTATTTATTTTGCTTCAATAAAGGCAACCTAAAATTTTGCTTCAAAACATTGTAGAAATTACTTGAATGTTAATAGTAATTAGTATGCGGCGACTGCGAACTATTTATAGTCACGGCCTCGATCAAAAGTACTCGCGGAACTGCGCTAATTAAAAGTTCGTCTGCTCTACCTGAAAAAAAACACTTCGTAAAAATTGTAAACAAACGCAAAATTATTTGTTATATTGGGACTACAGCATAAAACACGGAAGAAAACTGGGACTATGTCAAAAAAAGAATAACTCTACTGAAACACCGTTTTGTTACTGTTAATAAAATAGTTGAAATTTATTTTGTTCCAGTGCAGTTACATGATGCAAGAAGTGCAATCGCACTTTACAATCGCCGTCATCGATTTTGTAATGTAAGGGACACAACTCTATGCGTCTTGTCCTATTTCTTTTGTCTCGTAGACTGGTTTTCTTTGGAGGCCCGTGGGAAGCATATATAAGTCGGGTAGACGCACGAGACGGCTGTCTGTTTGTTATCAGATAAAAACAATAAACATATAGTGTGTTTTTATATCTGTGTTATACAACTCGTTGAAATATGGTTTATTTTTTCTCGGCGAAGCCGAGAAAAAATAAACCATATTTCAACGAGTTGTATAACACAGATATAAAAACACACTATATGTTTATTGTCTATATGTACATTAAAAATATAACATTTTATTATACGCTGAAGGATAGATGTAAACGATAGATTATAGAAGAAGTTGCGAAAAGATAGAAATTGTATCCCCACTGAGAAGATTTTTAGAAACTTTAATTTTCATGGTATCAATCAAAATGGCGGCATTTAAAGCATCACTTCAAGGTGAATACAAGACAAATTATCATTGGAAATGATCAATTTGTTCTAAAAACGTATAATGAAAAGTAAATCTAGTGTTTTTGAGTGGATACCGATCATTTCCAGCAATAATTCAACACGCATTCACCTTTAATTGATGCATGAAACCCGCTAGCCCAAAATTGGCCTGAAAGTCCGTAATAGCCTTAGTCAAAAAAGAAAGTATAATAAATTTTGAGGAGCATTTTTTTAGTATTATCGACTTTAATCCCAAACAAATTATTGTAAATTCATATTTCGACCCTAGCTGTATGAATTTGCATAATTTCATGTTCTTACTGTTGCCAGCGTCACGTCAGGACGTCGCAATTGATACATGGGGTGAAATGAAAAGTTCACACAAGCAGTCAATAACGTGTATGACCACCGTTTGTTTGCCTCTTGGATGGCAAGACATCGACGGCGCATGGACCTGATAAGTCTCTGGATGTCTCCCTGTGGTATTGCGTTCCCCTCCTGCCTTAGAACCTTACTTAAATCGCCTAACGTCTGAAGATCATGAAGTCGTACCCGACGGTCCACTTGATCCCAAAGATGCTCGATTGGCGACAAATCTGGCAAAAGCGGGGGGGGGGGGGGGGGGGGGGGGCAGGGAAGAAGTTCGATGCTCTGCTCCTCGAGAAAGTCACGACAGATAAGCGTCACGTGGCATCTGGCATTGTCTTGCTGGAATAACTGCAATCTGACGTTAGCGTTGAACAATGGGACAACAACAGCGTTAAGAATTTCGTCCCTATATCGCTGTCCATTCAGATTACCATCGATGAAGATCAACTGCGTTCGATGGTGCAAGGGAATTCCTGCCCAAACCATTACACTACGCCCGTCGAAACGGTCGCATTCCCGCACGCAAGCATCAGAAAGCCGTTCTCCCCGTCAGCGATACACTCTTGCCCTACCACCAGCGCGCCGTAGACCAAATGGTGATTCATCACTAAAAAGAACTGTGCTCCAACGCTGCTGAGTCCAGCGAACACGTTGACGTACCCATTCCATTCTGACGGTACGATGACGTTTGGTGAGGATTGGTCCGTGGTATGGACGCCTACTTCGGATGCCGTGTTCAGCGAGTCTGTTGCGGACAGTTTGTGCACTAATTCTAGCATGTTAGTTCTACCAGGAGTAATTGCTGCTGTCCTCGTAGCCGGAGGGAAGCGATCCCGCAAGTGAGACGTCCTGATGTGTCGGTCTTGTGCAGGGGCCGTAACTCTTGGTCGACCTGAACGCGGTCGGTCGGCAGATGATCCAGTGGTTCTATACCTTCCAGTGAGACGGTAAATAGTGGTCACAGTGACTCCAAACTCAGCAGCGAGCTCATCTGGAGGTACCCCAGCCTCATGCATACCAATGGCACGCAACCTCTGATTTTCGGTTAACCTTGACATTTTTTAAAATGTCTGAAGACAAAAGCTAGAGTGTTTTCTCAATAACTCAGGGCCTCTAGCACAACATAACACAAAGAAAATCGTCGGTCACCCATTCAATTTGACATTCTCGGGTAGGACGTGCTATTTTGAAATCCGTAGCAAAATTGTATACGGTTGGGTGGACAACAACAACATGTCATTAAACTCTTTGCACGACTTCTTGTCCACAAACATGCAACATTAGAACTATTATATTTCATCCATTATGCTATTTTTTCTCATTTGTTTCTATTCTACTTTAATTTATTTAAAGGACGTGCCAAACCAAAAACGTATGTTACGGACTTCCAGGCCATGTTTGGACTAGAAACCAACCAGATGAATCAGATTGCATGACGCTATATGTTCCGAGTATCAATCGAATCAATTCGGCACATATACGATTCAATGCGTTGTTTACTTTATTGCATCAGTTCAAGGAAGTAGAATTGAGTTAATTTTGTCTTATATTTCAATAACTGTTTACCTAATACAATTAGAAGATGTCACTTGCAGAAAGCATTAACCCTTTACCTAACCTGAAAAGCAGACGACACTTGCAAAAATAATTCTTGAATAACTAATTTTTTTCATTTTTTGTCTCAAAAACATAGGTTATGACCCCTCGCTGGAACGAGCTCGACGAGCTCGTTCCAACGAGGGGTCATAACCTATGTTTCTGAGGCAAAAAATGAAAAAAATAATGAAAATTAATTGACGATTTTTGAGAATAGCACTGGCCGGTTTTGGCCGTTACGTTGGGTAAAGCATTAAGTAAATATCTTCTATTTTCTGTCTTGAAAACATAGCTTATTATCTCTCATAAGCTATGTTTCTAGGACAAAAATTTAAAAAAAAGACAGACGATTTTTGTGTGAACTGCGCTCGCCTGTTTTTTGTCGTTACGTTAGGTATTTATTTATTTATTGGTGTTTTAAGGTCACATACTTATGCACAATGGCTAATCATGACGGTGACAGTTTTACGGGTGGAGGAAGCCGGAGTACCCGGAGAGAACCACCGAGCAACGACGAGCAGCTGCCAGCTCCCCAACATCGTAACTCAGTACTGCAGCACATGCATGGTTAGATTGGTTGAAGACATGCGCATCATCGACGTGCAGTACGCCTTAGTACACAGCGTCATCGTGTCCCCATGTAGACAATCGGGGTTAAGTGCCTTGCCCAAGGACACAACGCGGGAGTCCAATCGATCGCTCAGACGGTCAGCCATCCGAGGACTAACCGGGCTCGACGTTGCTTAACTTCGGTGATCTGACGAGAACCTGTTACCGCAACACCACCGCACGCCCCCCCCCCCCCCCCCCCCCGCGTTACGTTTGGTAAAACGTTAAAAGGTTAAATTACACATTATGTGATAAAACGAATTTAATATTCGTCACGACTTCACATGAAATTCCTCAACCTCGTTCACTAAAATCGGTCCGAACCTCGGTAAACCACCGCTCAGATTGATATCAGTGAACTCGGTACGAAATTTCACATCAAATCGCACTTCATAAGAGATTCTCTATTTATCTAACAATCATATAAATGTTGGCCTGAAAACCACGAGAAACAGTGCGTATCACATAATGGGTTCCGATTCCGTATCATATAGACGACTCATTCTGATTCCGTATCGTATCGGCATAGCTGACTCGTTTCCGGTAACGCGGCGGGTTGTCATAACAGACGCATGAATACGTTCTATGTGCGTTTCAGTAATCGACTCAGCTGATTGCTTACAAAACAAAACAAAATTCCTTACAGTTAGTGATAGAATAAACACTGATTAAACGAAATATAAACAAACCTTTACTAGTTAAATGGTTGGAATGGACGAACTATTTAAAAATGAAGTGACACTGAGAGTGAATAATTTGACAACACAACTTTGAAAATTGCAGTGACCGCGTTACTCATTGTTTGTTAGGGTGCACAACAATATAGTCCCATAAAATACGTTTTTAAAAACTTTTTCTCGCCCAACATTATGTCCCAAAACTATATTAATAATTTAAGAATTAATCTTTTTATGGGGGCGCGGTGGCTCAGTAGAGGTGCAGGCTGCAAGCTGAGAGGTCCTCGGTTCGAATCCCACCTGCGGCAACCGCGTTGTGTCCTTGGGCAAGACACTTCACCCCCGTTGCCCATGTGGGGTACGGTGACGCTGTGCACTAAGGCGTACTGCACCTCGATGGTGCACCTGTCTTCAACCAATGCTAACCCTGCTTGTGTCGAGTTAGTATGTTGGGGGAGCTGACAGTTGCTCGCCGTTGCTCGGTGGTTCTCTCCGGGTACTCCGCCTTCCTCCACCCGTAAAACTGTCGTGGTCATGATTAGCCATTGTGCAGAAATGTGTGACCTTAAACACCAATAAATAAATAAATAAATATAATAATCTTTTTATGTGACAGAATTGTTAGATAAATGAATTATCATGATAATGTGCATATCCTGTGATTTGCATCAGATTCTCGGTGGTGTCCAAAAATGGGATCACAAGTCGCCGGCAAAGCCGGCTCGTTGAGATCCCATTCTGGACACCACCTCGAATCTGATACAAATCACAGGACATGCACATTAACATGATAATCTGTATCTATCAGATTTTTATACACATCTCTTAGGCAGCTCGCTGGCTCAGTGGTTACAGAAATAACAGTGTTGCGTCCTTGGGTAAGGCACTTATTCCCAGTTGCCCACGCGGGGGTACGGTGACGTTGTGTACTAAAGCGTACTGCAAGTCGACGGTGCACTTGCCGTCAACCAATGCTAGCCCTGCTTGTGAGGAGTTCGTACGTTGAGGAGCCTGATAGTTGATCCCCGCTGCTCTACGGTTCTCTTCGGGTTCTACAGCTTCCTTCACCCGTAAAACTGTCCGACACGAGCTGGCATTGGCTGTAGAAAGTGTCGTTAATTCTTTACCCAACGCAGACGATATCAAAATTTATTATTTTAAATATCATATTATTTTTTTTTTTAAATGTCAACAAAACCATATCATGTGACCCCTCGTTGGAACGAGCTCGACGAGCTAGTTCAAAAGAGGGATCGCATGATATGGTTTTGTTTAATTTTTTTGAAAAAAGGTATTTTTTCAGCTGCTGAATTTGCATGTTACGCGGGCGGATGTGGCCGTTTCGTTGGGTAAAGGGTTAAACCAAAATGGAAAAATATATATTCTTAAGATTCGATCGATATTCGAACAACAATTCGATTCGAAACGCGAATTCGAATCGAAATCGAGATAACCTTGTCAACGAAATCAGCGCAGAACGTCTTGAGATTTTTTTAACTATAATACCGACTGACTAATATTCCACTACATCAACAAGGCACGCATTCAACATTTATTTATTTATTTATTTATTGGTGTTTAAGGTCACATATTTATGCACAATGGCTAATCATGGCCGTGATAGTTTTATATGTGGAGGAATCCGGAGTACACGGAGAGAACCTCCGAGCATCGACGAGCAACTGTCAGCTCCTCAACATTCTAACTCTGTACAATCTCCGCTCACGTAGGGTTACAGCGGTTGAAGACATGTGCACCATCGACGTGCAGTACACGGCGTCATCGTGCCCCCATGTAGGCAACCGGGATAAAGTGCCTTGCCCAAGGACGGGAATCGAACTCGGGACCTCTAGCACAGAAGTCTAACAGTCTACCACTGAGCCACCGCGCTCCCGGCACGCCTTCAACATAGACATGCCCTGGTGATGTAGTTGGAATATTTTATCAGTCCGGGCTTGAGCAATGCAGTAGGAACAAATCAGGTTTATATCCCCCACCGCATCTTCGGGACAATCCTGAACCAAATATGGCCCTTGAGTCAAGAACTGAAAAATGTGCATTCGTCCATATTCGATGTTCGATATTCAAAGTTCAAAGAAGTGTCTGAAAAGAATTGTTCACAGATTTGCAGTACTGTGGTCACAAAAGTGGGAAGATAATATCACGATCGAGTCGCAATTATGTTTATGCTGTTTTCCTCGCAGCATTATAAAATCCCACCCATCAAAAAAGGCAATGAGGGAACATGGAATCAGAGATAATATGTTCGTTTGTTTTTCGTGATTCGCCCTCGTTTTCGCAAATATTTTAATTTTAAGATATCGATTTACCAGTGAATAAATGTATAGCTACCAGGTCGCGATCAGATCGAAAAAACACCTGTTTTGTAATCACAGTTCTGTAAAAATATGGTTCTCTCTTTCCTTCACTTTTTTATTAAATTTCATAAAAATTAAATAAATGTTATTTTTTGATCTCAGACTCCTTTCCTCTGTACCTAACATTTGGAAGGTGAAAATCAGTTGTTATGAGATCTCATGCAATAATTACCAACTGCCAACGGTGTAAATTGAAGGTGAAGAAGAGGGGTAGTCGTTTACCCACCAAAAATTTTGTTGAAAATTTAGCGGTCCTTATTTTGAAATGGTTCCGCCATGTTATATGTAATTTCCTTCCATTGTGGGGAGACAAGGAGATTAGGTCTTCTATACATTCATTTTCAAATAATTCTGAATCTAAATGGAAACACGTCTTAATATGTGGGACAATCAATGGCGGGTAAAGGCGGTTGGAGGATAGGAGACCCTCATTTTCCTTTTTATCCGAGATAGATTTTTTTTTTAAATCAAAGATATCGAATCCCCAGTACATAGTAGGAAGGTTTCCTCTGTTGTCTTTTGACCAATAGGAAAACCGTATGACTAGCGCCACCTGGTTGTGCGCGCTAACGAACATGCTGTGATCACATTGCCATGGTGATACGTGTTGTTGGGGTGGGTGATACGTGTTTTCGAGGTCAATATTGTAAGATGGGGGCCGCATTATTTGTTTCCATTGTGGCATGTGGCTTATGTGCGATGTGGCGCACGTAGTGCTATAGGCCCGGTTACGTGTATTCTATTCAATGGGATTTCACAAATAACCGAAAACAAACCACAATCGAATCAGCCCAAAGATCGTTAGAGAAATTATTCGGATCGATAAAAATCCGTGCGACTCGTCGCCTTGTCTAGGTATTTGTGATCACTGAAGACTTATGGCTTGCGGACCAGCGTGGGCCATTGGGGTTGCTATGACATCTCGAATTGAATATCACCGCTCCGCTAGTTATAAATATCGTACATTTTTATAACCCTAAATATTGTCAGTCTTCACTCAAGTATTGTATGCAACGGTGACTCATCGCTTTGGGTTAAACCTTTACCCAACGCAGACGATATCAAAATTTATTATTTTAAATAGCATTTTTTTTTTTTTAATTTTTCAAAAAGTGTCAACAACACCATATCATGTGACCACTCATTGGAACGAGCTCGCCGAGCTCGTTCCGAAGAGGGGCCACATGATATGGTTTTGTTGACATTTTTTGAAAAATAATATTTTTTCAGCTGCCGAATTTGCATATTACGCGGGCGGATGTGGCCGATTCGTTGGGTAAAGTGTTAATAAGTCATGAAGACGAAATTTTCCAAAACTGAATGAAGGGAGTTACGGAAGATAAATCTCCTAGAACTGCACAGGCGACCTGATGACAGAAGAAGAGTTCAAAAGGTACTCGGTAGGATTTTGAGAACATCTTCTCGAATCGAAATTTACCGAATAGGCGCGATTCGAGTCGAACAGAATCGAATTATCGGGTCGATTTTCGAATCGAATCGAGCCTTCGCAGCACCCTGTGAATGTCCTCAAGACTCGCAAACCTCAAGGTTTCAATAAAAGGTTACTGTATTTCCTACTTTTCCTTTCGTATCATATTTCAGCTCTTATATAAGTACAGTTATTCCATTCGGGATGAGAGTGCCTATTCTTCGCCTAAAATCCCTCCCCCCCCCCACCACCCCCCGTGTGGAAATGTATATACCGACCACGGAAGCTACTTCAGAAATAAGAGACGCAATGCATTATTGCATGCAACGGTGGTTCGCGAAGAACCTATATGTGGCCCTACCACTCCCACCACACTCCCGATTCTATGGTGGAGGTGTTATGGTGTAATCTTTCACTCTGTCTCTGTAGGTTTCCGTCGATTATTTCTGGGAAATGTTGGGGTTACGTGCCTCTGTGTGTTACGTTTAGAAATGGAATCACAGGAGGCAGTGCTTGTGAAAAGGCTCCAATCTGTTTTGTTCATTAGCTCCAACCTTTCATTCCCCATTGATATCTGCCAAGAAACTCAATACATTACACCCACGTCCATTCCACTTTCTGTATTTATTTAGTCCACACTGTCTACGTGTTTGTTCACTTTAACGGATCGAACTAATCTTCAGCTCCGTAATTGTCGGGGAAATGTGTAGGCGATTCAAGAACTTGCATCCACTAATTCTATGTCAATATTCCTTTAGATTCTACATATATTCACTTATTCATTTCGACCCTTGGTTGTTTGTACTGAAACGGCAAATGCGTTTCAATGATCGTGTCTCTGAATGTTTACAGATGAAATAATAATAATGGGGGAATTGAGGGAGTAACTACTACCCGTGTCACATATTATATAGAAGTATATCTTTACAATTTGTGATTAGTGATTCAGCTATTGATTGCATGAAAATACTAAAAATATACGCTGAATAGACAGCAGATTATATTTGTGCACTGGTATAAAGTTTACGCCAAAACCATGTACTTCTAGAATACGATTTCCTGTCGTTAATTGCGGGGCAATCAACGCTTTTAACCCTACACTGTAAAAAATTACCGTAATTTTTACGGTCATATGACCGGCAGCTAATTTCCAGGCATATGACCGTAAGCATTACGGCAAACCGTAAAAAATGTTAACTGTGATTTGCCGTAAATTCCCGTATTTTTTGTTCACGCTTTGCCGTTATTTGTACGGTCATATGCCTGGAAACTAGCTGCCTGTCATATGACCGTAAAAATTTTCAACCATCATTTGCCTTATTTTCCCGTAAAAACTACCATCAAAATAATTACGGTAAAAATGACCGGAGGCAGAGTTCCAGCCATATGGCCCTTAATCAACTGAAAACCATAATTTAAATTCCAGTTATCATTAACCGCATTTTACCTTGAACAAATAAAAGCAACGCAAATCCAGGGGTGGCACCAGGGATTTCTCGACAGGGGGGCTGACCTCTCCGACAGGGAGACTATAATATTTGACCTCCCAAACGAAGGAAAATGAGTGAAAATTGGTAAATTGGAGAACCAAAATAGAAGCAAATTGAGTATGTTTGTTGATTATTTAACGTAAACATATATAATAAGGTCGGGAAATAATTTCAGTTCTTGATCGACATAAGACGACATATCTACATTCGAGTGTCGGAAATTTCTCGTGAAGTCGGGTTTACGAGACTCTCCGACGGACTGACTAAATATCTCCGACGGGGGGGGGGGGGGGGGGGGGGGGGCTTAGCCCCCCCCCCCCCCCGCGCCACCACTGCGCAAATCCCTGGGTATTCCTGCCTTAGCGGAGATCCGTGGCCACAAGCCATAAGATCCATCGAATATCAGTGACGCAGAACGAACAGTCTGCTATTCTGCATGATTCTGTTGATAACCAATATGCATAAAAAATTGACGTTGTTTGATTTTCATGTCCAAGACTGCAATGAACTTGATTCACTTGGCGACAAACTTACAAATTAATAGTAATACGTTGTTGTTCGTCTTCAAAAGCATCGGGCGTCCTTCTTGGAAATGGCGATTTCCAGAGTGGCATATGCAAGGCCGATCCCATAATTCACCATTTTTACCGCCGTGCGACGTAATTGGACAGCGTGGCGGGAGAAATACGTTCATTGGATCAAATTCCGCGGGTTTTTCTACGGCAACACCGTTAAAATTAATTTAACGGCCTCGAGACCGTTGTATTTGACAGTCATCTGACGGTAGTTAACCATAGGATTACGGTAATTTTTTACAGTGATATATTATTGAAACGCACACTTTAGCCATATATGGAAGACCTCTGTGTCCGGCTGTATGCGAGGAAGTTTAATAAAATTTATGACATACCTGAAACTCTATCATCTGATTGCTTGCTGGAAAGGGCTCTCGGAGCCCTTTCCAACAAGTAATCAGATTGTAGGTTTGATCTGCGCATACTGGAACGTAAAGATAATCATCATAAAATAGGAGACAATAGTCGCTTTCGGCAGCGTAAGTGTTAACCCAGTGAAGTCATTTCATTGCGTGGAGGAATATTTTCAGGACCGAGCAGACGGCGGCAATGAGCAAGGAATTGATTGGGAGGAGAAGTTTGGGCCCAACAAATATCACCTTTTGAGTTGAATCGAATCTCGAATCGAATCGGACAGTGTTTCAAATCGAATAAAATCACAAATCAAATCGCGGCTTTTCAAATTGTATGTATTTCATCTTCTTACAAACATGGAATATAAGAAATATTGTCTGTGCAATCAGAAAAGCGAACTATTCTAAAAACGGAATCAAAGCAGGTTAGGAAGCGACAGAGGAGATCAATAGCCAAAACTATATAAAGGGTGCGCGGTGGCTCAGTGGTAGACTGTTGGACTTCTATGATAGAGGTTCCGAGTTCGATTCCCGTCCGGACGACCCGCGTTGTGTCCTTGGGCAAGGCACTTTATCCCGGTTGCCTCCATGGGGGCACGATGGCACCGTGTACTAAGGCGTACTGCACGTCCGATGGTGCACATGTCTTCTACAGCTGTACCCTGCTGTAACCCTGCTTGACCGGAGATTGAACAGAGTTAGAATGTTGAGGAGCTGACAGCTGCTCGTCGACGCTCGGTGATTCTCTCCGGCCCTCCACTCCGGCCCTCCACTCGTAAAATTGTTACGGTCACGATTAGCCATTGTGCATAGTATGTGACCTTAAACACCAATAAATAAATAAATAATAAATATACTATAAAAACTTTTTTCAATTGTATTTTCTAGAATTATATTTTCTACCTACTAATGTGACTGACTAAAATGAATTACTAGCATTTTAAAACATATGGTAAATTACCGGATCTATGAAGATGCTAATGGTTCATTTTTTACCCATTTAAAGTCGAAAATACAATTCTAGAAAATACAATTTTAAAAGGTTTTTTTTTGTATTGGCCTCTGATGACATGAGAAGAGTTCAAGAGGAGACACTTGGTAGGGACTTGAGAATAATTCAACGAAAATTTCCGAACCGGTTCCACTCGAATCAAACGAATTGAATTATCTAGATCATTATGCGGTTGGAATATGCCGTTAATTAACTTTTTGGTTTTAAATTCATTTATTCAATCAGAACGAGCGATAGTCGCCATATCTTTTGCAAGATATCGCGTCTTGAGGTGTTAAAGCACTGTAAAAGGCCGCCCTGTTTTTACTGACAGGAGGATATAAACTGCGCAGAATTGTTCTATATTAGAGCCCAGCGAAGCTTCGAGATTCGATTCGATTCGAATCTTAAGTTGCTATTCGGTTCGATTCGGCTGCACGATTCGTTTCCATTCTAATCTTTTCACTGGAACATAGCTTGGGCATCAGTCATCTTCGTTATCTAACAATACGGGTGGAAATTGTACATAAATAAAGTTGAAAATAAAGACTGTGTCACGGTAGTTTCCGCTATCTAAATTGAAACAACATCTGTACCCATGTCACCAGCCATGCTAATTCCAGCCTCACTAGACACTACCACTGTTGAAAGTTTCCAGGCAATATCAAAGTTGGGCTGTTGCTAGCGCCTAGCCCTGTGCAGTGCCTACTACCGATGATTCTCGGTCCAGTTTCTGTTTTTGAACTATAATCGTTACTGGGTAATATTCCAACTACATCACCAAGGCATGCCTTCGACGAAAGCATGCTTTGGTGATGTAGTTGGAATATTTTATAAGTCGGGACTTCAGCCATCACTTTTGGAACAAATCAGGTTTACAGCACCCCCCCCCCCCCCCCAGTCGGTCATTTTCAAGACGACCCTGATTCGATTCGAGATTCAATTCGAAAAATAGACTCGATTAGAATCGACATTCGATTCGAAGCGAAAATGGGTGATTCACCGGCACTATTTTATATAGAACCAAACCTGGTTCTAAGCCTTGTCCCTGAGATGGAACGAGTTTCGTTTCTAGATGGAAGTTCGTGGAACCGAACATGGCTCGCTATATAGAACCAATTTTCTGTGAGTTGTGTTTCGATTTGTTTCTCGTGTTTTTTTTTTACAATTTTTGATCCGTGTTGGTCCGTTTGTGTGTGCATAAATCTTTCACATCGTATACAGGACTCGATCTGTGAGCTAATGCCGACATGAAATGATTTTTTTCTACTTCCAATATATCTATTTATATATTGTAGAACAATTTTCAGGACTTACGTGGAGCTAATATGAACAGGTTCATCCAATATTGAACCAAATTAATATTTCTGGTTCTATTCATGAACAAAACAAACAACCTAATTTTTTAGAAGTGGAAAGATTGACTTTCCTTGAGTAACTTACGTTTGTTTTATCAATTGTACGACAGTATTATTTTAAAATGATTCACATTTTTCAATGGAATCCGTTCAATATTGGGCCCTTGAATGGTATAGGGCGTATACAATACTGCCTGAGGCGAATCCATTTAGCATTTGTTGGAGGTTTGAGGGAAACAATATTCATCTCACAGCACATAATGACTGTTGGTTAAAGAAATTATTGACTCCCGCTAATAATAATAATAACGATTAACTGCTATTACGGATATTTCTGCCCAGCATAGTATTTCTTTTGCCACTGAAATAAGTATAACTTGGGCACATTTAATAAAATTACCCCTTTGTAAATTGAATGAATTTTTACACCCATGATTCCACGAGTTAAATTTAGATAAATTTTTAATCCAATTTTTCATAACCAATGTTTTTGACTGGATTAAATGAAAAATGCTCATCGGGTTAAGAGTTTAATCCTCACATTTGGCGTAGCCAGGTGTGTGTGTGTGTGTGGGGGGGGGGGGGGGGGAGGGGGACACATGCCCCCAAATGTCATCCACCCCCACCCCCCACCCCCACCCCACCTCCCAGGTTCACCCATACAGGGAACATCAAGCAAGAAATTTTCATATCTAGCAATTTACTTCTTGATTACCTTGATTCTGAGTGCATAATTTATAAGTTGTGGAAAGGCATCAATAATTAGGCCACATCGTGGTCTAATTATTGATGCCTTTCACAACTTGTTAGTCCACATTGTGGCCTAATTATTTATGCTTGTCACAACTTATAAATTATGGACACAAACGACTCAGAGTCAATGAAGTGGGTTTTTTTTTCGCGATTTCCAAATTTTCCTCTCCAATGAGAGGGAGACACCCACTCTTGTGCTCGCCCACATCTTGCTGCTGTAGGACTCGGATGATGCAGCGAAGCATATTCTGCATCCCCCCCGCCCCCCCAGATGTTACCCACCCCCCCCCCCCCCCTAACCTTGATATCCTGGCTACGCACCTGGTCCTCAATACTGCTTGAGCGTCGTATATTGTTAATTCGACGATTGTCAAATTGCACTTTTTTATGCATGCCGGGTTGCAGGTCCAATACTAAAGATGTATAGGAAGCATTTATCAGTGGTAGCCCATGTGCCTTTGTGACGGGAAGAATACAATACACGTGTCTACGGTTGGAACTAGCACACTTCTATATAAGTTGAAAACCGAGGCGGTTGAAGCTCGATAAAAGTGGGAGGTGCACAAATTTTCAAGGCTGTCATGCTTTAGCCCAATGGGCTGAAAGTTAAGTCGTACATCGGTAAATGTACCGTGACAATCGTTTCGATGAGCATACCGCGATGTGGTCACTGTGTCTTGTCCATTTTGTCTACTTTGGCCATCTTCCAACCCGAAGGCTAGCCTTCGGGTTGGAAGATCGTCGAAGTGGAAGAAACTTACCGAAACGACCGAAGGTGGGAATCATTGGCCAAATGTTGTTTGGATTTGCAAATAATATTACAGGAATGTTTTCTGTATATTGGTACGTTTGCATTCGCCCATTGTGTAACTCATTGTGTAACGACGCAAAATGTCTGTGGAAAAAAGTGGAGGGGCACGTGTTCCCAATCCCCTACCACCCCCCCCCCCCCCGGCTCCGCCGCCTCTGGTTGAAAAAGGACACACTTTTGTCTCCATATATAATATGTAGCAAACAATATGCACGTTTCTCGACTTAAAAGGCCACAAGAGACAAATGATGTGAGGAAATGTTCGGTCACATCTTAAGACTAAATAGTCTCCCCTCCTGCTAATTCCCAATAAGATTTCAATGTTGGTAACGATAATGTTAGTCTGATCTCTCTCTCTCTCTCTCTCTCTCTCTCTCTCTCTCTCTCTCTCTCTCTCTCTCATCTAACTCTGAAAATAATTCTGGAAAACGTGCCCAATGCCCACCCCCCCCCCCCCCCTGCTATCCCTACGTCACTGGTGAAAACATATATACAAACACTGTACATAACCCAACCCTGTCTCATTATGAAATCAAAAAGTAAGCGCGAAGTTATGAATTACTTACGCACTTGTGTTTCGGAAACAGGATTGGTAATGTAGGAGGAAGGATTATCCTAGTTCCATAGTTTTCCAAAAAGCGCTCCCCGGAACAGTAATAGAATTATGCAGCAGCGAAAACACACCGTAAACTAGCTGCCTCTTCCTTACCACGCGGATGTTTTTGACAGATAAACAAAATATAATGGAAAAGCCTTGTAAACCTCAGATTCTAATGTAGCCCAAAAACATTAGGTTTCACTAGGGAAAAAAATCGGAGAAAGCTGATTTTTTCAGGGAATGTCGAGTACATGTCACTGAACGATTAGACAAAAGTCCCCTAAAATCCCAGTTGAGCTTTTTTTTCTACAGCCTTTTTTCGAAAACGCGTTTGAAAAAAATTTTTAAAAATCGCACGAACTTTGTAACCTCGAATTGATCCAACTGTATTTTTTGTTTACGCGTATTTCAAGCTACATAATGTCTAATATACATTTACCTAGAGGAAAATGTGCATTCTGTGACAATTTCTGCGAAAAATTATTGAAAATTCACAAAAAAGTATCGGATTTACGCAAAAAATGACGATTTTCCTAACGGATTTGCCCAAAGGGTCGTAGTACAGAACGGGATGTTAGTTGGACAGACGATAAAAAATCCACCACCATTTGAAGACTTTTATCATTGTTTACAAAATAGACATTATGGAAGACCCCCTCTGCTTCTGGCCGAGTTCCCCTTTTGGCATAAAATTCGTCAGCATGTGAACTCAACTATTTTCGGGCTTGGGACCGAACAGACACGTCTGTGTCTGGCAGCATTAGATCAATAAATAATATTTACAGAATGTACAAAAATCAATAAATAATATTTACAGAATGTACAAATCAATCAACATGGATTAAGTTACATTGACTATTATCAACGCTATATACAGAAATGACATGACCTATATACATATTATTCATCGAACTCAGAAATTTCCGACAGGTCAGTGTTTCTGTGGTTGTTACAAGAATCCGAACTGCAATTACACAAACCTGAGCAAGAGAGTCCTGCCTTCTTACACCCACACCTTTTTGTACAAGCACTCTTGCAACCACAACTGATCAGACTCAGTAGGTTATCGGGGGCACATGGCTTTGTGGCTGCAGTCGGTACAAGAAGTCCATTGTCTAGCGACCACCCCCAATCCGTCGGAGGAAGCGAAGTGCCCATCCATTGTTGGACCTGGAGATAACATCTGTAGACATGTTGTTGTGCAGCATCGCTGCTTGGTGGGAGTGAGGCTAGGTCGATGGGTTTATTCAGTTTAGATTTTGCTACATAACGCTTGTAAGTGACATATCTATATTGGTCGAGAGAGGAAACAGTTTTACTCCCGGATAAGATCAGGAGAAGTTGTTCCCCGGCAGCGGCTACTGCACTTGGTGTACTGTCATCCGCCAAAATTGTGTTGACATACTGTTGTGAGTCGCTAGTAACATCGGAGACAATTGTACTGAATACTTTCTTCTTACCAACTCGAAAGAGTGCAGAAGTAGTGTCACAACCACTTATAGAATGTGCTACAAGGAGGTTGCTTCTATGGTCACCCATTTTGGTTGCTATTTCACTAACTGAAACTAGTAAGTTTGGGGTAATGGAATACATCATGTGAATATTACATCCCGGTTGAACTCGAGAGGTAAGAATGACTAACAAGTCTGTGTCTGTTCCCACAACGACAACATTGTTGTCATCTTGAGCGATGTCAAGTGCAGTTTCGGCTATCAGTACATCAGCATCAGCCTCGGCCTGCTTGGACTGAATATTGATAGCAGATAGCTCCTGCATTAGAAGATCGATCAGTTGGGTTTTGTTCTTGGCATTTGCAAGGAAATCGGATTGGGGTGTGGTGGCTGGTAACTCGGGTGAGATATTGATATCAATGGAATACCTGTCTTTAGATCTACGGGCTTGTTCCATGCCCTTTGTCGACATTGTACAAGCATAACCATCAAAAACAACCACGACGTTCGCCCCAAAATGTCTCACTAGATAATTGGAATATGATGTACATATGTCCTTATATGACGACTGTTTAGGCCATACAACTGCCCTCAATAAAAATCCACCATCTACAACAAACAGAGAATGTTCTGGGATTTTAGTTTGCTGGGAACCGTATGTTTTGAGGATCTTACCGAGCGTGCTTTTCTGTGTCTTCCACATTCCAGCAGAATCAAACAATGCTGGTGGTTTCGGGGCGAGTTCATATTTGAGATACTCTTCCATCTCTGCTTGTGACTGAATAACACATGTGATGCGGTTGAACAGAATTGTGGGGTCAATCACTACCTTACTTCCACGGACTTTGATGCTATTTGCCATCGATGCGAAAGACTTCACAATGTCAACACGTCGTAGTTTGATGCTGTTGAACGTTTTGCTTACAACATTCGATACGCAACATTCACCAATTTTGCGAACTTGGTCACAGTTCACAGTTTCGTCGGCCACAAGCCCGGTCGCTATAGAGACTAATTGTAGTGGATCTCTATTCTGAAAGGGGGAATGCACTCTGAGACAGTTCAATAATTTGGTGATATCATTGGCATCAGTCAATTGTGAACTTTGACGGAGATCCCGATGTTGTTCGCCATGACCAGTGTGAACATGAACAAAATTTTCGAGAGCATTACATATCGGAAGGCAAAGAGGTAGTCCATGTACCCATTTCGCAACAGTGCTATCGGTTATTCCCCTGCCATGTGTGAGACCACCAGGGAGCTTGGACATTCTCATTAAACACTGCTCTATGGTCTGATCAGAATATACCCCGTCCCAGAATTTATCTGAGCGCCTTATGGTAAAGTAAACTTTCTCAGTGAACAACTTCAAATCATCCTGTTGCATTATTTCTGTTAGCTCATTCATCTGCTGCAAATAGAGATGAGAACTTTTTGCGTATGCAAAATGACCACCTGCGTGAAATACTGGAATCATATTGCGAACACAATATGTGTGGAGTTCCCAGTCGCCTGTGCGCTCTGCTCTCAAGAACAACTGGAGAAGACCTATTTGCTCGTAGTATTGTACCCAAAGCTTTCCTGTGCGTCCTACGGACGCATTCTGGAGCAGTTCGTGTAATTTTGACAGTAGATGGTTGACACTTTCTTGATTGACAGCGTCAGCTGTTGTACAGTCACCCCTGGCAAGTCCACAGAATATTTCATTGACTTCTGTGCAGTCTATGTTATCTAGTGTTCGGCTTTCTTCAAACACAAGTTTTGTAATGGCAATTTGTGTTAGCAAATGGGCACGAACTGCTCTTGAATATGCATGACCACTGATCAAATGATGGATTGACCCACCAGCATAAACAGTCCCCCAAAGTTCATCCAAGCCGCTACCAGCCATGATCGAACCAATTGCCCCTAAATATGACATAATCATATGGAAGCCGCCGAGTCTAACGAAAACTTTTGTCAACTTATCTGACGAAGACACAATCTCCACTGCTTTGATATAAAGTGGTTGGTCAAACGTCACTGGACAAACACCACATTATGTGATTTAATCGAACATGGAAATTGAAACAATGATGCTATAATACGGTATTTGAATGAGAAAAGTCGATGCCGTTTGAATTTGAGTTTAGGGGGTATGGTTAATATTTCACACGTTTCACCAGTTCATTATGGAATAAATGACTATTGTTATATATCATTATAAAGCCACTGCTTTTCTGCAATTTTTAATATATAATTTAACTCCCAAAGTAGTCGTAGATTTGATTTAATGGACGTTGTGTACCGTTGTGTGTATGAAAACAATAAAAAAAATTTCGTAATTTTGTACATTTTCGTGAATATTTCACCATTGAGTGTGAGGATTGGTACAAAGTTGGCATTTTCTGTTGGGGATATGTATTCTCAATATAATTCAGCACGATATTTATGATTCTCACCCTACTAAGGCGAATAAGAATGAGAAATATGGAGCTGGGTCGAATTTTTTTTTAAATTTTTTTTTTCATCAAAAAAAACGCTATAACTAAAAAAGCTCAACTCGGATTCGCGGGGACTTTTCACACTTTATCCGCAATGTGTGTCCCGGAAACATATAAAAAAATCAGCTTTCTCCGATTTTTTTCCTTACTTTCTCATTTTTATGTCTAATGTGCCTGGACTAATGGGCATGAAAAACGAACGAAGAGAAAGCGAAAAAGAATAGCCATAGAAAATGACCTGTTCTGTCAAATCTCCTTCCGAATTCATACGGTATTCTGAATGTCTTGATCGAAAATCAAACACATTATGTTTTCTAAGGGCGTTTCGACTGACGTCTTATAAATTGCTATCCCACGCAGTGATGAACAAAACGACTTTGAGATAGATTTCCAAACCAAATAACATTAATCTTAGATAAAAGCTTATACGGCAGTACCTGTACCATTACATTCCGTCGTCGACCCTTTACCTAACATGAAAAGCAGACAATTGCAAACAAAATTCTTGAATATATGATTTTTTGTCTCAAAAGCATAGGTTATGACCCCTGATTGAAACGAGCTCGACGAGGAGCTCAATGATAATTCTGTCATAATGTGCTGGCATTTCAGTTACTATATATAGAATCAATTTTATGCCCCCTTTCATGGCTTCATTTTCAAAATCTTTCTCTGTAGTGAATTTCCAACTGGGAAGGGACGGGGGTGGATCCTACACCCTCCCCCACCCCGACCAGAAACCTCTAGCCACGTCCCTGGACATGGGTCGTGGAAACAAAGAGCGCCAATTAACACTGACTGTGATAGTTTGTCGACCAATCTACTTACACGGGAATAAATTCGTTGCACGCAGTTCGTCGCAATGCTGACTGAAGAGGATCGAGGGTAGCTCACCTTTTCGCTTCACGATGTAAACATAGGAAAAAACGAGGATCAAGACAAATTTTTGCCAACGCTCTAAAATCAGTTTGGTTAAAAATCAACTGGGTTGGGTGAATATGAACCCACTGGGGTTCATATTCACCCAACCCAGTTGATTTTGGGATAATTTTTAACCAAACTGATTGTAAAGTGAATCTATGTTTCGAAATGGCGGTAGCGTTGTGAACAGAACGGAATTCTGACGTTTATTTGAGCAAGGTCGGTAAATTATTCCCCGTTTCACGCTTGCCTGAAAATATCGGTATAAGAAATGTTATTATCTTGTGCGTTTTAGTGTTGATATAGTACAGCACATAGTTTGGTGAATATATTAAATGCTGTTATACGACGAGTGCCTGTGAGAGATTGCCCCGAAATAAATGAATGGCCTACACATATCGACGAACCCAAATTAACAAAATTAATATAACATTTCTGTACTATTGTTTGGGGTAATAATTACTGTAGTTCTGTTTGAGCAGAAACTCTTTCTATCGTGTCCTACCGTTTATATCATCACACACATTGCTACCCATATCAAACCGGGCTAATATGATTTTTATTACACACCTCTTCTGTGAAATCCTCGTCTACAACAAACACCAAACCGTGCGGAAAAGGAAAATCTGTTCCGCACATATGTGCGGAACGGAAATCGTTGAAGGACTATTTTTAAATAGAAGCGAAATTTCACTGGAATTTTCTACAAATAATGCAACGCAATTACAATTTGAATCGCTAGCGATAGCTGAAAATCGTCGGGTGAGTTCCAGTGTGTTCTATGTGCCAGTAGGCACATGGAACACATTGGAACTCGGGGACGAAATAGTAACACGTGTCCCCCTCGCAAATTTGGTTGGCGATAAAATTTGTTGATAGTTGTCAAATTAATTCCTGAGTGTCCTTCTAATAATGTTTTTTTAATAGACGTGAAGGAGTGTAATAAACACAGAATTAACCCATTCACACACGCATGCCGTTCTGTGTATGTATTTATAGAGAGGCTGAGTAACGAATTATTCCTACAACCCAACCGAGTCTTTCGTATTGTTTTGTGTTTTAGAGGTACAGTATTGCCGAATTACCAGTATGACATCGAATGCCGTGTCGAAAAAGTGAAACCCTTCATCAGAGGGTTACCAATGAGCACAAATATGGTTACGACCATACACCTAATCGCATAGGTGACTCTGGGTGGAAATGGAAAATAAAATGAATGCAGGGCAACAAGGCATGAACAAACAGTTCTTGGTGGTGGCTTACAGCTTCGGTGCGGAAAGTGTGTGTCATACTTTATTAATGGCGACATATCTTAGAGCTGTGAATGGATGCCTGAACAATTACAGAAATCCATGATAATTCAGTCACAACTCAAGAGTTTCTATTTCCGGAGGTATATCGATTGAAGAACTTGAATAAAGCAATATCCATTACGGTGCGGAGGCGGACCTTCTCAGATTAACAGCAGAAAAAAAGTGACCAGTATAAAGCTGCCGCCCACGCTCTTGAACTAGTGATTGCACTGTGGCCGTTATTTTTATGCATCCGATAAACTGGGGGAATTTAGTATAATATATTCAAAAAGAAATTTTATGAATATTGTTTTGTAACCTGAATATCACTTTGAACTCCTTTCTTGAACTGGCTCGTTGAATACACCACGGTAATGCAGTAACGAGAGTTGAAATATAAAATCAGAAAACAAGTGTAAAATAAGAACGGATTAGCGGTTTGAGAAAAGATTGATGTTCGATTTGTTTTGGAAGTGGGGATGCATACTTAATTAACCCTTTACCCAACGCAGAGAATATCAAAATTTATTATTTTAATTACTATTTTTTAAATTTAAAAAAAAATTCAACAAAACCATATCATGTGATCCTTCGTTGGAACGAGCTAATCGAGCTCGTTCCAATGAGGTGTCATATGATATGGTTTTGTTGAAATATTTTAAAAAATTTATTTTTTTTTAACTGCTCAGTTTTGCAAATTACGTTGGCGGATGCGGGCGATTCGTTAGGTAAAGGGTTAACAAAGTTCATTTTAAGTTTGTGTAGGGCCGTTTGTCTTTTTTTTTCTCTTTTTTTTTTTTTTTTTTTTTCTTTCCTTTTCTTTTTTTTTTTTTTTTTGAGGGGGTGTTTTTTTCTTTTGGTGAATTTTGAGGGGGCACAAACTATTAGGCCACACACGAAACGTAATTTCTTGAACGAATTTCGTATGTTTCACGAGTTGAAAATTTTATTTTTTTTATATATATATCACTTGATAAAAGATGAATGAATGGATCGAGACAAAGACGGCGCTTCCCACCCTGCAGACAATTACAGTTAAAAATACAGTAAAATACTAACAAATAGATGACGGTGCGCTCTTGTGAAATTTTACAGTTTAAACCGTTTTTTGCAATCAAATTTTGGTTCGATTTGGACACCCCCTGACTTATCTCGTCATGAAAATTGACTTTTGATAATGTTATCTCCCCTGAAATTATTTGACGGGCGTGGAAGGTCAAATCAAGAAGCAAGTAATTGTTGAGAAAACATCTATGACATTAGTAGAAAATAAAGTGAAGTTTCCTTTTGTTACTTTTAATAAGCGTAAATAGCAGACAGTCCTCGGAGCTGTCTCTTGTCTTCGTTTATTTAAAGTTGCAAAAGGAAACATGACTTTTTATAGCAAGCTAATTAGAAGAAACTAAGTAACCGTCCAGTTTGGCTCTTTGTTTAGTGAATTCGTTTTTACAGTAATTTGCATGTTTTTATTCTCCTCGGGAAAAAAACTAGCAAATCTTACTTCATAGACAATCATATTAATGGAAAGGATAATGTCTGTATTGTATGTAACGATGCGCACAGGGTTGGTAAAATGAGCCGAAAAAAATGTTATAGAACAACAAAAGATGGTGAAACCGCCGTTTTCTTATTTTTAAATGGGTTTAACCCTTTACATAACATGAAAAGCAGACGACACTTGCAAACAAAATTCTTGAATAACTAATTTTTTTCATTTTTTTGTCTCAAAAACATAGGTTATGACCCCTCGTTGGAACGAGCTCGACGAGCTCGTTCCAACGAGGGGTCATAACCTATGTTTTTGAGACAAAAAATGAAAATATTTTGAAAATTAATTGGCGATTTTTGAGAATAGCGCTGGCCGGTTTTTGCTGTTACGTTGGGTAAAGGGTTAAGCAATCGGTTCTCGACAGATCACCGAAATTAAGCAACGTCGATCCCGGTTAGTCCTTGGATGGATGACCGTCTGAGCGATCGATTCGGACTCCCGCGTTGTGTCCTTGGGCAGGGCACTTAATCCCTGATTGTCCACATGGAGGCACGATGACGCCGTGTACTAAGGTGTACTGCACGTCGATGGTGCGCATGTCTTCAACCAATCTAACCCTGCCTGTGCTGCACTTCGGGGTTACGATGTTGGGGAGCTGGCAGCTGCTCGTCGTTGCTCGGTGGTTCTCTCCGGGTACCCCGGCTTCCTCCACCCGTAAAACTGTCACCGACACGATATGACCTTGGCTGTTAATGTGGCGTTAAACCTTAATAAATAAATAAATAAATAAATAAATAAATAAATAAATAAATAAATAAATAAATAAATAAATAATGTCTGCATTGTATGTAACGATGCGCACAATGTTGGTATAATAGCAGAAAAAAATGTTATAGAACAACAAAAGATGGTGAAAGCGCCATTTTCTTATTTTTAAATGGGTTTAAGGATACAGTAAGAGACAAACGTTCAAACTTATTGCGAGAAAAAAACTGTAAAAAGCCATCTTCCGTATTTTATACTACTCTACAAGAAAATGTCTGAAGTTTGTGGAATGATGCGCACATCGATGATACAAATTCGTAAATGTTTTGAAGGTTACAATTGTACATGAGATTTCCACCCACTCAGTGTTGAATGTACTGACAATTGTACAAAATTAAGGGGAGCTAACTTTCCTGTAAATCTCTTCCAATGACGAAAATTGTCTGCCATGTTAGCAGAACCAAGAAGATGATATTTGGTTTAGCGTCATTACACCAAAGGGTAGTTTAATATTTTTAACCTGCAGCCATTTATACCTATGGTTCCAACTTTTAAACAAAGGAATCTCAACTGAGGAAAGATCTGTGAAGATGACGAAAATTGTCAGCCATATGAGCAGAACCAAGAAGATGATATTTGGTTTAGCTTCTTTACACCAAAGGGTAGTATAATGTTTTCAGTTATGGGCCCAAACTTTTAAACAAAGGAATCTCAATTAAGGAAAGCTCTGTGAAGATGCAACTTCTTAAACAAAATTTTGTATCGCCAATGTCAAGCAGGAATTCGGTCAGGCAATATCATGGGACGGAGCCACTGGACTGAAAACTGTAAAGTCTTTCGGAAAGTGGCCCTGACGGGAGTCGACCCACAACACTTGGTGTTGATATTTTATGATATTTATTATACAGCTCTATATATAAATCATTTCCGATAACCTTATGACATTCCTATTCAAGTTAAATTTATTGTAGTCACAGTATTACTTTAAGGGAATTACCGTGGAATCATAGCAGTCCTGAAAATGAGACGGGTGCAAGTGCAATTGCTCCCGTCAGCACCCGTGATTTCTATTTTACGGAAGCTAAAAAATGCACTCGTTAAAAAATATTGTGGAGCACTAATTTCCTGTGAGAGCATATAAATGTGTGTTGTTTTGAAAAAGCAGCACTTTGTGGCCAGTCGCAAGTTATTGCCATAATTCAGCAATTCCTTATACATTTAACCCATTGAACTCTGGTGGAATCTTTCATGCCAGTTCAATGGCAGCAATTAGAAGAGTCCATATTCATTATTTGGGGTAGGTCAATCAATATGTTCAACGTGCAGCCTCGGGGCTGCACGTTGGAAATACTGATTGGTCTACCCCACACGTTTACTGAACAATCATCCTATTTAATGACGTTATGACGTATCATGTTCCTGGCTGGAAAAGCGGCCGCTCGGGTTCAAAGGGTTAAGGGTTCCGGTGTTTGATGACAGTATTCCCTCGAAAATTCATATACTAACATTGTATGGGTGCGATTTTCTCTCGTCTCTGATTTCGCGGTAGCTTAAAACTGCACCCGTCAATTTTGTTCATTTCCAGCACTGTCATAGGAGCCCCAACCGGGTCAAGATAAGGAATCCGATGTTGTTATGAACTAACTATTTACCCACTTTTCACGGGGTTGCGCACAGACTATCGTTGATTTAATGTGATGTCCCTTTATTCACAAAGATATACAAATATTCTTTCATGTTTCGGTTATAGTATTCCAATCAAAAAGTATTTAATTCACATTGAAAACGTCAAGATATAATGCAATTAGTGCAGTGACGTGGCTAGAGGCTTCCGATTGGGAGAGGGGGTGTAGAGTAGTGAATTTCAAACATGGGGAAGAGACTGGAAGGGGGTTCCCCCCTCCCGGTCCCTCTCCCTAGTTGGAAATTCACCACCGAGAAAAATTTAGAAAAAGAAACCATGAAAAGGGGTAAAATTGATTGATTTCAGTAACTGAAATGCCAACACATTTATGATAGAGTTATCAGGTTATTATCAGTTGATATTATTCTGGGAATTGAATATGTGCTAAACAAATGCTGAAGTTTAGAACTTTGAGCAATTCACACTGTCCTAACATTAAATCAGATCTTATGCAGGAATGATCAATTTTGATGTTTCATCATTTTGGAATTAACTCAGGATAACGATTTTACATGATGTGATTTTCTTGAAGTGCATTTCGATGATTTTTTTATGACGATAAGTAAACGTACCGATTGACATCATGCATACTTATGAAGCTCGATATTGCGTACACTATAGTTGTATATATTAACAGTTGGAATTTTTGTCGATTTGAAACCGAGTTGGAATTTTGGGAAGCAAAGGAGACATCACCAAAGAAGCTCTAAAATCCAGATAGATTAAATTTACAACTACTCATGACTTGCCCTCCAAGTTTCCAACTATAGGAAATTTTGGCCAGGATTGGGGAGGGGGTGACCCCCTCCCTGTCGCCACGCCCTGGATCATTAGTGGAACTGCGTGGCGTAATCACAAAACTACAGATTGTAAGTAGACGAGACGGGATTGTGAGTAGACGAGGATTCGACAGGAAGCCATAGGCTTATATGAGTCGTCTCCTTAAATGAAATATTCTAGACGATTGAATCTATACGTAGGCGATGGACTATTTTGGGGCAAAGCTGTTTTCAAGCCATACAGCGTCGAATTCCTTATAGAGTTTGACTGGCGGATTGAAAGTTTGACTCGGGGTATGTGACAAGTTTAGATGACTCTGCAGCATCGCTCCGTATGTATGTACTCTCTCTCTCTCTCTCTCTCTCTCTCTCTCTTTCTCTCTCTCTCTCTCTCTCTCTGTAAAAGCGGAAATCTTAGGGACCACCTGAGCTCTTGAATGTACTTCAGTTTATCCAATAGGGTAAGCCTAAATTTGGCGCCAAGGGGGTTAGGGGCTACCCCCCCCCCCCCCCCGCCCCCAAGTTGGGAGGATTACCCCCACTTCCACCCCCGTCGGGACAACCGCCTCCTTTATTGTGTGCTTGTCGGGGATTACTCTACCCCAACCACCCCCACCCCACCCACCTCACCCACACCTCCGCGTCGAGGAGCGCAAGCCTCTCTGTCTGGGGAATTTTGGCGCCTCCCTTGGGTACGCCGTGACATCACATGTATTGAACATGTTTCGATTTCCGGTTCATCCACTCTAACAGCAGTGGTGAGTTTTAGTACGCTATACACAAAGGACATTTCTGATTATGGTGATTACTTTGTCCGTTCATTAATTATCTGTCTGAAAGAGTACAAATCATTTAGTGGACTGCTGCGAACAGGAAGGTGTCTTTCACGACCGCACTTCAGTACAAGAAGCGGTCATCGGCGCTGGAGAAGTAACACAGTCGTTTCAGTCCTGCTTTTTATCTAACAATCATATAGATTTTGGCCTGAAAACCACGAGCAACGGTACGTATCTCATAATGTGGTCCGATTCCGTTTTGACGACTCATTTTGATTCCGTATCATGTAGATTCAACTTCCGGTAAACACCGCACTATCATCGGACATATATCGTTATATGCATTGTTATTACGCATTAAAATATGAAGTTCAAGATTTTGACCAATTCCAACCCAATTTAAACTGAATAACGGGGAAAACAGGCTTTATGTAACGGGATTGTTATATAAATGTATTATCATGACCAAAATGCTTGTCCTGTAATTTGTATCAGATTCTCGGTTGTGTTTACAATCGGATCACAACTCGCCCTGACGGGCTCGTTGCGAACAGATTGTAAACACGACCTCAAATCTGATAAAAATTGCAGGACATGCACATGGTCATGATAATGTATATATATCCTCGTTTAACTGAAACGGACACTTACATCAAAAGCCTTCGCAAAATCATTAATATCAAAGGTAAAAAGCACGAAAGTTTTCGAACGAAATATTTCAAGCAGTGAATGACGGTTAAAAACAAATTTATGCTTGGAAGTGCATTTTTGGAAGAGCTTAATTTTGAGCAACTGGAATTGTTTCAAAGAAATCTGTTCGTTCACATTTTCGTTGAATTTTTTCCCTATTTATAGAATCTCAGTAAATTTTGTGATGTCAAAATATCAGAATTTCAAGCAGAAATTTTTCGCAAGTTTCCACTAAAAATTTGACTAATTCAGTCTTCATTGGCAGAGTTCAATTAGTTATCGGCGAGTTATCTTTCAGTATAACTTATTGAAGATTATATATTTATTTATTTATTGAAGCCGGAGTACCCGGAGAGAACTTCCGAGCATCGACGAGCAACTGTCAGCTCCTCAACATTCTAACTCTGTTCAAGCTCCGCTCGAGCAGGGTTACAACGGTTGAAGACAGGTGTACTATAGACGTGCAGTACGCCTCAGCACACGACATCATCGTGCCCCCATGTTGGCAACCGGGATAAAGTACCTTGCTCAAGGACACAACGCGGGTCGTCCCGGCCGGGTATAGAACTCGGGACCTCTACCATAGAAGTCCAACACTCTACCACTGAGCCACCGAGCTCCCATCTTTCAGGATAACTTATTGAAGACAAAGTCTCGGACGTTTTCACAGAAACCCGGGGTATAAAAAGCTCGGTCTTGTCAGGCTTGATGTTTAAATTAGAACAATAACTGTATATTATTCAAAAGAATGCCTGGTCATTCTTAAACCATTATTCAAAAGAATGCCTGGTCGTTCCAAACAGTGCAGCGTTATTCACAAAAATTACCATTCGATTTTCATTATTGTTTTCATTTTTTTTGTCTTAAAAACACAACTTATGACCCCTCATTGGAACGAGCTCATCGAGCTCGTTCCACTGAGGGGTAATAAGCTATGTTTTTATCGCCAAAAATTTTTAAAAAAAAAGATATTCAAAAATTTTGTTTGCAAGTGTCTTTGTTACTTTCGTCTTAAGCAAAGGGTTAAAGTAATGAACTTTTTATTGTTCGTGGCAGTCATTCTTTCGGATAAGAACGATGATGAAACAAAGAAAGCTGTTGGCGGTGGGTTTTAATCAAATTTAATGTACGAGGCACATTGGCGACAAAGTCATTGAAAAAAGGACATTTCAATCACTGAATCAGGGAATCTACAAGTCATTTATAAAACTTGGAACTATATTCCATTATTTATTTATTTATTTACTGGTGCTTAAGGTCACAAATTTCTGCACAATGGCTAATCATGACCACGACAGTTTTACGGGTGGAGGAAGCCGGAGTACCCGGAGAGAAGCACCGAGCAACGGTGAGCAACTGTCAGCTCCCCAACATACTAACTCCACACAAGCAGGGGTAGCATTGGTTGAAGACAAGTGCACCATCGACGTGCAGTACGTCTTAGTACACAACAGCAGCGTGCCCCCACATGGGCAATGAGGGTGAAGTGTCTTGCCCAAAGGCACAACGCCACATGTGGGATTCGAATCGAGAACTAAAGTCCATCTAGGTAAAGTAAATCAATGAAAAATGTAGATGGTCGCAGAAATCCAAACCTGGCAGTTCAGGAGAGCGATTTATTCGCTCGCCTACTGCTCGCCTTAAAAAATTAAGGAGGGCGAAATCTAGCCCTATTGGCCTTAGACAATAATGATTACCATAACAGCTTATTCCTAAAACCCACATCTCTTCAGGTCTCTGCTTTGTCAGTGGTCTCTGTAAGGGAGCCACACTTGCCCCTCCCACACCCCCGGGCCTTGCCAAGGCCCGGGGTGTGGGAGGGGCAGTGTAGCCATCTCACAGAGACTACCTTGTTAGCAGCACCAAATAAAATGTACAAATCTCACTATAGTTAGAATTCATTAATAGTAAAACTTTATTTTACTTATTTATTTATTTATTTATTGGTGTTTAAGGTCATATACTTATGCACAATGGATAATCACGACCTTGACAGTTTTACGGGTGGAGGAAGCCGGAGTATCCGGAGAGAACCACCGAGCAACGACGAGCAGCTGCCAGCACCCCCAAACACCGTAACTCCGCACTGCAGCACAGGCAGGGTTAGATTGGTTGAAGACATGCGTACCATCGACGTGCAATACTCCTTAGTACACGGCGTCATCGCGCCCTCATGTGGACAGTCGGGGTGGAGTGCCTTGCCCAAGGACACAACGCGGGAGTCCGAATTGATCGCTCAGACGGTCACCCACCCAATGATTAACCGGACTCGACGTTGCTTAACTTCGGTGATCTGACGAGAACCGATTACCTCAACGCCACCGCTCCCCCTTGCCACTTTTAGCTTTTGTAAGTTTGAGGAGTGCTACTCGCTCCCCTAGGCCATTCGAGGGGAGCGATTTTTAGCCCCCCCCCCCCCCCCCCCTTCATTTTTAAGAATGCCAGGCCTGGAAATCCGTGCTGGAGGACCATATTGAAGAAACAGGAGATTTGTGAAAAATAGTCCACACCTCGGAAACGAGCTTGTTGTCGGAGAATTCTTTCGATCGGTTTTATGAAATTTATGACTTTATTGAGTCGAAGAATCTGCATTTCCCGAGTAAATTTCCCAACCTAAAATAATCAGGGAAACAATTGTCTGCAATAAAAAAAAACTAAGAAGATAATCCAAAGAGCTGGTGGATGATTCCCTCATGTGGGACAAAAAGAGAAGGTATAGCAGCGATAATCAGTAGCCAATCATTAGCGAAATGCGATAAAGGTGATGGCAGTGGGGTAAATGAGGGGACGTGACAACCATTATTTATTCCCAGTTCCTTATTCAACATTCGTTTCCAACTGATAAAATCGGTTGATAACGAACGTCGAATAAGGAACTGGGAATAAGTAACGGTAGTCAGGTCCCAAGAAAACCTCTGTTTGACAAGTCTGTTCTACATGACTCTGTGTACCTGTCAAATTTCTATAAGCCTGCAAATATTTTTTATTATTTGGTATCTGTCATCGTGACAGGAACAAGCTCCTGGCGCGTCCTTGAGTCACGAGCAAGCATGGTTTGAAATATGAACAAGATCGGTCCATTAAATCATTTTTTACGGAACGATTCATCGTACTGATGGATAAAGTGGTTACTAAATGTTCCCAGGAAAATTTTCGGGAGTGAAATAAGCGGTGATTTAAAAACTACAAATTTGCTTGTTCGAATGGCAAATACCCATATGCCTACTGTAGATGAAACAATTTGTAGATACCTTCAGATATACGGACATCAAAGCTAAGAAAACATAAAAAACAATCCTTCTTCAAGCCAGTGGCTGCGCTACACGAGTGCGGTTGGAGTAGTTGGTGGCTGTCATTTGCGCCCCAGAAAATAGTCTTTGCCCCTAACTTGCCTCCACCTCACACACACACCAACGCCAACACACACACATATTTGTCCCACATCCGATGCAGAAAATGCTCCGCGTTTGTATGACATTAAAACCCTTTGAACCCTAGCGGCCGTTTTTTTCCGGCCAGGAACAGGATATGTCATGATTTCATTAGGATGGATGCTAAGTGCAAGTGTGTGGTAGACCAATCAATATTTTCAACGTGCAGCCCCAAGGCTGCACGCTGAAAATATTAATTGGTCTGCCCCTAAATAATAAACATGGACTCTTCCAGTTGCTGTCATTGGACTAATATGGAAGATACCACCAGGGTCAAAGGGTTAAACAAAAATCCGCCACTTTATACACTATGCAGGAGATAAAAATCAGCATTCGATCAAAGCATTTTGACTGTCTATGATAGTTTTTTGCCTTGGAACAAATTTATAGAACACAAATTATGTCGGGTGGACAATTAATTGTATGCAGAAAACTTACCAACACAGGTTATTTATTTATTTATTTATTTATTTATTTATTTATTTATTGGTGTTTTAAGGTCACATATTTATGCACAATGGCTAATCATGACCGTGACAGTTTTACGGGTGGAGGAAGCCGGAGTACCCGGAGAGAACCACAGAGCAACGGCGAGTAACTGTCAGCTCCCCAACATACTAACTCCACACAAGCAGGATTAGCATTGGTTGAAGACAAGTGCACCATCGACGTGCAGTACGCTTTAGTACACAACGTCACCGTGCCCCCACGCAGGCAATGGAGATGAAGTGTCTTGCCCAAGGACACAACGCGGTTGCCGCCAGTGGGATTTGAACCGAGGACCTCTCGGCTTGCAGCTTGCACCTCTACCTACTGAGCCACCGCGCTCCCTACCAACACAAGTGAAGAGAGAAATGATGAGAGGGGGTGTGCCTACTCCTTTTCCTTGAAATCTATATATATATATATATATATCCGTGTTTGTGGAGGAATAATTTTTTTGTAACTCATTTCAAATACAACAGATCCATGTTTAGGTGTTGTTTTTTTTATTCAGATTTCACGGCATTTTAAACAAGCAGGTTCATATCTTTTCGAACCGTTTTGCGAGTGAATGAAGTCAGGATATGCTGACAGAACCATCGAGCAGTTGCGAGTAACAGAGGGCTCTTCAACTTATCAACCTGGAAGAAGCAAGGTTAGCATTGATTGACGTCACGTGTACCATCAGCGAGCTGTATGCCATAGCATATTGGGCCACCGTACTCCCACGTTGGAATCTGGGATTAAGTGTCTTGCCTAATTATTTATTTATTTATTGGTGTTCGAGGTCACATACTTATGCACAATAGCTAATCATGACCGTGACAGTTTTACGGGTGGAGGAAGCCGGAGTACCCGGAGAGAACCACTGAGCAACGACGAGCAACTGCCACCTCCCCAACATCGTAACTCCGCACTGCAGCACAGGCAGGGTTAGATTGGTTGAAGACATGCTCACCATCGACGTACAGTACGCCTTAATACACGGAGACATCGTGCCGCCATGTGGACACTGGGGGTTAAGTGCCTTGCCCAAGAACACAGCGCGGCAGTCCGAATCGATCGCCCAGACCATCACCCATCCGAGGACTAAATGGGCTCGAAGTTAAGCAACTTCGGTGATCTGACGAGAACCGGTTACCGCAACGCTGCCGCGCCCCCTGTCTTGCTCAAGAACAGAAACAAAACTGCGAGGGTCAGGAATGAACCTATTTATTTATCTATTAAGGTTTAACGACACTTTAACAGCCAATGTGACAGTTTTACGGGTGGATGAAGCCGGAGTACCCAGAGAGAACCACCGAGCAACGACGAGCAGCTGCCAGCTCCCCAACATCGTTAACTCCGCACTGCAGCACAGGTAGGGTTACATTGGTTGAAGAGGAATGAACCTACAACAACCTTACGATCTCAAAGCCCATGCACTAACCATAACTAACCGGGCCCCTATTATGATGCATCATTGCAAAAATAATGTCGGATATCATTCTCCAAGACGCAACACAAACCAAGATTCCAGGCCACCAATGAAATTCTGGAAGGAAGTCTGACGCTTTTCGTGGAGTTTGCATCAAGACTACCATTGATGTAATGTGTTGTCCCTTTACTCACAAAAATATTCTATCGGTCTCTAGTTATAGATATTCCATTCAAGAAGTATTCAGTTCGGCTTAAAAACGTCGAGATATTTAACTGGTAGAGTGCTAAATTATTTTTGGGCATCACAATTTGTTCATAAATCTTACCCATGTTACAATTTCGGGGAGAGTGTATAGGCACTCTCCCTAAATTTAAACAAGGAAAATCCACCCAGATCAAATACTTTAGTTTCAAAGATAATATGAAGAACGCCTATAGAGTTTGAAACCTCTGAGTGGCAGTACCAGCACTTTAGAATAAAGCCCAAATGTAGGCTGCCAGCACTCGGTCAGTTAAAAACAAACGTTGGAACTACGCGGCGCAATCATAAAATTACTGTTGTACGTTTTCGTTCGTAAT
This sequence comes from Pictodentalium vernedei, assembly GCA_031216915.1. Taxonomy (NCBI): domain Eukaryota; kingdom Metazoa; phylum Mollusca; class Scaphopoda; order Dentaliida; family Dentaliidae; genus Pictodentalium; species Pictodentalium vernedei. The sequence continues at coordinate 714,330,351 of CM062296.1, forward strand.
ATTTAGCAGTTCAACTGTCTGAACGTATTAGCCATTCCACTACGGTAGAGCCGCCACTACGTTCAGACAGCTGAACTAAACTTTCTCTCAAGATTCGGCAAATGACATGTTTTATGTCAGTTTTTGCACATGGCTGAGGAATTTCATATCCGATTGAACCTAAAAACAGGCGTTGGACTTTTTACAGCCCAGACTGGATCCGGGTCAAGTCAGCCCCCCCCCCCCTCCTCCCCTCCCTTGTCTCTCTTTTCTCTTGCTCTCTTCTCTCTCTCTCTCTCTCTCTCTCTCTCGAGAGAGAGAGAGAGAGAGAGAGAGAGAGAGAGAGAGAGAGAGAGAGAGAGAGAGAGGAAGGGGAGACTGGGGAGAGGGAATATCAGCCTATTTCAGTGGCCACAACTGTACTGTAGCTGTCGTAAATCTAATAGACCAGTACGTATTTCATTGTTCGAAAAGGTCTGTTTGTCATGCGAAAAATCAACCAAGATTTACTGAGGAATGGATTTCCCTCTTTTTGGAGGTAACACCCATAGAATATAATTAAGTGTTTCATAAAATGGGATTAATGAAATCAGAAGTGTGTGTTGCCCTCCTTCGCATACGCACTTGAACCCATATATTATTTTTTGTAATTTGTTAAATGTATTGGGAGAGACGTTGATATAGGCTATGCCTGTTCGTCAAACCCTATTTCTATTTTGAGAAATAAAATTATGTTTCAAAAAAAAAATTGTCGGGGCCGTTTGAGTATTTGATTGGGGCTTGAGAGTTTGCATTCAGACTTTTTCGCTAATGAGGCTGGTGACGCGCAGTGCATACGTGCACGGAGAAAGACTGTCGCTGTCATGCAATTCTAAAGGCAGTTCGATCTTTTAAAAGAAGTGGTCCTAATTGAATGTGGTCGATTGAGATATTGATTACCTCTCATACTTACTCTACATGTTAGAATTATTGGTGATTACATGTGAGCAAAATTCACCCTCATTTTCTAATCATCCATTGCAATTCTAGAAAAATGAAGTGTTCATCATTATAAACAGGGGCGGCTGAACGATTCTCAAAGTGGTTGGGGGGGGGGGGCTGGATCTGGCGATGCATGGTCTTCGGTATGACGGGCCGACCATGGTTCGACCGGCCGTATGAAAATTTTAAATTCCAGGATCCCACAACCCCATTTCCATGCATCTGAGTGGATATTCTGAGATTTTTCAGGAGATGTATTTGAAAGATTTCACACTTTGAGAACCGTTAAAAAACGTTGGTAAAGCATACAGGTGAGATCTATTTATCAGCTTTGGTCGGAACGACCAAAGCTGATAAATAGACCTCACCTGTATGCTTTACCAGACATTAACAGCAATTATGCTGTCTGTGGATTATCTTGTCTGGGGGTGGATTTGGTACTTGTATGTCTGTAAGATTACGATCTATTTCAGTTAACCGATTTTTTAACAGATTGTATATTATTTTAGTGTTTGCCGCCACTTACTGCAAAAAATGATCCGAAATCCATCGAAACTGAACCAGTACGAGAGAAATATAGCTGGCGAAAATATGGGGGAGGCTCCTTATCCGCCCCATGTTTCACCAGTCATTGGTTGTGTTAAAATATATACATACAAAAAAACATGGACCGGCAAAACAGTTGGGGGGCTGCCCACCGCCCCTGATAAACTATATATATACCTAGGAATATATTAAGCATTTCAACCTGGAAATGACGGGCGAAAAAATACGTACACACGACATAATAAATCGACCTCTGAGGCCACTAGACTAATTACGTAAGACATTCGACGCTGTTATGTCTGGAACCAGTCTAGTTTTGAAATAGGCCATCGCCTTTGTTTAGATTTACTCGTATGGAATATTTCAGTTGGTTGGAAAAGCGAACTTTTTTCCGACCAACTGTATATTCCGGACGATTGAATCGGAAAAATTTCATAAAGATTAATTTTCTGGAAACAAACTAGAAATATTGCTCAATCGAGAATTGATTTGATAGACATTTTGACGACAATACAATCAGAAATTAAGACTCGTCACAACCTTAGTGTTATGTTTACGAAGAATAGTTCCACAAATTATGTTAATATCTTGATATTTTCAAGCTGAATTTAATATTTAGTGATTGGAATATCTATAACCGCGGCAGGAAAGAATACTTGTATATCTTTGTAAGTAACAGCACATCAAATTACAAATTTTTCACAAAAGTGGGTACACAAACAGCCCGTAACAGCGTTGAACGGAATTGGACTGTTGGCCCGAGTGCTTGACAACAAATATACAGAATGACACACGCGTGTGAATGGGTTAATCGATATGACACGAGTTCCAGCACGGAAGGATAAACGAGAGGCCACGGGCCTCGAGTTTTATCCTTCCGCGATGGCATAAGTGCCATATCGATTAACCCATTCACACAAGCGAGTCGTTCTGTGTTTATTACACGCCTTCACTTCTATAAAAAAAACAGTTATTAGAAGGACACTCGGCAATTCAATTGACAACTATCAACAAAAAAGCACATTTTGCCACCAAACAAATATGCGAAGGAACCCCTGTTACTACTTCGTCCCCTGAGTTCCAGTGTGTTCTATGTGCCTACTGGCACATAGAACACAGTGGAACTCAGGGGACGATTTTTAGCTACCGCTAGTGATTCAAATTATAATTACGGAGCACGACTTGTAGAAAGTTCCAGTGAAATTTCGCTTCTTTATAGAAATAGTCCGTGAACGATTTTTATTTTCCTCGTGGCTTAGTGTTGCTGCAGATGGGGGGATTTCGTTGAACAGGCGTGTGAAAAATAACAAATTGGAAGAAACAGTCGGTAATTAATTAATCCTTCTGCCGGACTTTTGTATTTCCAGGAATGTCCTCAAAGTACTTAATATCACAAACAGAGAATTTCTAATGAACGGCGATTTCATGTCTAATCGAGATAAATTTTAGATTCTTTTTATCACATAATGTGTTATTTAATCATTTAGCTAACGTAATGACTAAAACTGGCCGTCGGTGCTATTTATAAAAAAGTTGACCTTCAAATATTATTATTATTATTATTATTATTATTTTTAATTTTTGCCCCCAAAATATAGATTATGACCCTTCACTGAGGGGTCGTGAGCCATGTTTTCGAGACAAAAATGAAAATATTTAGTTATTCGGGAAATGTTTTCTGCAAATGTCGTCTCCTTATTTTATTGTAAATATTATGTAAATGTATTATATGATTCGACCCGTCTTTCGGTTATTAAACCTGTTCATTATAAATGGCAATGAACGACCATGAGTTAACAAAATAGCATCGGGTGTACTTTAATATATTCAGTGTCTTTTATGGGATTTTGGGGTCATATAATAAATTGAATCTTCAACTCGTCACAATTAATGTCGAAATTTACAAAACGCGTCCAGTAACCTGGATCGAGCTATAGCTCGGTCCAGATCTAATTTACTGGACGCGTTTTGTAAAATTTCGATTCTGGTGCGACAGAGGTATATTTTTTCTTAACGACCTCTTGAGTGAGAGCGGGGGCTTTCTGACTTTTGAAGCCTTCTCTGCAAAATTTGATATCAAAACTCCCTTCACTGTCTTCCAAGGGTTACGAAAGGCGATTTCAAAACGATGTCAAAATGAAATAAACAGTAAAAAAAAATCCGACTTTATCATAAGTCCGTTGATAGAAAAATTAAAAGTAACAAAAACCGTAAACAAAACTTTTTACCCATTATTCCTGCAGCATGCGGCCTCGTACCCAGCTCAGTCTCAGAAGAAATGGAACGAGCGTTTGCATCTCAGTCTCGATAGCGATGCTTGGAGACCGATATACAAGAGTCCGTTTTTAATTTCTGATGACACCTATCTCCAAACTTTGCAATATAAAATCATACACGGAGCTTTATTTACGAATGCTCGCCTTTTCAAATGTAAATTATCTGAGACTGAGCTGTGTACGTTTTGTTCCAACACTAGAGAGACAGTGCAACATTTATTCTTCGAATGTTCAGTGTCAAAGACAATCCTGTTACAACTTGCACATAGATTGCAGGAGAAATGTGGTATTCTATTACCACTGACACCGCACTTTACCCTCATTGGCTATATTAATAATAATAATAATAATAATAATAATAATAATAATAATAATAATAATAATAATAATAATAATAATAATAATACACATGAATATACCCTCACCTTAGTAATTCTTATATTTAAAAAGTTCATTTATTCTTGCAAAGTGAGAAAATGTCAACCTAGCTTCCACGGATTCGTCGAAATACTCCGGCAATACCGTGACATCGAGCTATACTCCCGTCACCTGTACTCTAACAAAAAAAAACGACCAAATAAACACCAGGTGGGAATCTCTAAAAGCCCTATTTTATCCTCCGACTTAACACCACACATCGCCTGGACAATAGCCCTCGATCTCCTGGACAATAGCCCTCAACGTTTTTGTTTTGCTTTTTTTTTTCTCCATTCTCATGAGAAGGCTACATGCAACACAAGTCGGATAAAACAATAACAATCTTATTTCTGTGCATCGATTAAACTTAGAGTAGAAAAAGTTATATATTATATTCTGTATAAAATGGAATTCAATGTACACTCAGACTATATGTATAGATATATGTTCATCACTTTTTATCTGAATAAAAAAATTTAAAAAAAAAAAAAAAAAAAAAAATTTCGATATAAAGTGGAGACGAGCTGAAGATCCTCTTTTCATAGAAATAAAAGTAGATTTATACGAATAAGAAAAAAGTTCGGTGTGTATCAGTGTATGCAGTGACGTAGGGGATGGGCCCGCATTGCGGGAAGGGGGGGCGGCTAGAAGGGGTTGGGGCCATCTTGAAGGACGTCCCAGCGCTGGAAGAAAGAGGGAAAGGGAGAGAGAGAGAGCGAGACTGTGTACCAAATACACATAATTTCAAACTCTCACTTCCCCACGACGTACTCTTTGTAGTCTATGTATTATTCTTTTAACCCTTTACCTAACGTAACTGCCAAAGCCGGCCAGCGCTATTCTCAAAAATCGCCAATTAATTTTCATTTCATCGTCGAGCTCGTTCCAACGAGGGGTCATAACCTAAGTTTTTGAGACAAAAAATGAAAAAAAATAGTTATTCAAGAATTATTTTTGCAAGTGTCGTCTGCTTTTCAGGTCAGGTAAAGGGTTAAGTGAACGCTACATCATCGTAACTGATAGGGGTGAGAAATGAACAATATACATACATGGTGCCTCTCAAGTCACACATGTTGGGCGTACATGTGAGTATCGTTGGATGGTGGGGGTGGAACTTAAAACATGTAATGAAAACATCTACAGAGTCGTACTTTTAGAATCAATCCTACAGGCTATACCTTCATTTAATTTATGGCGTATGTACTACCTGAAATCCTGTATGCTGTGCACGGTAACAACACTAAATTTGCTCCCGTTTTAAAGGCAACCACCATTATGAAAGAGCCCCCGTCTCTATCTCGCGGTAGGGGGGGGGGGGGGGGCACAAGATTTTCCGCTACGCCACTGAGTTTATGAATCCTGGGATCCCCGAGGCAAAAGGAACAGATATAAGTATAGGGATGGTTATGCCTGCCAGCAGAATCCACATAGTTTTTCGAGTGGAAAACATTGTGCACTTTTCAAGTATTCAAAAGATACTGAACGTTTTCTTGATATTAAGTTTTTTCCATAAATGGATAAACAGTGGAGTTTCTCTGCGGTTATTTAGAAGCTCAATGTGGCAACGCCATTAAATAATAATAATAATACGTGTAGGATTGTTTTAACCATCCGCACACTGTCGATGTTGACGGATCAAAAGTTCGACCAGCAAATGTTTTCCATGAAAAAAACTCTGAATTCAACCAAATTATTCTTGTTTCACGGAGTTCATTACATTTATTTATTTATTGATGTTTAAGGTCACATATTTCTGCACAATGGCTAATCATGACCACGACAGTTTTACAGGTGGAGAAAGCCGGAGTACCCGGAGAGAACCACCGAGCAACGGCGAGCAACTGTCAGCTCCCCATCATACTAACTCCACACAAGCATGGTTAGCATTGGTTGAAGACAGGTGCACCATCGACGTGCAGTAAGCCTTAGTACACAGCGTCACCGTGCCCCCACGTGGGCAATGGGGGTGAAGTGTCTTGCCCATTGACACAACGCGATTTCCGCAGGTGGGATTCGAACCGAGGACCTCTCGGCTTGCAGCCTGCACCTCTACATACTGAGCCACCGCGCCCCCACGGAGTTCATTGAGGCTCGTTAAACAAGATTGAATTAATGAAATTCCTGGTTGCATCATTTGTCTGGTCGTTAAGTGCAAAAATATGGAACACAGTGGTAATGGGCTGGAAAGAACACAATCCGCTCAATAACATATCAAAAAGCTGCTGAAGTCCGTTATCACCATATGTCCTTCGTAGGTCTAAGAGCAGTACAGCTGACATATCCACAGTCATCATCATCTTACTATTATCAAGTTCTACTGTAGCCACCCAATACTATAGCCTTCTAATCTACCCTTTACAGCCGTATACGATTAGCAGTGACTTGAAGCATTACTACAGGTTTGCTAACTATCTCAAATCGGGACCTCTATCCCAGACAAAGTCTTAGAATGACCATCCATACTCTACCACGATACTCGTAACCAAGCATACACCCCACAACCACAAGACACCCCGAGCTTCCCACGAGATAGTACAAACCATTAGGTGGGTTTGTAGTACTAAGGGATAGTAGCAGACTACTAAGGGTAAATATCGCACACTGTATACTATCGTACTAGACAACTAAACATACCCAACCACACTGCGATACTAGTAGAAGAACAGGGTACATACAGCACGTTCTATATTACTGTACTAGACAATCATTCATATCCCCACAACACTGCATGGCCTAGCATTCCGAACTACCTATGGGATAGTACAAACCATTAGGTGGTTTTATAGTACAAAGGGTTAACAGAAGGCCACCAGATGTGCATGTCATGAATTTATTTTGCAAGTGTCGTCTGCTACCCTTTACCCAACGTAACAAACAAAACCGACTAGGCTATACACAAATCTCCATTCAAATTTATTATGTTTTCAATTTTTATCTAAAAAACATAGCTTATGACCCCTCATTGGAACGAGCTCGTTGAGCTCGTTCCAATGAGGGGTCATAAGCTATGTTTTTGAGACAAAAATTGAAAAAATTTTAGTAATTCATGAATTTATTTTGCAAGTATCGTCTGCTACCCGCAATGCGTAAAGGGTTAAGAATGACCATTTCCAGCTACTGATACAGAATGATGATCATGCAAGTAAACAAGTATGTCAGCAAGTAACTTGCATGCTTTATCTATCTCATATAATTGACGTGAGTCAGTGTGACAATGTTTGCCTGTTTTGGAGCAAGTTTGTTCCTTTGTTAACCCATATAATACCGTAGTTCAAAATCATGTGAATTTTTGTTGTCTTATAAAACCCAGCACTATCATAAGTGTTAACGACAGACGCGGAACACTGTGGCTCATTGAGAAGCGCATTGGGTCGAAAGGGCGACGTTTCGATGCTGACCTGCGCCGTCTGCGTTGTTTCCTTGTGCGAGACATTTAATCCCGATTGCTCACGTGGGAGCAAGGTGGCGCTGTGTACTAGGCGTACTGCACGTCGATGAAACACTTGCCTTCAACTGCTGCTAACTCTGCTTGTACAAGATTAGTAAGTTGAAGGGTCTGAAATATGCCCGCCGTGATTCTCTTCGGGTAATCCCCCCCACCCCCCCCCCCCCCCCCACATCCGTAAAACAATCTGACACGATATAGTCCAGTCCGTTGAAAGTGTTGTAAACCCCAATAAACAGACAAACAAACCGATAGACAACAGTCTGAAATCAGATGGGTTAACCCTTTGAACTCTAGTGGTATCTTCCATACCAGTTCAATGGTAGCAATTAGAAGAGTCCATATTCATTATTTGGGGTAGACCAATCAATATTTTCAACGTGCAGCCTCGGGGCTGCACGTTGAAAATATTGATTGGTCTTCCCCACACATTTACGGAACAGCCATCCTGTATAATGACGTTATGACGTATCATGATCCTGGCCGGAAAAGGGGCGCTCGGGTTCAAAAGATTAAAGACCAAGCCAAATCAACTGGGCTGAGTGAATATGAACTCAGTTGGGTTCATATTCACTGAAGCCAGTTGATTTGGGTTATTTTTTAAACCCATTTAGAGTGCACAAAGGTTAAAGAAAGGGAAAATGAGGTACAGAAATGGTTAAACGAAGGACAAGTTGCAATTTCGTCGGATTGGTTTTAGGGTTCTGCACCTAGGTCCGTCATGGTGGGAGTGTATTCCGGTTTGTTGTGTCTTCAGTCCCAAATTTTCGCATCGAGCTCTACAGCAACAGGATGTTTTCAGATCGCAACCTACATAATACATATGCACCTTCAGTCTGCGAAAACTTGTTGCCACATTAGGTGAAAAGTCATACCAGTACCACATACCAGTATCATCTGCTACTACAACAATGTTCTGCGATTCGGAAGCTATAATTTGAGCGCCTGATCAACTATGAATATACTATTGCCAATACCAAGTACGATAATATACGATGTTTGATACTGCCTCCAAGGCGACAAATGTTAAGCAACGAGGCCTGAGGTATGTATGAGACGGGGTAGTCCTCACTTCTATGCTGGACCAAATGGTTCTAGTTAGGACGAGTCAGATGACCGCAGGGGGTTCTTTAATTTTTTAAATGTGGTAATCGACAAAAGTTGGATATGTCATTATGAAATCATGTGGTACGATCTCCATCTTCTCATTCCACTTGCATCCATATGTTCGACATGTGCAAAGATCATGAAAAATGGTGTACTTGAAGATTTTTTTGACAAATTAGGTATTGTCCCGTGATTACGTATATACGTGTCCGACCAAGAAAAAAGGGGAGTCATCTCCGAGATATATTCGTTTTTGCTTTAAAAGAGTATTTTATTGGGTAAGTGGTATACCAACGTAAAGCTTAACGTCCTAGTTGTCGGATGACATCAATATCTTGACCACAAATTCACGCATTTGATTTTTCTGTGACTTTGAACAAGGCAGGTAGATATCTTCCAAGCCAGCGAGTTGTGTACCTTGTCTCTCTTGTATGCAAAATCATGGAAAATATATATAATTTGTTAAAAAATCTTCAAATAAACCATTTTTCATGATCTTTGCACATGTCGAACACCTGTGCTTGCATCCACATGCAAGATAAACCTTTCTCATCTCGATAGTGATAATGGAGTCCCTCTTTAAATTTAGTCGCTTATGGTATCGAAAATGGTATCTAAACTGGTCTGAACATTCAAAGTTTATGATGGGGTTTACCGACCACTCGTTTCTGTTTCCAGTTCTGTCGAACCTGTCCTGCGGTAATTTGCGAGCAGTCCGGAAGGGTCAAAATGAATCTCGTTCTGCATGTCACTTCACTTCGAATCAATAACCGCAAGTGGTAATACATTCCCGGCAAAGTGGATGAGCTCTGCCCAGAATAATTTCCACGATATAATATTAAATGATATTAAATGAGGGCGTCGTCGATGGCTATGGATCAATTAACATTAGCTAGTGAGTTCTTTGGAGTACACATGGGAGTTAGTTGAAACGTTCTGTGAAAGACGAGCGGAAGCACATTGCAAGAGTGATTGAGAGAAAAAAACGTTTGTAATAGACATAGAACCGAAATGAGGGTGTGAGAGAATGTCGCTGGAGTGTTTGAGAACTTTAGTACGCCAGAACGGAAAATGTGACAATAAAAACTGACAAGAAGCTTGAAAGAATCGTTACGAGAGAGTGGGCGAGGGTGAGAGATTTTCTGAGCTTTTTAATAGAAATGAAAAGGAACACAAAGTGTGACATGCATCATGAAGGGACAGGGGTGTCGCTAAGAGGATCATTTATGTGGGGGATAAATCTAATTTCCAGCGACTCTTATGACTCGGATCCCGACTGATAGGATATTCCAACAACATCATCAAGGACTCCCAACCGATAAAATATTTCAACTGCTTAACTCTTCACCCAACGCAGACGATATCAAAATGTGTTATTTTAAATATCATTTTTTGAATTTTTTCAAAAAAAAATTTCAACAAAACCATATCATTTGACCCCTCGTTGGAACGAGCTCGACGAGCTCGTTCCAACGAGGGGTCAAATGATATGGTTTTGTTGAAATTTTTCGAAAAATAATATTTTTTCAACTGCTGAATGTGCATATTACGCGGGCGGATGCGGCCGATTCGTTGGGTAAAGGGTTAATCAAGGCATGCCTTCGTTGAAGGCATGCCTTGATGATGTAGTTGGAATATTAGACAGTCGGAATTATAGTTCAAAAACTCGAGATTTATATATTTGAGGAGACATACAATATACGGAGTAGCCGTGATGCTAGTTAATCGACACATACGGGGTACCGTAACCCCGTATTGTCCATGCTGATCAAAATGCAGATCCAATGAAAACAACGAAGATAGAAGAGAACGAAGATCGAGATCGCGGTGGCTAAGTGGTAGAATTTTGGGCTTCTATGCTAGAGGTCCCGAAATCGACCCCCATCCGGGACGACCCGCGTTGTGTCCTTGGCCAAGGCACTTTATCCCGGTTGCCTACATGGCGGCACGTTGACGCCGTGCACTAAGGCGTACTGCACGTCGATGGTGCACATGTCTTCAACCGTTGTAACCCTGCTTGACCGGAGCTTGAACAGAGTTAGAATGTTGAGGAGCTGACTGTTGCTCGTCGATGCTCGGGGTCCTCCGACTCCCTCCGCCCGTAAAACTGTCACGGTCACGATTAGGCATTGTGCATAAGTATGTGACCTTAAACACCAATAAATAAATAAATAAATAAATAAATAAATAAATAAATAAATAAATAAATAAATAAACGAAGATCAAGGAAGATTGAAGAGAACTAAGATCAAAAAGAATTGGACAGAAAGAAGTTTAAACAGATCCGAACAGAAATACAGAAGAAGCGCGAATTGAACTAACAGAACAAAGACTGAACAGTTATCAAATATTGAACAGTGGAAAGTTTATTATTTTAACAAATGTTCTTGTTTATTTTAGGGGAAGGGGTGGGAAAATGGGGCTACCAGCTATCTCCATACAGCTATCCTCGAATAGCTTTTCTCGGGTAAGTATGCCCCAATAGTACATCACCGTGACATACGTATCCTCAAAAACCCGTACGCGCGAGGGCTATACGTTTATGTGACACATTGCGCATTGACACATAAGCACATTTCAACGCACCAAGCGTGTGCACTTGTGCTGCATCTGTTGTGTTAGCATTGTTAATTCCCACATAAGTACATCTCGGTTCGATCAACAAATCATATCTTATATGTAAGCGCCCTAGAACACAGTAGTTCTAGAAAATGTAAAGACTGATACGGGTTTAGATGAATAGAGCAATCTGGTCGAGTCTTCAAAAAGATCGGAGGTGGGGTTAGATGACTAACAAACCCACAGTTGGGGCGCAAGTCGGTGGTAATGGAGGAAGACACCAGGGTGATCCAACAAGGGCCAGAGGCCGGTAGTACTTCGAGCCGCTCACTTGACTGATAGTGACGACCCTGGATAAGTTAGTAGAAGTGGCCTAGGCGTCATGAAGGTTATGGTGTATGAGTTAGGTACCCCGGAAAGGAGCTAGGAGCCATACCTATGTTCAGATAGCTATTCTTGGATAATTACCTTCAGGTAGCTACCCAAGATAAGTATCCTCCAACAGAATGTGTGTCCCCTAATATCAGTATCTGCCTCTGTGTTGCACGTATTGTGATGACATTGTACACTAGCACACGGGCACACATAGACACGTGGAACGTTTACCCATGTATTACACGCGTTGTGCTTACATTGTGCACTAATGTACCTGACAGGCGTTTCACTCCTGGAGCTGAAACGGTTAAGGGGTTTTCTTGATCGATTAATCACGTGGATTAACCTTGGTTAACTGATTAATCACTTGTCCAAATAGATATCTGAATAATTGCAATACCGTTGATGATTTACAGCATGAACCGTTTACCCAACGTAACAAACAAAACCGACTAGGCCTATATACAAAAATCTCCATTCAAATTTATTACATTTTCAATTTTTGTCTCAAAAACATAGCTTATGATCCCTCATTGGAACGAGCACGTTCCAATGAGGTGTCATAAGCTATGTTTGTGAGACAAAAATTGAAACTTTTTAGTAATTCATGAACTTATTTTTTAAGTATCGTCTGCTACCCGCAATGGACAAAGGGTTAGGAATGACCATTTCCAGCCACTGATACAGTATGATGATCATGCAAGTAAACAAGAATGTCAGCAAGTAACTTGCATGCTTTTTACTCTGTCTCATATAATTGATGTGAGTCAGTGTGTCAACGTTTGCTTGTTTTGGAGCAAGTTTGTTCCTTTGTTAACCCATATAATACAGTAGTTCAAAAGTAACGGTTAATCGATCAATTACTTTTTGGATTGATCAAGATGTTGATCCTTGATTAATCGATTAACGGTTAACCGTTTCAGCTCTACTCAGTCCATTTGGACATGGGGCTGAAAAGAAGGCAGAATGGCGCAGTCTGACTGAATCTATTCAGATTTAGTCGAGAGCACAGACCGGAACATGGTTTGAGATAGCTAGGAGCAGTTGGAACAAGATAGAATACTACGATGAGAGTATTCGTGCATGCATGGCCTGGAATAAGTAGACTAATTTAGAACAGGTAGTGGATGATCAGGGTAAGTGAGAAACGAGATTATTGGAGAAGTAGCTGACGCCTGGAGAATCCGACCCAGGTTCATTTTGATGAAAGTTTTCGGTAAATTTCGGAAATTGTTTCCAGAAATTAAATGCACTTCAGTGCAATCGCACACATCAGCACTTCATCCTAGCACTACCTGGGGAAGGTAACCACGTGCTGCTGTAGAAACCAAGATGGAGGCCTCCAGTAAACAAAATGGACAATCGAAACACGTATCACGCTGAGCTGCATATGGGCACTAACACCACCAGTCACCATGACAATAACGTCACAAGGAGGCTCTTGCGACTACCATGACAACAAGTGGCACTTATAATGCGCCGCGGCACTCCCGGCGTCCAACAGAAATGAATAACTTTCAATACGACATACTACTCCCAACATAGGTCAAAGATTTTTTTTTGTTTATGGCATCAGTCGAGATATCGGGCACTATATTGTACGTTTCAAAAATGTAACATGCCTGTTGTATTTTTACCATCGTTACCAAAGCACGTGCCATCGCACAAGTCCTGTCGTTATGATACCGGAAGGACGAATGTTATCTGGAAGAAGCGTACTTTGGCCATAATAAAAATTGAATCAAAATATCAATACAAAATCGTTGGTTCTCTATTTGATAGTGAACGAGAACAAATATTAATATCTGCAAAGTCATGTTGACTAGTAACCCATCCAATACTTTCAGTCGTCTCTGTTCTCGAATTTCATCTTCCCATACAATACTTTTCTCAGCAATTGGGCCGATCTATTTTACATCTGTGGGGGAACCCCTTCGGTGGAAAAGTATTTTCACTAAGTTGGAATAGTATATAAAGGATAGAAGACATTAAAAACAAGAAAATACTTTAAAAAATCATTAATAATTTAAAATCCTACAGCCTATCGCTAATGGATTGAAATATTAACTGGCAGAGTGTTGAATTATTTGTTGTCGTCCTAAGTCTGATCATACTAAGAGTTATTATATATGATTACATAATCATTATACACCATCTTTGGCTTTATTGATTAGGCAAAAAAACATACACTTGTTTCTGATTTGTTGGCCAGAAAAATCCAGGTATGTAGGTCGGGAATTTTTTTTTAATTTTTTTTTTTGAAAGGTTTCTCAATGATCTGTCCATTAATTCCATTAATGATAATCATATTGCTTGGCACAGACTAAAAAGATACCAATATGCAGTCCTGTGCCCAAATCACCCTCGGCAATCAGCGATGCCGAGAAAATGCCGTGGTAGCAATGCTTATCGTCGGTAAAAAATTATGACATCCCTAAAAATGTTATTGAGTGAATGTCGTTCATTTAGTTCATTGTAACCCTAAATTTCCATCCGACTTCAACTGTGAATTTGAAACAGATTTTGGAGTTCAAGTTTTCAAAATTACGTGTAGAAATAAATATATCGGACAGAATAAGTGTGGAGCAAGTGTCAAGTTCCAGTTCAGCAATGGAACTTGCAAGTGATAAAACGACGAATATTTTAGGCTTACAATGCTTTGCAGTTGGTGTTGACAGGTCATGAATATTAATGAATAACGTGCCGAGTTTCATGTATTCACACTGAAAGCCCCAAATCTTGGCCTACTCTTCCATTCAATCGTATACACAGAAATTATTGACAGTGGCCAGCAGATGCTTAGACATTGCATTTTATTGAAGAATGTGGCCATTTTGGTAATTCGGGTAATTCAACATTTTATAAAGTTCTGTCAGAAACCACGCGGCGCATCCCTCGTCAGTCATCTATAAACACGCCTCAAGATTGTTCTCTGATTTTCAACCAATCACATCCCCCGTCATAAACCACCGACGACACTTCATCCAAAACATAACCCACATGCTTCCTGGTTTCAGCTGCCCTTCAGACGATTGTTTTTGATAGATTAATCCACTTCATAATCGGTCGGTATTCTTCTCCAGAAAAACATCGCTGCGGCATCTCAGGTCAGCGCCCGGCACGATTGTTCCAGGTCGCAACTTTTTTCCAGGTCGGTCAGCAATCGGAATCAAGTATGGTTTTTTGGCCTTAAATGACCGACTGAGTACACACACTCGGTGTGCCGAATCATCGACAAAAAATCATTTCATTCTAAGAGCGGTTTTCGTAACCCTATGTCGTTGTATAACACACAACTGAAAATGGCTCAGGGAGACTTTCTGGTGGTGCGTCACAGAGCAGCATGGCTTATACCTTTACAACAGTATACAGCGAGGCAAGAGCAAAGAATTGCCAGCTTCTCATCACCATTGCTTTCGAAACAGTTAAGGTACTATATAAGTAATAGAATTTTGTTTATTTGGAATTCCCATATCTGATATTCCTTAATACAAATTAAATATACACAAATTATACATCAAAATGAAGGTGGAGATGTACAGAACACGAACACATATGTAATTCACTCATAGAGTTGATCTCAGGCACCACTGGGTCCTGGAAGTCTGCTACCATATTCGTACCAGAACTGATAATAATATAATATTTCCGGAGCACAACTTGTGGGCAAATGTGCTTCACATATCCAAGAACAAAGCTAGGCATTCAAAACACTTTAGGGTGCATTGATAGGACAGCATTTGGGAAAAGGACAACACTGTCTGTATTGTTCATTGAAGATGGATTGCATGTTCCACGGTTATGCGCAAATCACTCGATACCACAAATTTCCATCGAAAAACAAAATCATAATTCTAAGAAATTTCAACAGGTGTCATGAAACCTTGCATAGAATATGGCAACTGTGAAGTCTCTCTATAATAATAGTATGCTGTGTTAAGGCGATCTTTCTCATTATTTGATTTTAGACGGCGTTGTTTTTCGATGCTTTTTCCGTCCAATGATGATGACCGGAAATCGAAAGTAAACCCAATTGTAAACAAAGCCGTCAGTTTTAGAATGTATCCACATGTAGCTCTGTCGCTGTGTTTTTATGGATTTTGATGCCCTAGCGTTGTTCTTGGATATGTGAAGCACATCTGGCCACAAGTTGTTCTCGTGAAATATTATTGTATTATCAGTTCTGGTACGAATACGGTTGCAGACTTCCAGGAACTAGTGGTGCCCGATGTCAACTCTATGAGTCGATTACATATGTGTTTCGTGTTGTATACATTTCAACCTTCAGTTTGATGTATAATTTGTGTGTATTTAATTTGAATTTAAGGAAAATCAGAGGTGGAAATTTCAAAATAAACAAAATTCCATCACTAATAGAGCACCTTAAGAGAAAGTAGGATGATGTAGTGAAGTCAAGTGGCTGAGTACGTTTGTCCATTGCACAATTGAGTAAGATGAGTGTTCATAATGTTGGCAGTGTACATGTTATGATTGACAGAAGGGTGTTTCGAGAAAAGTTTTGTAATTTGCTGTGCCTTGTGTGTACTGGAAATTTAAGTTTTCCATTAATTTTTAAATATGTTTTTGTGACTGATATTCGGTCACTTTTGCACAGCTCCACAATCAGTATACAATGTCATTTTTACTGTGTAAGGTTTTAGCGTTTACCATCTACCCATCGCACATGATATCAAAATTTTCTATTTTTTTTTTTTTCAAATTTTTCAAATTTTTCAAAAATGTCAACGAAACCACAGGTACTCGGCACAAGCTGGGGATCGAAAGAAAAATGATATTTGATACCATTTTTGAATCGATGCTGACGTGCCCCTATAATGGTATATAAATATTAACAAGGTACACAACTCGCTTTTCGAAAACGATAGCATACATCTTCGTTATACGTTATACCCGCCTCAAATTTGATTCACATAACGTATCCAACAGTACCCGGTATCAATGGAAAGGGGGATGAATGAGCTTTACAGTGGTGTATTACACGACCGTTGGCTGCTCTTGGGATGTTCATTATAACTGGGAGAAATCGCAGAAAAGGCCGAAAAACATTTAGTCGGACAAGATAGTGCACAGTGAAAAGTGGATTACGATCGATAATTATCCGATTTATTATAATAATTCCAGGTCTCATTGTCTATGGAGGGCAGATTCAAATATTAACCGTATACCTTTATCAATTACTAATCTCGGATCCACATTTAGTCATTCCTGGCGATCATATTTGCCGTTTATACATTTTTTAACCTTCCTTTGGAAACAAAACAAGCTAACGGAATCCATAGAAGCACAATGACATTCCATTGGCTACTATTTATGCCGAGAATATCATCAATGAAAATAAGCCAATGGGAGGATGGGGAAAATATTTGTACAGGTCGCGTATCTATGGACGTCATCAACTTGGAAACTATTTAAAATTGTACAAACGGTAAATGTGAACTCCAGAAATGTATAAATGTCAACCCAAGATTGAAAATTGATAAAGGTACAACAGGCTAATATTTGAATCTGCCATCCAAAGACAATGGGACCTCGAATTATTTGTAATAAATCGGATAATTGTCGCTCGTAATACACATTCCACTGTACAGTATCTTGTCCGACTAAATGTTTGTCGGCCTTTTCGGCGACTTCTCCCAGTTATCACGAACAACCCAAGAACACCCAACGGTCGTGTAATACACCACTGTAAAGCTTATTCATTCCCCTTTCCACTGATACGGATAGTGTTGGATACGTTGTGTGAATCAAATTTGAGGGGGGTATAACGAAGATGTGTGCTATCGTTTTCGAAAAGCGAGTTGTGTACCTTGTTAATATTTATATACCATTATAGAGGCACGTCAGCATCGATTAAAAATGGTATCAAATATCATTTTTCTTTCGATTTCCCAGCTTGTGCCGAGTACCTGTGAATGAAACTTTATCTATTGACTAAAGTGATTTTTTTGATTTGATTGGTTGATAGATACGTGGTATGAGACCATATTCATTGAAACCCACGATACGTCCGCCCAGCCACTGACAAATTTTCCATACCCAGTGGAAGCCTCGTTCCGAAATCTACAAATTGTCCCTACCCCGTAGAAGACGCGTCATTCCAGTTTTACAGTGTACATGTATTATATCTTAATTTTTTATCTCCAAAATATAGCTCATGGCCCCTTATTGGAATGAGCTTGTCGAGTACCCTCCAATGTGGGGTTCATAAGCTATGTTTTTGAGATAAAAAAGAAAAAATGAAATTCAATAATTTTTTTATACTAATCATATCGGCTTATTTTCACAAAAACTCTTTTGCATAAAAATTCTACAGAAACCTGTATGGCTCAACAATGGAAGATAAAAGATCTCATGCTGTGTGTGTTCACACATGAAATAGATTGTACTTCTAAAACGGAAAGTCAATAGATAAATTCGTTACCCCGTGTCTGATCACGTAGTACGGGTTTTTACCTACCCGAAGCCAGCCGTATGGGATACGGCTGGCTTCGGGTAGGTAAAAACCCGTACCACGTGATCAGACACGGGGTAACTAATATCAGCGAGTTCGATCCAATACACGGTATGGTTTTGTTTAATTTTGTTAAAACAATTATTTTTTCGACTGAACAGTTTGTAAATTACGTGATGAGATGCCGCCGATTCGTTATATAAGGGTTATGATAAACCTAACCTGTTCGCCAAACCCGGTTTCAAATGAATGAAAAGAAACTATTGTTTAAATGAAAGAGTCAATGACACTGTAGCTCAACTTGTCAAGACATGTACATGTATAGTATGTAACACAGCAATGACAAATATCTAGGTAATGACCTGATAACAAAGGTACATATAAAGTATTGTAACAGTCTGTACATAAATACTGGCCGTAGCCTGTAACAAATGTATAGGTAAAGTATTGTAAAGGTGGGTTACAGTCAGATGCTAAACTAGAAAGGAAATCTTTGAGTCCCAGAGTGGGTCTGACTGAACCCCAAAATATTTGTTCTCATAGCACTGTGATAACAAAGGCACCCCAAAACACACTCATTCCTGTCCCAAGGTGAAAACAAAGGTACCCAAGAAGTTTCGTGAAGATCAGTTCATAAATACGAGTTGTATAGAAGTTGTGACAAAAAACTGATTGGACCTAATTTCGTTACAAAATGGCCACTGGCAGCCATCTAGAATTTTCGACCGTACTCAGAAACACTCGTTCTCGTCCCAAGGTGATAACAAAGGTACCCAAGAAGTTTCGTGAAGATCGGTTGATAAATATAGCCTCTAGCCCGAGCCGTATTGACATGTGCACTTACAGTGTATAAGTAGCACTAAATAAATCAAAATTCATCTAATTTGCATAATTTCTGCACGAGAAAAAAACCGTACTATATGTGATGTATTCCATGTTACTAAACATTCATACAAAAATTTATTCAAATCAGAACTTTCATACAGAAGTTCTGTACAAAAGACTGATTGCACTAATTTTGGTACAAACTGGCTGCTGGTGGCCATCTTGAATTTCGGACCACTCCCCAAAACACTCGTTCTCATCCTACGGTGATAACAAAGGTACCCAAGAAGTTTCGTAAAGATCGGTTCATAAAAACGGCCTCTAGCCTGCGCCGTATAGAAGTTGTGTACAAAAAACTGATTAGACCTAATTTCGGTACAAAATGGCCACTGGCAGCCATCTTGAATTTCGGACCGCACTCAGAAACACTCGTTCTCGTCCCAAGGTGATAACAGAGGTACCCAAGAAGTTTCGTGAAGATCGGTTGATAAGTACAGCCTCCTCTAGCCCAAGCCGTATTGATATGTGTACTTACTGTGTGTAAGTAGCACTGAAAAAATCTAAGTTCATCTAATTTGCATAATTTCTGGAGGAGAAAAAAACCCGTATTATATGTGATGTATCCCATGGTACTAAACATTCATACAAAAAATTATTCAAATCAGAGCTTTCATGTGGATGTTCTGCGCAAAAATCTGATTGCCCCTAATTTTGAACAAAATGGCTGCCAGCGGCCATCTTGAATTTCGGACCGGACCCAAAAACACTCGTTCTCGTTCCACGGTGATAACAAAGGTACCCAAGAAGTTTCGTAAAGATCGGTTCATAAATGCGGCCTCTAGCCCGAGCCGTATTGGCATTTGCACTGACAGTGCTGAAAGTAACACTAAATAAATCAAAGTTAGTCTAATTTGCATAAATAAAGCACGAGAAAAAACCCGTATGATATGTGATGTATCTCATGGTACTAAACATTCAAACAAAAAATTATTCAAATCAGGGCTTTCATATGGAAGTTCTGTACAAAAAAACAGATTTCTGCATCGTCGGTACAAAATGGCGGCTGGCAGCCATCTTGAATTTCGGACCGCACCCAAAAACACTCGTTCTCGTCCCACAGTCATAACAAAGGTGCCCAAGAAGTTTCGTAAAGATCGGTTCATAAATACGGCATCTAGCCCGAGCCGTATCCAATTGTTGACGTACGAACAGACGGACAGGCGGACGGCGGGCCATGACAAAAGCTCAAATTTGGCTTCGCCAAAGTTGAGCTAAAAACGAATATTGCTGAAATCATGTCATCTGCAAGATGACTTTCTAGTGATGAAACGGTTAAGTGGTTTTCTTGATCGATTAATCACGTGGATTAACCTTGGTTCACCGATTAATCACTTGTCCAAATAGATATCTGAATAACTGCCATACCGTTGATGATTTACAGCATGAACCCTTTACCCAACGTAACAAACAAAACCGACTAGGCCTATATACAAAAATCTCCATTCAAATTTATTATGTTTTCAATTTTTATCTAAACAACATAGCTTATGACCCCTCATTGGAACGAGCTCGTTGAGCTCGTTCCAATGAGGGGTCATAAGCTATGTTTTTGAGACAAAAATTGAAAATGTTTTAGTAATTCATGAATTTATTTTGCAAGTATCGTCTGCTACCCGCAATGGGTGAAGGGTTAAGAATGACCATTTCCAGCCACTGATACAGTATGATGATCATGCAAGTAAACAAGTATATTAGCAAGTAACTTGCATGCTTTACTCTGTCTCATATAATTGATGTGAGTCAGTGTGACAATGTTTGTCTGTTTTGGAGCAAGTTTGTTCCTTTGTTAACCCATATAATACAGTAGTTCAAAAGTAACGTTTAATCGATCGATTGCTTTTTGGATCGATCAAGATGTTGATCATTGTTTAATCGATTAATCGGTTAACCGTTTCAGCTCTATGACTTTCATGGAGTTTAAAAGCTCGGTGGGAAGCCTGAAGGTAGAACGATTTAAATTATAAAAAATAACACAATGTTGTATAAAAATATTTAATTCTTTTCAAAGCACTATTTCTTTCATTCAATTTGTGCTTTTTATCACATTAACAATGAACACATCACTAAATTGTGGTAATAACAACAATTTCTATATAGAATTTATGAAATATAATGAACTTATTTTCCAACAACGGAAACATAGATCTCTGTAATTATGACGTATGTACATTCTTCACCAACAGAACCCAACCACAGATAACGAATGAAGTTATTTATTTATTTATTTATTGGTGTTTAAGGTCACATATTTTTGCACAATGGCCAATCATGACCACAACATGAGTAGTAACTCAAGACCAGGGGTGAGTGTTAATAAGCCATGTTGGCCATTTTAGAGAAGGTTTGCATCGCCCCAGGATTGGTGACTGGGTCCTATTTTACCAGTAAATCAGAGCCTGTTTGCAGCAGTGAACAGGCACTGCTTGACTTCCCGGGGTTCCCGAGGGGAAACGAATGAAGTTGGTTTGTGATTTATTTACATTAATTTAGCACGAAGTTCTTGACTTTTTTGGAAATAATATACCAGCACCCTTCACTTTTAGATCAAATGACTCAAAAACCTCCCAGGATATGGGATAACAAGACATTTTAAGTATATTTGATGCAACAAAGCGTCGGTTGCTGAAACAGCGGATGCACGGGATTATGAAGTTTCTGATTCTGACATCTTCCAAACTGAACCATAAGATAAGCTGGAAGGGATGATTCAGCCGCGACTCCAAAAGATTGATTTTGGGGTTTGTTTGGGTTTTTTGCAGATTTGTAGCCTTCTATACGGGTTTAACCAGGGACCAATACATATTATAGAACTTTTACAATTGTATTTTCTAGAATTGTATTTCCTACTTACGACTTCAAATGGGTTGAAATGAACCATTAGCATTTTCAAAGATGTGGCAATTTGCCAGTTGGCAAATTGCCATATCCTTTAAACTGCTACTAATTAATTTTAGTCAGTTACAGTAATAGGTACAAAATACAATTCTAGAAAATTCAATTGTAAAGGTACTGTTCACCCCTGGATTGACAAAACCCGATTATCGTGGGTATTTTGCTCTCCTAATTGACGAGTCAACCTTGCCGAAATCCATCTACGTCGTTTTTAATATTTTTCTGAAATGTCCAATGGTCTTTGATATCATCCTCAGGTAGACGACTGCAAATTCAGAGCAACAAAATACAGGCATATGGATACATCGCACTAACAACGAAAACCAATGGCATTCTGTAACAGCATTAACGTCACAAAAAGATCATGCGTATCGATGTATGCGCAAAAATAGCACTGAAGATCCTTATTCAAATAAAGCTGTTCTTCATATTAAATTAACCCATCCTATAAAGTAGAAATATTATTGTTTTTACGTAATGAGGGCTGCCGGAAGATGAAAGATATCAATAAACTCGTAAAATCTCTCTCTCTCTCTCTCTCTCTCTCTCTCTCTCTCTCTCCCTCTCTCTCTCTCTCTCTTTCTCTCCAGGGCTTATATTTCGTCTAAATTTGTGAGAATCCATTTAGATTCTCGTGAAAATGGTTGCGAGAATCCATACCTACTATGAGTGTCCCAGGATCCCAGGACGCCACCATGGTTCAACCACTGTTGTATACTGATAACACATGTTAACCTTTTACCCAACACACCTTTTTAATTTTTAAAACTAAATTTGATAATTTTTAAACAATAAATAATAAATAAATTATAAAATAATTAAATGAACAATATTTACCAATAAAATCTTACAAATATGGCTGTCGTTGGAACCGGCTCAATGAGCCGGTTCCAATGACAGCCATATTTGTGCAATTTTATTGACAAAGTGTCAGGATATTTCAGGTCATGTTAGCCTTCTATTAGTTAATTTGTTGCCGCTGTGTTGGATAAAGGGTTAAATTGACTCAATTCTTTTCACGCGAATCCTAGCAGAGGTGCAGCGAGAATCTACATGGGTTCTCGTCGGTTTTATTGCGCGAATCTTTGTGCGAATTGATTCTCGGATTCTCGTCGAAATACAAGCCCTGCTCTCTCTCTCTCTCTCTCTCTCTCTCTCTCTCTCTCTCTCTCTCTCTCTCTCTCTCTCTCTCTCATGTGGGACAAATGCCTGTAGCTTTTCTTTGCAGTAAAGAACAGAAAAACAATTTTGTAGTTAATCGACCTTCATCAATTTCCTGATACCATATTAACATTATTCAATAGGGGAGTTTTTTGAATTTTCAAAAGTATATTTTCTGTTGAAAATGACGGCATTCTATGGTTTTCTTGAAATAAATAATATTCTTTCAAACACAATGAAACATTTGGTATATTTAAGCACGATTGAACACCGGTGTTTTTTCTAAGTGCCTAAATGATCTCCCCATTTAGAGGAGTGAGTTCTTTTACTGCGACTGTCGCTGATATGATTACAACCGCAAACACTGTTTGGAAGGGATCATCTGGTGAAATGTCCTTATCTGTACTCTTCCATAGCTGCCTTAAGTAAAAGATTATGAATACTGAAACTTGAGGATGGTGATAGATGATAATTGATCCCAACGGTGTCACTACTAACCACGATACAATGATCACACCCCTCCCAACAATAATTTTCCTTTTGGGACATTTGAGTCTGGATTGGGGTCTAGCAGCTATCAATTCGATCCTGCTCGTAAAAATTGTACTTTCTTACACAAGATTTTCAACTTAACCCTTTACCTAACCTGAAAAGCAGACGACACTTGCAAAAATAATTCTTCAATAACTAATTTTTTTCATTTTTTGTCTCAAAAACATAGGTTATGACCCCTCGTTGGAACGAGCTCGTTCCAACGAGGGGTCATAACCTATGTTTTTTAGACAAAAAATGAAAAAAATAATGAAACTTAATTGGCGATTTTTGAGAATAGCGCTGGCCGGTTTTAGCCGTTACGTTAGGTAAAGGGTTAACTTATGCAAAACACGTAGTTTGTTTCATTCAAATGGGGGTCTGCGGGCGATTCGTCCCCAGCATGACCAATTTTGAGCTCGGTACGTGCTAATTAAACCGGAAGTTGGAAAGCGCATGCGTCACGACAACTACATGTATTCATACAAAGACGAATGTCCTGGGTTTTTTTTTTAACTATCATGCTGTCTGGCAAATATTGAAATTACATCATCAAGGCATGCCTTTGAAGAAATCATGTCTTGATGGTGTAGTTGGAATATTTTATTAGTCGGACTTGAGTCATGACAGTCAGGGCATATTGGGTTTACCCCCCCCCCCCCCCCCCGCCCCCCCCCCCCCCCCCCAGGTCATCTTCGCGACAACCCTGGTCACCCATCGCATGTACCATTCTGCAAGTGTCTTTCTGCTGTGAACAATTATGCACTATATATAGTACTTAGCAAGCCGGCCCGCCCATGCGACGGAAAATTTCTAGTTGTATTTATTGTATATCAAGGTAGATAATCAAAGCTTAAATTTCTAGCTGGACGTGGGCATGGACACCGAAACGTAATCACACACTCCCCATTTATATCATGGATGGTGTCTACATGCGCCACGTAACGTTACCCACTTAACTTTATAATATCGTACTCTTGTGACGATAAACTTTTATGTCGGACCATTTGAAAAGATGACGTTAGTGGAATAAACAATTCTGGCATTAACCATTTTTTTGTAAAAATATAAACAATAAAAACAAATAGAATGTTTTGGAATTTTTTGTCGCACATACATCTATTATAAGACTCCAACAGCAGCATCGGACAGAAATTTCTTTACTTTTCTGAGATTTTTTTCCAAAATGTGCAGAGCCTATTCCGGCTGATTGTACAACTTTACCCAATTGAACCCAATCAGGACACGTGACAATTTCAAAAAGAAAATGGGTGTTCGGTGAATTTGAAGAGTAGACCAGTTTACATTTTCAGCGTGCGGCCGCACGGCTGCACGTTGAAAATATTGATTGGTGGTGTACATCCCAAATATGAATATGGATTCATCCAACTGATGTCTTTGAACAGACACAGTAGAACCCATCTGTTTTCAAATGGTTAACCCTTTACCCAACGTAACGGCCAAAAACGGCCAGCGCTATTCTCAAAAATGGCCAATTAATTTTCAAAATATTTTCATTTTTTGTCTCAAAAACATAGGTTATGACCCCTCGTTGGAACGAGCTCGTCGAGCTCGTTCCAACGAGGGGTCATAACCTATGTTTTTGAGACAAAAAATGAAAAAAATTAGTTATTCAAGAATTTTTTTTGCAAGTGTCGTCTGCTTTTCATGTTAAGTAAAGGGTTAATCATGCTTTTCGTTAGTTACCCATTGGTACAACTCAGTAAACAGAAAATCTGTGTAACATCTGTATATGAAGTGAATTATCTACAATAGGATTCGGAGGGCTCATTACAAACATACGTGCAGCAGCTTGCGCGTCGAAATCAGGTGAACTTTATTGCACTGACACACATAAATTGTGGTTTGCAAAGAAACATATTCCCAATTTGTCCCTTTTAACCCTTGACATGCTAATTGCGCTCTTGAATTTCTCATAAAATCGGGTCATGTTTGTTGTCGAGCAGCCGTGATTTGATTTCATGGAAAAATTAGTTAAGTTTGAAGGTGGATTCGATTTCATGACAAATTTAGTTAAGTTTGAAGGGGGATTTAATGAAAATTTAATTCTACGGCACTGTAGAGAGGGAGGCTTAATTTTTTACAGATCATTAGTCCTGATTTATTTTCCATTGTGTCGTCTGCTCGTCTACACCGCCCACCCCCCCCCCCCCCCCCCCCAAAAAAAAAAAATGATACATACCAGCTTGAAAAAAGTCATTCTAATCACACATTCTAAGCCAAATATCTATTGGGTCTGTGTCGACTCCAAAGATATTTCTTGTCTAAACAGCGTTTAAATCAGTGATAAGCCTTCTAAAATTCATTTGGTGAATAAAATTGCATCATCGCGAAATTACCCTTGTTTTAACCCTTTACCTAACACGAAAAGCAGACGACACTTTCAAACAAAATTCTTGAATAACTAATTGTTTTTCATTTTTTGTCTCAAAAACATAGGTTATGACCCCTCTTTGGAACGAGCTCGAAGAGCTCGTTCCAAAAAGGGGTCATAACCTATGTTTTTGAGACAAAAAATGAAAAAATAATGAAAATTAATTGGCGATTTTTGTGAACAGCGCTGGCCGTTCTTGGCCGTTACGTTGGGTAAAGGGTTAATCAACGACCGCTAGTTCGCATCTAATCGTGATGTCTGTAACAACCCACTCTTCCACCCACCCTACATACGGGTCAAATACGGTTATATATCGTGGCTCAAAGATACTACGGAATCAGAACAGTTCCAATGCCCGTTCAAGTTGTACGCGAACATCCAAAGAAACGAATAACGAACCTGGTGATATTCACAAAAATCCCCCGTCACAATTTAATATTGTTTAACATTTTTGCCTCGGAAACATAGTGTATGATCCTTCAATTGGACCTGGCTTATTGAGCTCGTTCCAATGAGGAATAATATGCTATACTTTTTAAGTAAGAAACAATTAAAAGTTTATAATATTCGACTCAATTTTCACCTGTGGCCAGCGGAACATTAATTCCACAACCATCACTAACAAAATCTGGATATTTTCTTCAAATGAGATGTCTTGAGCCATCTCTTGAAAGAAACGGTAAGTTAGGTCACTTTAAAGAAGCTTAAAGAAACCATTTACTTAGTTATGCTTGTCGCTGATATGAGTGTTCAACCGATGATCGGAACCGGCAACCACAATCGGCCGATCGTGGGCAACGGGATGACAACGGCAACGGCTCCTGGAACATCTGTTCAACCGATTGTTGTCAAGCATTTTGTGATGATTCATAGACAACATATTATCGTCTGCAGTATTGTTCAGTTGCTAATGTAAAATGATGCCAATAAAACCATTCAAATGATGTTTTCTTAATCTCCATGGATACCCTTTTATGGGATATACAAGTTAAACGACGCGTTAGGCTTACAATTTGAGCGTACTTGCGGCAATCGCAGGTTCATACCGAAAAAAGTGAAGGCTGCACTCCACTGACCCAGGTCGCAGAAAAATTACCAATCGCGCGCACTTGGGCGGTACACGTGGCTCTCAGAGCCACGTTTACCGCCCAAGTGTGCGCGACTGGTAATATTACTGCGACACGAGTCAATGGAGTTTAATACTGTGAAATATGTTCAATTTAATGTAGTTCTTTTGAGCCTCGACTTATCCAATAGTGAACGACTGTAAACACTGTAAAATATGTTCAATTTAATAAATTCCGTATGAGCCTCGATTTGTCTAGTAGTGCACAGTATTACAATCGGAACTGGCATCCGAATCGGCTGATTGTGAGCTCAAATAACCAGTAATCGGTCAGTGGCCATTTTTGGTAATCGGTTGAACACTATAATATGATTCTTTTTTTCTTGAATTGTCGCGCTAATATGCTTGTTTGCATGTATTCGCTTTACTTCAGAAGCGAGACCAGGTACACTTAACGAGTCGCATTCACATCACCTTGGGGCGCGGTGGCGTTGCGGTAACCGGTTCTCGTCAGATAACGAAAGTTATGCAACGTCGAGCGCGGTTAATAGTTGGATGGGTGACCATTTCAGCGACTGATTCGCGCTGCAGCGTTGTGTCCTTGGACAAGTCACTTAACCCCGATTGCTTACATGGGGCACGATGACGCTGTGCACTAAGGCGTACTGCACGTCGATGGTGCGCGTGTCTTCAACCAATCTAACACTGCCTGTGCGGCCGTGCTGAGTTCTGAGTTACGATGTTGGAGAGCTGATAGCTGCTCGTCGTTGTTCGGTGGTTCTCTCCGGGTATTCCGGCTTCCTTCGCGAGTAAAACTGTCACCGACATGCTATGTCCCTGGCTGTTAAAGTGTCGTTAAACCTTAATAAATAAATAAATAAATAATTCAAATCACTTGAATGTCGAAGGATTGACCAGAGTTCACATCGCATTGTGCTTCTGGACAGAGTGACTGATAATGTTGTGATGATGTAAATGTAGAGACGAGAGGGAATTACCCAAAAAATAGCTGCAGTTTTCGAATTTCAACGGTGAAAATTATGGTTAGAAAGTAGAATGACATATGGTAATGTTTTCAATGGACAGAAATTTTACTTCTACAAATTTTCATAAAAATCGTCTTACGATCATTTTCATATTACTCCATAGAAAAGAATCGTCATATTGGTCATTGTTTTCCTGAAATAAGAGGTGTTGAACTGTCTCATCCTTGCCAGCGTTTTGATTCAATTCCACCTTCCAGAAATCCGTTACTTTGAAAATCTGAAGAAAAAAACCGACAGTCCTTGGTACTCTCGTACCAGAACAAGGTAGACTGATTTTTGCAAGGATGTAGTGACAGTACAAGGTGGGTTGAGATATGCAGGGACGTGGCGACAATCTGACAAATTATTTTCTCAAAATTTGGAGAATATGGTGGAGGGGTGGAAATTCAGAGGGGCATCCCCTCCCCTCCCCCGATCCAAGACCCACTTGCCACGTCCCTGGATATTTGGGTTATGGTTGGACGTTCAAATTACTTGAATTCAACCTAGGTTTTTACAGTTTTTACGGCAAGCGCATTAGCACTGTTTAAAAAAATACTTGAAATCGCCAGCAATTAGCAGCAAGCCTGGAAATAAGTAATCTGCCATTTGCAGAATTAGGTCCCCAAAGGCTGAATATTCTATGCTATCCCATACAGTTTTAGTAGAATCCCCGCAATTTATCCTCTGGGTATATCTTTCTCTTAGGTTTGAGACGTTGATTCAGATTGAGGTTCACAGAGGATATATCTGGTAATGCTACCCTGCTGTGCAGGGTAGCATCACCAAATTCACCTTCTGAGGACCTCATTCTGCAGATGGCATTCTGCTTATTCCCAGGCTTGTAGCAATGATAGCTATGAATTTCGATCTACATGCACCATGTCATTGTCATTGTTGTGGACGTTGGTTTTGTCGGTGTCACTGTCCTCATCTTCAAAATCGCTATCGCAAGAAGATTTCCGGCTGGAACACAGTTTCTTCTCAAAGTCCATCAGTTGACCCATGAAGTTGAAATTCGGCGAAATATTTGGCTTACGTTTTTTCACAAAGTCATAAGCTTCGTTCAAACCCATCTTCTCTTTATGCATGAGATACGCCACAGTAACGGTTACCGATCGACTAATTCCCGCTAAACAATGCACCAGTACGCCGTGTTTATTGGTTCTGGCTTCATCTGAAATTAACAAAATTAGAAGAAATCAGTCAAAATGGTTAATGTAGAAGATGCATCATCTGATGAACTGAAAACTCTGGATAAATACATTCAAGCCAGAAAATAAGCAGACTGTCATCTGCAAAATGATGTCCCCAGAGGGTGAATTTAGTGATGCTACCCTGCATGGCAGGGTAGCATCACTAAATTTACCCTCTATGAACCTCAATCTGAATTAGCGTCTCAAAACTAAACAATAAGAGGTACCCAGAGGATAAATTGGCCCACTGAATGTGATAGCATCATCAAATTCACCCTCTGGGGACCTCATTCTGCAAATGTCAGACTGCTTATTTTCTGGCCTGAATACATTTCAGGGATGCGTGTGGAGAGTATCTGGTGAATTATCTGAAATCGGCTGCAGCTCTCATTATTTAAACTGAAAATTTGTGAAAATGATGTCTTTTCAGCAAATACGATGACTGAAAAAAGGTAAACTTGGTAGATATGATATTTCCTTCAATGTACATGAAAATGATCTTTAAGACCATTTTCATTTCGATTTTTAGAAACTGAATTTTAGCAATTTAATCTGATTTAATAATAAATTATCTGAAACCAGCTAATTTACTAAACGCTCTTATTACTGAGTAATTTCTGCTCATGGATAGCTGGGAACGACTCGGTATATCCAGGGCAGAAAGTTTACTGATGCGTCCTACGGACACTGGATAACGCGTTATTAGCTTATTGGTAATACGGCCTATGCTCTTTCTCGGAAACTGAAAACACTTGAAGGGTGAAAAATCCACAAGCAGTGTTTGAGTAGTAATCAGCACTCTTCGTATTATAGTACAGTGCTGGAAATGCACAAAACTGACGGGTGCAGTTTTAAGCTCCCGCGAAATCAGAGACGAGAGTAAATTGCACCCGTAAAATGTTAGTATATGAATTTTCATGGGAATACTGTCACCAAACACCAGAAACCTTAACCCTTTGAACCCGAGCGGTCGCTTTTCAAGCCAGGAACTTGATACGTCATTAAATAGGATGGCTGTTCAGTAAATGTGTGTGGTAGACCAATCAGTATTTTTAACGTGCAGCTGCAGGTTGAAAATATTGATTGGTCTACCCAAATAATGAATATGGACTCTTCTAATTGTTGCCAATGAACAGGCATGGCAGATACCACTAGTGTTCAAAGGGTTAAATGTATAAGGAATTGCAGAATTATGACAGTAACTTGCCACTGACCAAAGTGTGCTGCTTTCTCACTTTTTCAAAACAACACACATTTGTATGCCCTCACAGTATATTAGTGCTCCACAATATTTTTCAACGAGTACATTTTTTAGCTCCCGTAAAATTGAAATCACGGGTGCTGACGAGAGCAGTTGCACTCTCGCACCCGTCTCATTTCCAGGACCAATAGTAGTAGTATGATGAGGCGGGTTTATTTATTTAAGGTAACTTTCAGTTTCTATAGCTACATCGTGATCGCAACAAAAGTACAAAGTGAAGTTTAATCAATGGTTTCTACCCACGCGACACGCATTAGAGGACTTCCTGGCGTTGGATACCATGTCCTATTTTACCAGTAAAACAGAACCTGTTCACTACAGCCCAAAAAATACACTGCACCACTTTCCATGTATCCCACAGATCAAGAAGGAATAGTGGTCGTAGTAGTAGTGATACTGTTACATGTATCGTGATTACCACTGCCGTGGAGGAGTCGTAAAAGTCAATACTTTCAGAGAAAATCTGAATTCATTGATCGATATCGCTCTCCAGACGTCGTAGAGAACTCGCTTCCTTCCGGCGACCTACTTACGTCAACTTGCGGTTATCAACAAATTGAATTGCTAGTGGGTTAGCAGAGGCAATTCCACGCGAAATCGATAAAAACGATATTCTCTCTTAGTGCATGTGTGTATATGTACAACAGTGGGAATTCGTGAATCGCTAAACCAATAGAAGGAGTAGATTCATCCATTCGCATTCGAACAGTTCGCGAGCGTGTGGTGCATACATTCCATTCGCTGATATTAATCCTCTCCTGGTATCAAGGAGTAGCGGTCCCAATCGTCCCAGGGCGGGAAGCACCGCCCGCGCTACGGAAAAGTTATAGTTGCGTAGCATATCAAGGGAGATAATCAAATCTTGACTTGAATGTCCAGTTGGACTGAATCGCGGATTCACGGAATACGGAATCACACACTTCCCAGTTATATTTAACCCGATTATAAGAAATTCATGAACTCTTTTTTTCTAAAATATCACCCGTAGTTGAAGATAGGATGCTCGACATGAGGGAGTGGATAGGTGAGAGTTTCCGTCGAGGATATTAACTGAAATAGCATGCAGACATACCACGAAATTAAAATGTTGTATTGGTTTGGGGTGCTGGGGAAGAGTCTGTCTTCTATTGTTCTTCCATTAGAAGAAATTCTGTAGAAAATGGAAATAAATGTTTTGTTTTTTTTTGTTTTTTTTTGGGGGGGGGGGGGGGGCATCTATTTCTCTTAACCCCTGTCACATTGATGTTGACATAATTATCTCAATTTCACGCTGCAAATTTTTCACATAATGCAACTAGGAAGTTAACCTGTTCACTCTTTTTTGACAGAGCTCAACATGATAGAATTGGTTAAATTCTTCTTTGCATTATGGGGAAAATGTGTTGCTTGAAAGTTTGGTATGTTAACATTAGGGCTGAAACGGTTGGCTCATTTTCACAACCGACTAACCGAGAGCTATAACCGGATACTATCTGGTTAACCGTAGCCATTATTTCACCGAATCTGTGATCAAAACTATAGGAACTGGGAAGCAGCATTCTCAGAAACTATTCCGTAGTGTGTATACTAACGAGCGTTGTAGACTACTCGACAACGTTCGTTTGTATACATACTACGGAATAGTTTCTGTGGTCACTCAGAACTCACGGAAATTGCCGATCATTAACGAAGTCTTGAACGCCAAAGTCGATTATTTCTCAATGCATTCAGCGCTGCGTCGAGGTGTAATCTATCCCAAAGGAGAAGCGGCAGATTTACTACGTTTTAACCATGGAATGACGATCACTATCGATATTTCGGATAACCGGTTGACTTTTTTTAATCGGTTAGGTAGGTAACCGGTTTCAAACCAGTTATCCGGTTAACCATTTCAGTACTAGTTAACATAAGTGTACTGCGGTTTAATTTTACAATCCTCCTCTGAGTGTATTAAGTCGCCGAGTTACAGTACCCCTTGAAATAATTTCTCGATAATGAGTATATTCTTACATTTTTTTTATTTGCTGATATTTCCTACTCTTGCCATTTCGCAAGAAATTATGTCAAGGATTGGAATTCTCAACAGAGGGATGGAGGTTTACTTGTGGTCTTCCTTCAAACTTATTTCTGCCAGTAATTTACCGACATGTGAGATTGTTGAGGGCGAGTCGGTCCCACCCAGCGCTATCGACCCTGCCATCACCAATGCCGTATTAACCCATGACCGGGCCCCTAGGCTTTTAGGTACTTCGGGGCACTTCAATCGTTCACCCCACTACAGCCTGACCCTGGTACGGTAGGCACTATGCCGCTGTACATAGCCCAATATCCATTTTGCGGGTCTCCTGAAGAATTCTCCTCACAACTTGACATATTATTTAAATAAGCATTAAAATATTGCACTGTATATAAATATATATACAGTATACTTATGATAGTATATGTATGGATAAATACATATGTACATGTATCGCTGCGACGCAGAGTGCTAAGTGCATTTAACCTTTGGAGGCCTAAGGCGCTGGTAACAGGATCTCAGCAAAAAAAGGACGGCCCCCTAGGCTTCATGCCAAGTCCACCTTATGAATAATACGGCCCTGGTCATGACCTAACTTCAATATTTATTATTCTATTCATAAGATACTTAAAAGCAGCAGGCACGAGTATTGGGCATTAAAACGCATTATCTTTTTGAAAAAAAAACCCATTGAAAATTAGTACCGTGCAAACAAATTCTCTTAAGATTTTTGAATAAAATGTGTTGGGCCACACAAAATAAATTAATTGATTCTCATGCATTTTGTTTAAACCAGAGGGAGGGAGGGAGGGTTTTATTTTTAATTGTGAGCAAACAAAAAATAGTAAGCAAACGTGGAGAGGATTCCAGCTGACTTTTTACACACAGAAATATAGAGCTCGTCCCAACGCGGGGTCATAACCTATGTTTTTGAGACAAAAAATGAAAAAAATAATGAAAATTAATTGGCGATTTTTTTTGGCGATTTTTGAGAATAGCGCTGGCCGTTTTTGGCCGTTACGTTGGGTAAAGGGTTAACTGGAGCTTCCACATATTTTCCCACAGTTCTCACCCATGCCGCGCTCGTCAACCCACATTAAGCGGTGGCTCGAGGTCACTGATCGCATTTCCGTACATTGACCCAAACTACTCCGAAAGAATTGTGACATTTAGAAAACCTATGCGACAAAAGTGTTCAGAGGAAATAGGCGATTTGATATCCTGTAGAACTGGGTCGAACTATTTCAACACAATTAACGAACATTGCCCGACACGACTTTCCTTTCGGTAATTTCCCAACAGGAAATTAGATTAATGATGGTGGTCGCCATTAAAGCATTTTATAGCTGCCAAGAAATGTACTAACGAAGAATGACACTTCGCCGGCTTAAATTTTGTTTATACTCGAACAAGCATAAAAAATAAAAGTGATTTTATCTGGCAAACGATTGTGTGGGGCAGTGACGAGAACGATTATGCGGGGCAGTGACGAGAACGATTGTACGGGGCAGTGACGAAATCAGTTATTTTCTGTCATGTGCCGTCCGCCTGAACAGACAACAATTGACTTGAAACTAGAGATGGGCAATATACCGAAAAACCGAACCGATACCGATATCATGGGGACACCGAAAAACCGAACCGACCCAATCTTTGAATACCGAAACCAACGGTATTTTCAATTTTCCCTGTGCATTCACTATTTATAAGGCCTTGATGAGGATTGATAGCAGTTGATGAGTTCATTTTCATGAAAGAAGTGACTGATTTTATTTTTCAGTTTTGTTAAGCCTTAAGAACCAGTGCCGTTGTACTAAATTATCAATAGTCTACGACCTGTACATGTTCAGTTGCTTAGCAGTGATTTCTAGCCAAGTCTTGGCTGCCTTAACAGGCAGCCAAGACTTGGCTAGAAATCACTGACCAGATAATTTTACTACTGTCATCAGGCCCACCTAAAGATGACATCTTCAGGACACACATTCTATGATTACAGACACCTTAAGTGGAGCTTGAAAAGTTAAGGCGGATTTAGAACAAGTCACCAAATTACTGTAGATATGATCTGTGTTGACAAAAGAATGACAATGTTGAGCCCATCAACAATGGCATGTGTAGCACTGTGATAGAATGATACAAGAACAACTTATTCTGTATTTTTCTGACATGGATTCCCCTACTATCAGTGAATCTGAAGTCACATACCGAATACCGAACCGATACCGCGGTATGCCCACACAAAAATACCGAAACCGATACCGAACTCAAAATTCCAATACCGCCCATCTCTACTTGAAACAACTGTTTGGGTTATATAACTTTTCCTACTCGCTTTTATCCAAATAGTCATTACTGTGGGCCTGGGCACGTGCTGTACAACACCGAAGCAAGTGGAATCAACTACAGGTTTGTTGGTGTTAACCCATTTCTACGTGTTGATTTTTAAGTCGTTACCAGCTGCATCGCGATTAGTTTGTCATGAAAACAGAGGTCTGTATGGTTACACGCATACTTCTCATGCCATGGCCTAGTGTCAACCACATTGGTCGTCGAGGAGGGCTAAGTTTTAAAATTCAAAAATGTTTCCTTAAGAGGCTGGTTTGTGAAACTCCCCTGCTCAACTTTTCCATCTCCCGCTCACTTTTTATTCCTGAATGTTCTCCCATGCCTGGAGCGCAGTGGCTCAGTGGTAGACTGTTGGACTTCTATGCTAGAGGTCCCGAGTTCGATCCCCGTCCGGGACGACCCGCGTTGTGTCCTTGGGCAAGGCACTTTATCTCGGTTGCCTACATGGGGGCACGATGACGCCGTGTACTAAGACTGCACGTCGATGGTGCACGTCCTCAATCGCTGTAAACCTGCTTGGGTGGACCTTGAACAGAGTTAGAATGGTGAGGAGCTGACAGTTGCTCGTCGATG
Source organism: Pictodentalium vernedei (assembly GCA_031216915.1). Classification (NCBI taxonomy): domain Eukaryota; kingdom Metazoa; phylum Mollusca; class Scaphopoda; order Dentaliida; family Dentaliidae; genus Pictodentalium; species Pictodentalium vernedei. The sequence goes on from CM062296.1 coordinate 714,365,835, forward strand.
CTCGATGGGGTACCCCGGCTTCTTCCACTCGTAAAAGTAAAACTGTCAAGGTCACGATTAGCCATTGTTCATAAGTATGTGACCTTAAACAACAATAACTAAATTCTCCCATGCCTGTTTGGCAAGAACAGAACTGCAGATTTAGCTCATAATCGGGCTGCGATTTGCATGCACTTCACTGCCAAGCTGTCTCAAAGCCACGTGATGAAAACATTGCATGCACTGTCATTCACTTGTATTTCAGCTCTAGTTATCACAGCCACAACCTTCAACGCAGTAGGAAACAGCTGCTAACTCTGAATTAATTCGAGACTGCACATGCGGTTCGCCACATCGTGTTGTTGTTGTTATTAACGTTTCGTTCCTAACGTAACGGGTCGTTCTCTTTACATCATTCAAAAAGTTTAAATAGAAATGTAAATTTTCAGCTTCAGACAGTCGCATCACTTTTCATATCTACATCCGACTGGTGCGATTCAGCATCATATTATGTCCGAATTCTGAAATGTTCGAAACAGCTGCATGCGTACGTTTGTAGATCAAATGATATTTTGAACTAACCGCATTATTGCTTAAGACTGAAAAAGGAAAATATCAATAGATCATCCCCGAATGAACAATCTATTAGTATTTTGCATCTGTGGTCTGTGTGGAGATACCGCTGCAGTCTTAAAATGACAGCTGACATTTCCTACAGTTGCTTTTATAATCGGAAAATAATAATGCTGGTGGAAGTCCAAGAGAAAAGAACAGTGCTCCGTTACAAGTACTGTAAACAGTTCCGTTTTACCAGTATAAGATTACCAGGGCCCAATACAACGAAATGTTTACAAATGTATTTTTCAGAACTGTATTTTCAACTTGTCAATATAAATTACTGAAATAAATCATTAGCGTTTCAAAAGACGTGGCAATTTACCGATAGGTAAATTGCCACGTCTTTTGAAATGCAAATGGCCCCCTTTCAGTCACCTATTTCCATAAACAGAAATACAATTCAAGAAAACGCAACTCTGGAAAATATAGTTGTAAACGTTTATGGTAATTGCCCCAGGTCGCGAAACAATAGGACTGCAAGTTCTTTAAAGTGGACATAACTACTTATGTTTAAATGATTGACAAAATCTGACTTATGCTGTGGTCACAATAACAGTGATATATCATGAAGATGACCTCGGAGTATGAACGTAACTACTACAAAGTAGGGAATAGTGCTTCTCGCCCACCGACATTATTTATCTCGTCGGGACGGGTCGGAGAGAATACCATTTTTCTAAAGTTGGCATAGCCATAAAACTGTCCCCGGTGTTTGTTACGTTTGGCGGTATTTGAGTCCGACTAGGTCTAGAAATAAGCCAATGTCGTGGGAAAACTAAAACCCGTAGCAGTATGCCACGGTTCTTCCGATGGCACTGCCGATGGTCTTGGTTGTATATTCCTTGCCTGAAAAGCTCGACGAGAAGCATTATTCAAGCACTGGTAAAAGGTTTGTTGGTGAGAACAGTCGAAAAAATTCATATCATGGTCGGACAAGCATCGGTTAACTCACTCCACCCACCCTACTCCATTCAATCTTTGAAGATAATTACGGCACTGGCATGGACCGGACCACAAAAAACAACATGGATACGACAAAATGTGATGATATCCACCAAGGAGCTGTGTTTCTGACATGCGAACGGGGATGTCAACTTTTATGAAAATAATATATCGATTTAACCCTTTGATACTTTAATTATCCTGACGTTCAAACGTCACTGGGAATTCAGTTTTCTTCAACGTTTTTCAAAATGCGATGTCAAACGTCGGAAAGTACAAATAACAAGATATTTTTCACATTAATGTTTATCTGGTTGAGGTCTAGATTATTTTGGTGGTCTGAATTTGTTGTTCAAAACTTGTTTTATTACAAATTATTGGAGAGTGCCCATAGGCACTCTCCAATAGTTTGTAATAAAACAAATTTATATAAACAAAATATTATTTGTGTTTGACTGAATATGAAATATAAGCAAGGAGAGGGTTGTCTTTTGCTCTGGTATCCTCATTTTTGAAAGTCCTGATAGTGGCTTCCAGCACTCAACCAGTTAAGAAGTCTTGACAGCAGGATTATATTAGTTTTTGAAGCTGCAATATCATTTTCTCTCAACGGTTGTAACTGAGCACTGTTCGGGAGAAAATAGGAATTGAGGTTAAAACTTCAAAAAATTGAAAAATAATAACAAAACAAATGACCTCAAAGTATCAACGCGCTGTTTGATTTCGTACGTCATAAGACGTACAAAAAAGTATCAACGCGTTGTTTTATTTCGTACATCCTAAGGCGTACAAAAGTATCAAAGGGTTAACAAAAAGCTGCAAACCGACAGAAAATTAGACATGAATCCGTATGGGTGTCAGGTGCCTGAAATTATACTCAAATAAAGCCCCAGTGTCTAACTCTAATAATGTAAATAACTACGGGCAATAAACTAGCTCTACCAGCAATAATATTTCCGCTCATATGTCTGCTTTGATGATAAGGAACGAAATACATAGACTGGATACGACACCGGCCGGATATATGGGCGTACCAACGTACAGAGCAGAACTACCCATCCCGATTTTTTTGTCGACAACGATCTATAGGCGGTGAGAGGGTTATGAACAATACCACCCAATTCATCTTCATAGAAACACTCGAGTTGGAACGTTTGAGTGTTAACCAAAAGATACGCGTCGTTCTAATAATAGTAACAATTTCCAGCGTTCATGGGAAGATGGCAATTGAGAATAGGCGGTCGCTTCCTCTTATACATCATGTGCAGTGTTCGATTCGTATCAAATGTCAGACTGTTTATGTTGCTTGGTATATGCAAAGGAAATAGATCTTATTTTTAGAGATCTCCCGTGGCTGTACGCTGCGTAGAGAATGTAATCGTGTTGATGTTTGAAGTCTTCACGCTTAATTCGAACATCCGGTGGAAGATAATGTGATTGTATAAACGAATGCATTACCACTTCAGTTGGTGAGGAATGTACATGTATCGCAATCGTACTTACAAGATCACGAACAGCGATATACCACGACGAACACGAACGCTACAAATGCATACAGCACGCAGAGGGTAATTTAGTAATAAGCCGCATAAGCGAAAATCTTGGAGTGTCAAGTGGGCACGTTCCCCTGAAAATATTCAAAGAAAGTACAAGTATTCTGCCTCTAAAGCTGTTGTTGGTGCGATGGTCAGTAATTCATTGGGTAAAAGGTGATTTGGGGTTTACGTCTTCAAGAGTAGCATCCTAATTCGTCCCTTGAGTGCATCGAGGTGTCATCTGAAACGCTTTAGCATTAAGGCGCCATCTGTAATGCTTTAGCATTGCAGATGGCACGTTCAAGTACTTAATTAACCCTTTACCTAACATGAAAAGCAGACGACACTTGCAATCAAAATTCTTGAATAACTAATTTTTTTCATTTTTTGTCTCAAAACTCAAAAACATAGGTTATGACCCCTCTTTGGAACGAGCTCGTCGAGCTCGTTCCAAAGAGGGGTCATAACCTATGTTTTTGAGACAAAAACAATGAAAAATATAATGAAAATTGAATGGTTATTTTTGTAAATAGCGCTAACCGGTTTGTGTCGTTACGTTGGGTAAAGGGTTAAGGGACAATATATCGTAATTATCGTTGCCTATAACGACCCTCTTGATTAATCTAAGCAGGGACACGCCAAAGTTCGAAAACTTATATAAATTATTGGACAGCACCCATACTCTTCGACCCGGTGCCACTTAGCTCTACCGTCTATGTATCCCCTCTTCCAAAGAGAGAGATCTACACTCATAACTGTTATGACAACCTCGGACGATAATCAATAATCACTCACAATTTTATTTCGGTCCCAACACGCCACTCAGGCCTGGGAGTCTTAAAAATGCAGGAGGGCTAAAAATCGCTCCCTTCGCATGGCCTAGGCGAGCGATTAGCTCTCCTCAAGCCTGCAGAAGCTAAAAGTTGCAAAATGAAGTTTTCCTATTAATGAATTCTGCCTAGTGGGCTTTGTACATTTTATATGGTGCTGCTAACAGGGTAGTCTGTGAGACGGTTACACTGCCCCTCACACGTCTACGGGCCTCTGGACTAAGTATACTGTTGCTCCTGCACTGATAAGATCAGAAAATGATGTCAGCTTCTGGTCTTATCAGTATAGGGAGAGAAAGATACATAGTTTATGGTGGTTATCCTACAACTTATTTTGACTTGTACTGTACATATCATTGATACATTTATTTATTTATTTTGTTTATTGTCCTTTGTTCTATATAATATAGGTACATGACAAGTGATAAAAAACATGGATACAACAAAAATATTACCTAAAACAAAATGACTAGACGAAAAAAGCTACTTGCGCTGCCCTGAATTGTGTTTTGCACTCACAAGCGCCACCAAACACCCCAAGCATACAGTCTACAGACGTACATACACGCACAGGCCCACCCATACAAACACAGTTACACAGATAAACATATTGTGTGTGTGCACCTCGCATATATACACATACATATACACATACACACATACAGTCATACACATACATATACACATACGTTTTTTCCTATGCAAGTACGTACACAAACTCACACATATGTACAAACAAGGGCGCATCCTCAGGCACGCACACCCTCACACACACGTATATATACATATACGCATCTACATACACCTTCCGAAAAAACGTTACCGTTTCAATCCAGTGGCGAGATGCTAGGACGATGCCTGGTGGAACTCCTGCCTGACAAAGGCGATATATGTGTATCTACATATATATACACATACATAAATACGCATATGCACATATACATGTAATAAACACAGAACGACGCGCGTGTGTGAATGGGTTAATCGATATGGTACGAGTGCCAGCGCGGAAGGATAAAGCGAGAGTCTGCGGCCTCTCGTTCTATCCTTCCGCGCTGGCACTCGTGCCATATCGATTAACTCATTCACACACGCGCGTCGTTCTGTGTATATCTGAAGATAGTTACGAGCTTGGACTTCGCGAGATAAATACGCAGACAAATCGAGACAGTGCCGCACAGCATCGCATCCGGCGTGTCATTCAGGATTTGGAGTATGAACCCCAGGCCAAGTTCCGTTTTATGTGCACGTGTTTTCAATTCTATAATATAAACATTCTGAGCTGAAACATGTGTGCTCCAAACTAAATTGTAGAAATGAAGTTCAAATTGCGCATAGCATTGTGTTTACATAATTTATAAGGTCTGTTTCATGTGGAAACAATTCACGCTTCCGCAACATATTTCGATACGCTGATCCAGGACAACAGACTCTTTCAATGAGTTTTTTCTCATGTTTTCTCTGATAAAGGTTACTCTTAGGAAAGGCGGGTAGCGACACACAGTGTGTGGGTGTGTGTAGAGAGAGTGTGCCTATTTTTGGCTAATGTCTTGAGATAATCCGCCCCCATTAACAGAGATGATTCTGAGAAACAGTCTTCCCGCGCCGTTCTTCGAAACGAGGACAGAGGTCTAGCGAGGACGCCAGATGCCCAAGTAATTCAAGATAAATTAGTGTTGAATGGTGGAAATTTAAAACATGGCTTTCGTTTAGGGCCCTGCGAATATCAAATTTCGTGTCGAATCGAATCAGCCAGAGAATTTTAAAACGAATCGAATTTCGAATCAAAACTCATGTGGTGGATATTGCATATTCTTGCAATTGTGGAATATAGAAAATGTTGTCAGTCTCCACCCAAGTCAGTGGCGTAGGAACCGGGAGGGAGGGGGCGGGGAGGTAAGGGGGTGTGAAGGGTTAGTCCCCCCCCCCCACACACACACACACACACAAAAATTCCGAAACTTTGTAAATCATATCTAGTATCTACACAAAAATAACCACATACATCTCCATATTCTACATCATACAGCATGATACATAAAAACTGTATGTATGATCTACACCATTTGCAGTGCATAGAAAAGTTGGTAGTCGATGTCACCGACTGATTTGACGCTCAACAGGTTAACATCTTCCTCTCTGACATAAGTCCTCCTTTAACCCTTTACCCAACGTAACGGCCAAAACCGGCCAGCGCTATTCTCAAAAATCGCCAATTAATTTTCATGATTTTTTCATTTTTTGTCTCCAAAACATAGGTTATGACGCCTCATTGGAACGATCTCGTCGAGCTCGTTCCAATGAGGAGTCATAACCTATGTTTTGGAGACAAAAAATGAAAAAAATTAGTTATTCAAGAATTATTTTTGCAAGTGTCGTCTGCTTTTCATATTAGATAAAGGGATAAACACCAAAAATTAACAGCAACGACACCTTGATTTTTTCACTTGATAAGCGAGGAAATAAGCTCTCAGTAGTTCATATTTCACAAATTATCCTGGTATCGCCCCCCGCACTCTCCCCCGGGTTCGGCTACGCAGAGCGGGCCGCCAAAGGCGACCGTGCTGTACCCTACAAGCTCCCGTTTACAATACCCCCCCCCCCCCCCCCCCCCCCCCCCAATATTACAAGCTTCCTACGCCCCTGACCCAAGTATTGTATTAGACGGTCACTCCGCTATTGGGGCAAGTCAATCAAAAAAAAAAAAAAAAAAAAATCTAAAAGAAACGGAATTAAAGTAGTTTCGGGGCAGAACCTTCTTGAGCTCGTCTTCTGTCATCAGGTCTTCGTAAAGAAGACCTGAGGATAGACGACGAGATCAAAATGGAAACACGTGGTAAGATTTTGATAACATCTTGACGATACGAAAATTTCCGAATTTCCGTCATGTAATACACCACTGTAAAGCTTATTCATTCCCCTTTCCATTGATACTGGGTATTGTTGGATACGTTGTGTGAATCAAATTTGAGGGGGGTATAACGAAGATGAGTGCTATCGTTTTCGAAAAGCGAGTTGTGTACCTTGTTAATATTTATATACCATTACAGGGGCACGTCAGCATAGTTTCAAAAATGGTATCAAATATCATTTTTCTTTCGATTTCCCAGCTTGTGCCGAGTACCTGAAGGCAGAATTCATTAATAGTAAAACTTCATTTTGCCACTTTTAGCTTTTGTAATCTTGAGGAGAGCTAATCGCTCCCCTAAGACATGCGAGTGGAGCGATTTTTAGCCCTCCTGCATTTTTAAGAATGTCGGGCCTGTTTACAGACATTGAATGTGAAGAAAATACTTACCGATAAAAGCTATAGCTTTTGGGAAATAGACAGCCAAATTCTGAGACCAGTGATCACTAATTCGGATCTGCATGTACTTAAACGAATCGTCCGTTTCAAACATGTTTGGCACATTTGGAGTCACGTTGAGAATGTATTTGATTCCGTATTTTTTTAGTTGATTCATGTCCGCTGAATTTTTGGCATTGCCGAGGTATAGATATGGAAGCACCTGAGCCGGGAAGGGAGAGAACTGGTTGGGCGTGTTCTCATTTTCACTGTCACTTGTTCCGTATGCGGAATCGTCGTTTATTTTTAGATTACACAAACCCAAAATCGTGTTTTCTATGTCCTCCAGTTTTTCACAATACTCCGGAAATCTTTCTTCGAATGTTGAAAAGCCTCCTGGAGAAGAAAACATTAACTGTATGTTACAAGATTATTAAAACTTTGGGAAGTTAGATGAGTAAAAAGCAAATTTTTTTATTAATTCCCGCAGACAATAATGATTACCGATGTCTGAGATACATACTATTTTCTGTTTTACCTTTTTGGGACTAAAGGGTGACTTATACAACGGCTATATATATTTCCAGTCTTGAGTATGTTTCGATCCGTCCGTCTCTTCTGTGGCTATTCGGCTTGCAGAAAACTCCGCATAACACTCTTAACTTGCAATGCCCGCAGAATGTGGTTCAGTTTTCCGAAAATGCTACAAAAACCGGAACCGGGAAACCGAAACACCGCCCAGCCTACTCTATTGAGTCCTTAAGCCTGTGAAATAAACGGGTACAAACGTGTCCGTACCTGTCACAATGCCAGGTATCCAATAGAGCTGTAGGTTTTTAAATTTCTTGTTCGGTTTCGGTTTTGGTTTTTCAGGTGGAGAAAAACCTCGGTTCAGTTCGGTTTTCGGTTTGTTCATGACGCCAAGTAAAAATCAATAAAACTCATTCTTATGTCCAGAGTCATAACTGAATGGTAGTTAAATTGAGTGAAACTCAATGAATGCCAGAAATAAGCTATAATACATGAAGAATCAGGAAGGCCCATATAAATAATTACCTAAATATACAGAACTTTTATTGTGCTTGGCCATTTTTCGAGGTCTGACATCTACACGCAGCTTGAGGAAAGCTGCAAACACAACTAAACTGAAGTGTCGGAAATTCACAGAATGTAGCCTTCCCAGAGGAGTGAGAGTACCCAGACACTGCCATTGGCAGTGTCTGGGTGCTCTCACTACTCTGGGATGGCTACATTCTGTGAATTTCTACAGCAAGAGCTGGCAAGAGAGTATTTAATAAAAAAAAAAACGAAAAACCTTAAGATTACGGGATGTCGACGGTTTCGGTTTCGGTTTTTTAAAAAAACTAAAAACCTCGGTTCGGTTTCGGTTAACCTACAGCTCTAGTATCAAAAGATGTATGACTTGCGGAATGTATTGGCGCTTAACCCTTTGAACCGAGCGGAAACATGATACGTAATAACGTCATTATATAGGATGGCTACTCAGTAAATGTGTGGGGTATACCAATCAATGTTTTCAACGTGCAGCCCCGCGGCTGCACGTTGAAAATATTGATTGGTCTATTCTAATAATGAATATGGACTCTTCTAATTGCTTCCATTGAACTGGCATGGAAGGTACCAGTAGAGTTCAAAGGGTTACGGTCCTTTTCAGCATATTTGGCTATACATCATGACCGCAACGCAAGCTTGCGGAAATCGACTTTTTAAAATAGAAGCAAAACCGAGTTGAGGTCTTCAAACCTGATAGATCTGCTGTGACACAACACAACACAAACTGAAAAAAATCACCAGTGAGGTCGTTAACACTTACTCTTCCGAGGCCAACTATTTTATGATGTTCTGTTTTGGTATTTGCAGATTACCATTATCGTCTCACTAATTACCGAGAGCTCTTTCCAAAAATTATTATAAGATGATAGAGTTGCAAGTGTGTTATATAGTTGAAAGTCCTCACATTCACGCACATATATGCTCTCAATATATGGTAAAAGTATGCGTGGACGTTTAAGGGTTAAACGCGCATTCAACAACATATCACCAACCGTAAAACAAACAGGCAAAATCGATCAATCATTCACAGAGCAAGTGTTTTGTATTAAAAAAAATCCTCATATTACGAGACATGTCAAAGAAAGGGTGAAGTTATTCAACCGGTTCATGTTTATATGAAAATGAAGATTGACATATGTCAACCAGCAACCTATTTACACAGTCTGCCGGGTGAATATCCGGTCAGTATAATATGACCACGGGAAATGGAGTTTATTCATTCATGTTTCTTCAGTCAATCAGTGAAGTGGGGAGAATGAATGAATTCCCAGTGGTAATGTTAACACGTGCGTTTGGTTAATTAGATGTGAAAAATGTGCGCATTACCCTTAGTGAATGAGGGAATTATACCATGCAGCGGGGCATGAATGAAGGCATTATCTTCGTTTATAATTGCTTCCTCCAACTTTTGTACAGTAAATGCGAATTAGATTGGTTGCGTTGGATGTGGAAAAACGAACGACTTTCGGCTAAAGAAAATTAATCTTTTGATTCTCAGGCAGCGGCGCATTCGTCTTTTCGGCCCGCGTTTGTCATATTTATTTCGGACATAAAATTCAAAACGTATAAAACTATCCTTGGGTGTGATTTTAGCGGTGTCACTTTGCCATTTGCGATGCAAGGTGTCGTATACGTTGAGACAATATTGTTATTCTCTTCGTGAATGCGACACGATTCTCGTATTATTTTTGGTGCTCTGAATTTGTTCATCAAAAATTGTTTTATTACCAATTATTGGAGTGCCAACAGGCACTCTCCAATAATTTGTAATAGACAAATTTCTATAAACAAACTCTTTTTTTTACGTTTGACTGAATACGAAACATGGGCAAGGAAAATGTTGGCTTTTGTAATGAATGCCAATGATACCCTCATTTTTTTGAAAGGCCTGATTGTGGCTTCTTAAACTCAACCAGTTAAAAGAGCTTATTATTTTTTATCTCCATTTTAGTTGTTCTATATTGATTTTGTGTTGTATGATCACTGTTACAAAAAAAAAATATCGGTGAAATCAACTTGCAAGCTCCAGTATTTAATTTAGGCTCTCGCAACTGGATTTTAGGCACCGGCAACCATTCCATCCGAAATAAAAAATAATAATAAAAACCGCCCTCCCCCCCCCCCCCCCCATTCGTTTTTAAAAAAAATCCTGAGAATCAATTGTTTAATTTTGTTTGGCCTTAGTATATCTGCATTCGTTCGTTGTGCAAAACTGATTTGAGAGATAATAGTTTGAAAGTATAACTGACGTGTAAGAAATTGTGAAAAATATTATTTATTCCTTTTAACCCTTTACCTAACCTGAAAAGCAGACGACACTTGCAAAAATAATTCTTGAATAACTAATTTTTTTCATTTTTTGTCTCAAAAACATAGGTTATGACCCCTCGTTGGAACGAGCTCGACGAGCTCGTTCCAACGAGGGGTCATAACCTATGTTTTTGAGACAAAAAATGAAAAAAATAATGAAAATTAATTGGCGATTTTTGAGAATAGCGCTGGCCAGTTTTGGCCATTACGTTAGGTAAAGGGTTAAGGCCCCACAAAGTAGATCTTTTGTTTCTCATGCCATTTTTTGTAAAACTCCATATGCGCGGGTGGTTTTTTATTTCATTTCTTTATTTTTGTAATTATTCCTTTTCCATCAAAAAAGTTCATGTTCTTGATTTGTTTTATGTTTTAGGCCTCGCAATTTAGAGAATAGCATGGGTGGTTGTGTATTTCGTCCTTTAAGTGCAAGATGGCTTTGCAATACTAAAGCATTGCAAAGCCTTGTTGCACACATGGGGCAAATTTATCAATTGCGTATTGACTTGGGTAAAATATCAGTCATAAACCATTTTATTTTCATTTTTTCAGGTTTGCATTGGTTATAAAAAAGAGCATGCGGCAGCCAAAAGGACTATGTGGGAGGGCCTGGGGAACTGATTTTTTCGGCGGAATGTTTCGTTTTCGTTTTTTAATCCTTTTAATGTTTGTTTGTAACATTACGAAGGAATGTCATCTCCCGTTATGAACAGATTACAACCCAAACACAGTCAGTCAACTAAAATGGTAAAACCAATCACATTTGATTCTGTTGAGTGTCTGACTGCCTGAAAGCATGCCCATTTTAACCATCCATAACACAACGGTCAAATTCTGCCAGATAACATTTACAAAAAGCCTCATTCAAATTATATTTTTCAATGTTTGCCTCTAAAACATAGCTTGTTACCCCTCATGGAAACGAACTCACCCAGCTCGTTCCATTGAGGGGGCCACATCTGAATGATGAAGGGAACAAATGAAAATATTTAGTTTTGTTTTGCAAGTGTCAGTCAGTCGTGCTGTGTGAAGAGTTGACCTGCTGTGTTTATCTCTGTTTGAAACACGTGTATTTCTATCCCAACCTGTTTTGAGATCGACTGTACCAACACATGCCTTTTGTGTCGCAAGAGGAAAAAACGATTATAATTTGGAAGAATGACACAATATTTCAAAATATCATTCTGACATTTACGTGTGGTTTTCGGATACAAACAGGACAGCCACGTAGTGTGTTGTAACGAACTGAACGCTTATCCTGTCAAAAAGACATGTTTGTAATTTAACCGGCTTGTCGGTACGCATTACATGCAGTGCGAAAAACCCCAGCGTCATTAACAGTAATATATTTCATTACGATAACTGAATTAAATTTGCACGTGCATGCTGTAAATGGTTTTGGCATATTGGTTTTACAATCATTCTGTCATTTCATGAAATGCTATTATTTAGAATTTACCCTGTACCTACCGCAAGTGCCATATCCGACAGGCACTTTTCATACAAAAATCAACATTCAAATTTATATATATATTTTTCAATTTTTGCCGCAAAAGCCTAACTGTTAACCCTCAATGGAACGAGCTCGTTCCAATGAGGGTTCATGTTAATGTTTTGTGGGTAAAGATGAAAGGTTTTAATTGATTCAGAAAAAAAATTAACATGTCGTCTGCGAGTCGTGTTTGGTAAAGAGTCAAACAACTTTCTGCGAAGTGCACGCATAATTGTTTTGGAAGCAGGCCTGCACTGTTTCGAATTATGTGTTTTTAGACACGTTGGTTTTTAATTTTATTTTAACAAATTTAATAAACAGTTCTCTCGTCTCTTGTTCGCATAAAAAGTGGCAATCTTTAAATCTTTTTGAACCCAATTATTTGAGATTTGTGAGCTTTTCTGTCAATTTTATTTGCATGTCGCTGAACCCAGTCAGCATTTGTTACCCCGGTCAGTGGGTGCCAATAATGAATCAGTATTGGAGATCCCAAGATTAGAGTATCGTCTGTGAGCGATAAAAAAAACCCGTCTTTGCCGTTTTTTATATTTATTTTTATCATTTTTTTATTTTTATCATTTTAACGGGTTATTTATTTATTTATTTATTGATTTATTTATT